>CM060910.1:731537229-732214215 GCA_030737875.1 Allium sativum
TTTTTAAAAGGAAATCGACGAAGTATATATTATATATATAATATAATGGCCTGAATAGAACGCGCCGCACCGTGGCAGTTCACGAATTTCGACCGTTGACTTCGATTTATCGTGAACATTGTTTTATATAACACTTGTTCTTTAACCCGATAATTAATGAAATGTGATTTTGGGTTGTCGTGAACGGTATCTTCAATAATACTGTTCTTAGACCCAAAGGAGTTAAGAAAATCAGAAACTCACTAGAGATTAGTTAAGCAGAATGGTTTTCTGGATATTGATCTGATGTTGGTTTCGGCCTTCGGGGTTAATACTTAGGGAACTGCTCACTTGCTAATTTACGGTTAGGGACTGATTGAAATGTGATGTGATTTTGGGTTTATCGTGAACCGTGTTTTAAATGACACTGGTTCTTTAACCCAGTCACAGATTAAAACTAAGTGGAGTTTTAATGAATCTTTAATTAGATTGAAATGATCGAGAATGGAGTATCACCAGTTTTTCTCCAGGCGATAGTTAAATCTTTAATTAGATTTGAACGTGAAAAGGTAATTGAATTTACCGATAACACCGTGGTGTTAGATATGAAGTATTACCAGTTTTACTTCATGGGATGAATAGGTTGGGATTGGGAAATTAAAACAAACGATTACTTCGGTAAGGTTCATTAATCCCGACTAGTTTGAATTGATATTCAAAAGTAGATTAAAGAATAAATTTAAAGGATTTATCTTTGATAAAATTAATGGGAACCTTTCCCTATGAATGTGAAATTTAGAAACTAACTGTCGGCTAGCTAAGCATAATGGTTTTCTGGATATTGATCTGATGTTGGTTTCGGCCTTCGGGGTTAATATTTGGGGAATTATTCTCTTGTTAATTTACGGTTAGTGACTGATGAATTGGAATGAGGCGTATGTTGTGTTTGTGTAACACTTATTTATAATATACGCGAGTTATTCGGAAAGACCGGGTTTATCCCATTCTGAATAACTGATACGACGATAAGTCGAAGATGAAGACGGTGGTCGAAGACCGGAGGTCTTCACGTCGTTTGGGTGATTACTGATGATCTTGATTGGGACGTACACCCAAGAAGATGGAAACAGTTGGTGATCGTCCAGACGTATTTGGAGATCGATGGATATGCGGGGTACTAGGTGCCTCCGGTTTCGTTCAGACCCAGAACGAACTTGTAAATGGACTGTGTGTCTGACATTGGATTTCAGTCTGTGTGATTGATTTCTATTAAATATATATCTGTTTGGCGGCGGAGAATTTATTCTCTTGCTTAACGCCCTTCTCTGAGACGTACGAGCTCAGGGGATATATACTGATGGATATCAAACGCATAGAGTGAATTGCCTGTGTGGCATGCCTAAGTGGCAAATGATCAAGGCTTCTGTTGAAAAGCAAAGTCTTGTGGTTGATGATCGAAGCACGGCCTTTGTGGCGTAGCTTTGTGTAACGTTTACTTCGCGAGTTTCACATCCGGTATGAACCAAAAACGGGAGACGGACCTCAGGGTGGGCATGCGTTTCCTTCTAGCTAAAAAGTGGCGTCAGTGGTTTTACACACCCTGACGAGTTTGACTTATGTGGTTGTTGCTGTTGCGAGGCGCCTCGGTTTGATCGGTCGATCCAGGTCCGATGGAGTCATTTGTTGGCTCACTTACGCCCCAAAGGGCGGGGAAACGCAATGTTCAGGAATTTTAATCCACATCGGTGGACCGGCCCTGTCGCTCCAAGGGTCACTCGAGCTCTGATCCTGAGACATGGGCTAGATTGTCTCGAATCGGTGGAGGACTATCTTTTGCCTAGGTTCATAGATGAAAATCCAATTTCCAAATACGCGATTTTGTGGTTTTAATTGTAGAACTAGTGTGGCGACATGATATATGGTACCCATGCCGCCTATGATTGATACTTATGATTTGAAGTTGTTTTATACACTATACACTGGTAATAGTATCAAATGATTTGTTTTAAAACGTATCAAGCATTCTTTGGCTGTTATAAGGGAAAACCCTATCCCCCGGCTTGCGTCGCATTGTGTGATAGGACCCGGGTCTTATAATAGCTTCATTTTTCTTTATTTAGCATTGCGTTGTTTATTTTATGCACTGGTATTCTTGGGAGGAAACCTGTTCCGTGTTATACGGCGTGGTCCCTTGGTTTACCGAACTTTAAAATAAAGAATAATAACTGTTTTAGTTCTCACACCAGTCCCATGACTGACCTGGAGTTTATTGTTTTAACCTAAACTCTGGGTGCCCTTATTTCGACATGGGCAGCTAGTAGTTTTGGTTTTTCAGATTTATATTCACAGGATCCTGGTTTACTGCTGGAACGATATTCGGAAAGCTTTGTATCCGTATATCTCCTTCAGTTGTATTTTGTATTATTTTCCGCTGCGATGTATTTAAATGTAACTTAAATCTCTGATATTTCTGTGTAATATTGATTCATACTCTGTATATTCTTGTATTCTGATGGAATCGTTGTAATATGCAATGAAATGTTCTTCCGTCCGCGTTCTTCTGTGGCTTGTTCTCGAACTATCCGCTCTTTCCTCGCCGGGGAAGTAGCGGGTCTTTACATTTGGTATCAGAGCTTTGGTTTACAAAGCTTAGAGAACAAGGCACATTAGAACCATACGAAAGAATTCATCAGATATTGGATTAGTAATATCCAATGGGAATGACTCGTTAGAGATGGGATCAGTAGTATCCTAGAACGAGTGTGAAGAGTATATTTCTAAAATGAAACCGAATTTTGTTTTGAAAATTTAAAATCAATTATTCGTATTTGAATATTTATTTTAAATGAATCTGGACAATCCAATATATAAAGATTTTGTATATATGTCTTGCAAACGTGTGTTCGAAGTTTTAATATACTGGGTAGATATAGAATCCCTTTAGTGCCCGGGGATAATTCTGGTGACAGGGCACCATCGCTAGTATTTATTTTCGAGTGACGAAAGTGAGATTTATATATATTTCCTATTTACTGGTGTGAGAACCAAAACTAGATAGGGCCTATTGTTGTGATTTGGCATCAAAAATTTGATTTTTGACTATGTATCAAAGTTATGAATTTCAAAAGCTAATCAACTAATTGATTGATGGTTGTGTTGTTGATTATTGGTTGATTAATTAAAATTTGAACCATATAGCCAATTTGAACCAAATAGTGAATTGTATTGAAATTTGGTTGCATTTGCTTGCATATACATGTACTTACATTGAACAGGTCATAGCAAAGAGGCTAGAGCAGAAGAATAAAATTGTTTGCCCAACAAATAGGTACATGTTTACCATAATTTACTGATTTGTTTGGGTGATGATGATTTTATAAGCCGATTGGCTAGTCGCTTGGCTTTTTCTTTTTCTTTTTGAGATCAGAAGGCCTGTATGGCAATTTCGGGATTTTTCCGTGCTCCCGGTGCAGGGGAGGTTATGGCGAAATTTTTCGAAAATTTAGGGTATTAGCCAAATTTTTGAAATTTGAAAAGTTCGTAGAAACTGAAAAGCTGAAGAACATAAGCCATAATAAAAATAGAGAAAGTTGAGTTGATTGTTAAACAACTTTCGGCTTCGTTCC
The DNA here is from genome assembly GCA_030737875.1 of Allium sativum. Classification (NCBI taxonomy): domain Eukaryota; kingdom Viridiplantae; phylum Streptophyta; class Magnoliopsida; order Asparagales; family Amaryllidaceae; genus Allium; species Allium sativum. The sequence goes on from CM060910.1 coordinate 731,540,835, forward strand.
TTTTCGGGGACGAAAAGTTTTAAGTGGGGGAGATTGTAATAACCCAGAAATCTAGGCCAATTTAAATTTTTTATTTTGGCAATTTTAGCGAATTTTTAATATTTAAAATGAATTATTTTAAATAATAACGACGAGAAATTTATTTTGAATATAATTCGAACGTATATATTCGTTTGAATCGACGATAGAATATAAATATTTATTTATATTTATAAAAGGAATCGAAAATGGCGTGGTAGTTCGATAATTCGAATTCAAACTTCAAATGAATGTACCGGGTGCAATATAAGCCGGATTTAGTGAAACCAAAAATATTTGAATCTAATTGAGAACATCTTTCCAACGAATCTGAAAAATCAAAATTTCATAACGGGAATCAAAAGATATGCCCAGTTAAAAATTCTGAATAGTCGCTATGGAATTCAGGCCCTTAAAAATGGAAATTTTGCAAACGACCTCGGATTTCGACGAAACCACTTTTGTTGGATCCGCGATGTCCAATTATTGCTAGGTTTCAAATTACATAATTTTTCGAAGCAATATGTGAGTGTGGTGAAGTAAAACGCGTTTGACCATTTTCAGTTGATTTTAATCGACTGGAAATTGGCCATTTTTCAAATGGTCTCAGAATTCAGCGAAACTAGTTTTGTTAGGACTGTATCGTCAATACGAAGCTAGAAAATATTTTTCTAGAATTTTTCGAGTTAGTATGTGTCCCTGATGATTGAAATGAGCGTTCAAATTCAATATATAGAGTTATATTTTGATTTTGACGAAAACTGATCGAATCAGCTTACGATACATATCCTATCGTGTTCGGAATATGGGTAATTAGCTATGGACGACAAGCGGTGGGTTCAATTTCGAGTTCGAAAATAAAAGTTACTTTTTGAAATTAAATAAATTAAAATTAAAATATCCCTCCCTCTTCCCTTAACACTCAGCCCCCCCCCCCCGACCGATTGGATTCATTCAGAAAAAAAACAAAGCATCCCGTCGATCGCTCCTACACCCGGACCTCGCGCCACCGCCGCCGCCGTACCTGGCGATTCCCACTCCGCATCGCCCTCTCTCCCCTCTTCTCCTGTCGCCGCTGCTCCCTACATCCTCCTCCACTGTAGCCCTAGCCGCCCATCGCACCTCCCCATGACGCCGTGCCACCAGACCCCCCCCCCCAGCCGATCTCGACTTCCGCGACCCCCCTTCTTCCCCCTTCCTCCCCTCGATCCACACAGAAACCCCCACCACGAACCCAAAACCATCGGAGCAGCCATCCATCCCCACAGCGTTGTACCCCGTGCCCTGACCACTTCCCCCTTTATACGCTGTAAGTATTTTTATTTATTTTAATTTCTTTCGAATAATCAGTTTTTAATTTAATTTTAGTCTTATTATAAATCAGTTTTACATCTAGTATGAAATTGATAAGGAAGTAAATGATCTTTATTTATATAGTATAGGATAATGATATGATTTTACATTGTAGAAAAAATAAAAATTCGATTTTTATATATTGAATAGCGAAGTAAAAATTCGATTTTTATATAATGAATAGCGAAGTAAAAATTCGATTTTTATATATTGAATAGCGAAGTAAAAAATTCGATTTTTATATATTGAATAGCGAAGGAAAAAATTCGATTTTTATATATTGAATAGCGAAGTAAAAAATCGATTTTTATATATTGAATAGCGAAGTAAAAATTCGATTTTTATATATTGAATAGCGAAGTAAAAATTCGGTCGAATAGCGAAGTAAAAATTTAATTTTTATATATTGAATAGCGAAGTAAAAATGTGATTTTTATATATGTAGAGAATACGGGCAGTGAAAATTGACAAAAGAACGACGGAGATTTCTACCTAAGAAGAGTCGTGGCGTTGGATTAGCTATTCTGTGAGAACTTCTCACCTTTTAATTTAATTTTTCTAGTTATAAATATATACTAGGATGCATACGGTGTTTAGTAGCACCCGACACCCGTCGTCCACAGACCATGGACGGCTTGTATGCTTGTTTGTTTGATTTTGATGTGTAGTTGATTGTGTGATGTGATGTGAAATAAAATATTTATATAGATGAAATAAAATATTTTATAGTGGAAAATATTTTATAGTGGAAAATATTTTATAGTTAAAAATAGAATTTTTAACGTGTATATGAAATGAAATAAAAATAAACAGATCGGACGATTTGTTTATATACACACATTTGACTGATATTGATTGGGACGATAAATTTTACACATCGCCCAACAGCACAAATAAAATCTATGTTTGATTGTTTGAAACCCCACACGGGTATTGGGATGATATATGACATACACTAATCCCAATAATTAGTTGTATGTCGATCGATTGATTGACATACTGTTATAAGCGTTAAATATTTATATTCGATGCTTATAGTGTAGAATGCACTTTGGATGATGGTTGATTATTCATCGTTGTTATTGTAAACATGTGTTGTAGAAAATCCATATAATTAATATTATATAGTAATTGATTGGGCCTCATTCCATATTTGAAAAAGAAATATTTGAAATAGAAATATTTGAAATAGAAATATTGGAAAAAGAAATATTTGAAATAGAAATATTTGAAATAGAAATATTTGAAATAGAATATTTGAAAATAGAAATATATGAAGCCGTGTTGATTAGATTGACGCCATTTTGACGTGAACGATATTTATATCGATTATATTCATTTTATAATGAATATCGAAAGTGATTTCAAAATCTGATATTTTGAAAAAATTGAAATTCGAATTAAATTGAATAGAAATGAAATCGAATAGAAATTGAATATAAATGAATTCGAATTGAAATTGAATATAAATGAATTAAATTGAAATTGAATTGAATTGAAAACGAACTGAAATTGAATTAGAAATCCATTTGAATTGAAATCAATTTGAAATGAATTTAAACGAATTTATAAGGAAAAATCAATTTTGATTAGAATTAGAAATGAAGTTGAAATCATTTTGAAAACGAATTTAAAACGAATTATAAAAATACGTTTTTAAAAGGAAATCGACGAAGTATATATTATATATATAATATAATGGCCTGAATAGAATGCGCCGCACCGCGGCAGTTCGCGAATTTCGACCATTGACTTCGAACGGATATTACGGGAGATCCGACCGTCGGATTCTGCTGAAACCGGAACCGTTGGGTTCGTATCGAAAAGAGCTTTCTAACGAATATTAGAAATTTGAAATCTAACGGTTGGATTTGGAATTATGTCCAAATCAAATTTGGAAAAGGTCGTTGTAAGTGCAGTTCGATGGCCGTTGGTGGAAATCGACTGTACGGGCCTTGATAAAATTATTAAAAATAGTAATAATTTGTGTAAAATCATAAGAAATGATTTGTGAAGAATTGGGACGAAAAACTCCATATTTGAAAAGATAAAAATAGATTTTTATCGAAATGAACTAATTTTGAACTAGAATTAAAATTCTATTTATTTTTAAATAAATAAATTTGATTTGAAAAGGTTTTAAAAGTAACCAGGATTTCCAATAATTGAACTGGAATGGATTTGAATCGAATTTGCCTTTGGATTATTTCGATGATTGGATTTTGTGATTATACAGATGTTGTTATGGAAATTTGAAAGATATATATTTATATCGTTATTTCCAATACGATATTTGTTAGTCGTAAAATTTGATATTGAATATAAGCTGATATATTTTCTATTCAGAGCCTTATATTTAATATCAAATGTGATTTGGGTTTGTCGTGAATGGTGTCTTCATTAACACTGTTCTTAAGCCCAATTGAGAAAATGATTAAATCTTTTTAGCTAGATTTAATGAAGTGTACCAATTAAATAATATTTAATTGGAATTGAATTTGAATTGATTCTTGGGTTTATCGTGAACAGTGTTTTATATAACACTTATTCTTTAACCCGATAATTAATGAAATGTGATTTTGGGTTGTCATGAACGGTATCTTCAATAATACTGTTCTTAGACCCAAAGGAGTTAATAAAATCAGAAACTCACTAGAGATTGGTTAAGCAGAATGGTTTTCTGGATATTGATCTGATGTTGGTTTCGGCCTTTGGGCTTAATACTTAAGGAACTGCTCACTTGCTAATTTACGGTTAGGGACTGATTGAAATGTGATGTGATTTTGGGTTTATCGTGAACCGTGTTTTAATGACACTGGTTCTTTAACCCAGTCACAGATTAAAACTAAGTGGAGTTTTAATGAATCTTTAATTAGATTGAAATGATCGAGAATGGAGTATCACCAGTTTTGCTCCAGGCGATAGTTAAATCTTTAATTAGATTTGAACGTGAAAAGGTAATTGAATTTACCGATAACACCGTGGTGTTAGATATGAAGTATTACCAGTTTTACTTCATGGGATGAATAGGTTGGGATTGGGAAATTAAAACAAACGATTACTTCGGTAAGGTTCGTTAATTCCGACTAGTTTGAATTGATATTCAAAAGTAGATTAAAGAATAAATTTAAAGGATTTATCTTTGATAAATTAATGGGAACATTTCCCTATGAATGTGAAATTTAGAAACTAACTGTCGGCTAGCTAAGCAGAATGGTTTTCTGGATATTGATCTGATGTTGGTTTCGGCCTTCGGGGTTAATATTTGGGGAATTATTCTCTTGTTAATTTACGGTTAGTGACTGATGAATTGGAATGAGGCGTATGTTGTGTTTGTGTAACACTTGTTTATAATATACGCGAGTTATTCGGAAAGACCGGGTTTATCCCATTCTGAATAACTGATATGACGATAAGTCGAAGATGAAGACGGTGGTCGAAGACCGGAGGTCTTCACGTCGTTTGGGTGATTACTGATGATCTTGATTGGGATGTACACCCAATAAGATGGAAACAGTTGGTGATCGTCCAGACGTATTTGGAGATCGATGGATATGCGGGGTACTAGGTGCCTCCGATTTCGTTCAGACCCAGAACGAACTTGTAAATGGACTGTGTGTCTGACATTGGATTTCAGTCTGTGTGATTGATTTCTATTAAATATATATCTGTTTGGCGGCGGAGAATTTATTCTCTTGCTTAACGCCCTTCTCTGAGACGTACGAGCTCAGGGGATATATACTGATGGATATCAAACGCATAGAGTGAATTGCCTGTGTGGCATGCCTAAGTGGCAAATGATCAAGGCTTCTGTTGAAAAGAAAAGTCTTGTGGTTGATACGGCCTTTGTGGCGTAGCTTTGTGTAACGTTTACTTCGCGAGTTTTACATCCGGTATGAACCAAAAACGGGAGACAGACCTCAGGGAGGGCATGCGTTTCCTTCTAGCTAAAAAGTGGCATTAGTGGTTTTACACGCCCTGACGAGTTTGACTTATGTGGTTGTTGCTGTTGCGAGGCGCCTCGATTTGATCGGACGATCCGGGTCCAATGGAGTCATTTGTTGGCTCACTTACGCCCCAAAGGGCGGGGAAACGCAGTGTTCAGGAATTTTAATCCACATCGGTGGACCGGCCCTGTCGCTCCAAGGGTCACTCGAGCTCTGATCCTGAGACATGGGCTAGATTGTCTCGAATCGGTGGAGGACTATCTTTTGCCTCGGTCCATAGATGGAAATCAAATTTCCAAATACACGATTTTGTGGTTTTAATTGTACAACTAGTATGGCGACATGATATATGGTACCCATGCCGCCTATGATTGATACATATGATTTAAAGTTGTTTTATACACTATACACTGATAATAGTATCAAATGATTTGTTTTAAAATGTATCAACCATTCTTTGGCTGTTATAAGGGAAAACGTTATCCCCCGGCTTGCGTTGCATTGTGTGATAGGACCTGGGTCTTATAATAGCTTCATTTTTCTTTATTTAGCATTGCGTTGTTTGTTTTATACACTGGTATTCTTGGGAGGAAACCCGTTCCTTGTTATACGGCGTGGTCCCTTGGTTTACCGAACTTTAAAATAAAGAATAATAACTGTTTTAGTTCTCACACCAGTCCCATGACTGACCTGGAGTTTATTGTTTTAACCTAAACTCTGGGTGCCCTTATTTCGACACGGGCAGCTAGTAGTTTTGGTTTTGCAGATTTATATTCATAGGATCCTGGTTTACAGCTGGAACGATATCCGGAAAGCTTTGTATTCGTATATCTCCTTCAGTTTTATTTTGTATTATTTTCCGCTGTGATGTATTTAAATGTAATTTAAATATCTGATATTTCTGTGAAATATTGATTCATACTCTGTATATTCTTGTATTCTGATGGAATCGTTGTAATATGCAATGAAATGTTCTTCCGTCTGCATTCTTCTATGGCTTGTTCTCGAACTATCCGCGCTTTCCTCGCCGGGTTAGTAGCGGGTCTTTACACACTTCTTCTGTAGTTCATAAGTTCCATTCCAGTTCCAAACAATATGATACAATCACACCTAGTAATACATAAATATCAAGTTATTATCAAACAAAACCAATAACAATTTGGATGCAGTGCAGTTGAGAAAATAAGAGGATGCATAAATATGAGTTTATATGTTGTTTTCATTCTGATTCTAGTTCGAAGCAATAGGACCCTTAGTTCTTGGTTTTGTTGTAATAAGATTCAAGTAAAGGCCTTTTAGCACTGCACATACATACATACATACAATGTATGCATTGACGTATTCTGATCAATAAATATGCTTACTTGATTACCTTCAAATAATTCATACCAGTTCTTCATGGTTATGAGTTTGTATGTTGTTTCATATGGCAAGTTGAAGTTTAAACCAGAGAGAGACCAAAGTGCAGCATATACAAGTACACAACAACTCAATAAGTTCACAAGCAAGTTAGCAGCAATTCAAGCAACTCAATAAACTCCCACAATTTATCTTTGAATTGCAAATATATTGAATTGCCCGAAATTCATCTTCCATTAATCAACATGTAATTTCAGAAATTTAATTCCAGGAAATCTAATTTCAGTCGAGTCATTCATCACAAAATTAAATTCTAGAAAGTTTGAATATTTCAAACTCAACAAAATCAGAGCTACAAATCACAACCAAATCTAATGTTGAAATCAGAAATTATTTAGGGATTCGAAACCCTACAAATTAACACGAATTCATCACAGTAAAAGGTGGGATTGAAATCGAACAACAAAACAATAATAAAAAGTAAAAAAGGAAAAAATCACATACTAATTTCAAAGATCGATTTCATCTCAACAAGACCAAGATCGAAGATTATCGGAGCACCTGTAGCATTCAAGAAATTGACGACGAGAGGTGCAGTTGTAATTCGAAGCAATCATAGGATCATCTCGAAATAAAGAAGCTAAAGTGTGATTTGCTGAAGAGGGAAAAAACCTAGTTTTCGATCAGGCATTAAAGTGGGAGCCGACTGTATTTTTTCTCATGTGAAAATAACATGAATTATGTTCTAGCAGGAAAATGAAAATTTGGGGCAAAGAAGATGAGGCGATGATGGAAAATCAGAATGACGTGGATCAGTAACGTGGACCGTTGGATCGTATTGATGTGGATTTCCATGTTGGATATGGAAAGGTCTACTATAGCAACACTGTATAAAATATTGCAACGTGTTATGCTTGTTTATCTAGCACAACACATTTTTATGACTAAGGTAACACCAAAAATTGAACGTTACAATAGGACCAAAATTATATAGCTATCATCACATTTTGGCTGGCAACACCTTGCAAATTCATTGCATTAGGCCGTTTATGGCATAGTGTAGTTCTAGTGTTAAAGACTCTATAAAATTTATTTCTATTTTAATATCCAAAAAATTCCTTGATTAGATATATCATCAAATTTATCTAAGTTATTTTTGGAATTCAAAATAAAGCATTTACTACCAAAACTTAAAAATAAGATACTTGAGGTTTTTTATTGCAAAGTGATTCAGAGGAGGTTCTATTTGTTAATAATCTTATAAAAATTCTATTAATATATAACATGTTGTAGCAGCTGCTTCCGCCCAAAAATTTCTTGGTAAATTACTATCTCTTAACATGATTTTAACATATTTTAAACCATTCTATTTTTACGTTCTACAACTCTATTTTGTTGTAGTATTCCTAAAAATGAAAAATTACGAGTTTCTTATTACAAAAGTTTTGTTTTTGAATTATCCATTGTAGTCACATCATATGGTTTAATTTTTTTAAAGTTGGTTTTTGAAATATCCCATATTTTTGGTAGTCAGATATTTAATACATTTTGTTATTTTAAATATTGATTTGGAATTGTATATTGATTTGTAATATATAATTCGTTATATAACGAAGTTTGAACATTAATTTATATATAATTATAAATCGAGCTCATAATGTTGTGGTAGTTTGCAATTTACGTTTTGAACTTCAACTGAATATACATAATCCATTTTTAAGTCGGAATTTTGTAAAACAAGAAACATCGTGATCAATTTGATTATATTTTTCTAATGGAAGAGAAAATTGGAGATTTCATATTATAGATTGTCTGTTATGTCCAATTCAAATTTTGAAATAGTCTTTATGGAATTCGTTAATAAACGATAACGTTTATTTAATAAATTATAAAGGAATTTTATATATTTTGAATATCGGTTAACTCGGAATTTGTAAATATTGAGTCTGAAGATATGTATTGGTTTATTCAGAAGCTGTAGAACATTTTATTTGGAGATATACGATGATAATATTTTATTATTATTTAAATATAAATTTTTTGGAATTAAATATATTTATCGTTATTATTTAAACCTCAGAAATAATTTATTTTTCAAATAACCTCCATTTCCGATGAAATGAGTTTTATTGGAATACGTATAACTAATTATTGCTAAATTTACAATTAGGAGCCAATCGGAGTTGTTTTATCCGTGCATGCAATTTAAGGGTGAACTGATAATTTAAAATAATGTCGTTATGCAAACATAGTTGGTTCTCATCGAAATTAATTTCATTGGGCCGAAACGTCAAAGCGTAACGGTGTGATTATTTCCATAGTGTTTGGAGTTTACATGTGATTGTACGTGTATTAAATGGTTAACGGTGAGTAAAGGAACCGAAAATATAGATATAACTTCATGCTTCACGCAAAGTCCTTTCAAATTAATACATGCGCTTTGCCCTGCCTAAGAATAAATGCAGCCTATCCTTTCTTTTCTTTAGCTACCTAGCGTCTCATAGCTAGTCTACCTATAATTTGTTTCAGCTACTCTGTATGAAAATAAAATTCAATACAGAACATTCAAGAAGCTATCTTCCTAACCTACATCTACATATGAAAGAAAATACAACATGCCAGCTATATTACAACTCATGCCAGAACCTCAACATGAAAGGAAAAATATAGATTAAACAAACAAACCTACCTATAGCGTAGCAAACCCATGAACATACCCAAAGCTTGGCAAGCAAGTTTCTGTTTCCTATATATATCAAATATGTTCGCTGATTTCCTGAGCACGAGCCAATGAAGAAAAACAATGGCAGTACGGTGTTTTCGTGACTTTGAAATTTAAAAAAGAATCCACTTATCCAAAAATAAAAAAAATTATATACGTGATCACGTCGATTCATTCGTCGATATATATAAGTTTCATCGAGCTCGATGATAATTTTTGTCGATGGGTTTTCCACAGCGATGCTAGGAATGGCGGTTGCTCGAAGTGGAAGAAGTTTTATGCTAATCAAAGGCCAGGCGAGCTCAGGTTGGAGCTATGCACGAGGGAAGCAGGTCAGTTGCGTGGGAATATGTACATAATGGCGTGAGTGTTTGGGATTTTTTTTGTGAACCAGCTGAAGGGATGGGGAAGTGCAGTTTTTTGGAGGAGGGGAGGAAAGAAAGTAAGTGGGAAGGTGGTGCAAAACGTGGTGAGCTGTGTTTGTTTGGAACAGAGTGCAGAGTAAGAGCAGAGTTCCGAGGAGGTATAACACTCTGCATTTTTAAGATAATAAAATAAGAATAACTTAATTAAATATTCAAAACTAAGTAAAACGAAAAGCGTTATTGCGTCCGTCTCGCAATTCTGGTTAAGATAGACACCTGGTTTGCGTAAAACAGACATCGTATGAAGAAGTTATAAGCATTAGAAGTTTGTATACATATAAGGAACTTATATGTATATATATATTAAATAAATTTATCCAGAAAATCAATTTCACGAAGCGGGAAGTTGAGCAGGAAATCAGACAGTTGGGAGTCGACATAGGGGTCGACCCACCAACAGGGGGGTCGACCCGTTGGTTGACCCACCCAAAGGGGGGTCTGTTGGATCTAAATTAACCCTAGAGGGGGTGAATATGGTTTATTACAATTTTGAGCTGAATTAAAAATCTAATGGGATATAAAATAATAAACAGATCACAGAATATAGGAAAAATAAAAAGGAGAAAGGAAATAACACATAGAGATACCCAGCTTCGGCAAAACCTTTCCTACTGCTGCATTCCTAAGATTTCTACTAGGTGTTAATAACAGATCCCGCTTACAGACACTGTAAACTCGCACTTCCTGCTTCTGTACTAACCCTATGCTCAAAACCCTAGACTGGTCTATTTCCACTAGACAAGATTTTCCCCTAGTTTTACAGACACAAGTAAACTGTCAGTTAACTCCTAACTGAATCCCTAGATTTTTACAGAACTCTAGAAACTGATTGAAACGTTTTACGACTCAAATTAAAACAATACAAAATAAAACTAAAAAACCCTGGGAGATAAACGCTATAGGATCATCCCCTTTAATATTTGGTTGACCAAGCATAGGGAAGGCCGGCTCATTTCGATTGTGTTGCACCCTCTTTCAATTTGTCCCAATTACTTTCTTTGTGGAATAAAAATGGAGGCTGTAGGGTTTTCTCAAAACTTCGCAAACCCATATTGATTCGATGATGAAATTGCTTCAATAATGCCTTGAATCGAAGGATGCTTTCAGTGCTTTGATGGCTTTGATCAATGAGTTTGGGATTTTTATCTAGCAGTTGAAACCCTAAAAAAATTGTGAGTAATTTTATCCTGAATTCTTCGAATCGTTCTATTTGTATTTCAATTTTTTATTGCTTGAATTCTCTATCTATTCGCCAGTGATGAAGTGGTGTTCATATAGGATTTATTAATCCTATTACCTCTGATTTCACCAAAAATGATTTGATCTGATTTTCGAAAGTTTCCACTTTTGAATTTCTTGATTGAATTGATGAAACTTGTTGCTTTCCCTTTTGACATTAAAAACCCTTGTGTGATTTAGATCTCCCTTGAACAAATCGAAAAAAAGCCTTGAATGAATTTGCAAAATTAAAACAGGAAACTAAAAATTTGTTTCCAATAGTTCCTTGTGTGATTTCTAACATTGACAAATTGCTTTGGATTTCATTGAATATGGCAAAAGATACTTGCCTATTTGAAACCCGATTTCCTAGAAAAAATTCTGATTGCTTTTGTGGTCCATGCATGATTGAATTTTGAAATGCTAATTGAGAACCACCTTTTAAGAACTTGCCAAAAAAATGTTTTCTTATTTCTGGAAATACATTAACTGTTTTGCCAAAAATAGGAAACTGATTTGTTGTATTGTTATGCACGGTCGTGCTCATGTACACCTTTTTCCAACCACTTATCTTGTGCTCCATGAATCTACCGTGTTAGCTTCACTGTTGTGAATCAATGTTGATTTGTATGTTGACCATAACCATAATGAGACTGTTTTGTTTTACACGTGCATGAAATTGAATTAGTTAAACATCCCCATATGTTGTGTCCACTGTTAGCTGTTGCTTGACATGTCTTTATACTGCACATATGAGTTATATCATCACTTTGCTGAGATTTACAAACTTGTTCTCCTTTATGTGCTCACTGACCATCGTGCACATATGAATGCACTTTTACTTGCACTTGTCCATTTTTCCATGACTTGTTTACTCATCAACCAGTTGCATTATTATGCTCCTTGCTTCCCCACTGTGTAACTTGTGTTGACTTGTCGATCTGGGTACTTCATGTTCAAATATTCTTGACTGCTATCTTGTTTACATGTTTGAAAGGCACCTCTTGATCACTTTGTATTGTGTTGTGCCTACATGTTATTCCCATGCAATCTTGGCAACTATGATGTCCATGCTGCTGCTTATGTATTTGAGTCTGAAATGAATGCCTTGTGTCCATGCTGCTGGTACTTGTTTCTTGTTTTGCTTTGAACATGTCACTTAAGTTTTTGCTCATGATTGTGCATCCATTGTATGCTTTCATATGAGTTGAAACTGATCATTGTTGCTGATCCATTATGTACCATTCATGTTTAAACTGTTGTGCTGATTCACATCCATGCTTATTTCTGCTCAAACCATATTGCTTGTGACGCTTAACCCATGTACACCAGTGCACTGTTTTGACAAACTGTTCATTGATGATGCTTATGATACTTGCTGCATTTACTTGAGCTTGGCAGCACTGTTGTTGAATAGACACTTGAACATGAAACTGCACTTGTAAATTTGTTGTACCATTGTACACTTGCACCATTTATGCTTCACTTGGCCGTGTATGCATCTGTCCTATCTTGGCAGACCACATTTGTTGCTGCTTCACCTATGCTTCATGTTTAAACTGCTTGGCTCATATTATTTGCTCGACCACTGCGAACTATGTTGCACTTTGTATTGTGCTCAACCACTTTTGCTTGCATTGTTCATCTATTGATTGTGCACTAAGTCGAGATGGTTCACATGGCTACTACTCAGTTCACACTGATTGGCGAGGCAGTGCACAGGTGTATATTTATGCAGCCATCTGATAAAATTTCCTGTCCCTGTACTATATATATACACACAAACTGACTAGACACAAATCAGATCAAGTCATGAAAAATGATGAGAAACACACCAGGAATCTGAGGCAAATAAAAAAATTTAAAAGTAAAATTTATGTTCACATGTTTTCAGTTTTATTTCTATTGCAGTGTACTGTGTATGTGTTTCATGTGACACGTAAGTAGGTGATGACTGGACTGATAGTGAAGATGCTTTGAAGATAGAAGACAGAAGACAAGAACAGAGTGTCAGTGTGTACATGAGTTAATGTGAAAATGTATGTTTATACGAAAATGTATATATGGAGTGACTGTATGAGTGTTGTAGAGAGAATTCAACTGATATTTGTAATAAACAAATTTTGTTTGAAATAAAATATTATTTTATTGTGTTCAAACGAAATTGTCTATCGTATTCAGTTTATTTACCAGAACAATACCATGTGAAGTAATATCTGTGTATATGTACAAATAGTGTAGTTGTAAATCTGTACTATTTAAATGTTGAAATATAATATAATATTCACTTAAAATACTGTGTGAATATTTGAATTTCAGTATAGTCATATTTTATTTGAATATAAATATTATATTCATGTCTGTGATGTATATATGAAAACAGTACAGTAACAAACACATTTAAAATAATAAACATTTGGCTGTTATCATCAAACAAAAATCATAAAATTGTGTATACAATATCATTATATACAACAATCTCCCCCTTTTGATGATGACAAACAAATATGAAGATTTTGAAAACAGTAAATGTGTTTGACTGTGAGGAACAGAACTCCCCCTATTTGATTTTGAAAACAGTAAATGTGTTTGACTGTGTAGAACAGAACTCCCCATATTTGAATGCTCCCCCTACAATAGAAACTCCCCCTATAACTGTGCATGAGTAAAAGAATGTAAATCAAATGAATTTTCAAAATTAAAATATTTATAAAATATTCACTCATAAATCAAAATCTCAACCCATTCTCCCCCTTTTGTTATCATCAAAAGGATACAGAATTTAAAATATAGATGACAAAATGACTAAAAATGTAATTTCAGCATAAGAGGAAGAATGGTCATCATAAATCTCAACCAATCAAACAAAAATCATAATATTCTAAGAATTAGTGGAATATTTCACATTTTAGAGAATGATGGATTTACAATGAAATATATATAATGGAGAGAGTTCCAAAAACGTATATTTCCAATTATTTTCAAAAGAACTTTATAAAATTGAGCACAAAAATAGTGATGGATTTGGACTATAGTTAATAATTCAATTTAAGTGACGCAATCATATAATCTCAAATCCCAGTAGCAACCAATCAACAGATCATAATACGTCATAAAATATTAACACATTTCACAAATTAGAAAATGGATTGGTAGACTGGTTTTCACATACCAAGGAGAAATTCATATAAAATGTTTATTTATTCAAAATATTTTCTTTTCTTTTTCTTTTAATTTAAGAGCACACTGACCACGCTTAACTAGATCTTGGATTTTTGAATGAGATCAGTTGCAACTTGAATATAAGTAATCTCATAACCATGCATAACCAGAGCTTGGATTTTTAAATGAGGTTAGAGAAACACTTATATATTAATTATATTTATCACTTCATTTTCAACTCCAAAATGAAAAACTCCTTAGTATATATATAAACCAATATGAACGATAGAAATGTGATAGGTACAGAAATGGTTGTGAAATAAATTTCTAAATTAATCATATTATGAAATATGACCTACTGTACCGGGATCATTGAAAATTTTCAATTATCACTAATTCTGAATAATAACATAGTCTCATTTCTATTACAAATATTTCCACTATTTATTCAAGATAATTTAAAAAAATTACTCTCTACATTAATATAAAATTATCATGGATGGCAGAATGATGATAGATAAAGGAGATGGTCATGACTAATTGCCAATTCAAAGATATTATAATAAATTTTCAACCATCATGAAAATCTAAATAAAATCTCCTCTTGTTGTGAAATATACTTCAGTCCCAACTCATTACAATTTCAAAATATGATATAATTTTGATGAATTATAAATACAGTTCAATTTGGATATTGATTTCAGTTTCTGAATGAATAATCAATAAATAATTTTAAAATTGAAAATCAATTACAAGAGGGGTATGAAGATCTATACAAAGCAACAGGGATAAGAATATACATAAAAATTCAGCACTTCTAATACCAATTGGTGTCTCTACTAACAAATTTTAATCACAAAGCCCAACCTGACAAAATCAACAAATTTGACACATTTATCAAAGTAGCAGATGGATTAAAACAAGCAGTTATATAAGGTCAATATCAGAGCAGCACAAAATTAGTTTCAAAGTAGAATTGTCAAGCTGATGGTCACATAAGATGATTCATAATCCAAGATTAAAAAATACCGTTTATTCGAAATCATTTTAGGAAATATGAAAATACTAGGATTAGATGAATCAATCACACCAAATTATAAATTTCAGATTTGAGATGTGTGTGAGATTCAAGAAACCAATAATTCCAAATGATTTTGGACAAACGAATATTTAAATCATATAATCATGAAATAATAGTAAATTTCAAGGACCGGGTTTTTCAGAGAATTTTTCACAAGAATTTCTGACAAGCACCAAAGTAATTTCAGATCATTTACATCAAGTTTGAGAGGTATTCATGATCCAGAAAATTAAAATAATTTATTTGGAATCAGTTGAAACAATGTCAAGTTTAGGGATATAATGATTCAGTCACATAAGATTGGTAATTTAAAAGTAAGAGGTGTGTGATATTCAAAATATCAAGAATTTCATATGATTTCAAACAAATAAATTTCAACCATTATAATCATGAACAAAGAAGAATTTCAAGATGTATCACTGATTCAAGACATTCAAAATTTCCAAGTCAATCTGAAAAATAATGAAATTATCACCATAGATAAATATTGGTGTGCTGTAATGAGTATATTATTTCAAGCTTTTCTAAGAAGAATTAGTGAAAACTCAAAATAGCAGATATATGTGAAATTTCATTAAATATTCAGATCTTCAAAAAAATTAGAATTTAAACTAATAGTGTTCAAGATATGATATGAATGCTTCAGCACTGTTAGGAATTCAGAAATCAGAAAATAAGCTTGAAAACAATTGCAGAAATATTTACAAATTTGAATTCAAGATCTGGAAATTATTAAACATTAAAGTTTTATTCAAGAGAAGCAAATTTCCAGAAAAACATGACTTCTGCTATTGGAAGTTAATGAAGCTCATAAAGAAATAAAAAAATATAGCAGTGAAAAAAAACTGAAGAAAAAAGGAAGGGGTAGAGGAAGGAATAAACACAGAAAATAAAAACAGAGAGAATGTACAAAGATGAGTTTGGAGATCATACCTGAAATCAATGTAAACCTGTAACACCCCACCTCCACCAGGATGGCTCTTGCAAGCACTCTGACTTTGGAGGGGCGTTTGAATCAGATAAACATGCCTAATGATATATCAAGGCAGAACAAGAACATATGTATATATGTAAACAGAGTAAATAAGATAAGTAAAACAGCGGAAGATTTCAAACCATTTCAAAACAAGTCTGGTACAACTTAATGTCAACTTTCCAAATACACAAGTCTAGATAAAAACAACATTACTGAAAAACTGAAATACATAAGTACTATCCCCAAAATAAGTGATAACCATAGCTAGCTTCATGTCAAGACCGTACATGAGCTAAATCGCACAAGCAAGCGATCAGAAATCCAAGCTAAGCTCCACTATTCCCTCCCTGAGAACCTAGGGGGGGGGGAAACGGAAGAAAAGAGGCGAAAGAAAACAGGTCAGTCAAAAAGACTGAGTAAGCCCTACTACAATCAATGTAAACTGATAAAGTTAACTGGCATGAGAAGCAGGTATGATCATAAGGATAACAACATACTATCATGATGATTAACCAACAAGGTAGATAAAGGTGTCATCGCATAATCAGGTTTAAGGTTTTGCACCACAGGTGTACTAGCAAACTAACATGACTTGGATAAACAAGTATTGATCCCTTGGCCCAAGCTTTGGCCCAATAACATGAAGTGACCCTCATACGAGGTCCAATGACATGAAGTGACCCTCATACGAGGTCCAATGACATGAAGTGACCCCAATACAAGGTCCAACCAAACGGTCTAATCGATCGGCTCCCTAAGCCTAACTCGTCACGTGTTGGTGTCAATACGGCCCAAACATAATTGTAGTCGAACTGTGCCGGGTCCACCCTTCGGGTGTATCAAGCCCTAGGGTGTCAACCCCTGGACACCATAAACATGAGTGCACAGTCTCGATCTACTGGTACCCGTGCATGTTTTCTTCGGCTACGAACTATGTGCACGACCAGAGTCCGCCCGGAACTACACCGGCGTACCACCATGCCGTCGTTTTTGGTCGCTTAC
Source organism: Allium sativum (assembly GCA_030737875.1). Taxonomy (NCBI): domain Eukaryota; kingdom Viridiplantae; phylum Streptophyta; class Magnoliopsida; order Asparagales; family Amaryllidaceae; genus Allium; species Allium sativum. The sequence goes on from CM060910.1 coordinate 731,558,098, forward strand.
CTCCAGCCCAGTAATCGTGCCCCCTCCCTAGCCTAGTCCCTAGGGTCTTAATGATACAAACTTGGGATTACTGCTGGAGTGGGCCCCCATTGCTAGGATTTACTAGTGGGTTAAGTACGGTTTAACCCTCTTGCTAATCATGGATTAACTTGGTTAAGTGTAACGATGAGTTCACGACTTAACCCTGATTAATCTACCAAGCCCAAATTGGTTAAGTATTAAGTGGACCATGACTTAACCCTAATCATGAGGCATTAATTAATTAATGTGCCTTAACCTCTCACATTAGACTTCGTTGCGGTTACTAGTTAAGCCGGTCGGTTCCGGGTAGCTTTATACCACAACTTGGTCTAACCTCGGGTCCAAGGTACCACATGACCAACTTCTCACATTGGGTCCTATTGTTTATAGCAACTAGTTAAGCCGGTCGGTTCCGGGTAGGTTTACGCTACAAACTCAACCCAACCTCGAGTTGGTCACACTTATATTTTCTAAGTGTCATGTCCATCGTGTTTCCAAAACACATTACAAGTTTTCAAACAATTGGGTAGACCTAACTTAATAGGTAAATTCCCAATGGGTAGACCTAACTTAATAGGTAAATTCCCAAGCTTATGTTTTTATGTCTTTTAAGTTTACCCAACCCCAAACGCAATCCCATCGCTTACATATCGCAATAGCGCATAAAGGATAGAAAGAGGGAACTTGGCATAATCATGACATAAAAGTGTTGAAGCCACAAGTTTAACATGATGGCATATGAAATGTTCATGTGTTCATACCCTTGCATATTACATTTTTAGGCCCCAAAAGCATGCATAAAACCAAACTTGGCATATTGGTGATACATGGTGCTAAATGACATGTGGAAATGGCCATAAGTTCGCATTTAGCCTCACATGCAAGTTATCATAAGAGATATGATAACTTACATGTTGCCAAAATGCAACCTTTAGCATAAAGCTTGAAGCTTTATGTTCACATACTCAAGATAAGCTTGCATAACATGATAACATGAACAAGATGATCATCCCAAACTTGCATAACATACTTGCATATCATAACATGGCAAACTTGCATAGCATAACATGGTAAACTTGCATATCATAACATGGCATACTTGCATAACATAACATGATAGACTTGCATAATATATCATAGTAAACTTGCATATCATGGCAAACTTGCATATCATACATTTAACTTTAGAGTTTAAGTATGAAAGTAGAATAGGGCTTACAATGCTTATGAAGTCACAAAAATATGACAAAGCCCTTATGCAACCAATTAAACCCAAAATGCAAGCTTTAATAGAAAAACCCTTAAGCCAAAGTGATCAAAGCCCTTGCTTTATGATGCAAATGTAGAAACTTGACTTGAATGCAAGCTAATGATGCTCATACAAGCTTGAAAACACTTGTATGCATGGAAAATCTCATAAAAATTTATTTAGGAATTTTATGAAGAGAGTGGAGGCCATGAGAGGATTGATTTTGCCATAGTTTAGTTGTATGAATGAATAATGATGATTTAGGGTTAGGTTAGGGCCTTATTTATAGAGATTAGGACTAGTTTCAACCTTAGGATTAAACCCTAGTTCCAATCTCAGCCCTCAAAACCGAATCTGGCCCCCAAGCTCAACACAAACCCAAAATGGTGCACCAGGAAATACTGCCCGGCTGGACCAAGTCGACAGCCAAGTCGACAGGGCTGTCGACTTGGGCCAACCAAGTCGACTCCCAAGCCGACAGGGCTGTCGACTTGGGTACTTTGGCGGGAATTTTCCCGCCTGCGCCTGCTGCCCTAAATTCCCAAATTCAAACTTGAATTTGAAATCTGTTTTTACTTGGAAATTTTCTGAAAACTTCATTGGGCCTTAATCGGGTCATACGGACTCCGATTTTCGAAAACTCAGACTCTATTTCGCGTATTTTTCCGAGACGAACGCAACGGCATAGCCCGTTTCCCTTGATTCAGATTTTAGAATTAAATTCTACCTCGATTTACCTCATTACAGGTTATTGAAAATACGGGTTGTTACATTCTCCCCTCCTTAAAGGATTTCGTCCCCGAAATCTTCAAGTTAGGAAGAACGTATCCTACCATCCAATCATCCATCTACTCAAAACATCATCCACGAGCAATCATTGTCCTTACAAGATTCTAAATGTTGTATGAACATATGCAAAGGTGTGTGTATATGTACTTATCTAATGCAAATATCATCAATGCAAATTATGTTAGTGAAATGAATCCATATGTATGCAATTCCTAACATAATGTATAACATCTATATGTGTGCACATAACATACATCCATATGCAACATCCATGTGATAACACAAAAATTTTCATCCATGAATAAGAATAAACACTCATGCATATGCAATATGAGGAGTGTGTGAGCCGATCTAGTGCCTAACGTGTATAATGCATCCACGAGTAACCACTTGCAAACACTTGCATCCACTTACAACCATCAAGCATAACATGTTTCAAACACATGTTTCATCCAAAGGGTTTCTACCTAAGGTTCTCATGACAAGATTAACACGATAAACTAGATAAACATGGATAGCAAAAAGAAAGATATGCTAACAAAGAAAAGAGATTGAGAGTGTACCCTCAAAAAGGAATGGATAAAGCCCACGCATCTTCTCCTCGGTTTCCCAAGTTGCATCTTCTTCGGCTTCACCCCATTGAACCTTCACCAACTTGACCTCTCGATTCCTTAGCTTCTTGGTCTTCGTCCCTAAGATACGAATCGGAGCTCTCCTCAAGGTAACCTCTTTCTCCACTTCCACATCTTTCAGAACACTTGGCTCAACAACCTCTGCTGATTCATGTAAACACTTCCGGAGATGCAAGACATGAAAAACATCGTGTACTCCGGCAAGCTTCTCGAGCAACTTCACTCTATAAGCCATCTGCCCGATCCTCTCTATAATAGGGAATGGTCCAACAAACCTCGGTGCTAACTTCCCAACGGCTCCAAATCGGACCACATACCGCAAAGGAGAAACCTTCACGAAAACCATATCCCCAACATCAAACTCCAAATCAGTTCTTCGCTTATCAGCATAGGAATTCTGTCGGTCTTGGGCCGCTTTCATCCGTCTTTGAATCAACTCGACCTTCTCGGATGTATCTCTGATCATATCAGGCCCAAGTATAAGCTCATCTGTAGTCTCCCACCAACATGTAGGCGACTTGCACGGCCTCCCATATAAAGCTTCAAATGGTGCCATCCCTATGCTTGCCTGATAACTGTTATTATATGCAAACTCAACAAGAGGAAGATGGTCTTCCCAAGTACCACCAAAATCCAGAATACAAAGCCTCAACAGATCCTCGAGTACCCTATTCACCCTTTCGGTTTGACCGTCCGTCTGTAGGTGATAAGCCGTACTTAGATTCAACCTTGGGCCCATAGCTTCTTGCAAGCTATTCCAGAACTGACTTGTAAAGATTGGGTCACGGTCACTGACTATACTAGAAGGGACTCCATGTAGTCTCACAATCTCACGAAGATATACAGACGCTAGCCAAGATGCGGTCCTCGTGCTCTTCACCGGGATGAAATGAGCACTCTTCGTAAGTCTATCCATAATAACCCAAATGCTCGTATTCCCTTTCCTTGACCTTGGTAGCCCATCGATAAAATCCATGGAAATACTCTCCCACTTCCATAGTGGAACGTCTAGAGGATGCAATAGCCCACCGGGCTTCTTCGACTCGGCCTTAACTTGCTGGCAAATGATACATCTAGAGACAAACTCTACTACATCCTTCTTCATCCCAGGCCAAAAGAAAATGCGCTTCATATCTTTATACATCTTATCTCCGCCTGGATGTATAGTCAACTTAGAGCGATGCGCCTCCTCAAGAACTTTCCTTACTAAATCTTCTACCATTGGAACACATAACCTTCCGTCTCTCCTCAGCCAACCCTTGTCATCAATAGAATATCGAGCGAGATGACTAGACGGCTCTCCTCGAACCAGCTTATCCATAATCTCAACTACCTGAGGGTCTTCTCTCTGCGAAGCCCCAACTTGATCAAGAAGGGTAGGTCTGAGTTCCAGAGATGCTAAAGAACCGGTCATCGACTCAATCGCCAAAGAGAAATCAAAGGTTGCCACATACTCTAAATTCTTCATCTCAACGAATAGAGGACTCAGAGTCAACCTTTTTCTACTCAATGCATCTGCTACCACATTCCCCTTGCCAGGGGTATAGGCTATCTCAAAATCATTGGACGCCAAGAATTCCATCCATCTTTGTTGCCTCAGATTCAGATCCTTCTGAGAAAAGAGATACTTCAATGACTTGTGATCGGTATAAAGCTCAAATCTTTCTCCCAGAAGATAATGGCGCCAAGCCTTGAGTGCATATACTATTGTTGCCAACTCTAAGTCATGAGTGGGATAATTCTTCTCATGCACTTTGAGTTGTCTACCGCCAAAGCATATCACTCTTCCTTCTTGCATCAGAACAGCTCCTAACCCCGTGCCACATGCATCGGTGTATACTGTAAATAACTTCCCTCCATCGGGAAAAGCTAGAACAGGTGCTGATGTGAGAGCTCTCTTGAGCTTCTGAAAAGCAAGCTCGCATTCTATGCTCCAAGCAAAAACTAAATTCTTCTTCGTCAATTTAGTAAGAGGAGCGGAAATCTTCGCGAAGTCCTTGATGAACTTCCGGTAAAAGCCTGTAAGACCTAGAAAACTTCTCACTTCGGTTGTATTCCTTGGAGTCTTCCAATCCTGAACTGCAACTACCTTAGCGGGATCCACCGCTAAGCCTTGCTTAGATACTATATGCCCAAGGAATCTAACTTCCCTTCTCCAAAAGTGACACTTGGAGAACTTGGCCTTCAACTGATGCGCTCTAAGCGTATCCATCACCTCCACGAGATGCCTTGCGTGCTCTTCCTCATCCTTAGAGAAGATCAGAATATCATCTACGAAGACCACGACAAACTTGTTCAAGAACTCCCTGAACACCCTACTCATCAAGTCCACGAAATATGCGGGTGCATTAGTCAAGCCGAACGGCATGACAAGCCATTCGAAGAATCCATCTGGAGTTCTGAACGCAGTCTTGTCTATACTGTCTTCAGCTACCCTGAGCTGATGGAATCCAGTAGCAAGATCAAGCTGAGAGAAAACAGAAGCACCGACAAGTTGGTCAAAAAGATCATCAATCCTCGGTAACGGGTGTCTGTTCTTCTTAGTCAGCTTATTCAACTCTCGATAGTCAACACAAAGTCGGAGAGAACCATCTGCCTTGGTAGCAAATACCACAGGCGCTCCCCATTCAGATATACTTCGTCTAATGAAGTTCTTCTCAAGCAACTCCTTCACTTGCTTACTTAGCTCCCGCCTTTCACGCGGAGCCATGTGCCGAACGGGCAAAGAAACCGGCTTCGCATTATCCACCAGATAAATGCAGAAATCAATCTCTCGCTTAGGGGGCAACCCCCTAACTTCATCGAAAACATCCGGATACTCTCAAACCACTCTCACAGACTGAAGAGTTTCCATTGACGAGTCGAGTGATTCAAGATAGCACAACATGACGGGACCTCTCGGATTACAAGAAATCTCTAGGGTGTTTCCGAGGTGAGTCACGAGCCTCACAACCCTATGCTCACAATCAAGAATGGCTCCATATCTGGACAGCCAATCCATGCCCAATATCAATCCGTATCCCCTAAAACCAAGAACATAAGCACTGCACAAGAACTCTACACTCAGTATAGAGATCCTCCAATCCCCCCATATCATAGACAGGTGGGCGGAACCCCCAATAGGATTTGAGACACAGACGGGATCCTCTACCAAGCTAGTACTAAGGTGCAAACTATCAACAAGATCAGATGAGATAAAGCTATGCGATGCACCAGAATCAAACAAGGTACGAACCGGAAAATCAGAAATATATACAAGGCTCTCAACAGAAATACTACCTCGATCGGGAACTGGAGCGGTATTGAGAGCATGAACTTGCCCTCCTGAAGGTCCAGCACGCTGAGTCTGACCCTGGCCTTGCCCTTGCTTCTTCGGGCAATCCTTCTGAAATGTCCAGTCTTACCGCAGAAAAAGCATTCACCATTCTTCCTTTTCCTCTTCTTACAATCCTTAATAAGATGCCCAACTGAACCGCAATAAAGGCACTTCTCCTTGTTGTTCTTTCCCTTGTTGTTGTTCCCCTTGTTGCCTTGACTCTTGTTCTTGTTCTGGTTGCCTTGACTGCTTTGACCACTTGGATTACCCTGATTTCCTTTTCCCTAGGAATCAGTCTTCTTGGCTTGAGTATCATTCACCTTGGTCTCTTTCTTGACATCTCCCTGAAGTAACGCCATATCAACCAAACTCTCAAACGTGGCCCCATGGGGAATATGTGACATAGCCAATCCCTGCAATGGCTCATTCAATCCTCTAGCAAAACGAAGAGCCTTCTTCTGAGGAGTATTCACCATATCCAAGCCAAAACGAGCTAACTGATTGAACTTGTTCACATATTCTTTGACAGACATATCTCCTTGCTTCAAAGTTATGAACCTTTCCATTTGCAGATTCTCCTCAGCAGAAGATAGAAACTTAAGCATGAACCTTGCCCTGAAATCGGCCCAAGTCTCAACAGGCCTAGTACCATTGGTGACTTCCCACCAATAAGCGGCTTCATCCTTCATAAGCCAAACCGCCAACAAGATCTTCCTCTGATCGTCTAACCCAAAGATAGCAAATAAATCCTCGTTCTCTTTCAACCAATTTCTGGCCTCTACAAAAGTCTCAGTGCCTTGAAAATTCTTGTCACCCATTGCTTTGAAATCTTTGCAAGTCTTTGCGAAGTCAGCTTGAGGATGCTGATGGGGAGGAGGAAGAGGAACCTCAGCGACAGGAGGAGGAGGAACATTAACTACTGGAGGAGGAGGAGGAGGAATATCTGCGGGGCCGGCTTCGGTCGCCCTAGCCTCCAAAAGTCTCCTATACCAAACAGGTACGTGTACTCCCTCCGGAATACCAAAGTTATCGGCCATACTGAAAACGAAGAAAAAAACAGATTCAGAATAGAGAAAAACGAAGGGATTTTGCTAATGGCTTTTTGGGGAATAGCCTTTAAAATAAACTAGACTTTTCTTTGGAAAATACTTTATACTTGGTTTTGAAAATAGTTTTCCAAAAGTTTTCAAAAAACCTTTTTGTTCCTTCTCGTAAACCATATGCTCTGATACCAAATGTAACACCCCACCTCCACCAGGGTGGCTCTTGCAAGCACTCTGACTTTGGAGGGGCGTTTGAATCAGATAAACATGCCTAATGATATATCAAGGCAGAACAAGAACATATGTATATATGTAAATAGAGTAAATAAGATAAGTAAAACAGCAGAAGATTTCAAACCATTTCAAAACAAGTCTGGTACAACTTAATGTCAACTTTCCAAATACACAAGTCTAGATAAAAACAACATTACTGAAAAACTGAAATACATAAGTACTATCCCCAAAATAAGTGATAACCATAGCTAGCTTCATGTCAAGACCGTACATGAGCTAAATTCCACAAGCAAGCGATCAGAAATCCAAGCTAAGCTCCGCTATTCCCTCCCTGAGAACCTGGGGGGGGGGGACGGAAGAAAAGAGGCGAAAGAAAACAGGTCAGTCAAAAAGACTGAGTAAGCCCTACTACAATCAATGTAAACTGATAAAGTTAACTGGCATGAGAAGCAGGTATGATCATAAGGATAACAACATACTATCATGATGATTAACCAACAAGGTAGATAAAGGTGTCATCGCATAATTAGGTTTAAGGTTTTGCACCACAGGTGTACTAGCAAACTAACATGACTTGAATAAACAAGTATTGATCCCTTGGCCCAAGCTTTGGCCCAATAACATGAAGTGATCCTCATACGAGGTCCAATGACATGAAGTGACCCCAATACAAGGTCCAACCAAACGGTCTAATCGATCGGCTCCCTAAGCCTAACTCGTCACGTGTTGGTGTCAATACGGCCCAAACATAATTGTAGTCGAACTGTGCCGGGTCCACCCTTCGGGTGTATCAAGCCCTAGGGTGTCAACCCCTGGACACCATAAACATGAGTGCACAGTCTCGATCTACTGGTACCCGTGCATGTTTTCTCCGGCTACGAACTATGTGCACGACCAGAGTCCGCCCGGAACTACACCGGCGTACCACCATGCCGTCGTTTTTGGTCGCTTACCTCCAGCCCAGTAATCGTGCCCCCTCCCTAGCCTAGTCCCTAGGGTCTTAATGATACAAACTTGGGATTACTGCTGGAGTGGGCCCCCATTGCTAGGATTTACTAGTGGGTTAAGTACGGTTTAACCCTCTTGCTAATCATGGATTAACTTGGTTAAGTGTAATGATGAGTTCACGACTTAACCCTGATTAATCTACCAAGCCCAAATTGGTTAAGTATTAAGTGGACCATGACTTAACCCTAATCATGAGGCATTAATTAATTAATTAATGTGCCTTAACCTCTCACATTAGACTTCGTTGCGGTTACTAGTTAAGCCGGTCGGTTCCGGGTAGCTTTATACCACAACTTGGTCTAACCTCGGGTCCAAGGTACCACATGACCAACTTCTCACATTGGGTCCTATTTTTTATAACAACTAGTTAAGCCGGTCAGTTCCGGGTAGGTTTACGCTACAAACTCAACCCAACCTCGAGTTGGTCACACTTATATTTTCTAAGTGTCATGTCCATCGTGTTTCCAAAACACATTACAAGTTTTCAAGCAATTGGGTAGACCTAACTTAATAGGTAAATTCCCAATGGGTAGACCTAACTTAATAGGTAAATTCCCAAGCTTATGTTTTTATGTCTTTTAAGTTTACCCAACCCCAAACGCAATCCCATCGCTTACATATCGCAATAGCGCATAAAGGATAGAAAGAGGGAACTTGGCATAATCATGACATAAAAGTGTTGAAGCCACAAGTTTAACATGGTGGCATATGAAATGTTCATGTGTTCATACCCTTGCATATTACATTTTTAGGCCCCAAAAGCATGCATAAAACCAAACTTGGCATATTGGTGATACATGGTGCTAAATGACATGTGGAAATGGCCATAAGTTCGCATTTAGCCTCACATGCAAGTTATCATAAGAGATATGATAACTTACATGTTGCCAAAATGCAACCTTTAGCATAAAGCTTGAAGCTTTATGTTCACATACTCAAGATAAGCTTGCATAACATGATAACATGAACAAGATGATCATCCCAAACTTGCATAACATACTTGCATATCATAACATGGCAAACTTGCATAGCATAACATGGTAAACTTGCATATCATAACATGACATACTTGCATAACATAACATGATAGACTTGCATAATACATCGTAGTAAACTTGCATATCATGGCAAACTTGCATATCATACATTTAACTTTAGAGTTTAAGTATGAAAGTAGAATAGGGCTTACAATGCTTATGAAGTCACAAAAATATGACAAAGCCCTTATGCAACCAATTAAACCCAAAATGCAAGCTTTAATAGAAAAACCCTTAAGCCAAAGTGATCAAAACCCTTGCTTTATGATGCAAATGTAGAAACTTGACTTGAATGCAAGCTAATGATGCTCATACAAGCTTGAAAACACTTGTATGCATGGAAAATCTCATAAAAATTTATTTAGGAATTTTATGAAGAGAGTGGAGGCCATGAGAGGATTGATTTTGCCATAGTTTAGTTGTATGAATGAATAATGATGATTTAGGGTTAGGTTAGGGCCTTATTTATAGAGATTAGGACTAGTTTCAACCTTAGGATTAAACCCTAGTTCCAATCTCAGCCCTCAAAACCGAATCTGGCCCCCAAGCTCAACACAAACCCAAAATGGTGCACCAGGAAATACTGCCTGTCTGGACCAAGTCGACAGCCAAGTCGACAGGGCTGTCGACTTGGGCCAACCAAGTCGACTCCCAAGCCGACAGGGCTGTCGACTTGGGTACTTTGGCGGGAATTTTCCCGCCTGCGCCTGCTGCCCTAAATTCCCAAATTCAAACTTGAATTTGAAATTTGTTTTTACTTGGAAATTTTCTGAAAACTTCATTGGGCCTTAATCGGGTCATACGGACTCCGATTTTCGAAAACTCGGACTCTATTTCGCGTATTTTTCCGAGACGAACGGAACGGCATAGCCCGTTTCCCTTGATTCAGATTTTAGAATTAAATTCTGCCTCGATTTACATCATTACAGGTTATTGAAAATACGGGTTGTTACAAAACCAGAATCTCTAAACCATCAAAACTTGACTAAGGAACTATGAACAATCTGATGATATGAAGCAGTTTGAATTCAGTTTCTCTTTTGCAAAGTAGTTCCCCAATCTCCTCTGGTATCTAACAATTTAAAGGATCGAGTGGTCTAACAAAATTTGTAAAACCACTCTGAAATGTGTTTACAACTTTAGGTACCCAAACCTGTTTGTATAACATTCCATTCGAACCTATCTTCGTACCTTTTGGAACCCAAATCTGGTTGAGTTTAATGAAGTTTGTTTTATTTCTTTTTGAGATCCAAAATTGTTCAAATGGATTATGATAAAACAAATTCACATCACGTTTATGATTCAAAAATCCTTTGCGATTCTCAGTGTTTGAATTTTCGTATCGATTCTTTCCGAAGAAGTTTGAAGGATTTTAAAAATCATTTGAGTTCCGATTTTCAAAAACATTATTTTTTTCCCAAAGCCTAGTCCAGTTTTATTTCCAAATGAAAATTGATTTTTCAAAAACATATTCATAAATTTTTCACGGTTAGAAAATTTAACCAAAGTTGCTTCAAGTTGTTGAATTTTAAATTTACGATCACTATTCTCTTTTATTAAATCTGAACAACGGTTTTTAGTGATCTTATTCTTTTCAAAATCAGTTTTCAAAACCAAATTTTCATCTTAAAAAATTTAATTCTGGCTTGAGATTCCGAGATTTCAAATTCAAATCATTTTTGTTTTTTAGACTTAAAATTCTTCGTTTTTTCAATCTCATTTTCAAGTTCTTTCAATATCAAGTCACTTTTCACCAAATTTTCATTTTCAGCAATTTCAAGTTCGGAATTTATAGCAGTCTTAAAATTTTCAAATTCCATTTGCAGAAAATTATTTGAACTTGATAACTCAATCTTATTCTCTTTTAAGATCAAATTTTCATTTTCAAACTTTTGAATATTTTTATTGGGATGAACAAGATTGGTTTCTAATTTCAAACAATTTTTGCAGTCCGAATTTGAAGAGTTTTTAAAATATTCAAGTTGTGATTCCAAATCATTAATTTTGCTGGTCAACTCAAGATTTTTAGATTTCAAAGATTTGTTTATATATTGGAGTTTATCAACAGACTTAGTTATATCAGCACACATATAAACTAAATCTTCGTATGAGAAATTTCCTGTCTCATCGTCTGTTGATTCTCCATCTGCTGATCCATCTGAACTTTCATTTGTAAATCCTGTTAAGCAGAACTCTGAATCTGCGTTGACTTTCTCGGGTTTTGAGCAGCTGTTGTCGATTTGTTCATACTTCTTATTGAGAGTATTCAAAATTTCTTGCGCTGTTAAACAATGGGAGATAAGTTTAAATTGATCAATACTAAGGCAAGAATAAATAATGTCTATAACATGAGTATTGATGACTTTATTCCTTTTATCTGACAAATCTCCTCCATTAATAATAATATTCCAATATTTAATATAAACAGATTTTACATAGATTTTCATTTTTATTTTCCAATTAAAAAATTCTGTTCCATTGAAAATTGTTGGAATATTACTGGACTGACTCTCACTAGGCTGACAACTAGGATGACCCATTACTCTAGAGTTAATAAAATAACCTGCTCTAATACCAAATGGTGTCTCTATTTACGAGGAATTTTAAGCACCCCGGTGGCCACCAAAGATACCTCAGACACTGGTTTCATGTCCCGCCTCTCGACACGGACAAAAGCCCACAGGCATATAGGCGCAAGAGTTAATACTTCGCCATATGATCATACATCGAGAACTCCCTATCATGTTGTTACCTTAAACCAGCTCTGATACCACTTGTTGGATCTAGATTAACCCTAGAGGGGGTGAATATGGTTTATCATAGTTTTGCGCTGAATTAAAAATCTAACGGGATATAAAATAATAAACAGGTCACAGAATGCAGCAGAAATAAAAAGCAAAAAGGAAATAACACACAGAGACACCCAGCTTCGGTAAAACTCTTCCTACTGCTGCATTCCTAAGGTTTCTAGTAGGTGTTAATAACAGATCCCGCTTACAGACACTGTAAACTCGCACTTACTGCTCCTGTACTAACCCTACGCTCAAAACCCCAGAGTGGTTTATATCCACTAGACCAGATTTTCCCCTAGTTTTAAGACATTAGTAAATTGTTAGTTAACTCCTAAATAAATCCCTAGATTTTTACAGAACTCTAGAAACTGATTGAAACATTTTACAACTCGAATTAAAACAATGCAAAATAAAACTAAAAAACCCTAGGAGATAAAGACTATAGGATCATCCCCTTTAATATTTGCTTGACTAAGCATAGCAAAGGCCGGCTCATTTTGATTGTGCTGCACACTCTTTTCATTTGTCCCGATTACTTTCTTCGTGGAATAAAAATAGCGGCTCTAGGGTTTTCTCAAAACTTCCCAAATCCAGATTGATTCGATGATGAAATTGCTTCAATGATGCCTTGAATCGAAGGATGCTTTCAGTGCTTTGATGGCTTTGATCAATCGGTTTGGGATTTTTCTCTAGCAGTCGCAACCCTAAAAATTTGTGAGTAATTTTATCCTGAATTCTTCGAATATTTCTTTTTGGATTTCAATTTTTTATTGCTTGGATTCTTGATCTATTCGCTAGTTATGGAGTGGAGTTCATATAGGATTTATAAATCCTATTACCTCTGATTTCGCCAAAAATTATTTGATCAGATTTCAACAGTTTCCTCTTTTGAATTTTTTGATTGAATTGATGAAACTTGTTGCTTTCCCTTTTGACATTAAAAACCCTTGTGTGATTTAGATGTCCCTTGCACAAATCGAAAAAAAAGCCTTGAATGATTTTGCAAAATTAAAACTGAAAACTTAAAATTTGTTTCCAATAGTTCCTTTTGTGATTTCTGACATTGACAAATTTCCTTGAATATGGCAAAAGATAATTGCCCATTTAAAACCCAATTTCCTAGAAAAATTTTTGATTACTCTTGTGGTCCATGCATGATTGAATTTTGAAATGTTAATTGAGTACCACCTTTTAAGAACTTGCCAAAAAAAATGTATTATTATTTCTAGAAATACATTAATTGTTTTGCCAAAAACAGGAAACTTATTTGGTGTATTGTTGTGCACTGTCCTGCTCATGTGTAACCTTTACCAACCACTTATCTTGTGCTTCATGAATCTGCCGTGTTAGCTTCACTGTTGTGAATAATTGCTGATTTGTATGTTGACCATAACCATAATGAGACTGTTTTGTTTTACAGGTGCATGAAACTGAATTAGTTGAACATCCCCATATGCTATGTCCACTGTTAACTGTTGCTTGACATGTCTTTATACTGCACATATGAGTAATATAATCACTTTGCTGAGCTTTACAAGCTTGTTCTCCTTTATGTCCTCACTGACCATCGTGCACACATGAATGCACTTTTACTTGCACTTGTTCATTTTGCCGTGACTTGTTTACTCATCAACCAGTTGCATTATTATGCTCCTTGCTTCCCCACTGTGTAACTTGTGTTGACTTGTCGATCTGGGTACTTCATGTTCAAATATTCTTGACTGTTATCTTGTTTACATGTTTGAAAGGCACCTCTTGATCACTTTGTATTGTGTTGTGCCTACATGTTATTCCCATGCAATCTTGGCAACTATGATGTCCATGCTGCTGCTTATGTATTTGAGTCTGAAATGAATGCCTTGTGTCCATGCTGCTGGTACTTGTTTCTTGTTCTGCTTTGAACATGTCACTTAAGTTTTTGCTCATGACTGTGCATCCTTTGTATGCTTTCATATGAGTTGAAACAGATCATTGTTGCTAATCCATTATGTACCATTCATGTTTAAACTGTTGTTCTAATTCACATCCATGCTTATTTCTGCTCATACCATATTGCTTGTGACGCTTAACCCATGTACATAAGTGCACTGTTTTAACAAACTGTTCATTGATGATGCTTATGATACTTGCTGCATTTACTTGAGCTTGGCTGCACTGTTGTTGAATAGACACTTGAACATGAAATTGCACTTGTAAATTTGTTGTACGATTGTACACTTGCACCATTTATGCTTCACTTGTTCATGTATGCTTATGTCCTATCTTGGCAGACCACATTTATTGCTTCTTCACCTATGCTTCATGTTCAAACTGCTTGGCTCATATTATTTGCTTGACTACTTTGAACTGTTTTGCACTTTGCATTGTGCTCAACCACTTTTGCTTTCGTTGTCCCTCTATTGATTGTGCACTGAATCGAGATGGTCCCCGTGGCTACTCCTCAGTTGGACACTGATTGGCGAGGCAGTGCACACGTGTATATTTATACACGTGTGTATATGCGGCCATCAGATAAAATTTTCTGTCCCTGTGCTATATATATATACAAACTGACTAGACACAGATCAGATCAAGTCATGAGAAATGATGAGAAACACACCAGAAATATGAGGCAAATAAAAAAAATTAAAAATAAAATTTATATTCACATGCATTCAGTTTTATTTCTATTACAGTGTACTATGTGTTTCATGTGACAGGTAAGCAAGCAATGACTGGACTGATAGTGAAGATGCTGTGAAGACAGAAGGTAGAAGATAAGAACAGAGTGTCAGTGTGTATATGAGTTAATGTGAAAATGTATGTTTATATGAAAATGTATATGCAGAGTGACTGTATGACTGTTGTAGAGAGAATTGTACTTATATTTATAATAAAAAAAAATTGTTTGAAATAAAGTATTATTTTATTGTGTTCAAACGAATTTGTCTATCGTATTCAGTTTATTTACCAGAACAATACTATGTAAAGTAATATCTGTGTATGTGTACAAATAGTGGAGTTGTAAATTTGTATTATTTAAATGTAGAAATATAATATTCTATTCAATTAAAATATTGTGTGATTATTTAAATTTCTGTATAGTCGTATTTTATTTGAATATAAATATTATATTCACGTCTGTGATGTATATATGAAAACAGTACAGTAACGAACACATTTAAAACAATAAATATTTGGTTGTTGTCATCAAACAAAAATCATATAATTGTGTATACAACAACGTTATATACAACAGGGTCGACCCCACCACAGATCTGGGCAGATTCTGGAGCATGAACTTTGGACTATTTTTTGGTCTAAATTCGTTGTTGAACACTTATAAATAAGTTTGTAGATCCTACTTTAAATCTCATATTTCTGAGACAACACGGAAGCTCTGCCATTCTTCTTCCTCCTCAAATCTATTCAGAAAATTAAGATTATTAGTTTAGAAAAAATTCTGAATCCATATCTGAAGGAAAGGAACGTATGTTTGTAAATGGGTATTCAGATCTCTTATCGAAGTGAAGTAATTCCTAGATCTGGTCTATTTTCAATTCTCTTCTCTTTCTTCTTTTTCTTTCTTTCTTTTAGTAAAAATTATGTGTTGTTAGGTTCTGAATCCAATTAGGGGAAAACCTATGGAACGATAGATCTTGACCAAATCTACGATTTGGAAAGCATAAGAGGTGAGTGAATTTAAGCTATATCATTTTAGATAATGATATATTATCATTTAACATTCCCCGACATTATATGTGAATTTGCCAGAATAATTAAGAATTACTGTTATAACAAGTTGAGATATTAATATGAATGTTTTGAAAAAATTCATATGTTGAATCAATTAAAGCATTGAAATGTTTTCATGATGAAAAACAAATTTGGTAGAATATGGGGACTGGCTACTGTTGTTATGATTACATGATTCACTTGTGGCATACTATGTTTTTGAATTATTCGATGTAGAATTGAGAAAATGACATGTTAACTTGTCACATTTATAAACATGAATCCTTACTTGTATGAATTGGAATAGTTATATGATTAAATGGTTTCATGTTAGCACAAAATTGAATACATGAATATGGGTTTGGGGGCATAAATCAAATTATGATTAAAGATCTTAATTTAGGGATATGGTACATGATAAATATGACTTGGGAAAGGGGCATGAAAACTTATAATGGAATAGGAATAATTGTTAAAGAATAGTATGCCTAAATTTACAGTAAATAAGAAACTGTAACGCGCTTAGACAAGATGTTATATTACACTTGTGATAGAAGCCTGACCGGAACCGCCCGGCATATCCAGCATTCACAAGTGGTAAATCTAATGTGAAGGGTCTAAGTGCATAAATAAAACATGTAGTGGTGCTAAGACACGAGGTTAAGCCAACTTGTGGTAGAAGTCTGTCCGGAACCGCCAGGCAAATCCAACATCCACAGGTATAAGCTTAATGTGGGAGGTCTAGTGCATGAATATATATATATATATATATGAATATTTGTAAATGGCAGGACTAATAAACATCATTCGTGATTAATGGAAATAAATGGAATTGAATGGAAGATAATTGCAACAGTAAAGGAAAGGGAATGAACGAGGAATGATAATAACCTGTTATAAATAAATTACATTAATGAGAATATATAATAGGTAGACTTGTCAAAGGGACAAGTGGATATTAAAACTTAGGTTATAATAAACTAGTGAGAAAATAAGATAACTTGTGTAATGAGAAAAATGGTACTTAATTGTAAATTAAGTAATCAGCAAATGGGGGGAAATTTATGAAATGAAAGAAGTTGTACTTAATTATAAATTAAGTAACTTGAAAACTTGGAAATCTAAAATATGCTGATAAGAATAACATGTTAAGGCTTGTCCTAGGGACAAGAGGAAATTATAACATAGGTTATAATAAATGGAAAGGAGACTTAATAGTAAACCTTAGTTAAGAGAACTAAGTTAATAAGTAAACAACGATTAGTTGTAGTGACAGTATAAGATGGAATTATGATTAAATAAGAAAGAAAGAGGCAACTTATGAAATGAAATAAGTTATATTTGGTCATAAATGATAAGTGACATGTTAAATAGAAAATATATGAATTGAGATATACTTAATTACATATTAAGTAGAACATGTTATTATGACAATGAAATCAAGAAAGAATATAAAGGGATTGTGGATTACAAACCTTGGATCACAATCTAGAGAATAACATGTTGTGGGCTTATTAATAAACTTAAAAGGATTAAGTTATATGACTGAAATTAATAAGCAAGAGAAACTTGGTAACTTGAATAAGATGTCAATGTGAATGGGGATAACCAAGTTAAATGAAAACCTGCTGAGGTAAAGCAAGCGCGTAAAAGAATGTTTATACATAGGGTCTAATGACATATTAATGTGAGGCGCTTGGATCAGTCCGTACGTTTGAGGGTGAATAACCCAACAGGGTAGATCATCGTGGTGTTATAAGGCACGAGGGGAGCGCATGTTCATCTGATTATTCTATCGGCTCCAAATGACTGGAACGGGAAGCACACAACTTCCTGAGATATGTAAGGTGCTCCTGGTAGTCCTCTGTGCGGTGATAGATGTTTAAGCTGTGCTCGCAGAGGTTGGTCTGCGCTTAACTACTAGGTGGGTGGGTCTTGATTGCAAAAGTAGCTTTGCATTCAGAATGCTGTGACGAGGTGACTCCAGGGTGATTCGGCGGTCGCCTCAACGGGGAGGCGGAGGGTCACGACCAATAAGGATAGTAGATCATCAGATACTCCTCATCGGTAATAGTGGGATGTGAAAAGGCTAGAGCTAAACACAATAGACCATTCACCTTTGACATTCGAGGTACGGTGGTTGAGGGGAGACGCCAACTGGATGTTTAGATTGTTTGTTGTTAGGGGCATGTCGCTTAGCTCTTGTAGTCTTCACTAGTTGAGGGAGGGGCCGAGGTGGGGCCATAGGCACCATGGAAAACATACCCTAGGAATATTTGTATTTTGATGCTTTTAAAGGCGGGCCTGTACAGATATGGAAAAGCTCCCGATTGAGTTATGTGTTTCTTGTATCTCCCTGCCACGGAACTCACTGCATATTAGAGGACGTGCGGTTGAGGCATCGAGCTACAAACGTACGTAGAACAGTCTAGATACATGCATGTCTGCTCTGGGTGGTGTATCGTAGATTTGAGGGCATTAATCTAGTATGGAATCTGATTCGATTAAAGGTGGCAGTACGTACATTTGCCTAACATAGTAATGACAAATATAGGCGGAATGTAATATTGTTATATAGAGGTCCTTACATCACTCTGGCGTAGGATGAGGGACTGCGTACATTTCGGTGGTTTTATGGCGGAGACCGTGCGAGTATGGTACCATGGAGTGTACCTTAATATTAGGGGTAGCTACATATATACTGTATTAGTTTAATCCACTGGGAAGTAAATGGGTGCGACGTGTGTGTAAGCCTTGAGTGTTGTTAACCAAGTAACCTAATAAATAAGAAAATATGATTGAACGGTATATGTAGTGTTATCCAAAGTGTATAATTTTTATCCAGTCACCAGAACTTGTGTTCTGACCCCCTTTCATAACATACTCGCAGGTTTGATTTGTGGCAGAGACATGATAGCTTTGGATACTGGTTAGGCAGTATTATTAATAGGTAAGGTATACTTTGATTATATTATATTTTATCCATTCCGTTATGAGATATTTCTTGAGCTCTAACATATTTTGTCTCTGTCTTTTTGCAGGATACCAGAGCAACCCAACACGAGTTTCGATAGATTAGAATTTTGAAAAGATTCGGTCTGTCGGAATTCGGGTTGTTACATCTGGTATCAGAGCTTAGGTTTAGGATTTCTGTATAGATAGTGAGAGAACATATTTGTATTTTTAAAAATATAAATATTATATATATACCTAGATCCATAGAGAAACCCACTAAATAGAAAGAGTATAATATGATAAGAAATGGGGATGTTTGTTTTGTACACTAAAGGAATGAATATTGAAATCAGAGTCCCTTTGGAAATTTGGATGGGAAGTGTACAATATATTTTGAAATAGGGAAAGGAGGATCCCATATGTTAGTATTTCGGATTAGTGGGCTTGGCAGTAAAATCTTTAAATTGGAAAAGGTTAAAAAGAGAAAAATGGATTAGGAATATATATAGTTGAGAGAATTGACCTTGGTAAGTTTCTAGGAAAGCCTAGAAAATTGGAAACCTGCTTTGATTCTAACCCCACTGTTGACTTTTAAGAACTTGAAATGGTTTATGGTGTTTTCAAGTTTTAATCTTAAAAGTTACAGTTTTAAATATGTAAAGTATACATATTGAGTTTTAAAGTAAAATGGGGTATATTTTGTAAATAGTAATTTCTTGCGAAAATTTTGTCTAAAGTAGAATTCTCTCGGTAAAAGGTGCATATTATAGAGCATGTATAGCTTGCTAGTTTTCTTGTTATATTACATGAAAGATTCAAAAGCAAAACTTGGAAAAAATTGCATTTTGCCGAAAACGGGAATTTCCAGTAAAGAAAGTTTGGAAGTCTCTATTCTTTTGACAATCATTTTTGATAAATTGTTTTAACAAGAGAATTTTGTTTGGTGGACAAAATAAGTGTAGAAATTAAGAATAGAGAGGATGTTTGCACCTTGTAGTAAGAAACTGAATTGACCTTATAGGAAAGTACAAGTTATAAACCCGATTGAGGAATAGTTGTCCTTATCTACTCCAGTTTTTGTGACTAGAAAAAAAATGATGATTTACATATTTTTTTAGATGACATGTTTTTATGGTTTGGCAAAAAGTAAGTTTTCAAGAGGAAAATAAAATTTTGTCACTTTTAAATTTTTTGGAAGAAAAATTTAAATGAAAACAAAGGGCCAAACCGTGTTTTAAAAAGTATGGAGTAGGTAAGGATTAGTGCTTAGGAAAGACGGAAAAGGTTTTGAGGCTATGAAGTAGATAGCGAGAATTATCTTGGAATAATGGTAAGTTTCCGTGGAATGCGTAAGCATTAAAAGCCTAGGATGTTGCTTGAAATGATTATTGGTACATAGTTAGAATTAGTGGTGACTACTAGATAGAAATAGGGCAAGTAAGTGTTTAGATCCTGTTGCTAATTTTAATGTTAGGGGTAAAACCCGTTATTACATTTCTGTTGTGATCGTTTTGTTATTTTGTTCTTGTTTGGTAGTTAGGGTAACACCAGAACCTGTCGTGGATCCCATGATTTGGACTTCTCTGTCTGAGGGGGGCATAGTCCCGAGATTCTTGGCCCTTAGTAGTAGCTGTGTAGAGTGTATGTTTTCCTGTTTTAGTTGAAAGACTAAAAGGCTTATTTGAAAACTAAACCTAGATCTGATAATTAAATAAGCTAAGAAAAGAAAATTTGTACAACTAAAAAGGAAACAGCAAATTCAATGAAGCAACCGACATGATAATTTATCAGAAAAGATGGATAATGATAAAATTCCAAGATAAGATGAAAAAGAAAATCAGTAACAAAAGAAAATTTTCTTATGTGGGCTGTACTTGGATAGGAAAATAGGAAATCTTTATAAATAGTTACATAAAAATCCAAGCACGGTTGGAAAAAGGTATATAAAAGAAAAACGGAAGATGTGAAATTTTCCATTTTCCACTTTTTTGTAACATAAGAAATCAAATTTAGAAAATTAGATTTTTCTGAAATTCGAGAAATAAAGTTGGTTGGTAGGATTTGGATATGACAATTGGATGAACTGCGCTCTTATTCAATAAGAGTGTAGGAAAATTTGGATGAAAAAGCATTTTGATTTTCAAAATATTGCATTCATGTAGAACTGCCAGTATATTTAGGATGTGAGCAGAATTTTTTTAGAAGGATTTTTGAAAAATTTGCATACACATAGGAGGTACCGTTTAGGCATACATGCATTATTATGTTGTATTTCACTTTGCACAAGTGCACAATGGTTGCAAAAAAATTTGACGCACACACGATGGATGCATATTATGCGAGGGATTATTAAATTTTTACCTATATCAAATTTCGGGGACGAAATTTCCTAAGGGTGGGAGAATGTAACACCCCACATTTTTAAGATAATAAAATAAGAATAACATAATTAAATATTCAGAATTAAGTAAAGCGGACTGTGCCATTGCATCCATCTCGGAATTCTAGTCAAGATAAACACCTTGTTTGCGTAAAACGGACATCGAATGAAGAAATTATGAGCATTATAAGTTTGCATATATATAAGGAGCTTATATGTATATATATTAAATAAATTTATCCAGAAAATCAAATTCACGAAGCGGAAAATTGAGCGAGAAAATAGAACGTTGGGGGTCGACCTAGGGGTTGACCCACCAACAAGGGGTCGACCCACGGGTCGACCCACCCAAAGGGGAGGTCGACCCCAGGGTCGACCCCACCGCAGATCCAGGCAGATTCTGGAGTGTGAACGTGGACTGTTTTCTAGTCTAAGTTCGTTGCTGAACACCTATAAATAAGTCTGTAGAGCCTGCCTTAAATCTCGTATTTATGAGACAACGCAGAAGCTCTTCCACTCTTCTTCCTCCTCAAATCTATTCAGTAAATTAAGATTATTAGTTTAGGAAAAATTCTAAATCCAGATCTGAAGGAAAGGAATGTATGTTTGTAAACTGGTGTTCAGATCACTTATCGAAGTGAGGTAATTCTTAGATCTGGTCTATTTTCTATTCTCTTCTCTTTCTTCTTTTTATTTCTTTCTTTTAGTAAAAATTATGAACCTATGGTTGTTAGGTTCTAAATCCAATTAGGGGAAAAACCATGGAATGATAGATCTAGACCAGATCCAGGATTTGGAAAGCATATGAGGTGAGTGGATTTAAGTTATATCATTTTAGATAATATATATTATCGTTTAACATTAACCGTTATTATATGTGAATTTGCCAGAATAATTAAGAATTGCAATTATAACAAGTTAAGATATTAATATGAATGTTTTGGAAAAATTCATATGTTGAATCAGTTAAAGCGTTGAAATGTTTACACGATGAATCCTTACTTGTATGAATTGGAATAGTTATACGATTAAATGGTATCATGTTAGCATAAAATTGAATACATGAATATGGGTTTGGGACATAAATCAAATTATGATTAAAGATATTAATTTGCGCATACTGTACATGATAAATATGACTTGGGAAAGGGGCATGAAAACCTATAATGAAATAGGAATAATTGTTAAAGAATAGTATGCCCAAATTTATTGTAAATAAGAAACTGTAACGCACTTAGACACGAGGTTAGACTACGCTTGTGATAGAAGCCTGCCCGGAACTGCAAGGCATATCCAGCATTCAGAAGTGGTAAATCTAATGTGAGGGGTCTAAGTGCATAAATAAAACATGTAGTGGCGCTAAGACATGAGATTAAGCCAACTTGTGGTAGAAGTCTGCCCGGAACCGCCCGGCAAATCCAGCATCCACCGGTATAAGATTAATGTGAGAGGTCTAGCGCACGAATATATATGTATATATCTGTAAGTGGCAGGACTGATAAACATCATTCGTAATTAATGGAAATAAATGGAATTGAATGGAAGATAATTACAACAGTAAAGTAAAGGGAATGAACGGGGAATGATAATAAACTATTATAAATAAATTACATTAATGAGAATGTAATATACTAGGTAGACTAGTCATAGGGACAGGTGGATATTATAACTTACGTTATAATAAACTAGTGAGAAAATAAGATAACTTGTGTAACGAGAAAAATGGTACATAATTGTAAATTAAGTAGTCAGCACATAAGGGGAAATTTATGAAATGAAAGAAGTTGTACTTAATTATAAATTGTACTTAATTATAAATTAAGTAATTTGAAAATTTGAAAATCTGAAATACGCTGATAAGAATAACATGTTAAGGCTTGTCCTAGGGACAAGAGGAAATTATAACATAGGTTATAATAAATGGAAAGGAGACTTATTAGTAAACCTTAGTTAAGAGAACTCAGTTAATAAGTAAACAACGATAAGTTGTAGTGACGGTAAAAGATGGAATTATGATTAAATAAGAAATAATTAGGCAACTTATGAAATAAGTTATATTTAATAATAAATGATAAGTGACATGTTAAATAGAAAACATGTGAATTGAGATATACTTAATTACATATTAAGAAGAACATGTTATTGTAATGATGAAATCAAGCAAGAATATAACTGTATTGTGGATTACAGACCTTGGATCACAATCAGAGAATAACATGTTGTGGGCTTATTAATAAACTTAAAAGGATTAAGTTATATGACTGAAATTAATAAGTAAGAGAAACTTAGTAACTTGAATAAGAAGTCAATGTGAACGGGGATAACCGAGTTAAATGGAAACTTGCTGAGGTAAAGCAAGCGCGTAAAAGAATGTTTAGACATAGGGTCTAATGACATATTAAAGTGAAGCACTTGGACCAGTCTGTACGTTTGAGGGTGAATAACACAACTGGGTATATCATCGTGGTGTTATAAGGCACGAGGGGAGCGCATCATCTCTGAAGGACTGGAAGGGGAAGCACGCGGCTTCATGAGATACGTAAGGTGCTCCTGGTAGTCCTCTGGGCGGTGATAGATGTTTAGGCTATGTTCGCAGAAGTTGGGTCTATGCGTAACTACTAGGTGGCTGGGCCTTGACTACAAAAGTAACTTTCCACTCATAATGCTGTGATGAGGCGACACTAGGGTGATTTGGCGGTCGCCTTAATGGGGAGGCGAAGGGTACCAACAAGGATAGTAGATCGCCAGATACCCGTCATCGGTAGCCAGTGGGATGTGAAAAGGCCAGAGCTAAACCAAATAGACCATTTACCTTTCACTATCGAGGTACGGTGGTTGAGGGGAGACACCAACTGGATGTTTAGATTGTTTGTTGTTAGGGGCATGTCGCTTAGCTCTTGTAGTCTTTACTAGTTGAGGGAGGGGCCGAGGTGGGGCCATAGCCACCATGGAAAACAAACCCTAGGAATATATGTATTTTGAGGCTCTTAAAGGAGGGTCTGTACAAATATGGAAAAGCTCCCGCCGAGTTCCGTGTTTCTTGTTTCGCCCTACCACGGAACTTAGTGCACATTAGAGGTTGTGTGGTTGAGGCATTAAGCTACAATTAATGGTACGTATGTAGGACAGTCTAGATACATGCATGTCTGCTCTGGGTGGTGTATCGTAGACTTGAGGGCATTACTCTGGTGTGGAATCTGACTCAAACAAAGGTGGCAGTCCGTACGTTTGCAAAACATTGTAATGACAGATATATGCAGAACGTAATACTGTTATATAGATGTCCTTATGTCACTCTGGCGTAGGATGAGGGACTGCGTACATTTCGGCGGTATTATGGCGGAGACCGTGCGAGTGGGGTACCATGGGGTATATTTTAATATTGGGGGTAGCTACATATATATTGTATTAGATTAATCCACTGGGAAGTAAATGGGTGTGACGTGTGTGTAAGCGTTGAGTGCTGTTAACCCAAGTAACCCAATGAATAAGAAAATATGATAGAATGGTATACATAATGTTATCCAAAGTGTATAATTTAAATCCAGTCACCAGATTTTGTGCTCTGACCCTCTCCTCATAACATACTCATAGGCCAGATTTATGGCAGAGACATGATAGCTTTGGATACTGGTTAGGTAGTAATACGGTAAGGCTATACTTTGAATATATTATATTTTATCCATTCTACTGTGAGATATTTTCTAAGCTTTGACATATTTTAGGTCTCTGTCTTTTCTATTGGATACCAGAGCAAACCAACACGAGTTTTGATACATTAGAATTTTGAAAAATATTCGGTCTGTCGGAATTTGGGTTGTTACAGAAGGAGTATTTAGGTGGGGAAGATTATGAAACCAGTAGCAATTGTTAAATATACATATATATATATATACATAGTGGCATGGTTTCCGAACATTTCGATTGGTGAAGGAAGCAATTACGGGGAAGAAGAGATTTAAGGAGAGTTGGACTTTGATTTCTTAGTGGGTTGTAGGCTTTTTATTTAAAAAAAAAGAGAAGGAGCAGGTTGGGGAAAACGACGAAGACAAATGGCGAAGTTTGTGCCACATTTAAAGACAACAGTTTGAAGATAAGAGTTATAAGAGTTGCCCGGAAGAGAAAAATATATGTAATGGGCATAACAAAAGCTTGGGAAAAGCTGTTTGGAACGAAGCAAGGAAGGTAAACCATATGATGCATATATACATATCTATATTAAATCATGATATTACTTTTACCGCAAGAAATTAGTAAATAGAAAAAAAATAAAATGTTAACAACCGGACTGAAGAAAAATCGGTTTGAAGATGGAAACAAAGAAATCGGCCATGTTATATAAAGTAACGAAACTTTAGTTTAATTATACTAATTAAGGAATTATTAAATAAACTTAAATATCATATACACTAATAACATAATAACTTTTTATTAGGTTACCGGAATGGATCAGAACTAGTAATGCCAAAACCATAATTTCAAACGGTAATTTCTGGGAACAACTTGAGCGGTTTTGGAAGCAGCAGCGATCTTCAGTAAATTAAAACAACTGCTAATTTAACCGAAATTGAATCGTTCAACGAATCAAATCAAAGTGAATATAACTCACTCAATTTTTACCCACTTTTATTTATATAAGTCGGGATTTATTTTATGTGCTATGGTTGATAATTGTTGTGGTATGATGATTATTTATTTATATATTGCTTGAATTGGTTCATTTAAAATGTTAGTTTAATTTAAATAAAATCTAATCATTATTCTAATGATTATTTCAAAACAAGGCAACTTACCTTGTTGTTTACGTTTATAATAATATAAACATATTAAATTAAATCATGGGAGCTTGGATTTCTGGTGTTTATTTATTGTTCAATATTATATCTGTTTATTGAATTGAAATTGAGGTAACGTATTTGAATGCAGGGAATACAGGTTGGAGGGTCCAACTAGATTCCTCAAATTTATTATTTATTTTCATATTAGAATATATGAACTATTTAACCAATATGATTGGATGATTGATTTGATTATTCGTTGTTGAATCTAAATTCGAAATTCGTTTGTTATTAACCAATAGACAGTATTGGTTGGGTAATTGGCAGCATATAGCCTATAAATCAATCAGTTTATAAATGTTGATTTACCATCAAGTGAATCGACGGTAATGAAGTTATAAAATTTATTTTATAATTGAAAATAGTTTTTTAAATCTATTATTTGAGTTGCAGTTATTAAAAAGGAAATAATTATTTATTATTTATTAATTAAGTTTATAATGTAATTATTAAATAGTTTTATAAAGCAAATCCTTAATAAGGTTTATAAATGAGTAGAAATTAACCTAAGGGTTAACAGTGGGATTAAACTAAATTTTTTAAATTAATTATATTAAAGGACGGACTAATTGGATTTGGTTAACGACATAACTATATTTTGAATTGAAAAAGTCGACCGCTTTAACTGGGATTGATAATTAAATTAGTTTATGGTTAAATAAATTTAATGAATATGTTTAACAAGTATTTGTTAATTTTAATAAAATTTAAAAATAGGGAAATTTATTATTTATTTTAGTTAATTAAAATTCAACTACTTTTGTAGTAGTTAGTGATGAAGTAAATTATTAATTTAATTATTAATAATTTAAGAGATTTCCTTTTAAGTGAAATTCATCTAAGTAAGAAATTGAAGTTTGAAATAGAATCGAGTTGAAATTGAAAAGTGTTTATGATCAGATTTAGGGTAAAACCCGGATTTTTATAACAATGATATAAAAGAGATTTCGAGCAGATGTGATAGATTAAATAAATGTTTTATTTAATATTTGGATTAGGTAAAGGCAATTGAGATAGAAAGGGGTTTATATTAAACCTAAGTTTATAAATAAGGTTTGTAAAAGGGGCGTGAAGTTAAAATGTTGATTTTAAGTTGAAATTACTTAATAAGGAAATTAAGTGAAATAATTGGAATTGAAACGAGATTTCCAAAGAGAAAATGGTTGAATGGATTAAAAGGGGAATCATATGCATTGATAAGTAGTTAAGATAAGAGAACTATAAATGGAAATGGTTCCGATTATGAGAAAGGGTTCGAGGAATTATAATAATAATTCCAAAATAATGGAAATAGAAAGGATTTGAGAATGTAAAACAATATTTCATACGTAAAGGAAATAAAAGAAGATTTGGCAAAAAATATAACGATATTTATGAAGTAATGGAAATAAATGGGATAAGTTTGAATATGCTTATTAAAAGAGAATAAGTATTGGTTGTTGTTTCCAAGCAATGAAAAACTAAAGTGATTTCATAACGATGTTTTGTGTGAAAGTTGATTTAACTCAAGATGGAGGTATATATAGGTGATTTAAATTCTAAAGTATATAAAAGGTTTTGTGGATATTCTTATATAAAATAAGAAGTAAGCAATGTGTTTTAAATTATCAAGAGAATAAGTAGTTTTAATCTGTTTTAAATTAAAAAGACCAAGTGGGGCTGAATACTGAACCAGTAAATCCATTTAATTTTTATTGTTGAATGGTTGTTAATTTGATGGTTAAATAACCGAATATCAAATCTGACCCATACGATTGTTGGTACGGAAAGATTGGGATCGAATTATATTCGAAAACCATTCCTACCAACAAATACGAAATTGAGAAGATATCAGATGCTGATCAAGATGGAGAAATTGAAGTCCATAGATCTTCATGAAATGGAGGGACTTCTTAGAATCTCTAGTTAACTCCTATATGTTTTCAAAATATACTAGATATTAACTAAGTTATATTTTATAACCAGAGATATATTGTGGTTCTGTCATGTTTGAAATCTACGGATTTGCAACGACTACTCGCTACTGATCTATAGGCTGAATCCTAGGATGTGTTAGGAGAGTACCTTCGGTTCATCCTGTTCCTGGATGACTTGTATGGACCAATGTCTGACAGGGTATTTCTTAAGAATAATGTACGTTGATTTTTTCAAACGTATCTCTGTAGTTGGCAGAGAAGACACCTTCTCTTAGCATAAACACCCAGAATATTTTTGTGGACGTCAATTAGTGATTTGTCAGATCTGAAGATGTAACGTTCAAAGTACATATCATCTTCTAAAGGTAGTGTTAAACCTCAAGCCTCTTCAATTGGGAAATGGTATAAAATCGGGTAGGTCGCATGGCTAAGTGGGTCGCTCCCATTAGGGTGTATTGTTACCTAATCTAGAGAAATTCCATTTTCTTCTTTATTCTATTAGATGTTGTCTCTTTTGAGAAACGGTGGTTTGAGCGCAACCGTTTGTGATAATACATTCAGTACTCTTAAGCGAAATGAGGGGTCAATCATGTTTAGCCTAGGTTGCAAGATGTTCTTGTTGAACCCGGTGTATTCCTCTCTAGAGATATACACTATAGGAAGGTGGTTCCATACCTTGCCAGTATGAATCCATTCTCTAATAAGCGCCCGCAGTTTTGATTGTATACTATATATGTGGAGTGTGAGATGCAAGCATTCCGCTAGATTCTATTTATTTGTATTTAGACACTATTATAATATCATATTAAGATATGATTTCAAAGATTGTTTGGGGTTATCGTAAAGTAAAAACCGTTTGTGTTTATGTGTGGATTGGTCTTACGATTATCTTTTTATTTCAAAAAGAAATGTTTTGACTTTAAAATCAAGTTAGATGATATTATAAACTTAGCGAGTTTTCTCACTCTGGTTCACCAGACTGATCCGGCGTTTGTAATGCTCGGGTTAGCCCGGGATGTACATGTTTAGGTTTGGATGCTATAAATTTCAAGAAGATATGCTGGAGGAGTTCAGACGTATGATATATATTTATTCCGCTGTGTGTGGTATAAGAGGAAAAATTATTATAGCTGTCCAGATGTATTGATGTACTCTGATGATTGTTAGTATTTATTTCAAAGATATCAATAAAGTTTTATTTTTATATTATATTTTGCCTTGCTATGATGTGAGACTCTGATGTTGTCGTGTTGTTGTTCTTCTTCTTCTATTCTAATATTTCTTTCTTTCTTATCTCACCCTTTAGTTTCTTTCATTAACTATCTGGTGTTTTCGATACTTGAGTTCTGGAAAGTTATACGGGTTTTATGTATTATTATTGGAATTCGGGCGTCGAATCCCCCGGGTCGTTACAGTTTTGAATTTTTTTCAACAAAGATTTAAAATTGATCAAAAGCATCACTTCTATGTTTAATAAAATTATCCATGTAGATTTAGAGTAATCATCTTATGTTACAACTACATATTTTCTGTGATTTGTTGATTTGGTCCGCGAGCGACCAAAAAGATCTTGATGAAGATTTTCAAGAGGTTGCAAAGTTGAAATCATATCTTTTGTTTTGATTGAACTTTTTCCAAATTTTCCTGATTGACACGCAACACACGAATGCTTGCTACAAGGTTTATTTTAGAATTACCTCTAACAAGATTGTGTTTAAAATTCATGCTAAAAGTTTGAAATTTAAATAAGCAAAAAAAAAAAAAAGATACTGTTTGATATTTTCATTTTTAGAATACAAGTATTTCATTTTCTAGTTCCTTGAAAAAACTATTGAGTTAGGTGTCTTTTTTTGTAGTTGTTTCTTCTTTGATTTTAAGATTTATAGTTCTCTGCTAGACCGTTTTTTGTTAACCATAGGAGTTTGGTTATTATCTCCCTTTTGGTATGTATATATGTCTTATTCTATCAAAAAAATGTTTGAACTATTATGTTCAATATAACATCTAATTTTTTCAAAAT
Organism: Allium sativum; assembly: GCA_030737875.1. NCBI lineage: Eukaryota > Viridiplantae > Streptophyta > Magnoliopsida > Asparagales > Amaryllidaceae > Allium > Allium sativum. The sequence goes on from CM060910.1 coordinate 731,588,042, forward strand.
TAATTTTGTAACCATTACCGCGTAGTTTATTAATACTTAATAGGTAATATTTTAAGTTTTTAATTAGCAAAACATTAAAAAATGGTAGAATTTTTAGAATTACCAACATTTCCAATTCCAATAACATATCCTTTTGAATTGTAATAGTCAGAATTTCGAACTATTTGAGTTGACTAAATACACCACAGCCTAACCCAAATTGTACAGAAATACGAATCATTATGAAATAAGAAGAAAAAGATAGAAGAAGAACATAAACAACAACATAGAATCTCATAATAGCAGTGGAATAAAATATAATATATAAATAATCACTTTTGAAATACAATTGTATTTGTACTTACATATATCATCAGAGTACATCACAAATACAACACAGTGGAATAAACTCTACATATCTAACACTGAAGCCTCCTGCTCCAAGCTCCTTCAGATAAATCTGTAAAATCCTGAACTACTTGACTGCCCATACAAATTTGGGCACCCAAGAGTTTAGGGAAAACAGAGAAAAATAAAATTTGGGTCAGTCATGGGACTTGTATGAGTGAACAATTTAAAATAGTTTGAGAAAATAAACGATATCTCATAAGACCTATTACACGGAGTGGGGTTTTACCTTATGAAAATCCAAAATAATCGATTTCACTTTAAAAATCCTTTTGAAAGAAACAATAATCTTAATATCAAAACTCTTTTGATATTATAATAGTGTCTAAATCAAATAAATAACAATCTAGTGGAACGTTTGCATATCACGCTCCACATGTATATAATATACAATCAAAACCGCGAGCACTTATTGGGTAATGAATTTCCCACTATAACAAGGTATGGAACCACCTTCCTATAGTGTATCTCTAGTTAGGAATACACTAGGTTCAACAAGAACATCTTGTAACCCGGCCAGACATGACTGACCACTCATTTCGCTTGAGTGTATCGAATGTATATCACCAATGGTTGGGATCAGCAACCGTTTTCCTAAATGGGACAGCATCGAATAGAATAAAAAAGGAAATAAATTTTCTCAAGATAGGCGATAATACAAACTAATTGGGAGTTACCCACTTAGCCATGCTGCCTACCCGATTTTTTATCTCCTAGTTGTTGAGGCCTAAGGCTACACTTACTTTATTTTCATTGATAGAACAATCACCTTGAATGCTACATTGTCAGTTCCATTAACCATTAATTGATTTGAATGAATATAATCTGGATATTATGTTAAGAGAATAAATTATCTACCACCATATATATTTATACAGACCAACATATGCGATCATTGGAAATACTGTGTCGGACATTCATCCATACAACTTCGTTTTGGGACTGAATGAAACCAACGGCACAATTTCCATTAATCCATCTTAGGCAATTTCTACCTAGGATTAATAAAAAAGCCCTTTCACTTTACTCCGTATTTGATTATCTTCATATAATCTGATTCGCAACGCTGCTGCCAGTACGGAGTGGTTCTCGAATAATAATCCAACCGGCCTCTCCATATTGACAACAATAGTGTTTAATACTTTGATAGTCGGTTATTTAACTATCGAAGAAAAACAAGCATTCATTCAAAACATCAAACAATCACTCGGTCCCCAAATTAATATTTCATTAATTAAATTACTTCTCTGTTTCCTTATCAATATTTGTTAATTCAATATTTTCAACAATCATCTTGGCCTCTTACGCTATCGGAAAAAGATTTCCATACGTCACCTTCTTTTATTTTCTATACTTAGAAAATATATTCTATTTATAATTTAAAAACATTCCAATTACTTATCTCTTTCCCGAACTCATTTATTTCTATAGTTAGGAAATATTTATTATTATATTTTCAAAATTCCACTTACTTGGGTTAAAACGAATGTTGTGTAAAACATCGTTATAACAACACAAAATACTGCATTCAATTAAATCTTTTTCAAAATATTTATCTTCGAGCCTGCTTCTTTCTATTTACTGGTTAATAATGAAATCAATCACGTTGGGGTATAAATAACTCTTAGACCTTGATTGAATAACATTGTTAACTTCAAAACGGACAAGACTACTTATCTCGAATAATCAACACCATATAAACCGATTACTCATTTTTAAAACGTGTATACGTTTCTCTTTTAATTTTTACCAGATTTAGTTATAGATTTCCTTTTTTTATAATATTCTATTTAAGTTTGTTTCCTTATCGAATTCTATATATATATCGGTATATTGATTTCTAGTTATCAAATTTTCTTAAAAATATTCTAATTCCTTAAATTTTCGGAAAATTTCGCCAGCACTTCCTTTGTACCGGACAATAGCTCAAACCTCAACTCGTCTCTCTAGGCCCTTTCCATTCAAAAAGAAATTCAAAAAGCCAAGCGGCTTGCTGATTCAGCGCATAAAAACTCATATGGAATTTAAACGTGCACCTTTTTGTCGGGCACACGAACTATAATCTTCATACACTTCATTGCATACCTATTTAACACATGTTCACCTGTTTCCAATTTATTCTAACTAAATCTGGTCATTTTTAACTCAATTCGCTAATATATTCTTAATTAGCTCCTTCGCCTATTTCACTTTTTATTTGAACATAACACGTTCAAATAAAATTTTAACTTTTTATAAACATATCAAATTCCATTTTTAATTCAAGTTTCATATTCGATTTCGAATATAAATTTACAAACCCCTTTTACTTATCCAACATTAAAATCAATTCAAAAGTCTATTAACTACTAATTCTTCTAATTAGTTAATTCTATTCAATAACTAAAAATCTAATTTTTGTTTCAAAAATCAATCCATATACTCCATTTGATTTCATATTTATTTTATAACTCAAATCTGGATTTTTCTAATGGGAATTTGGATTTTTAATTGCTTAAAATCCTTTTATTTATTTAAATAAACCATTATGGTTTTTAAATGATTATGGCGCTGTTTTTCTAGAAATTTGATTTTGACATAACTCAAAATCTATAAAATGAAATCCATATTTTTCTCTTCCATTAGGAAGTAGTTATCAAATCGGTCCTGACGATTCTTGTTTCAAGGAATTCCGACTTAAATTTAGTTCTATATATTCAACTGAAGTTCGAAACGCTAAATTACGAACTACTGAGCTGTGGCGAGTTCATTTTAATTATATTTAAATATAAACGTTTTAAATATCGTTTATTATAAACTTTGATCTTGTTCTTATATTATTTTTAATATAAATTAAACTTGTTTTCCAAATCTAACTTAATATTTTCGATTATAATTAATCGTCGATTATTTCATAACTTTGTTACAAATTTATTTATAACTCAATCTTCTATATGGAATCCCAATTCCTTTAGAAATAAATTGTTTATAAAATTCGATATAATTGAATTCTGATAGTAAATCTGTTGGATTTTTCTCAATTCAGTTTATATTCCAAATTCCAGAATAACATTCGTCGTTCCATTTTCGAAACGATTTCTAATTCACTTTTAAATTCAAATTTGAATTTAAAATAACAAACTATCCCATAATAACTATCCAATTTTATTTATAAACATCGTTTATAAATTTACTGCCTTGTTTGATATTAAAAACAAGTTCCATTTAAAAAATCTATTTGAAACACGAATCTTATATTTGTAATATTTTATTTTTATAACCTACATATATAATTGTATAATCTATTTTCATATTTCATTTTAGTTTCTATTTAATACAATTTAAATATCCTTTCTGGACATAATTTATTTTTATAAATTCAACATAGTCGAATTCCAATCTTAAATCCATTTGGATTTATTTTAATACAATTTATATTGCCAACATCGGAATAGATTTCACCGTTTCCCTTTTTAACATGATTCCCAATTCATTTTAAATTCATATTTTGAGTTTAAATATTTTTAAATTAACTAAATGATAAATTTTCACCTTTCTTTATAAACATCGTTTAAATTACTTGTTTATATATTTAAACAAGTCTCGATTTCAAATCCATTTGAAATTATAATTTCTATTTCAGGAAAATAAATTTTCCCTTTTTAAATCTACCCTTTTTTTACATTTCCTGAATTATCCAATGAAAATTCATTTCACTTCATTTATTAAAATCGTTTATAAATGAACTACTTGTTTTTATTATTCAAAACAAATTAATATTTATTAGCCCATTCTAAATTCAAATTCTGTATTTAGAAAAATAGATTTTCCCTTTTAAATCTCAAAATCACTTTTCATGATATTTTTATAAATCAACATTTAGGGCCAGTGATATTTAAACAATCAAAACACCAAATGTGATGACCCCAAACTCCCATGCCATGGAGGCAAGGATAATCATTGGAATATAACACATTTATCGCAACAGTAGATTTCAGATAACAGCATAACACATGAAATCATAGGATAATATCACCAACATGGCAGAGGAAATCATAAATGTCATCAACATCAGAGTTGCACAGACACAGGATACTACTTAGTACATAATAAGTTCCAACAAACAGAAATAAGTCTAGAACATCCTCAAATACAACATAAATAAAATGATGTCTAAATGTCCCAAAATAGAGATAAAAGATAAAGATAGTCTTTGTCTTTCGCCCAAAGAGCACACCATGTTGCGGTGCATATCCAAAATAAGCATGTTACCTATTTACTTAGTTGCCCGTGTAAAAATAAGGGCACCCGAGTTTGCGAATGAAAAAAAACTACGAGTTAGTCATGGGACTAGTATAAGAAATCGTACTTAACTTATCTAATAATAAGGCTAATCACTGGACAACGCCGCTAACGCTGAACGGGTATACTACATTGAATTGCCAGTGCATAAAATAAGTAGATCTTTTAAAAACAACGCAATGCTTTTTAGAAAAATGAAATCGTTATAAGACTCAAGTCCCAACATGAATTCAATGCAAACCAGAGGATAGAGTTTTACCTTATATAATCAAACATGATTGATACGTATAAAACAATAATCATTTGATATTATTACTAGTGTCTAATAAGTTTAAAACACTTTCAAAATAAATGTATCAATCCTAGATGGCATAGTACCCTATCCTACTATGTCGCCACATATAGGTTTACAATCAAATTAGTAATGTCATATTGGAATTCGGTTTCCATCATGAGTCGAGACTAGGAATCATCCTCACCGGTTTCGAGACACTCTAGCAAATGCCTCAAGACTCAGACGCTGGTGTTTACACCAAAAAATGGCTTAAACACCAAAGGTACTAAAATTTTACTTCACCAAAATGGTAGGAAAATAAGTGGAGTCGTACTTAACAATAATCGAAATTGAAAATGTGAGGAAGATAAAATAGAGACAAGGTTTAGAGTGGTTCAGCCTTATATCAGGCGTACATCCACTATGAAGATAACTTGCATTCTTATAACGAGGATTACAAAATACATAAACTTTGTTTTTTCATACATCTCTATACCCACTCAATATATTCTCATTCATACATTTCAATCCTAGGATTTAGAGTTTGAGGAGGAGAAGGATGGATGAATGATTGAGAAGGAAGATGTCTTTGTTTCCCTAATTACAAGGTTGTACTTGACGCCATGGCCAAATGGGTAATAGAACTTCGAGTGAAGAAGATGATCATTACTTCCAAGTGTTTGAGGAGTCACCGAGGATCACTGTTTCAAATCTCGCAAATATCGCCCGAGATCTCCTCCGAGATCTTATTTTGGGCTCCTTCCGAAACGAAACAGCAAATATCACTCTAAATCTCTGTTCGAATATATCGCTCGAGATATTGCAATATCGAATGATATATCGACCGAGAAGAAATATTGGAATATCGTCCGAGATCATAGTTTTTTTGGTTAAAATTTAAATTTGTGCCTGAAATAGAACTACAATAAAAAAAACTCAAATCTGGCCATATCAATCTTTTTTTATTTTACATTTTGCATATTAAATGACTATATTGTATGTTCGTATATGTTTTACAATGCTTACGATTTTCATATTCTTCTTTTTACATACATGTTACTTACAAAATAATGTATTGTATGGTCTATTTATGCTGAATTTTTTAATGTTTTAGATCCTTTTAATGTTTCCTTTCTAACAATATTTCTGTTTTAAGCATATTACGATTTGGAGTATGAATGATCTTTCGCAAAATAAAGAATAATAAAGTTATTTTGCATTTTAAGTTTAAGTTGCTATGTTTTTAATAGCATTCATAAAAATCATTTTTTTAAAATATCATTTTTAATATATCATGTACCTCGAGATTGTTCCGATATGAACTTTTAGACCCAGGATGAAAATCCGAGACGAACTCCCGAGTTAGACTCATCTCATCAGAGATCTCCCTCGATACGAGACCGAGTCTATAAAATCCGCGAGACAAAACGCGACCAATATCCTAGATTTAAAACCTTGCCGAGGATAGAATTTAGCAGCACTTTGTGGCTAGAAAGATTGGGTCCCTTTTACGCTGGCAGCCATGGCGTATTTATAGGTGAGCTCCCTTAAGCAAGTGATCTGAAATATGTGTATGTAGGCTATGGGTCGTTCATCCATTAATTACAAACGTGCCATCGCCTAGCTGTAGCCAGCTATTCGTGGCTGTTTCCAGTTGTCATGTGCGAGCGATTCTATGGGAGCAAGCGTTTTGGGTAGACGGACGATCATGATTTTCTGATGCGGCTATGTCTGATCCTAAGTGAGCAGGCGATGCCCTTTTTAGTCTGGAGGCGACTGACCAAGGCTTGCGACTTGAGATGTAAGCGCGCTCTTTCTAATAATGGTGTACAACTGACCAGTAGGTGGTTTCTGATCAAAGTATTGGCGTTCGACTAGCAGGAACATATGAGCGATAGGAGTTGCAATCCATGAGCGGTTGTTAATTGCATGCACGACATTGACTCCTGCTCTAATACGTGCGAACAAACTTTGATATTTGGTCAAGCGTCATCCATCGCTGTAGGTGACTTGCTTTGTTTTGATTTTCGAGCAACATTGTTTTGATATGAATGACCAACTTTTGCTTCAACGCCCGAATCATGACGCGTGTCTAGTTTGGTTGAAGATATGGGCACCTAAGACATTGCAGGTGCTTGTTTTGTAGCTCTAATCTAGGTCGGTCTTTTGATGGATAAACATTTGCCCCTCGATGTTTGTAGTTTTTTTTAACAAAAAACTATAAGCTTCGAAGTACTGAGGTACAATACCATTGGGTGGATTTAATCCAATGTTCTGTAAAACAAGCGCCCTTACCAACAACTTATGTTTTCAAAATTCAAACATTCCCACTGCTGATTTCCTATGGATACCTGATGGGATGTTTTTCGGGCATGTTAAATCGGATCACTGGTTTTTAATTAAGCTATCATATCATTTAAAAAGGGCTTTCTAGTTCACTTTGAATACTGTCTCTTCATTTTCCCACTTTTATATTCCATTGATAAACCAATTTCAATGGTGATTCCATTGTAGAAGACTCTGTTGTCGCCTCTTGAAACTTTGATTTTCTCTGCTTGGTTGATCGTTTCGCCTGCCCTTTTTGGTTGAGGTTTTTTTTACCTCGTTTCCACCTACAACACTTCTTTTTTTTCGAATGAAATTTTTCTATTCGACTGTAAGTGATTTTTCTCTCCTTAGACTCTAACTTTGAATTAATTCACCTGGTTTTGTAGTTGGTAAAGAGAAAACCAAATCGCTTGAACGCGCGTGGTTATGATGTTAGGACAATGTTGATTGGACTTAGTGTGTACTTGGATTTCACGTAAAATATTTCGGTAATTCTGATTTATACAAAAAACCCTCTGGTCTTTTATGCCGGCGAGTTGCTTACTAAAATGCCAATGAAATGACATTTCCTAATTCACCACACCTTTACTGGATGTTTGATGGGATATTTGTGCCATAGCAACATTTCTACTCTTTCCCTCTTATTGTAGCTAGTATTCTCTTGGCATGTGCAATTAGTAATTTTGCAACTGATCAGATCAGAGCCTTTGTTTCTCGTACCTTTGAATTTGTAATTCTTCCTTTATGCTATTACACTAATCTTTATTGCCGGGTATGACTGATGATTAGTTACCAGCAACTCACGTTGCAATTTCTTTTTTAAGCATACTTATCTGTGTTGAAATGTAAGCTGATCATTAATTCATTTGAAACCCCAGTTAAACCACCATGTTTGTAATGAAAGGGTTCGGATCAGGCAATTGAGGTTGCCCCGGCTGTTGGTTCTGACTTGGTTGTTAGCCAGACTTATCCTCAACTTCGCTTTCTTGAATGGGTGCCTTCTGGCTGCCGTAAATCGATGCTTACTTTTAATTTATACTGACAAATGTGTGCTCGTTTTGGGTTTTCAAAAGATGAAGCCAGATTTTCAAGGAAGGAAGAATCGACTGATTATCCACCCTCCGGGTATGTGATAGTCAATTATCACATGCTGTCTAGTGGGGCAATTCCTCCTTTTAATTCTTACTTAGAGCCCGTTTTGCGGCACTTGGCCATTTCCCCATATCAATTGCACCCTAGTGGGTATCAGATTTTACTCGGGCTATACATACTTTTCGTGAAAGTCCGGCAGCAAGAACCTACGTTTACGGACATTTTCTCTTTATATGCTTTTAAAAGAAGGGAGGTGGATGGTCCTTCTTTCTTTTTTATGGAGGGTATGCACGGTAGAATTATTACTGGTTTAATGGAAGGTGCCAAGGGGTTCCCTGATCAGTATTTCTACGTCCGGTGCCCTTGTCGATTTTATGGGCGATGGGCAGAAGGAGGTAATTACACCTTTGTTCTAGAATCCTTAATCCTTTCTCATTTGACTTTCTTTCTAATTTTTGTAGTGATTCCTTCTGTTGTGGGTCTTACTCTAGACCAAGCTCTTCTTAATTCTTTGATTGCTATTGAAAAAAAGAAAGGAGCGGATAGGTATTGCTTTCAGAGGAGAACCTCCGCAAGTACCAGCTGATTCATTCTACACGTTCCTTTAAAAAGACTCTGGTCCATCCACAACGTTCCATTAGTAAGCCTCCTTTCAAAAAGAAACGCCTAACCCTTGGTGGAAGTAGTCAATCTTCGAAATTGATTACTGAAGGGAGTGATGGGGGTAGACAAGAATACAGATGGCTTGAGGGCCGATATAATTTCTAGAACAACCGTTGAAAGTTCTGCTCACCCTATCACTCATGTGGAAGGTTTTTCAAGGAGTTTTGGAGGCCTGGGGGGATTTAGACTCTGTCAAATATCTGAGCCAGGGTGACATTATGATGTCTGATCCCACGATACCTGATATAAGAAGAATCGAGAATCCATTCAACGTCCGGGAGAGCTTCTGACTTCATAACTTCCCTTGAAACTGGTTTGATATTATCTCGTTCGTAGCTTAATTTTCCATAAATCTCATAATTTTGAACGTTTGTTGAATTCATGCTTTGCTTTTCAGGTGTAAATACGAAGCATTAATTATTGGATAGCTTCTCTCAACAAGCTGACCTTACTGATCCACAAAATCTCCTATAATCTCGCCTTTCCTGACATTTGAATCGTTCCAAGTCATCTTTAAGTTCTCAGGTTCAACACACCTATGAACTTCCAGTAATTGTTTCTTTAAAGCGTGGAGGACTTGATTGTGCTAAAGCACTGGCCAAAGATAATAAAGGTGAACATCTCGTGGATGGAGGAGAAAGGAAAAATAGAAGGATCGACCGAAGCAAGAATAAGGCTCAGAAATGCTCTGCATTAATTGAATCTTCTAAAAAATCCATTTTTCTGACCTCTACTCAAATTCTGATGATACGTGATCGTCCACCTTATAAGGTTCCACCTGGAAATTTGATGCTTAAGGACCGCTTCAGTGGTTGGGACCTAAGGGGGATGTATTTTGACTTGGATTTACATCCAAATGATAGGCGAGATGCCATTAAGAGTTTGGACACCATAAAAAGTGGTTTGATTAATCAGTTCAACATCATTAGGAACCAACTTGAAACACAGCTAAATCTCGCAATGAATAATGTTAATAGGCGACAAGAACATTGGGCCAAATTTGGTTATGAATTCCATAGATTGAATGCTCGGCACCTTGACCATATTGAAATCTTAGAAAAGATAAAGCCGGATTGATTCACTTGATTAGATCCCAAGAATCTGAAATTGCCTCTTTAAAGAATGGGAACATCAAAGTGAATAACTTAGAGGCCAGAAATGTCGAGCTTAAGAAAGAGCTGGAGGCTATGCGAGCGCGACTTCAAGAAGCTCAATCTGCTCAAGAGCTTGCTGAGTGCCACTTGGCCTTAGAAAGACGAGCATTGATTTCTTTTAACCAAGAAAAAATGGCTCTCAAGAGCAAAATTACTTCCCAAAATGAGACCCTTAGGATCCTTGAAGAAGATAAAACCAGGTTGCGTAGATCTTGATGAAGCCAGAATCAGGACTGACAATACTTTTTTTCAATTCTATATTTGCAGTGTCATGAGTCGTGGAAGTCTAAGTTATTTGAGCAAGGATTTTCCACGAACTTTGTCCCTGGTTTGGGGACAGGTACTTTTATATTCTAATAATGCTAATGATGAGTACCTTCAAGAGCGGCTTCTAGAAGAAGAAGATCGTAAGGCTCTAACTGAAGGCAGGAGGATATTGGCGAATGAGCGAGCTCAATCTTTTAGGGGGGAACGTCCAGATGTTACCATTACTTGTGACCCACCCGGTTCTGTTGGGATTAACACTTCGAGTTCTCATATTCCGCTCGCGGACCGCTCTTCCCTAGCTGTTGCTCGAATTCGACCCATTATCGAGCACTCAATTCAAGAAAATGTTGTTAAACAGTGCGCGAGTCATGGCGATACTTCTTTAAATGCGAACAATTACATGGTTGACATTGTGTACCCAGTAACTCCAGGTAAAATTGATATCTATCAGTCTGCTTCGGATTTGAATTTCCTTATTTCTTCACCTGGGATTACTGAGTTTCGTGCTTGCTATTCACTTGCATCAGGTGTGCTTTCGCCACCTCCTTTTCCTGCTTGCGGTACTACTGTTCAACCTGTCGCCGTTGATTCCGTCTTAATATCCACCATCACTAATCCTCTCATCACACCTTCATCATGCAACCCATCTTTACCTAATGTGTCGGATCCGGAAGATGAGGACGGAATTTGGAATACTAAGGCTGTGTCCACTTTGGTACGCAAAATGAAACCAGTTTGCAAGTAACCAAAATCATTAACATGTCTCTTCCTGATAGTTCTTTTGTGTAAGCAGAGGAATAAGAGATGAATGTTAAGCAGTTGGTTCATCTTTTGCTTTCCCTGTTTAAGAAGAAGCATTTATGAATTTTGTGTTCTGATTTCAACCTATTTCTTTTATCTGTTACGCGTTTAGACCGGTTATATATGCGAGTGCCAGCCCTCACTTAATATTCGAATGTTTGCGCACATACGTTCGTATCGTTTGCACACTTACATTTATATTGTTTGGTATTGTAATAGTTTTATCACTTCGCTCTTATGAGTGACAGTATTCCATGGAGAATTTATTTTGTTAGTCTCGTGAATCTTATCGCTCATTTGTTTTTTGCAGTAAAGTTATAACGAGTCTGTGGTATGTTTTGAATGGGCATTGTTGATTTTTTTACACAATGGTGATGTCCCCATACCACAACTCTTTATAATTTCATAGATTTTCTTAATTTTAATCACGATTTCAATTGACCAGTTCGTGATTTTTGAGTTGATGTTATACCACATCCCCTGCTAACTTGGTTGTACAAGCTTATTTTCAGGGATTAGATTTTTTTCCAGAGATGCATGTCGTCATTATGTGTTTTTTTTGGGTGCCCCCAAGGGAGGTCTTGGGTTTCAATTTTCGATCCAAGTTTGGTCTAGTTAGTCCTCTTTTTCTAGGACTGAAAGACCTCGTTGGATACCCCCTTTCGGCTAGGATTTCTGTTACCCCCTTTCGGCTAGGATTTCTAATTTGCGTTGGTCCATCTAGCATGTTTTTCTGGTCTTTCCGGCAAAAGAAATGGTGTTTCCAGCCTAGGTATTTATCCGTGGGACATTTTTATCATTAACTTTGTACCTTTCTTGAAGCCTGATGTCAATATCTTCAGTGAACACTTACTAAGAGAAGTACCACCTTTTGACTTGTTGTTTGTCTTAGAACAGCTTGTCCCGTTGAGGCGATGTGCTTATTCATCCAGTTTGATTTGCATTGCGTTTGTGGCTTTCAAGCCGCTTTGCTTAAAATGTGCTTTAAGAATCTTCCCGTCACAATTAGGCTGTACACGATTAATTGCTTTTATCATGCCTACATTTCGAAAAAACAGCTTTTAGAATGAAGTGACAAGTATGTTACTCAGAAAAGCACATAATAATTTCCTTTGTACAAGGCATTTGTAAGTAGACCATTGCTAAATATTAGCATGAATATAGTGAGTGACAAAGCAGGATAAAACAGCTACTATTTCTTAAGTAAACAACGTAAAAATAGAGTAATAAAGAAAAGTAATAGGGATTCTAATTCAAAGATCCATAATCAGGACACTAGTTACTGATCCCTAAACAAGCATAGGTTTTTGATTAGTTTATGCCTTTTCCTCAAAGCTCGCTTGAAACACCCCACCTCCGTTAAGGTCACTCATAAAGGGAATGTCTTAACTTTGATGGAGCGTTTTAGTAGACAGAACAGAATATTACAAGACAGATAAGTAGTACTTGAAAAATTATAACTTTATTACAGCAGAAACAAAAATAAGTTTGGTTACATCTTTCTAAATAACAATACCAAAACTCAAGTACACAATTATCAGTCTCATACAAAATCCTTCAGAATGTAAAGTTTCAAAGCCATAATCCCCAACATAAACTGCCATGAAAAGATAGAGTCAAAGCCAAGCAATATTCCAAGCACTTCAAGCAGAGAGAATCAGAATCAAGCTCCTATGTTTCCACCCTGACCACCTGGGGGGAACGGAAAGAAAAGGGGCGAAAACAAACGAGGTCAGACATAAAGTCTGGCGAGTCCAGTGACTTCCAGCATATAAACAGATAATATTATCATGACATGTAAATAAAACTGGATGAGAGATTACACCAATAGGAATAACATATATACTTTAAGTTAACAGAAGAAACAGAATGATGTAAACCAAGTTATGTTCCTTACTTACTTCTTACTTCTCTACACTAATACTAGTATAACAGGGTTAGGTGTTACCCTAATGTCTATGAAACAGAATCGAAACAGAATAATCTATACAAACAGAATGCTAGTAATGGGCCTTCACCACCCCAACAAACAGAAAGTACAGAAAGAGAATACTAATAATGGGCCTTTACCACCCCAATAGACAGAAGGTACGGAAATAGAATACTAATAATGGGCCTTTACCACCCAACTAATGGGCCTTTACCACCCCCAACAGACAGAAGGTACGGAAACAGAATCGGAAATGGAATCAGAGACGGAAACAGAATAATCCCCACGGAAACAGAATGTTAGAATTAGGTGTACACTAGTAATGGGCCTTTACCACCCCAACAGATGACACCACACAGAAACAGACAGGTGTTACCACCAACTAGAAACAGACGGTACCAATAGAAACAGACAGAACTAAGTGTACCCTAAGTCCTACCCCAAGCGATCGACTCCCTAATACATAAATACCCTGTGTCAGCCCCACAGTAGGGTGTATCACTCCCTAAAGTGGCAACCTATTGGCACATACCTATTTACAGATGTCACAGTGTCTTACATCCTCAGAGCAGACCGGATCCATGCACGCACATGACCCGGTTGGAACACACCATCAAAACCCCTCGCCATTATCAGAATGAACCGCTTATAATTAGTTCAGTAAGCGTGCCCGGACCCCTACATAGAATGGGGTCAAATTTTTTGATACCAGAAAGGGTTACTAATTAATATGGTTCCCAAACAACAGATGACACAAGTATTTCCCCTCCTAACCTTGTGTCCCCAGACTAACAGATTTCAGATTAACTTGTTTACAAGTTTCAGACATACAGAGTTCAGATTTACTAGTTCACGGATCAGACAATCAAGTTAACAAGTTTTTAGACTAACAGATCAGATGTACAGTTTTAACAGACTTACAGATTGTCTAACTTTGTATTGGGCCTACAGATTCACGAAATGGGTTTGTTAAATTCATCAGTCCAGTTGGTTTAACCCTATCCACCCAACATGTTTTAGACATCATATTTATCTCAGATTTGCATTAATTAAATATTAATGCACATACCTCTCACATTAGGTCGGTAGCTTGTGGCCGCTGGATATGCCGGGCGGTTCCGGGCAGACTTCTGCCACAAGCCAGACCTAACCTCGTGTCTAAGCATATTTTAGTTATGCCGATGACCTCTCACATTAGACTGACAGTTTGCGATCGCTGGTTAAGCCGGTTGGTTCCAGGCAGGCTTCTGCAGTAAACGGAGTCTAACCTCGTGTCATAGCCACTTTATTCCATTACAGAAAATATCAGACTAATTATGTCCATTTAGCATATTTAACTTCTTTACAAGTTACGGCAGATTATCCAAAGTTCTATTAACATATTTTGCTCAATTTTAGATCGAGCCTCCAAATGACAATTATTCAGCTTTCAACAGATTAAGCAATTCAACAGATTTAGCAGATAACAGATCTAGCAGATTAGGAAATTTAGCAGATTAGCAGAACAAGCAATTCAACAGATTTAGCAGATTAGGCAATTCAGCAGATTTAACATTTCTTAAAAATTCTATTTACATATCTTGCCTAATCATAAATTAAGCCTAAACTTACATGCTCAAATCATGGTCATAATTCATAATACAATATATGCCCCCAAATTTTCATTAAACTTTGCACAGTACAGAACACTCTCTAAAAGCCCCAAATCATGATATGAATTATGCCAAATTATAGCCTTTAATGCCAATATCCAAAAATCCATATTTAGGCGCATTCACATTAATATTATCCTATTTTAATATAGGTCCTTACGCCTAAGTTTCATATTCCTTTTTCAAGTCATAAATTGTTATATAAAATATACCCAAAAATCTAGATCTTTAAATTATATCCTCTCAAAATCAGATCTTAATTTTTATATGCATTATGTCCCCAAGTTTCAAGTCATATGTTATCATTCAATGATTCCTCTTCTTCCAAATCTTCCAGATCTAATTTACAACATATGTCCTTTTCTCAAATCAGTCATAGATCAGTCATGTCCAATTATACATTATTCATTATTTACTCCAAAATTTAGCGTTCGTGCATTAATCTCTTATGAGATTTGGCACAGGCTCGTAGTAGCCTGGCTATAGAACAGAAAAAAAAGAGAGAATGGTCACAGAAAAATGGATATGACCTATAAGAATATGCATAACCTCAGATTTAGATTTATAGCCATGTCAAGATCATAATTAAAGTTCATATCTGAAAATAACTATACTCACTAAAAGGGAACGATTCTTGTATTCTGGAATCTGTATTTTGACACTGAATAGCTCTCCTTTGGCGTAGACTATCGATTAGATTAGAAAATAGTTGTTCTCTTTTAATTCTATTCAGATTGGAAGAAGATGCACTAGTTAGCGACATCTTTATTTTATTTTAATTAGAATAGAGGCAGAGTATAGACAGAATGAAATTTTGTGGAGAGAAAGTGAGGTTTGGGGGTGTTTTTATAGGAGAATAGGGTGATTTAGAGCCTTCAGATCAGTTCAGAAGTCATCAGAACCACCTAGCTCGAAGATAGGTCATCCATCCACTCAGAAGAAGACATGTCATCACAGAACACTCCAGAATTCTGTGATGGATTGGTATGGGCGCACTTGGCAGGTGCGCCAGTGCATTTTTGTACTGGCGCACTTCACCAGTGCGCCAGTGTATTCTGGCCTGTTTCCGGTTTTTCTGCCTAACTTCGTTTGTCCATATCTTCTTCATACGATATCATTTTTACGTAAACTCAGACTCTATCTCAAGCATAATTTCGAGAAGAACGCAATGGCACAACCCGTTTCCCTTAATTCTTCTCCTAAAAATTAAGTATACTTTGATTTGTTACTTATACGTTCACAGAAAGTACGGGGTGTTATATTCTCCCCTCCTTAAAGGATTTCGTCCCCGAAATCTTCAAGTTAAGAAGAATGTGTCCTACCATCCAATCATCCATCTACTCAACCATCATCCACAAGCATCCATTGTCCTTAGAAAACTACTAATGTCGTATGAACGTATGCAAAAGTGTGTGTATATGTCTCTTATCTAATGCAAAGATCAGGAGGTCTACTGATTCATTTGACCTCCTTAATGCGAATTATGTTAGTGCCATGATTCCAACTATGTATGCAAGAAATCATATTTAATACGCTTCATTTCTGTATGAGTGCATAACCATTCATCCAAAAGCAACATCCATATGATGAGTCAATCATTTTGCATCCACAAAAATTGAAAAATGCACACACATCCATATGCAGTATGGAAGTGTTATTGAGCCGATCTAGTGCCTAGTGTGTGTATATGCACCCACGAGCAACCACTTGCATCCACTAGCAACCATCAAACATAACATGCCTCAAATACATGTTTACACCCATTAGTTTCTACCTAAAGGTCGAAGACTCGATCGATGGGATACAACTGAGTGATAGAAGCAAGTACGATTAAAACATGAGCTCTGTTCCTATTAGACATCGGTTAAGAAAATAATTCCCTAAGTATCAACCCCGAAGACCGAAATCAACATCAGATTGACACCCAGTGAATTACTCCCATTAAACAATGCCAAACTGGAAATCTACTTCACGCTTCGAGTAAAAACCCTTAACCTTATCAGAAATATTCAGATACTTACAAACTACTGGTACAGATCAGATTATCAAATGGTTCTTAGGAAACTAAGCATGATAAAACCCTACCATATCCCACAAAAACTAGAATGTATCCGTCATAGTCAACTTAACGCCTAACACAAATACCCTCAAACCCCAACCTATCACAAACAGATGAGTCGTAACCCTCATGGGGTTTGAGACTATAACGGGATCAGAAACAAGACTAGTATTAAAGTGCAGAGTCACAATTACAGAATCAAAATACCAAAATCAAAGAGAGTTTTAACTCAATAATCAGATAAGGAAATTAAACCTTCTACAGAAATTTTTCCTATCTCTATCCTATCTACCAGCCACGAGGGCATTCGCCTGCACTCCAGAAGTAGGTTCTTCCCTC
Organism: Allium sativum; assembly: GCA_030737875.1. Classification (NCBI taxonomy): domain Eukaryota; kingdom Viridiplantae; phylum Streptophyta; class Magnoliopsida; order Asparagales; family Amaryllidaceae; genus Allium; species Allium sativum. The sequence goes on from CM060910.1 coordinate 731,605,269, forward strand.
TGCCCTTACCTTCTGGGGCAATCCTTGATCAGATGTCCTATCTCACCGCACTAAAAACAACTAGTCTTCTTACATGTTAACAAGTCTTTCTCTAAAGTTGCCCCCGTCGCGCGGAAAACCCTACGAAGCTCGTAAGAGGATTAGCCGTAGGTGAAATTAATGTGGCTACATATGGAAGTTAGGCACTTCTTTGCCCTTCGACAGACGTCGTAGTCTCATCATGCCTGCAGAACCATGTCGCGGTGAGGTTACCTCCCAGAAAGCCAGGAGCCCCGGATACTCAGAAAAGAAGGAAACAAGGATTAAACTAGAAAATCAAAAGATAGATATATGGCTTTGGGGACTATGTTTTTCAAAATAAAAGCTACTTTTGAAAATACTTCCTTTTTAAAACCTTTTTGAAAATAGCTTTCAAAAACTTTTTATCAAATCTGGTAACCTGGCGCTGACACCAAGTGAAATACCCCACCTCTGTTAAGGTTCCTCACAAAGGGAATACCTTAACTTTAATGGAGTGTTTTAGTAGACAGAACAGAATATTACAAGACATATAAGTAGTACTTGAAAAATTATAACTTTATTACAGCAGAAGCAGAAATAAGTTTGGTTACATCTTTCTAAATCACAATACCATAACTCAAGTACACAATTATCAGTCTTATACAAAATCCTTCAAAAGGTAAAGTTTCAAAGCCATAATCCCCAACATAACCTGCCATGAAAATATAGAGTCAAAGCCAAGCAATATTCCAAATACTTCAAGGCAGAGAGAATCAGAATCAAGCTCCTATGTTTTCACCCTGAGCACCTGGGGGAAAACGGAAAGAATAGGGGAGAAAACAAACGAGGTCAGACATAAAGTCTGGCGAGACCAGTGACTTCCAGCATATAAACAGATAATATTATCATGCCATGTAAAAAAAGCTGGATGAGAGATTACATCAATAGGAATAACATATACACTTTAAGTTAACAGGAGAAATAGAATGATGTAAACCAAGTATGTTCCTTACTTACATCTTACTTCTCTGCACTAATACTAGTATAACAGGGTTAGGTGTTACCCTAATGTCTAAACTGAAACAGAATCGAAACATAATAATCTATACAGAAACAGAATGCTAGTAATGGGCCTTCACCACCCCAACAGACAGAAAGTACAGAAGCGGAATACTAATAATGGGCCTTTACCACCCCAACAGACAGAAGGTACGGGAACAGAATACTAATAATGGGACTTTACCACCCAACTAATGGGCCTTTACCACCCTAATAGACAGAAGGTACGGAAACAGAATCGGAAATGGAATCAGAGACGGAAACAAAATAATCCCTACAGAAACAGAATGTTAGAATTAGACGTACACTAGTAATGGGCCTTTACCACCCCAACAGATGGCACTACGCAGAAACAGACAGGTGTTACCACCCAAAAAACACAGATGGTACCAATGGAAACAGACAGAACTAAGTGTACCCTAAGTCCTACCCCAAGCGATCGACTCCCTAATACATAAATACCCTGTGTCGGCCCCACGGTAGGGTGTATCACTCCATAAAGTGGCAACCTATTGGCACAGACCTATTTACAGATGTCACGGTGTCTTACATCCTCAGAGCAGACCGGATCCATGCACGCACTTGACCCGGTTGGAACGCACCATCAACAACCCTCGCCATTATCAGAATGAACCGCTTATAACTAGTCCAGTAAGTGTGCCCGGACCCCTACATAGCGTGGGGTCAAAGTTTTTGATACCAGAAAGGGTTACTGACTAATATGGGTCCCAAACAACAGATGACACAAGTGTTTCCCCTCCTAACCTTGTGTCCCTAGACTAACAGATTTCAGATTAACTTGTTTACAAGTTTCAGACATACAGAGTTCAGATTTACTAGTTCACAGATCAGACAATCAAGTCAACAAGTTTTCAAACTAACGGATCAAATGTGTAGTTTTAACAGACTTACAGATTGTCTAACTTTGTATTGGGCCTACAGATTAATGAAGTGTGTTTGTTAAATTCATCAGTCCAGTTGGTTTAACCCTATACACCCAGCACGTTTTAGACATCATATTTATCTCAGATTTGCATTAATTAAATATTAATGCACATACCTCTCACATTAGGTCAGTAGCTTGTGGCCGCTGGATATGCCGGGAGGTTCCGGGCAGACTTCTGCCACAAGCCAGACCTAACCTCGTATCTAAGAATATTTTAGTTATGCCGATGACCTCTCACATTAGACTGACAGTTTGCGGTTGCTGGTTAAGCCGGTTGGTTCCAGGCAGGCTTCTACAGTAAACGGAGTCTAACCTCGTGTCATAGCCACTTTATTCCATTACAGAAAATATCAGACTAATTATGTCCATTTAGTATATTTAACTTATTTACAAGTTACGGCAGATTATCCAAAGTTCTATTAACATATTTTGCTCAATTTTAGATCGAGCCTCCAAATTACAATTATTCATCTTTCAACAGATTAAGCAATTCAACAGATTTAGAAGATAACAGATCTAGCAGATTAGGAAATTTAGCAGATTAGCAGAACAAGCAATTCAACAGATTTAGCAGATTAGGCAATTCAGCAGATTTAACATTTCTTAAAAATTCTATTTACATATCTTGCCTAATCATAAATTAAGCCTAAACTTACATGCTCAAATCATGGTCATGATTCATAATACAATATATGCCCCCAAATTTTCGTTAAACTTTGCACAGTATAAAACACTCTCTAAAAGCCCCAAATCATGATATGAATTATTCCAAATTATAGCCTTTAATGCCAATGTCCAAAAGTCCATATTAAGGCGCATTCACATTAATAGTTATCCTATTTTAATATAGGTCCTTACGCCTATGTTTCATATTCCTTTTTCAAGTCATGAATCGTTATATTAAATATACCCAAAAATCTAGATCTTTAAATTATATCCTCTCAAAATCAGATCTTAATTTTTAAATGCATTATGTCCCCAAGTTTCAAGTCATATGTTATCATTCAATGATTCTTCTTCTTCCAAATCACAAAGTATCCACAGATCTAGATCTAATTTACAACATATGTCCTTTTCTGAAATCAGTCACAGATCAGTCATGTCCAATTATGCATTATTCATTATTTACTCCAAAATTTAGTGTTCGTGCATTAATCTCTTATGAGATTTGGTGCAAGCTCGTAGTATCCTGGCTATAGAACAGAAAAAAAAGAGAATAGTCACAGAAAAACAGATCTGATAGATAAGAATATGCATAACCTCAGATTCAGATTTATAGCCATGTCAAGATCATAATTAAAGTTCATATCTGAAAATAACTGTACTCACAAAAAGGGAACAATTCTTGTATTCTTGAATCTGTATTCTGATAATGAATAGCTCTCCTTTGACGTAGACTATTGAGTAGATTAGAAAATAGTTGTTCTCTTTTAATTCTATTTAGATTGAAAGATGATGCACTAGTTCTAGTTTAGATTTCAACAGAGTAGCGATGCCATTATTTTATTTTAATTAGAATAGAGGTCGAGTATAGGCATAATGAAATTGTGTGGAGAGAAAGTGAGGTTTGGGGGTGTTTTTATAGGAGAATAGGGTGATTTAGAGCCTTTAGATCAGTCTGGAAGTCATCAGAACCACCCAGCTCGAAGATAGGTCATCCAGCCACTCAGAAGAAGATACGTCTTCATAGAACACTCCAGAATTCTATGATGGATCGGTATGGGTGCACTTGGTAGGTGCGCCGGTGTATTTTTGTACTGGCGCACTTCACAAGTGCGCCAGTGTATTCTGGCATGTTTCCGGTTTTTCTGCCTAACTTCGTTCATCCATATCTTCTTCATACGATATCTGTTTTACGCAAACTCGGACTCTATCTCAAGCAGAATTTCGAGACGAATGCAATGGTGCAACCCGTTTCCCTTAATTCTTCTTCTAAAAATTAAGTATACTTTAATTTGTTACTTATACGTTCATAGAAAATACGGGGTGTTACATCGCTGCCCGTTTTTCATAGAGAAACGGGACAATGTTCGTGGTCTTGCACATATTTTTGCAAATGGTTCTCCCTGACCAGCCCCTCAATTAATGATTTTTAAGTGTCTACACTCGTCAGTATCGTGTCCTAGCTGGTTTTGGAATTGACAAAACCTTCCCGATTTTACGGTAGCGTCTCTGACTTGCATCCATTCTGGAACTGGATACTTTTCAGCGCTCTTAGTTGCCGTGAAGATATTCCCTATGGTGTCATTAAGGGGGGTAAATTTAGAATTCTTGAAAAAGCGCGACTTCTTTTTAGGCTGGTTTATTCTTCCTTTGTTGCTTTTCTTCGAAATTTCACCTGCTGTTCCTAAGATATATTTTCACTTTTCATTCTGATTCATTTAACGAGTGCCCTTTCCCCTGCTAGATCTTCGCCCGGGCACATAATCATAATTTGGGAATGAGATATTTAGGTCTTCTTTTGAGGGAGATACCCCCTTGATGAGATCATTTACCCATTGTGGGGTCATGTTACTAGAATGATTATGCACATCATTACGGTACACAATTTTCTGAGTAGAATTTTCTTGTTCAGCAAAAAATTATACCTCGCTTGCATGATTCGTCTGAGCAAATGGAAGGTTAGTGGCAGTTGGTGTGGCTCTTACGGTAGTGGCTTGAATAACAAGCATCGACTCAATCTTCTTTATCACTGCGTCGTTTGCAATAGTTATTTGGCTCGTTAGCCATGTCATTGCTTCTTCCAATTCTCTCTTGGTTATGGCCTCTTTAACTTTTAACGGTTCCTTTACTTCAGGATGGATGGTAGGTGGTATGGAAATATTGGAGACGTCGCCAACTTTGTCAATCACTTCCTTTGGCACGCTCATGATTTCAAGCACAGTTTTCCTCAAAAAATCTTCGATGGACTTCAATTTGGAAAAGAAGCAAATACGGCCCCACGGTGGGCGCCAAAATGTTTACACCAAAAAATGGCTTAAACACCAAAGGTACTAAAATTGTACTTCACCAAAATGGTAGAAAAATAAGTGGAGCCGTACTTAACAATAATCGAAAATGAAAATGTGAGGAAGATAAAATAGGGACAAGGTTTAGAGTGGTTCAGCCTTATATTAGGCCTACATCCACTACGAAGATAGCTTGCATTCTTATAACAAGGATTACAAAATATATAAACTCTCTTTTTTCATATATATGTATACCCACTCAATATACTCTCATTCATACATTTCAATCCTGGGATTTTATGAGAGAATGGTAGAGTTTGAGGAGGAGAAGGATGAGTGAATGATTGAGAAGGAAGATGTCTTTGTTTCCCCTAATTACAAGGTTGTACTTGATGCCATGGCCAAATGGGTGATAGAACTTCGAGTGAATAAGATGATCATTGCTTCCAAGTGTTTGAGGAGTCACTGAGAGTAGAATTTAGCAGCACTTTGTGGCTAGAAAGATTGGATCCCTTTTACGCTGGCAGCCATGGCGTATTTATAGGTGATCTCCCTTGAGCAATTGATCTGAAATCTGTATATGCAGGCTACAGGTCGTTCATCCATTAATTACAAACGTGCCATCGCTTGGCTGTAGCCAGCTGCCTGTAACTGTTTCCAGTTGTCATGTGCGAGTGATTCTATGGGAGCGAGCGTTTTGGGTAGACAGACGATCATGATTTTCTGATGCGGCTATGCCTGATCCTGAGTGAGCAGGTGGTGACCTTTTTAGTCTGGAGGTGACTGACCAAGGCTTGCGACTTAGATGTAAGTGCGCTCTTTATAATAACTGGTGTACGACCGACCGGTAGGTGGTTTCTGATTAAAGTATTGGCGTTTGACTAGCAGGAACATATGAGCGATAGGAGTTGCGATCCATGAGCGATTGTAAATTGCACGCGTGTAACACCCCACACCCGCTAAGGTCACTCACTAAGGGAATGCCTTAACTTCGGTGGAGTATTTTAAGTGAATATAGAACAGAAAAATTACAACAAGACAGATATAAATAATACTTGAAAATCTAAAACATCATTTCATTGCAGTGGAAGATAAACATGTTTGGTTACATATCAAAACCAACTAAAACAAGAGTCAAGTACTAAATATCCATCCTGATAAAACATAAGTACATAATCCCACTACATAACTAATAGCCATAATAGAAAAGATAAGTTGGGCTTTACATCACGGTCCAAGCTCCAAAAGATAGATAAAGCAATCTGATCAAAGCCCACTAGTGCTAGGCCCACTCTGAGAACCTGAGGGTTGGGAAAAAGATAAAAACAACAGGGTCAGACATAAGTCTGAGTGAGCCCTACAACTTTAACAATACAATCATTAAAGTAATTAGGGTATGATATAAACTGAGTACGGTGATGACTGGGGATAAATGACTACACTAAGCAGGCAACTAGACATAGGATGAACTAAGATATCGGTAAAGACGCATCTACCCACCCAAGGGTAATTACTACACTGCACCACACCAGTCATTCCTACTTAAAGGTTGATCCCACCCAAGGACTTAGAAAATATAACTAGTAGTTTCGTGTACCCCTAGCTGACCACATAGGTGCCGTCTGCCCCTATCTCCACTAGGTGTACCCACTACTCCCCAAGCGATCGACTCCCTAACGTAGATACCCGTGCTGGCCCCACAGTGGGGTGTATCACTCCCCAAAGTGGCAACCCGATACAATCAACGGTGCATGGCTTATACCTACACGATGCAACAACGTCTTACCTACCAGCCCGGGTCCACACACGCATATGAAACCCGTTGGACTTGTGTTGCCACCGCTAACCCGTTTTGGCCTCTTATAGTCAAGCCCAGTACGCATGTCCCGTCCTCGACATGGGTTGAGGCCAATAAGATACATATGGGTTACTGGTTGAAATGGGCCCCCACAAGCTACCCACCTAAGCTTGTCCCTTTTTCTAGTGCATCCCACTTAACCCTTTAATCATGTTTAATTACATGTTTCCACTTGGTTAAGTATTCCAATCGTATTTTCTATTGCCACCCAAGGCAACCCACTAGATTTCCACATGCCACCCAGGCACTTACTTGATTTCCACATGCCACCCAAGGCACCCATTTAACCCCTCATGCCCCACTACATGCTTATCTGGTTAAGTGTTTCTTAATTGATTAAGACTGTAACCTTTGCAAAGACCTCTCACATTAGACTATCTTTTATGACAGCTGGATTTGCCGGTCGGGTCCGGGCAACCTTACGCCATAACCGAGTCTAACCTCGTGTCTTTACACTTGTCACGTATTTAGTTTATGCCTAAGACCTCTCACATTGGGCCAATCATTTGTAGCCGCTGGATTTGCCGGTCGGTTCCGGGCAGTCTTATGCTACAAAAGGGTCCAACCTCGTGTCTTAGTCGATTAATTACACCTAATTAATCACCCCTATAATTTGTATTAATTAGCCCTAATTAATTACAAATTTAACGATGTACATAATTGACTCAATTATGTCCATCCACTTTATGGTATGCATAATCATACCAACTTCACACCATTTTATTAACATGAATATTAACCCCATCGTTCCCCACGTAATTATGTTGACATGGCATACTTAAAAGGGGAGATTCATCACAAACACAATGGGTTCAACTTGCATAACATTAGCATCAACATGGGTTTTAAAGGTGTCAACTTGCATATATGACCATAGCATCAAACCCAACTAGCATAAATAATCAACCCAACTTGCATGAATCACATATGTCATAAAGAGGGTAACTTGCATAAGCTACTTATGTCATACAAAGGGGTAAACTTACATATGTATGTATGACATACAAAGGGGTTAACTTGCATATGTATGCATATCATACAAAGGTGTAAACTTGCACATGTTACTTGCATATAATCAAACACCAAACTTGCATAACATGTCATATATGAACTTGCATATAATCAAACACCAAACTTGCATAACATGGTGTCATAATGGATCAATTTTTACCATAGTGATTTGCATAACTAGCATCATGAGCACATAGCATAAAACTTGCATAACTAGCATCATGAACATATAGCATAAAACTTGCACAACTAGCATCATGAACTCATAGCATATGACTTGCATAACTTGCATAAAATCATGAACACATAGCATATGACTTGCATAACTTGCATAACATCACGAACACATAGCATATGACTTGCATAACTTGCATAACATCATGAACACATAGCATATGACTTGCATAACTTGCATAACATCATGAACACATAGCATATGATAACATAACTTGCATTGATCCACATACATAACCATAACCTCATTATATCCTATCATAATTAGTTTAGCAATTGCTTGCTAAAGGCATAGAAACTCACAACTTGTTGATTAGCACTCCTATGAAGAAGATTAAGTTGCTAAAGTTGATTAGAAGTTGATTTGAGAAGCTATCTTCTTCTACAATTTGATGGAGGCTCCTTCAAGTTGCATTTTGACGGCATAACGACGTTGTATCTATTTTTAGTATAAATTAGGGTAGTCTTAGGGTGTATTTATAGATTAGTTAAGTGTTTTAGGCCATTAGATTAACCCTAAATCAGATTAGAGCCGTCAGAACTCGTCACAAGCCCCAAAACACAGCCCAAACCCCTTCAGGTTGCACCCAGGCCAAACTGGCCGACGGGGGGGGGGGGGGGGAGGGGGGGTCGACCCCTGGGGCGACACATGGGTCGACCCCTTGGGGGGGTCGACCCCTGGGTCGACACCCTCTGTCTGGCGGGAATTTTCCCGCCTCTTCTGAAATCTGAAATTTGAATATTTTAAATCTGTTTTGAATTTTCTGAAACTTCTTCGGGCCTTAACTGGGTCATATGGACTCCGATTTTCGAAAACTCGGACTCTATTTCGCGTATTTTTCCAAGACGAACGCAATGGCATATCCCGTTTCCCCTGATTCAGATTTTAAAATTTAATTCTGCCCTGTTTTATATTATAGCAAGTTATTTAACATACGGGGTGTTACAACGCGCGACCTTGACTCTTGCTCTAGTACGTGCGACCGAACTTTGATATTAGGTCAAGCATCATCCATCGCTATGAGCGAATTGCTTTGTTTTGATTTTCGAGCAACTTTGTTTCGATATGAACGACCAACTTTTGCTTCTGCGCCCGAATCACGACTCGCATCTAGTTTGGTTGAAGACATGGGCACATAAGACATTGCAGTGCTTGTTTTTCCGCTCTAACCTAGGCTCGGTCTTTTGACAATTAAACACCTGGCAAGTCCTGGTTAGCGGTACGGCTAGTCCACAAATACTTTAGGGGATTGGTTATTCCTGAACAATACATTTCCTGGTCCTATTGGACCTATCACTTGGCCAGTAGCGACCAATATCCAAGGGCCTTCATAATCCATCATCCACATAAGTAAAAATGTCTGGGATATATACCATGACACCACTTCTAGCCAGAAAGAAACGCAAGTCCTCCGTGCGGTCCTCATTCCATTTTTTGACTCATACCGGGGTGTGAGGCTCGTGAAGTAACGCTATATACAAAAGCTATGCTAAATAAAGTTGTGCTTTGATCATCAACCACAAGGCTCTGCTTTCAACAAAAGCCTTGATCATTGCATCTTGGCATGCCACATTGACAATCCACGCCATGCGACTGATGTCTATCAATATATAACCTCTAAGCTCGTACGTCTCAGAGAAGGGTGTTAAAAAAGAGAATAAATTCTCCGCCATCAAATAGATATATTTAATAGAAATCAATTCACATAGAATGAAGTCCAATGTTAGACACATATCCGTTTACAAGTCCGTTCTGGATCTGAACGAAACCAGAGACACCTTATTCCTCGTCCCGTATGTCCAATATGGAAGAGAGGTTCTCGCATATCCGAACAATCCACAAGTATATCCGGACAACTACTACTTTAACCCTTTCCTGGGAGCAAACCAATCCAGGGCATCAGTAGTCATCCACTCGACGTGAAGATCGTCAGTCTTCAACCACCGTCTTCAATGTCTTTGATTTTAAATCGTTGTATAATTATTTGAAATGAGATTGAACTCGGTCTTTTCAAATAATTCTCGAATATATATAATTTCAAATCATTTCATATCATTAATATTATTTTATAATGATTTATCGCTATTTTTATTTATAAAAATAGCCCATTTAATTCGGATGAAATTTCAGGTCGTTACGTGGCCCTGTCGCTATTTTTATCCAAATTTGAATTACATATTTCTCAAAATCTAACTGTTGTATCTTAGTAAATTTAATATCTTGGAAAGATCTTTCCAAGGCAAACCTAACAGTTCCAGTTTGGGAAAATCCGACAGTCGGATCTTTCGGTATAATCGTTTAATGTTACGATTCCGAAACGCGAATTACTGCGTGCGATTCGTTTAATTTTAATTTATATTATATATATATATATATATATATATATAAATCGTTCGACGATTTCGCTAACATGTTAAAAGTGATGTTTTCAACAAACAATACATATACTAACATATAACATTTTCCTGCTTTGCCAACATGTAAAAGATTACATTTTAATGAATCAAAACATGTAATTCCTTTTATCTAAACAAACATGTTAAAGGTAACATTTTTATGGAAAATTCTATTTTAATGTGTCATTCTCTTTAATCTAAATGAACATGTAAAATGTAACATGTTAATGACAAATTCCATTTTAATATGTCATCCTTTTTAATCTAAATGAACATGTTAAATGTAACATTTTGGTTACAAATCCTATTTTAACATATTATTCTTTTTATCTATTGAATCAAAACATACACTAAAAATGTCATTTTTAATGTTTAAACAATTTCTAATGAACTTGTCATTTTTAATAATGAATCATTTTTAATGAAACTAATCATAAATTAAAAATGTCCTTTTCAACATCTAAACAATTTCTAATGAACATGTCATTTTTAATAATGAATCATTTTTAATGAAAATAATCATAAATTAAAAATGTCCTTTTCAATATCTAAACAATTTCTAATGAATATGTCATTTTTAATAATGAATCATTTTTAATGAATCTAATCATACATTAAAGATGTCCTCTTCAATATTTAAACAATTTCTAGTGAACATGTCATATTTAATGATGAATCAAAACATACATTAAAAATGTTATTTTTATTGTTTAGCTAATTTTCTCTAAAACATGATAAATTTTTGATTCATATATACACAATAAAAAGTAAATTTTTATTGTATAAACAATTATTTCCAACATGACAATTTCTATGATCCATATATACAATAAAAAGGAAATTTTATTGTATAAACAATTATGACCAATTCTATGATACATATATAAAATAAAAAGAAAATTTTAGTGTATAAATATTTTTGACAAATTCTATGTTCACATATACAATAAAAAGATAATTTTTATTGTATAAATATTTTTGACAGATTCTATGTTCCAATATACAATAAAAAGATAATTTTTATTGTATAAATATTTTTGACAAATCCTATGTTCACATATACAATAAAAAGATAATTTTTATATTGTATAAATATTTTTGACAAATCCTATGTTCACATATAAAATAAAAAGATAATTTTTATTGTATAAATATTTTTGACAAATTTTGTGTTCACATATACAATAAAAAGATAATTTTTTTATTGTATAAATATTCTTGACAAATTCTATGTTCACATATACAATAAAAAGATAATTTTTATTGTATAACAATTTTAACAATTCCCATGATTCACATGTACAATAAAAAGATAATTTTTATTGTATAACAATTTTAACAATTCTTATGATTCACATGTACAATAAAAAGATTATTTTTATTGTATAACGATTTTAACAATTCCTATGATTCACATGCATAATAAAAAGATTATTTTTATTGTATAATAATTTTAACAATTCCTATGATTCACATGTACAATAAAAAGATTATTTTTATTGTATAACAATTTTAACAATCATGAATAATTTATTTTCATATATACAATAATAAAAAAATGATTTTTATTGTACGAGCAATTTCTAACAAACATGAATATTTTATTTTCTAACATACACAGTTCAATCCTTTCGTTCATCGCAATCACAAACAATCATCTCAAATTTTATACCATACATATATGAATTTCACATCCAAATCAATAATAAATTTTATTTTAAATTAGAGATCTCACGGTGCTTTGGAATTCTTCAGAAATTTTAGAATGCTCTAAATTTCCCTAGTCACTTTTAAAATGTAGTAGACACTGACACGATCGCAACAGTCCTTGTTTCATGCGATTACGACATCGTATGAACAAGTTATGATTTTTATCGTGTTAATAATATTTTAAATTTAATTAATTAAATAAAAAAATCTCCTTCTTCTACCTTACAGAAACATGGCCGCCTGTTTTTCTGGTTCGTTCAAAACAAGGTCTGAGGTTTACGATCAACACACACCACTTCGCGACGATCGGACGGCGCCACGATGGATAGGGGAGAGCGGCACACCAGGGGGTCCACGATGGCGAACTCAATCGCACCCAGGAGGTCGGGCGGCGGTCGCTACGGCTGGACTTCGAGGGCCTGGATCTCAGCGGATACTCCACTATAGGGGGTGTTGTCCATATGGATATGAAGAATGGAGAAATCTCTATGATATTCTCCAAAGGATGGAAAGATTTTAATGAGATAATTGAGAGTTATTGGGGGAGGAAGGATCGAACAGTTCTGGCCGTTAAACAAAGATGGAGGCGGCGGCTACAATAGGATTAGGGTTTTGTAAATATTAGGTTATTTATAATATTATATTATTAAATTCTTTAATCCTAAAAGGCCCGTTAATGGATACTAACTCCAAATTAATCCCTGCAACTATTGCCCTTAGCCAAATCCCCCATTCCGGGCACAATGGACTAGGTTTCGTCAGCCCATTTGACAGTTTCAGCCTATTTTTCTTTAAATTAAAATATAAAGCATTTAATATTTAATTTTGATTGGACATTTTAATTTACCAAGGCCACATACTGATTCCAAAAATTCCAGAAAAATAAATCTAGCTATGTTTTGATGATACGGTCCTAACAAAATTAATTTCGTCAAATCTGGAGACCGTTTGAAAAATGGTCCTTTTAATGGTCGATCCCATTCAACAGAAATTACCAGATGCATTTTAATTTGGGTGTGTTTTCTATAGGTCCCTAATAAGTTTCAAAATTATGCTCACATCCGGTCATAAACTTATTATAAATTTAGTCCCTATTTTTCAAAAATACATTAAAAAATAATATAAAAAAATCACATAAATTTGTAATTAATTAAAACAATTAATCGTGAAAAAAATTCAAGTTAAAAAAATCAAAAACAACGTCAAAATCAAAAATTACATAAAAACAACGAAATGCAGTAAAATGCATCAAAAGATGCATATAATTCAATTAGTTGCATATATGTATGCATTTATTTCAATTCTGCGTCGAATTGCCGCATAGTTGCATACATGTATGCAGATTTGTGAAATAAATGCATCTTTTGATGCAACTATTCAAATCTGCATAGATAATATGCATACTTATTTATGTGCATACAAATATGCAGTTATGTAGAAAAAATACATACAAGTATGCACATATTGCGTTGCCTACGGCCTTCAACATATTCTTGCATATAAGTATGCAGTTATTCTGAATAACTGCTTACTTGTATCAGCATGCATGCACATATTTTTTGCATGTGTATGCAGATAGCTGCATACATGTATGCAACTATTGGCGAAAGTTGCATACATGTATGCAACTTTTTTTTGTTTTCGTGGACTTCTGGAGAAGTTTCGAGAATTTAGATTTTTTTTTTTTTAACTAACCAACACATTTTTTTTTTTTGAAGAAAACACGTAACTTTCAAATGAAGATGGCGGAAGTATGGTGGAAGGAAAAAGCGGAAGGCGGCAGCTGAAAACAGGGGGAAAAACTTATAAAAAAAGGGAGGGACGTGGGCTACATTAAGTTTGAAAATATAGATGCGTCCCTAATTTTCACTTTTAATTTACCACGGTCACATATTAATTCCAAAAATTATGGAAATTTAAACCTAGCAATAATTTGACATTCCGGATCCAACAAAAATGGTTTCGTCGAAAACGGAGGTCGTTTGCAAAATAACTATTTTTAATAGCTTTGTTATTATTTTAAAAGGCAATTTTTAATTTCTGACACATTTTCTTTTAAAATTTGTAAAAATAAAATTTTTAAATTGGTTCTGATTTTCCGGGTTGTTGCACCAAATTATCAATCATAGGTTTTTTAACACATCATATATGATAATATATATGAAAACAAACAAATAATAATATTTTTGAGGAATCCAGTTAGATCCCACCAACATGTTTTTCCTGCATCCACAGATGCTAGCCAGCATAAATAATACTCATCCTATTTCGAGGCAGGATATCGCGGTATAGAAGGTCATCCACAATTATATTGTAGGGCACATTGGGTCATCCGCTAATGATACTGCGGGCATCCACTAATGGTACTACAGGAAAAATCCAACCACCAATATATATATATATATAATAGCCACAAACACCAAGCCTAAATAACCAATATATAAATATATATAATAGCCATAAAATTATTTAAACACATCCAAACAACCAACCAATAACATATAAAAAAATTATTAAATAAAATCCAGAGAGTGAGTTTACTCGCCGTGATTTTTATTTTCAACCCATTCCGATTTTAAAATTTAATCTAGCCGACTCAAAATAAACCCAAGCTAACTCCAATTTCAGAATCCCCCGACACTGAATTCATGTGACAGGTTTTCATGATTTTTTTGACCTAATTCGAACAAGCTATTTCATGTTAAAAAAATATAATTTAAATGATAAAATTTAAGAACTCTAATTAAGTAATCCTATACCTTAAGCCCTTTTTTGTTTAACCAACAGAGAATGGTGAAGTCGGACAGAGTTTGCATAGTTCACATGCTATATGGTACTGAAGATGTCTATATCGAGTCAAGATCAATAACCAAAGTGGAAGGTGGATTTACATCAGCAACCTTAACTGGGGAAATTAGCATGCTTGCGTACAATGGATCAGTGGACGCAAAAATATGTTTTGAGCGATAGTAGATACCTGAAACATGGACGAGCTTCTATCAACAAGCACACTTCCTCATTACTGCAAATCAATACCCGAACCACTCCTAGAAATTGCAACATCAACTATTACCCTAATTGATGCCTTCAACCCCTCATCACTCCACAGAACCCAGAAACTAACACGTCCTTCTTCATGCAAAACCCAAACCGTTGTATGAAAAATGAAGCCACCTCAACGTTCGTACCTTATCATGAAAGCCCATTGTCTCGAGAAACGATCGCCTGGGCTGTTATTTGAACTCGAACCTCCCCCATAGCTCATCATGATTCATAATTGTTTTTTTTTCTTTCCTGAAAAGAGTTTTGATCGATTTTAGATAGGAGAGGCTCCAGGTCTCTCTTTGAATTTGGGGAGGGCCATTTTTTCTGAATCCTTGAAGCTTGTTCGGTTTATTATATTTTTACAAGGAAATAAACAAAACAAAAAAAACGGCTATTGATTTGGGTAATGAGGAAAGAAGTGATTTTTAATTTGAAGACTTCAGGATTTTTTCTTTTTCTCAGAAGAACAAAACAAAAAAAGAAAGAGGATGTAGCGTATTTATAATGGAGAACCCTTAGCACACAAGAAATAGGGAATAGGGTAGCTTAATGTATGTTTTTAATAAACGGATTTGATTACGATTTGATTTCTTATCCATTTAATTTTAATATAATATATTTCGCAGTCCTGAACTCCAAGCGAAACATAACAATTGATTTCTCTAGGGTTTAACCACTATTCTGAACACACTGGAACAGGTTCCGAAGTCTAATTTGATCACATGGAGGAGATAACAATTTAAATCGATATAAATTAAATTTAAAACATTTAATTTCTTAATGATAAATAATTATTATCGTCGTTTCTATTATAATAATTTCTATTAATTATTTGAACTATTCTGACTTGGTTTTAATTTCGAATTTGATTTATTTCAGATTTTCATATTAAAATAATTATATATATTCGAAGTAAATCATAATTCGATTATTAAATCGATAACTTAATATATAATTCATTTATATTATCAACACGACAATTAAAATAAATATTTAAAATTAATCGACCAAAAATCCAGGTCGTTACATGAATTATCTTCAAAACTTCCGGGCCACAATCACATCCAGTGGATTTACCAGGCTACCGATATGTATATTTTTGAGATAGTTTTACAGAGTCTGATATTTAATTACAATCTTCCTATAACTTTGAATTGCACATGGATCCTGAGAAATTGTCTAGAGAATAACGGAGAATCAAATCAGAGATGAAGGCATAATCAAATCAGAGATAAATGCAATTTGTGTTTAAAATTAAATTTAGAATTTAATTATAATTAATATAATTAATTACAGTTTAATTGTTACTCAACGACTTATTCAGGGATTAATTATTATTTAAATATTTAATAAAGCTTGAATGTTAACTTTTTATTTAGGAAAGGATTTTAAAATATTTATTTAATTATAGATAAAGGCATAAAATATTATTAAATTATTAATTAAAAATTATTTGCATTTTAAATTATTTAATTTCATATTAACTAATATTTAATTATTTATTTACATGTTAAATAAATATATAATTATTATTTTAAGACTAATAATTGTTTGTTCGTATTTTTAATTATTAATTACTATTTAATTACTCATTGTTTGAAATAATTAGTATTTTAATTATTGGTTAAGTTGATTTTCATTTTTATAATTGATTACTTTAAGTTAACTGATTTATAATTTGGTTAATGACTTAAATAAGTTACTCAAGCTGACTAATTATTTTAATAACAAGAATTAGTTTCATTAATTACATTTTTAAATAGGATTAGAAGTTAACTAATGTGACGACCGCCCCATGCCACTTGCATGTAAATAGGTAAAATAGTGCATTGTATCATGCCAAGCTAATATAGGTCGGCCATCAAGAGTGATAATCAAAACCATACTTATCATATATCAAACAACGCATGGGCTGTATAATAAGAAATATAGACCGTAATGTAGCGAGAGATGACAAAACACAAAGTAGTTGATATAACATCAAAATAACAATGCAACTCACTCATCTTCTTCTACTCAGCCTTCACTAACTGACGATTCATACACTTTGAGATGAACTTGTCCACGTCACTCTTCATATCTTCCCATTAGTAAGTCTTTCTCATGTCTTGATACATCTTGTTACCACCAGGATGGATAGTCAATTTAGAATGATAACGCTTTCAAACTTCCTCTTGAAGATCATTGATAGCTAGAATATATATACGTCCATCCTTTCGAAGCCATTGATCTCATATCGCTTAAAATTCTCTGAGTTAGACTCTCGCCTCGATCTTACCAAAATATCTGTAGTTCAGCATCCCACTTCCGTCTACCTCCAATCTTTTTGATGAGAGTAGGTCTGATGGATAAATTCGCTAATATTTTAGGCTCTAAATCACAGTGAGACCAAAAATCAAATCCTGCTAAATACTCTAGTTGTTTCCACTTTAGAAACATAGCTCCAAGTCCGACATGAATCCAACTTAACGCATCTGCCACGGCGTTACCCTTTCGCGGAGTATAGGAGATACTGAGTCATATGAGGCCATAAACTCTACCCATCTCTTCTGTCGAAGGCTAAGATCCTTTTGATAGAAAAGTTACTTCAACAACTTATGATCCGCAAATAGCTCAAAACTTTCTCCCAATAAGTAGTGCCTGCATAGCTTCAAAGCAAAGACAATCGCCGCCAACTCCAAATCATGAATAGGATAATTCTTGTTGTATATAAGGATACAATTTTTGTTTAACTTATTTTGAAAATATACTACCTCATAAAATGATTTGAAACTTTGTAATCTTATCTAAAGAAAATATACTACCTCATAAAATGATTTGGAACTTTCTAAACTTGTTTAAAGAAAGTTTATATATATATACACTAATCATGATAAAACTTAACGAAGATTTACAAGATAATTTTTAAAATATTTAATATAAAACATTATATATAATGAATGTAATATATAAAACTATTTTAAACAAAGCATAATAAAACTATCAAAGTTGTAAAACTGGAAGAATATATGAACCCAATGCATAAGAAATAAAAAGTTTTGAAATCAAAAGGATAGTTCTGAAACTTATTATTATTTTGAAAACAAGGGTATTTTAAACATCATTTGAAAAAGATTTGAAAATCATTGGGATAACATTTAGAAAAGAGATCAAGTGTTGATATAATTTTGACAATTATTCTAAGACTCTATACTCATCTAGTTCATTTTGAGCTCTTCAATACTTATGAGTCTTTACATCTTTAACCCTTGAATATTTAGTATCAATGTCATCATCTTGAATTTCTGCTGGATATCAACATCATCTTTATTCTGCTCTTAATATCGTATTATCTCCATCATCAATATCTATTAATATCTTGCACTATATATAATCTAAGGAAAAAATTGACAAGGACAAAAATTCAAAATTATTTATCCAAAAGGCAAGCCTTTTAAAAATTAATGCCAAGGACAAAAGCCTAGCCCACTAACTATTTCACCAAAAAAAAACTTTATTCCCGTTCGTTTTCATTCCGCTAACTTTGATAATTCGTACTCCCCAAAAAATGAAAAAATGTCCGTTGAAAATCTTATTGGTTCTTCTAAAATTCGACTACTAGAACAAGGAGAAAATGAATCGGTAGAAAAACAAACCGAAATACCATGCGATCAACAAAAAAACAGCTGCTGGAACCCTAAAATTGATGAAAGAATAAGCACAAATCGAAAAAAAACAGATCGGTTCAAATGCTGAAGCCCTGAATATGGACGAGCAATAATGAAAGGGCAATCAGGAAATGGATGGGAATAAAAAAAATGACTGAAAAGCGTAGAGAAATAGTAGAAGATTCTACTACACAACAACCTGAACCCAAAGAAACCCTACAACAGATGAAAGGGAAAATTCTTTAACAGAGAGAAAGAAGGACCAAAAAATGAAATGATAAAAAAGTACTATGAAAGATCAGAGCAATACTGGAAAAAGGTTGAAGAGCCTGAAAGAGGAGAAGAAAATTTGGTAATAATTTTCTGTAAAAACTTACAGTTATAAAATTGTTTAAAAAATGATACCATGGTGTTTTCAAAATCTGATACTAGAATGCTTTCATAATTGGTACATTACTTTCAGCATTCAAACTGATTCTACTTAATTTGCAAAAACGATACTATATTAACACAATTAGAATCTTAATATCAAAACTAATACTACTTAGCCTATAAAACTGATAAATCATATGTTCAAACATAATCGTAGTATAAAAACTGATACCAGTGAGCTTGCATTTTGAAATATTGTATAAAAAAAATTACCAGAATGTAATTCATTTTGAAATATTGTATAAAAACTGATAGTTAGAAATATTAAAACTAGATGTTATGCGGTAATTTCTATAAAATCGATCTTTGAAAACCAAATTTTGACCAAGCTAAAAATATAAACTATGTTAAAATAAAATAGAAATATTCTATGAAAAATGATAGTTATTGATTTTTTTTATATCAATTATTAATTGTATTGGTATGATTTATATCTTAAATGCTGTAATATATATTTAAGATGGTTTCAGTTTTAGAAGTACACTGGTATCAGTGTTGATAACAAAATTATGTTTACATGGAACTGGTATTTGTTTTGGAAGCACACTAGTATCAGGTTTGATAATGAAATTTTGTTCATGTGAATATGGTACTAGTTATGCAAGTTAACTGGTATCGGTTTTGAAAACACTGTGGTATCGCTATTATTACTGAGTTTCTACTCACATGAACATGGTGTCATTTTGGTATGTAAATAGGAATATATTAGTTTTTAATAATGTTTATATTTACATTAGGATGATGATTTTATTAATCCACGGCCACGAGAAACAGAAGATCAAATAGCCGCAAAGTTCAAAAAAGAAACTGCATATAGATATGGGCTGCAACCATTTTATAAAATGATAAAGCTTGTGAAGGAGAAGAAAGCATTAAGCAAAAAACAAGTAGATTTATTGAAAAGGTCACCATTCTTCAACTTCTTTAATGTTTTCTACGAAGGAAAAATAAATTTGAAAGAGTGTAAGAAATATACAAAAAATATAGATGCAGTTTACAAATGCTATTCGGTGGAAGAAGGAGCTTTTATATTTTGCGAAGAAAAAATGACAGTAACATCCAAAGATATTTGCTTATGTTTTGGGATGCTGGTGCTTGGAAATAATATAGAGGCTCCCAAAATGATGACTAGCAAAACCATTCCATCGGCTTTTAAAAATTATGCTTCATGGAATTTTCGATCATCGGCGTATATGACTAGACCTTTGATTAACGATAGAATAAAGGAAGAAGAAAATAAAATGAAGCAAAACGAGGAAGACTTTCCTACTCTTCTTATCATGGACATTGTACTTACTTTTTTGTTCCCTAATAATCAACAGAAATTGAGATGGGGACTTCTAGAGTACTTGTGTGATTTGGAAAAAATGAAAACAATTTCTTGGTCGTTGACCATTAAAAAGGATTTCCACAAATTTGTTAAAAATTTCATACATAATCCAAGAAATATGTCTACATGTGCAATGCTTCCATTGGTTATTTATTTGTTTTTATTTAATTTTTTTTCTAACATTTGTGAATTTGTTACAACTTTTAATAATTTTTTTGGACAAAGTATTGCATATGCCAAAAAACGAAGATAATAAAGCCACGAAACAAAGTTAGCGAGAAATACCCAAGTTTTGCTAGGTGGGATCTATGAGGCTTGAAGGAATATGTTACCAAAAAACTCCTGGATGACATCAAAGAAGGAGAGGTATATTTTTTCTATTTAAGTTAAAGATATCAGTTTTAGGATTATCGTAGTATCATTTCTTATGATTTCTTGTTAAAATAAAATTTTCAAGTCTTTATGTAGTATCAGTATTTCTAGCCAAGTAGAATCAGTTTTTTTGAGTTCTAGTTAAAATTTAAAATTTCATTTTCTTGGTATCAGTTATAGGAGCCTGGTAGTATCATTTTTTTGAGTTCTACTTAAAAAAAATTCAGTATATTGATATTAGTTTTACGAGCTTGATGGTATCATTTTTTTTTTTTTTTGAGTGTTAGTTAAAATTTATCTGTCCAATATCATTGTATCAGTTTTATTAGGATGGTAGTATCAGTTTTTATTATTGTTTATTGAAATTTAATTTTTTACATTATCGGTTTCATTTTTAAGTGTCTGGTAGTATTAGAACTTTAACACTCTTAATATCAAAACTGATATTATTTTGTTAAACAACGATTTTGATTCAAAACAAATTTATTTTTGTAGGTTCAAGAAATTTCAGAATTACAGCTACATGAAGAAAAAATATTGGAAACAACAACTGAAATTTCTTCTAGATCAAAGAAGGCAAAAGAATGTCTAGCAACAAAAAAAAACGTCAATAACAACAAATACAAGTGGATTCTTTTGAGGATGACGTGAGTATAAGAGTGTTGAAGATTCATATTGAAAGATTTGAAGCAGAAAACATGAAATTGAAAAAAGAATTGAAAACTGAAAAAAAAAATTGAGAAGAAAAGTAGAGAAAAAGCTTTATATTTTGGAACAACGATTGTAAGAAAAAATACAGATTTTGAACAGATGGAACTTCCAAAATCTGTTTCGAAAGAGACAAAAGTGATTCTCCTTCTCGACAAAATGAAAAAGAAGAAAGGAAAAACAATAACGAGAATATAGAGAATGAAAACCAATGCAATATTCAAGTTGAGAAAGAGAAATGTGAAAAAAAGGAAAAAATTGAAACTGCGGAAAAAACAATCCCAGCTGCAGAAGACTCAAAATTCAGCAAAAATGTATCAACCGAAGTCAGTCCGCCCACCATCGACTTTGGTATCACACATATTATTAAGGAAATACAAGCAATAAAATCAACCCAGCAAGAAGAAGAAAAATGTCAGCAGAAGACGATCCGCCTTCATATGTAGATAGATTAAAAAAGGAAAAACAAAAGAAGAAGAGATTCATTTGATTATCCAACAATTTTGAAAAAAAGGAAAGAAAACAAAAGTTGAAGCAGGAAAAAATAGCGAAGATCAGCCTACAGAAGAATCAGAAAATGAAAAAAAAGCAAGAGCAGCAGCACGAAGAAAAACAAAGTGCAAAAACAAAAGAAAATCTGGAGCAAGAATCAATTAAAGTTGAAAAGCAACTAGTTATTTTGGAACCATCGTGGGCATAATTTAATTTGTCGCATTGCGAGAGTGTTAAATATTTGAACAAAGAACAACAAATCATGGTTAATTAAAAACATTTTGTTGTAAAAGCAAGAAATTTGTAAGTACGCGTTTTTTATCAATATTAATAGAGATTTGTTCAAAACTTAACTATAATTTTCATTTCTACAAACATGGATGTTATGATAAATGATGACAAAATTTTAGGTGGTTGCGTCATAACGAAACAAATGATTGTTGATGTTCTATAAGGGGACTTCACGGATGGATAGGTACCATATATATGTTGTTAAAATTAACTTTTCCAACATGTAAGTATAAGTTTTACAAGCATGGTACTATCAGTTTTTTTGAGTTTTAGTTAAAATTTATTTTTATAGTTTCGTGGTATCGGTTTTCAATGCCTGGTGGTATCAGTTTTTTTGAGTTCTAGTAAATATTTATTTTTGTAGTTTCTTGGTATCTGTTTTCATGGCCTGTTAGTATCAGTTTTTTTTATTTCTAGTTAAAAATTATTTCTAATAAATTTTAGCTAGCTCTTGGTTTTTACTGACCTATACTTGAGCCCATTCATACTACTGTTTAGTTAGTGAGCTTCTTTGTTTTTGATTGTGATTGTAACAGCTCGTACCTCTGTTAACGTAAGATATTGTCCCCAACTTAGCCAGCATATAGGTGTAGGGTTTTGTTCCTCAAAAGGCCTCGGCGTTAGTAAGGGATGGGTTATACTATATAAATACTCACTTCACACAAGCTTCCACGATGTGGGACTTAGGGGTGTTACATTTTCCCCTCCTACAGAGCCCAACGTCCCCATTGGCTCACAAGCACCTCACCCAGGCGTTGTGGTCTACACAAGAGCCACAATTCCGGCTGGGTATTGGCTCTGATACCACTCTAACAGCCCGTACCTCCGTTCATGTAAGATAATGTCCCCAAGTTAGCCACTGTATAGGTGTGGTGTTTTGTTCCTCAAAAGGCCTCGGCGTTAGTAAGGGATGGGCTCTACTATATAAGTACTCACTTCACACAGGCTTCCATGATATGGGACTTCGGGATGTTACAGTGATCTTCTTGTACATGCATTGTGTGCATGTTTGATTGTGCATGTAATTATGTTGAGGTGGTGCACATGTATGTGTGCACTCACATTAATTAATATGAATTTATCATGTCTATGTGTTGCACCTGTAATGCTGAAATCTAGTCTGGTTGTGATACTTTACCACCCTATATTCAGTATTGCATGCTTTTGTTGCACTCTGGTTCACACTTTAACCTGACCTTGTTGTTTCGTCATGCAATTGAATTATAGTGGTCCATACTGTTGACTTGCTTGGTGCATTAACTTATTTAGGACTTTGATTTCATTTGACCTTTCTTTTAAGTTATACTTGTACTTTTCATATTAGTGCATTAATTTATCTAGGACTAAACCTGTATATCATATTTAGGACACAGTGGGACTGTTTTATTATATGTTTTGCTAATGCTTTTGATTTTTGAGTGTACACTTCTTGGCATTGCTGCACGCATGCATATGTAAATCCTAGTAGATATCTTATTAGGGTCGTTTCGTGTATATATGAATGAATACCACTTTGGCAGTCTGCCCAAATCGAATGTTGCATTTCTAAGTGTCTTCATTATCATGCACAAGCGCTTATTTGTACCATCCATCCTATGCTAAATTGAATTCAGCTTCTTTTTCATATGTGATGTTTTGTGATGCTGCCAGCATGGCTAAAATGATTTCAGATAAGTTGAATTTTATTTGTATGTATTGTTCTCATACTATGTTAATCAACGTGTGGAATACATATTATCCAGCTTGTGGGTTAATACTTAACAAAGTGTTATGTCCGAGCTACTTAATTATTCCTATCTAGACTAGAAAAGCGATGTTCAATGAGAACTAGACTCTAAAAATTATTTTTTCAGTATCTTGATATCAGTTTTCATAGCCTGGTAGTATCATTTTTTTATTCCTAGTTAAAAATTATTTTTCCAGTATCATGATATCAGATTTCATAGCCTGGTAGTATCAGTTTTATTTATTTCTAGTTAAAATTTATTTTTTTAATATCTTGATATCAGTTTCATAGCCTGTAGTATCAGTTTTATTTCACTATGTCATATGCCTTCTTATATACATGTGTATGGGTATTACAGATTATCGATTAGTTTACAAGATATTGTCCTTTAACTGAGAACAATTATGCAATGCCAACAATGGGAACGATAAGTAAAATTTCAGGTCACTTGTGTGCCGTATTTTTTTCTAAAACTAGTAAATAATAATAACAATATTATTTATGACCAGAAAGCACTAACTGCCAAAATTGAATCACTTATAAAGACAATAGCTCTTTTGTTTTTAGAAAAAGCTATGAAAAATGCACACACAGAGGTTTTTTACTTTCCACTATATTGTCAAAGTCATTGGACGCTAGTGACTTAACATATACAAATATGCAATGGGCACATTTCGACTCCAATCGGCCTAGAAGATCAAACCCAAACAATAATGAAAGTTTGAGAGTTGCACTAACATTGGTATGAAATACTTCTCAAAAACAAAACATTATAATTGCTCTAACTTTTATATTTATGAATACAAAGTCACTACTTGTGTGTGTGTGTGTATATATATATATATATATATGTGTGTGTGTGTGTGTGTGTGTGTGTGTGTGTACAGAGAGTTGTAGTTGAGGAACTACTCCTGCAGTTATGGAAAAAAATGTTACAAATAAGTAGCTCAGCACATCTGAAATGCTTCAAGAAGTGTGCGCACAACAAGGCTATGACATGTAATTCTTTATCATATATTAATTTCCATACCCATCATGCATGAGTATTTATACTAATAACAACATGATTTCCTTTGTACAGGCTTGACTGTGTGATATATGTTATGATATTTGTAATATCAATGAACATGAAAAGAATCCTCTAAAGGTTGCCAAAAAGAACATGTTGAAATGTAAAGCACAACTAGCGTACGAAATTTTAGCAAATAAGGGTTATCGTTGGTGTAACGAACAGGGATTTTCGACCCGAAAATCAACATAAAACACAGTGTCGACTATTCAGACATCGAAAACACCGGATCATTAATAAAAAGAAGTTAGAGGGTGAGAAATAGAAAGAAAGAAATTTAGAATAGAAGAAGAAGAAAAACACAACTGAACAGAATCAAAGTAAACACGAATCTCACAACGGAACGAATAAAATATATTATAAAACATAACTTTTGAATTACAAACTTATCTCTGTACATACATACCATT
Organism: Allium sativum; assembly: GCA_030737875.1. Classification (NCBI taxonomy): domain Eukaryota; kingdom Viridiplantae; phylum Streptophyta; class Magnoliopsida; order Asparagales; family Amaryllidaceae; genus Allium; species Allium sativum. Next base: position 731,630,954 of record CM060910.1, read on the forward strand.
TCCGAGTACCACTCATAACATCACAGCAGAAATAAACTCTATATATATCTAGTATTGAAACCTCCTGCTCCAAGCTCCTCCAAGTATCTATAAAATCCAAAGTACTTGACTGCCCATACAAATTTGGGCACCCAAGAGTTTAGGGAAAACAAAACAAAATAAACTTTGGGTCAGTCATGGGACTAGTGTGAGTAAATTCCAACCATTCGGTTTAACTTTGAAAAATCATTTTGAAAGAAAAGGATAATAGTAAGACCAGCCTACACCTAAACATGGACGGTTTTTACCTTATTATAACCCAAACCGTTTTTAAAACAATATTATTCTGATATTATAATAATGTCTAATCACAAGTAAATACAATCTAGCAGAATGCTTGCTTCTCACACTCCACATATATAATATACAATTAAAACCGCATGCGCTTATTGGAGATTGGATTCCGACTATAACAAGGTATGGAACCACCTGCCGAAAGTGTATCTCTAGAGAGGAATACACTGGGTTCGACAAGAACGTCTTGCAACCCGGCCACACATGACCGACCACTCATTTATCTTGAGTGTATCGAATATATTGTCACCTACAGTTGCTAGCAACATAATTGTTTCCGGGAGATACAGAATTGAAAAGAAGTAACAAATATGAATATTCTCTAGATGGTGACAATACACCCTAATGGGGGCGACCCACATAGCCATGCTGCCTGCCCGATTTTTGTCATTTCCCAGTTATGAGGCTTGAGGTCGTAATATATCTTTTGACATGTCACACCTTCATTTAATTTGAATGCCACATCATTATACCCGCCAAATCACAAATTGATTTCCCCAAAAATACCTCGGCTATAAAGCTAAGAGAAACGAATTCCTCTGCCACCAACGCAGGTACGTTTGAAAAGACCAACTTACGTGATTTATTAGATATCTGTCAGACACTCGTCCATACAAGTTGCCCTGGGACTGGACAATCCGAAGGCACTGTTCTGTAAACAGAACAACCCTTGCTTAAATTCCGTCTTCAACTGTCTTCAGCATATTTGATTCGCAACGCTCATGCCCGTACGAAGTGGTTTTCAGATAATAGATCTGATCCTGGTCTCCCCGTATTGAAAATGGAAAAATGGTCAAAAACTTTGATAGCCGGTAATTTAACCATCAAAGGAAAACATATAAACAAGCAACGATTACATTTCCAAATGGAAATCCTACCGATCTATCATCAATCAACATTTATCCCCTTTGAATAGATTTATCATTTTATTTCCCCAATTCCCTACTTCTCATATTTGCCCAAATATCTCTTAAAACTTGTTTTAGCCATACATGATCTTTGGAAAAGTTACCATTTATTATGAACAGTTTAAATCCTATATTCCAAAAAATATACGACCAATGTCGAAAAATAATTACATCTCTTCACACCTCTTATCTTCTATATTTAGGAAATATAAGTTACTAACATTAGAAGACATTTCCAATCTCCATTTCTAATTAATCAAATAATTCCATCTTATATACTCAGACAATATCTTTGATTTTATTTGGAAAAATGTTTTCGAAACCTTTTTATTGAGTTGGGGTATAATTACCCCTCAGACCTTAACGGAACAACATTTTCAACTTCAAAATAGTCAAAGCTCAGAATTTTCAATAAAACATTGCTTACGCGACTCTCAGATTCAATTTAAGAATCCCCTTCCTTTTTGGAAAATATTGATTATAACTTTTATTTAAATAAACCAACAATTAATCAGTCAATTAATAAATAAATAAATCTTGATTTTAACCGGAAAGTGAATGGTACTTTCTTGAATTTGATAGAATCGAATTACAATGTATAACTCTCGTCTGAATAATCTCTATTCAGTTATCGTTCCGATCTTTGAAATAGTATACCGTTTCAGGTTAGCTTCATTTCTAAATTCAACTTTGAATTTATCACTTCAAATAATCAATTTCCCCTTTTACCATTTAATATACAAAAGTTTGCTTTTTAAATCATTTTCACTTTGGAACATGAACATTATTTCTTTACGGAAATCTAGGCTCGATATATCAAATCTTGATTTTTTATTTATACTTGCCATTACAGGTTCAAATCTGTTTATCAATTATTTTATAAATTCATAATCATATTTCACTTCATAGTCTCCATTCACAAGTAAACTTCTTGTTAATTTTATATCAAGTATATACCTAATCTTGATCACCTAATCGATTTTAGTTTATTGATTTCAAATCAAATATTATAGTATCTTTTCGAATACTAAATTATACAATATATAATTTCTAAAAATAATTTATCCATAAAATATTCGATAAAGTCGAATTCTAATTATAAATCCTTATTGCTTAAATTAAATTTTATTTATATTTCAAACGTCGAAACAAATCGATCATTTTCCTTTTTAAATGATTTCCCAATTTCCCTTTTTTAAGAGTTCATTCTTGAAATTTCATTCCTAAATTATCTAATTATTCCATTCATTTATAACATCGTTTATAAATCAACTATTTGGTTTATATTCTAGTCCAATAAAGATTCAATTCCTATATAAAATAGATATTTCCTTTGTTTAAAACTCTAATTCTATTTCATATACTTTTATGGTTTTTAAATACCAATTACTTCAGGTCAACGTTGTTCAAAACCTTCCAAACACACAATAATCAACCACGGATTATTTATCACATCATATAATGCAATATATGAAAAACAACGATATAATTGTTGAGGAATCCAGTTGGATCCCTCCAACCTATTTCCATGCATCCATAGATGTTAATCACGTATAACACTAATTTCAGATCAATATGAAATTATTAATCAGTATTTAACCAACGGTTTCATATATATAACTATCAACCAATATAATTGTAAATCATCCAAATAAACATCACACACAGCATTCAATCATTTTTACCAAAATTAAATAACGTTTATAAAATTATAAAACTGGACAGAGCTAGTGAGTTTACTCACTTTGGTCGTTAATCATCAGTTGATTGAATCGAGCGTTTTATTTCGCCTAAAATTGTAACGTGCTTCAAATCTCTCCAGGCTAGCTCCATTTTGTAGCCTGCGTCCGTATAATTCCAAGGAATCCAAATTTTTATAACTTTGATAACGAATTTTCAAAATATTGTAATTGCTGGTTTATATAAACATTTAAGTATTTCTAAATTAAACTAAGTAAAATTTTAGATCGGCTCACCATTTAAACTTTTGTATGCCCACGTTGTTAAAACTCAGACCGTTTCTTCACCCCTACTCCCCAATACAAACGCTGCTCATTCATTCTTTTCTTTCCTTTTTCCCCTTTTTTCTCTTTAAAAGGTCCTTACCGTTAATTTTTATGTATCGGCCCATGTATCTAGAGTAAAACCCATATACTAACATAGACGATCTTCACTTTCTTCTCCAAACTAATTCCTCCTTGTAACGACCCATATTTTTATACGGTATAATAATTAATTTTATTTAATTATTTAAAATATGGTTTCGTAATTTAAATGGTTTAAATTAAAATAACTATTGAATATTTAATTAAGGTAATAATTAAATAATATATTTAATTCTAGAATAATCAGAATTAGCTGAAATGACAATATTTTGTGAACTGGACAATTCAAAATATATAATTCAGTTTGGAACTGAATTCGAATAACGAATATATTATTTAAACGAAGTTTGAACGTATAATTATATTATAATTACAATCAAGCCCGTAATGGCGCTGTAGTTCGTAATTTGGTGATTCGAACTTCAATTAAATATACAGGGTCCATTTTAAATCGGATTTCTGCGAAACAAGAAACGTTCGGAGCTGGTGAAGTATATTTTTCTAATGGAAGAGAAAAATCGGGATTTCATTGTGTAGATTTTGATTTATGTCCAAATCAAATTTTAGAAAAGTCGCTATGGAATTCCTTTGAAATTTATAAATATATATTTATATTATAAAAGGATTTTATATATAAATCGAATATCGATATAACTGGGAACTTTGAAATATCGAGCTATAAATCTAGATAGAATATTTTAGAGTTGTATGATATCGTATGTAAATATATATACGATAATATTTAGTTATAAATATTAAATTTAATTATTTTTAAATATATTAATATTTAAAAGGGTTTATCTAGAGCTTTAAAAATAGCCAGTTTTACAAACGACCTTCGTTTTCGACGAAACTAATTTTGTTGGATCCGCAATATTAAATTATTGCTATATTTCAATTTCCATGATTTTTGAAGTCAGTGTGTGGCCGTACGGATTTTTCGTGTGAAAAAAAGTCGATATTTTGACCTTTAAAAATACGTTGTGTAAGCAAACGGACTCGGAATTCGACGAAACAAGTTTCGTTGGGTCTGTAATGTCAAACTGTAGTTGCATTCCCATTTTCATGATTTTTGGATATTGCATGGAATTATAGGAATTTTTATTCGATGATACATATAGTGGATGATTTTTATAGGATAAAATAATTAACATAAAAATATCCTAATTAGTTTCTCTGATTAAAAGGGAGACCACGCAACATCTTTTCCTAATCGCACACTCAATGTTAAAATGCTAGAACACCATTCCCTTCCTCAAATCAAAACGCAGCAAAGTAAAATAAAAAAAATGAAATCAAGTCCAAAAAATCATTATATGGATATATCCGAGATCTATAAGACCTAAGCTTCCATCCTATTTCTGTTTTGCTCGGTGCGCATATCTTTTTGGAGTTCGAAAATGCACAGCTTCAGCTAGGGCTCGCGGAATCTTGGCCATGGAGCATCAATTCAGGAAAGGAGTATCATATTTGGTTTTTAAAGTAGAAATCGAACTCGTTTGAAGTTTTTGAGGGGAATCTGATGTTAAAAGTTTCGTACTTTTTCTGGGATTCACTGCGGTGAGCTGGAGCTCAACACGACGGTGGAGGTCGAGTTTCAAAAAGGTGGTATGAGGAGGATGGGGAGTTGACGACGAGGATTATGGTGGTGACCGTAGGTGTTTTAGTTAAAGAAGGAAGGCGGAAGATGAGGTCGAAGTTGGGAAAAATGGCGATGGTCACTTTCTGGAGGAATGGGTTTTTGAGGAAACGGGGGAGAAGGGGAAAACGGGGGGGGTCTGTTTTGAGCAGGCCTTGGTTTTGTTTCAGGGTGGCGTTGGGCCCAATGAAAGTGTGAGGCCCCTTTTACTTTAGTTTTAAAGTTTAAATGTAATTTTAAAATTATATTCACTTCTAAATCTCATAACTTGATCATACAGTAACGAAATTCAGCGAACCAAGATCCGACAGGATCGTATGAACGAGGACAACATTCTGGAATCTGGTTTGGAATGGATTAGAGCTCGTCTCAATTTACGTTAAAATATATTGTCTGGTCTGAATCAACGACCGTAAATCGTTATTTAATGATTACGGACAATGTGAGTAAAACTCACTAACTCTATCAGTTCATATTTTTATAACATATATTTAGAACTAATAAATGATGATTGATATCTGTGTGTTGACTGTTTGATTGAATTGCTGATTGATTATTTGAAATTATAGATAACGATATATATATATATATATAAATCGTTAATCAAACGTTGATTCTGCCTATTAGGATATTTCATATTGAAATGAAATTGATGTCAATTATATTATTTGACATCTATAGATGCCGGGAAACAGGTCGGAGGAATCCAGCTAGATTCCTCAACATTTATTTTTACTGTTTTTCATATATGGTGATATATGATGTGATATATAATCTATTGTTGATTATGTGTGTTTGAATGATATCAATCATTGTGAATTGGTATTTTAAATACCGTAAGAAATACTGGGATATAGAAAAGGGGATTTTCAAAGTGTATTTTGAAAATAAATTATTTATATAAAATCAAATGATATTATATAAAAGGAAAAGGATTTTATAAAAGAAAATAGTTATAAAATCAAAGAATAAAGGAAAAGGAAATATTTAAGGGGAAAGATATGATAATATAAAAGGAAATATCTATGGGAAATAAATATGATAAAATAAAAAGAGGAGATATTTGTAAAACATTTACAAATAGCATTGAAAGGAATTATTTATAAAGAGAATGTTATATAAGAAAATATTTATTTAGAAAATAAATAGATTATAAAAGGAAATATTTATTTAGGAAATAAATAGAAATATAAAAGGAAATTGTTGGAAAATGAAAAGAATGTTATATAAAGAAATATTTGGCAAATGAATAGAATTTTACATCAGGAAAGTTTAGACCCGTGCTTCAAACACAGGTATAACGTGATATGGATTTAAAGCAAATACTTTAAATAGAATCTGTTCTAACCGATAGATTGAGAAGATTAATTTATAAATAATATTTTATAAATAAAATAAAATGTTTATCATTGGATAAATAGAATATATAAGTCAAGGCTTATATAGAGAAGTAAGAATCGATTTCAACATCGATATTTGAAACTGACTATGGAAGTAGAGTTAATCAAAAGGAGTTAATCAAATGTGTTAATCAAAATTTGTTAATCAAAATGAGTTAAAGGAATTAATCGAATATAGTTTATTCGAATAGAGTTAAAGGAATTAATCGAATATAGTTTATTCGAATAGATTTAAAGGAATTAATCGAATATAGTTTATTCAAATAGAGTTAAAGGAATTTATCGAATGGAGTTTATTCGAAAGGAGCTAATTGTTTAGAGTTAATTCGATTCGAGTTAATAGAATTAGAATTAATCAATTAGAGTTAATTGAATTAGAGTTAGTCGAATAGAGCCAATCGAATAGAGTTAATTGAATAGAGTTAGTCGAACAAGAGTTAGTCGAATATTAGTTATTCGAATAGAGTTAATTGAATTAGAGTTAGTCGGATTAGAGTTATTCGAATATAGTTTATTCGAAAAAGAGTTATTGAATATTGGTTATTCGAAAAGAGTTACGAATATTAGTTATTCGAAGGAGTTAATCGAATATAGTTATTCGAAAGGAGTTGTCGAATATAGTTTATTCGAAAAGAAATTATCGAGTAGAGATTACTCGAAAGAGAATTATATGTTGAAATTCGATTATATCGAATATAGGAAAGTACTATGTACTTTCCGGTTTTTAAGTCAAGATTTATTTATTTAATAAATTTATTAATTCAAATAAATAAATAAGCGTTATACTTAAGTTATTATATTTCGGAAGCATGGAATTATAACACCATAGTTGTAATCAAATGGTTTCTGTAAAAGAAGTGGATTCGTAAATAGAATCTGAGAGTTCCGTAAGGAAGTTTGTTAAAGATTTAAAAGATAAAACTTTGTCTATTCCGAAGTTAAAACGTTGTTCAGTTAAGGTCTGAGAGGTAATTATACCCCAATTTGATTGACTCCCTTCTTAACTAAGGAATGGTTAAGGTTTGATCATGAAGGATGGTTAAGTGAATTTAGTTAATGAGTGTAATGGTTTGAGTTGGCTTAGCGATGTTTTATTTAAACATCTGTTTGAAGCCAATGAAGGAGTTTTGGAAATGTTTTCCAAATAAGAATCAGAAATATTTTCTAATAATAGAAAATAAGAAATGGGAATAAATATGGAAACGTTTTCCAAGTTAATAATATATATTTTCTAGATTTAGAAAATAAGAATTTAAAATATATGGAAACGGGAAATAAGGAAAGGAATAAATTAATGATAAATTAATTTAAAGGGATAAATATGGATTGATGAATTGATCGATAAGATTTCCATTTGGAAATAAGATCATTGTTTGCACACATGTTTTCATTTGATAGATAAATCACCGACTATCAAAGTTTCTGACCATTTTTACAATGTTAATATGGGGAGACCGGTTGGATTATTATCCGAAGAACCACTCCGTATTGGCATAAGCGTTGCAAATCAAGTATGCTGAATATATTGAAGACGAAGTAAAATGCAAGGGCTATTGTATAAATCTTAGGTAGAGATTGCCCAAGATGGATGTACCGAATAGAGCCTTCGGTATATCCAGTCCCAGGACAACTTGAATGGACGAATGTCTGACAGAGTATATCTGGTAGATCGCGTAAGTTGATCGTTTCGAACGTATTTACGTTGGTGGCGGAGGAATTCGTTTCTCTTAGCTTATACCCATGGTATTTTTAGGGAAATCAATTTGTGATTTGACGGGTATGATGATGTGGCATTCAAAGTAAATGAAGACGTGATTTGTATAGAGATACGTTATAACCTGAAGCCTCATCAACTGGGAAATGATAGAAATCGGCAGGCAGCATGGCTAAGTGGGCCGCACCCAATTAGGGTATATTGTCACCATCTAGAGAATATTCATATTTGTACTTCTTTCAATTCTGTATCTCTCGGGAACAGTTATGTTGGAATACTAACCGAGGGATGGCAATATATTCGATACATTCAAGAGAAATGAATGGTCGGTCATGTGTGGCCGAGTTACAAGATGTTCTTGTTGAACTCTAGTGTATCGCTTCTAGAGTACACTGAGCGGAAGGTGGATCCATACTTTGTCATAGTTGGAATCCATTCCCCAAATAAGAGCCCACGGTTTTGATTATATATTATATATATAGAACGTGAGATGAAAGTGTTTCTGCTGGATTTCTATTTACTTGATCTAGACATTATTATAATATCAAACAAGTATCGTTTTAGAAATATTTTGGGTTATCGTAAGGTAAAAGCCATCCGTGTTTTTGTGTGGATTGGTCTTATGATTATCCTTTGTTTCAAAAGAATTTTGAAAGTTAAATCAAATGATTTGAGTTTACTCACACCAGTCACATGACTGACCCAGAGTTTATTTTGTTTTGTTTTCCCTAAACTCTTGGGTGCCCAATTTTGTACGGGCAGTCAAGTAGTCGGGATTTACAAATACTTGAAGAGCTGGAGCAGGAGGCTTCAGGATCATATAGCTATTGTTATTTCCGATGTGTTGTAAATGTTATACTCTAATAAGGTTATTGTATATAGGTACTGTTTTATTTCAAAGTTGTGTTATGAAATATTACGGTAGATAAACGATTCTATAGCGACTATTTGGAATTTTGATTTGCACATAACTCACACTCTATAACACGAAATCTTGGTTTTTCACTTCCGTTAGAAAGATATTGTTAAACAGATTCCAACGCTTCTTGTTTCAAAGAAATCCGACTAATAACGGGTCTTGCACACTCAGTTGAAGTTCAGAATGTTAAATTACGAACTGTCGTGATATTACGAGCTCGATTATATTTAATATATATTTTTATACGTTCAACTTCGTTTTAATTAATATATAAATCCACTTATATTACGACTTCGATATTTAAACTGATTTGAATATTCAAATACAAACCGATAAAAGTGCGGGACGTTACATTCCTTCCCCCTTAAAAGAATTTCGTCCCCGAAATTACTAAGGTAGGAAAAATGCTACAGTCCATATTATAACCAGGTTAAAAATATTTTTATTTAATTTCTTACATTCAAATTTCAACAGAACCAATTTATTCTAATTAAAATATTAATTCCTTCTTATTAATGAATATTTTCAGAAATTCTGAAATTTTCTTAACAGCTTAAATTTTCAGAGAATTTCGTCAGCATCTCCTCTGCACGGCTCATTCAATACCGCTACAACTTGCCTCTCTAGGTGTTCTCCAATTCAACAGAAATCAAACAGCCAAATGGCTTTCCAAAAATACCTCATAAATCTCATACTCGAATAATGTAAACTTGTACCCTTTTGTTGGTATTTAACTCTATCTTTGACATTAGCTATTACTCTAGCATAACCAAGCATCCTTAGTTGATCCCCAATCAATCCATTCTTAAACCAATCTTTCGCTTTTTCTAAGCCAAATTCCTATTTCAACTCCAATTCCATTCTCCATTCCAACTCATAACCTTGTTAAGTTCTATTACGACATTCCATTTACTGATTTATTCCTCAAAATCAGTTATCTTTATCTCCAATACTTCTCTTTTACAATTTCCATTCTGGATCGTTCCAAATTCAGTCCAATCTTGTTTATCTTAGTTTAAGTTCCACTTTTACCATTTTAACTCCATAAGTTAAATCTTTATTTTAGAATTCAAATTCCTGGGATTTATTTCAAATCAGTTTGAAATAATATATATTTTACATATAATAATAGAAATTCAAAACATTTGAATTTTTAACGACTCGTTTTCTCAAAATATTTCAAAAAATCAAAATCTTTTGTAGTAATCCGTCACTTAGAAACTCGAAAATGAACACTGATAATGCGGCCATCATCATCAGAATTTATTTTCCAATGATCAAAGTGAGTTCAATACTATATTACTTTTTCAAAATTCATTTTAAAACACTTCCATTTTGAATTTTACTTCAAAATATCTTTCACAGCACTTAGAAAACAATTTCAAACCTCCCAGGATTTTAAAATTCCCATATATTTAATCCAAACTTTATTTCCAACTCTTTTCCAAGTTTCTAGAGTTTTATTTCAATTCTAGTTTTAAATTCAGGTTCAGTTCATCTGATTTTCCATATTATACACATATAATATTTTGATTCGTTATTTATATAACCAACTCTATAATAAATCTCGTTCCATCATAATTTCAACCAACACATTCAATATATATTCGATAATTCCAATATATATGCTTTCTTTATATCAAAATATATTTTGGGTAAGATTTTTCATTTACCATCTTTTCAAAACATACTGTGTCGAATTACTCTGTTCAAGAGTTTAAAAACATCTATCGACACAGTTTGCATTACTGTTTCGACCGGAATTCATAAACCACTCAACTGATCAGTCAACACAATATAAAACCGTTTTATATTAATTTACAAATACGCGCTCATATATATACACTCATACTCAATCTAGAGTATTATTAACTCCATCTCTATTGAGTTACGCCACAGAGCCAGGGTAATCACTTAACCTTCATCTCTGATACCACTGTAACGAACAGGGATTTTCGACCCTGAAAATTGACATAAAACACAATGTCGACTATTCAGAAATCGAAAACACCAGTAATAGGAAGAAGTTAGATGTGGTGAGAAATAGAAAGAAAGAAATTTAGAATAGAAGAAGAAGAAAAGCACAACTGAACAGAATCAGAGTAAACACGAATCTCACTACGGAACGAATAAAATATATTATATAACATAACTTTTGAATTATAAACTTATCTCTGTAGATACATACCATTTCCGAGTACCACTCATAACATCACAGCAGAAATAAACTCTGTATATATCTAGTATTGAAACCTCCTGCTCCAAGCTCCTCCAAGTATCTGTAAAATCCTAAGTACTTGACTGCCCATACAAATTTGGGCACCCAAGAGTTTAGGGAAAACAAAACAAACTCTGGGCCAGTCATGGTACTGGTGTGGGTAAACTCCAACCATTTGGTTTAACTTTGAAAAATCATTTTGAAAGAAAAGGATAATAGTATGACCAGCCCACACCTAAACATGGATGGTTTTTACCTTATTATAATCCAAACCGTTTTTAGAAAAATATTATTCTAATATTATAATAATGTCTAATCGCAAGTAAATACAATCTAGCAGAATGCTTGCATCTCACACTCCACATACATTATATAGAATCAAAACCGCGGGCGCTTATTGGAGATTGGATTCCGACTATGACAAGGTATGGAACCACCTGCAGATAGTGTATCTCTAGAGAGGAATACACTAGGTTCAACAAGAACGTTTTGCAACCCGACCACACATGACCGACCACTCATTTCTCTTGAGTGTATCGAATATATTGTCACCTACGGTTGCTAGCAACATAACTATTCCCGGGAGATACAGAATTGAAAAGAAGTAACAAATATGAATATTCTCTAGATGGTGACAATACACCTTAATGGGGGCGACCCACATAGCCATTCTGCCTGCCCGATTTTTGTCATTTCCTGGTTATGAAGCTTGGGGTCGTAACATATCTTTTGACAGATCACACCTTCATTTACTTTGAATGCCAACTCGTTATACCCGCCAAATCACAAATTGATTTCCCCAAAAATACCTCGGGTATAAAGCTAAGAGAAACGAATTCCTCTGCCACCAACGCAGGTACGTTTGAAAAGACCAACTTATGCGATTTATTAGATATACTCTATTAGATACTCATCCATACAAGTTACCCTGAGACTGGACAATCCGAAGGCACTGTTCTGTAGACAGAACAACCCTTGCATAAACCCCGTCTTTAACTGTCTTCACCATATTTGATTCGCAATGCTCATGCCCATACGAAGTGGTTTTCAGATAATAGATCTGATCCCGGTCTCCCCGTATTGACAATGGAAAAATGGTCAAAAACTTTGATAGCCGGTGATTTAAACATCAAAGGAAAACATACAAACAAGCAACGGTTAAATTTCCATATGGAAATCCTACTGATCAATCATCAATCAACATTCGGCCCCTTTAAATAGATTTATCATTTTATTTCCCCAATTCCCTGCTTCTCATATTTGCCCAATATCTCTTAAAACTTGTTTTAGCCTTAAACGATCTTTGGAAAAAGTTTCCATTTATTATGAACAGTTTAAATCCTATATTCCAGAAAATATACGACCAATGTCAGAAAATAATTACATCTCTTCACACCTCTTATCTTCTATATTTAGGAAATATAAGTTACTAACATTAGAAGACATTTCCAATCTCCATTTCTAATTAATCAAATAATTCCATCTTATATAGTCAGACAATATCTTTGATTTTATTTGGAAAAATGTTTTCAAAACCTTTTTATTGAGTTGTGGTATAATTACCTCTCATACCTTAACTGAACAACATTTTCAACTTCGAAATAGTCAAAGCTCAGAATTTTCAATAGAACATTGCTTATGCGACTCTTAGATTCAATTTAAGAATCCCCTTCCTTTTTGGAAAATATTGATTATAACGATATCGTTATAATCTCTGCTTTTGAAATATTAAATTTCAAAATATAACTTTTATTTAAATAAACAAACAAGTAATCAGTTAATTAGATAAATAAATAAATCTTGATTATAACCGGAAAGTAAATGGTACTTTCCTGAATTTGATAGAATCGAATTACAATGTATAACTGTCTCCTGAATAATCTCTATTCAGTTATCGTTCCGATCTTTGAAATAGTATACCGTTTCAGATTAACTTCATTTCTAAATTCACCTTTGAATTTATCACTTCAAATAATCAATTTCCCCTTTAACTATTTAATATACAAAAGTTTGCTTTTTAAATCATTTTCACTTTGGAACATGAACATTATTTCTTTACGGAAATCTAGGCTCGATATATCAAATCTTGATTTTTATTTATACTTGCCGTTACAGGTTCAAATCTGTTTATCACTTATTTTATAAATTCATAATCATATTTCACTTCATAGTCTCCATTCACAAGTAAACTTCTTGCTAATTTTATATCAAGTATATACCTAATCTTGATCACCTAATCGATTTTAGTTTATTGACTTCAAATCAAATTTTATACTATATTTTTGAATACTAAATTATACAATATATAATTTCTTAAAATAATTTATCTTTAAAATATTCGATAAAGTCGAATTCTAATTATAAATCATTATTGCTTAAATTAAATTTTATTGATATTTCAAACGTTGAAACAAATTGATCGTTTTCCTTTTTAAATGATTTCCCAATTTCCCCTTTTTAAGAATTCATTCTTGAAATTTCATTCCTAAATTATCTAATTATTCCATTCATTTATAACACCGTTTATAAATCAACTATTTGTTTTACATTCTAGTCCAATAAAGATTCAATTCCAATTTAAAATAGATTTTTCCTTTGTTTAAAACTCTAATTCTATTTCATGTATTTTTATTGTATTTAAATACCAATTACTTCAGGTCAACGTTGTTCAAAACCTTCCAAACACACAATAATCAACCAAGGATTATTTATCACATCATATAATGCAATATATGAAAACAACAATATAACTGTTGAGGAATCCAGTTGGATCCCTCCAACCAGTTTCCTTGCATCCACAGATGTTAATCACATAAATAACATTAATTTCAGATCAATATGAAATTATTAATCAGTATTTAACCAACGGTTTCATATATATAACTATCAACCAATTTAATTGTAAATCATCCAAACAACCATCACACACAGCATTCAATCATTTTTATCAAAATTAAATAACGTTTATAAAATTATAAGACTGGACAGAGCTAGTGAGTTTACTCACTTTGGTCGTTAATCATCGGTTGATTGAATCGAGCATTTTATTTCGCCTAAAATTGTAACGTGCTTCAAATCTCTCCAAGCTAGCTCCATTTTGTAGCCTATGTCCATATAATTCCAAGGAATCCAAATTTATAAAACTTTGATAACGAATTTGTGAAGTATTGTAAATGTCGGTTTATATAAACATTTAAGTAGTTCTAAATTAAACTAAGTAAAATTTTTGATCGGCTCACCATTTAAACTTCGGTCCGCCCACATTATTAAAACTCAGACCGTTTCTTCACCCCTACTCCCCAATACGAACGCTGCTCATTCGTTCTTTTTTTTCTTTTTTCCCCTTTTTCTCCTTAAAAGGGCCTTACCGTTAATTTTTATGTATCGGCCCATATATCTAGAGTAAGACCCATGTACTAACATAGTTGATCTGCCCTTTCTTCTCCAAACTAATTCCTTCACTTTGGTTCTATTTCTCTCTCCACTCTCGAAAAACCCATAGCTTAGTTCTTCACCATTCTTTCATGTTCTTCAAAACGGAATTCATCAACGTGTCCCCTTCAACTCCTCTTTCCTCCCTAACCCACACATACCGAACTCGCGCTCATACATAGAACTTGAGATCGAACACCATAACCACGCTGCTGTATCCATTCGCGTTCCCATACTCACACTACAGCGCTGGAATACCCATCGATGCCAAGTCACATCGAGTTCCACCAAAACTCTCCCATAGCTGCACTTCGCCCTCATGAAACACCCGCAATCGCCATTCCACCCCTCATCGCCTTAACTCGCAAAACTCTGAACCCTAAGCTGTTGTGACTTTCGAATACAGGAAAACCACCATCGTACCCCTCAATAATGGTATGAAAATGAAGCTTCGACTAATTAGGACTCGCGTATTATATATTTTTTTCCTTTTGGGTTTTTTTCTTTTTTTCCTCAAAGTTCCATTCGTAGTTTGCCATTATAATAAATGGTAGAACTTGTGCTTCCTGAAACAAGAGGATGGATTAAAAGGAAGAGGTCGTTGGGTATTTACATGGTTAAACCCCTTGATAGCCAAGAAAACAGTACGAGATAGCTCAGCTGGAAAAATAAAGTAGGTTCTTCTTTTCACTGGATAGACTTCACGGTGATGTAAGAAGTACAGGTAATTTCGAGTATAAAAAGAAAAAGGGCACTGCGTGGTATGCATCATAGATATACAGTAGGTACTATTTTGAATTGAAATGTCCAACATGAAATGCATGGCATTTGCAGTGATTTGAAAACATAGCTCAGTGAAGAAGTTTAGCCATGTAGTTAGCTTCCGTTTAGGCTAGGCATGTTATATAATCAAACATAATACTGCATATCTATGTGATTGTAACATGCATGTGCATAGGCAAATAAGGCAGATATTGTAGATATTTGGATTGATATAATGATCAATAGTGATAAAAAGCACGTGCGAGGATATATTACACTAATATATGTGTATTATTTAATTTGTTACTAGCAGAACTAGGTATGCATGCCTCAACTTTCCAATCTATATACTGTATAGGTGAGAGACTTCTTTGTGAAGCAACTATGAATTGAAAGGATGACTTGATGGACATAAGTTTAGGGTAGGGTAAGACTTCTAAATTGTTTGATGTATCTTCTGTCCTTTGAGAACATGTTGGTGGACGTTTTCATGATGTGGCCATTTGTAGAAAATTGGTATGCTGATAATGGATTTGAAAAAGAATGGAAAACTGATGAAGTTGTGTACATGTTCAGATCCTTCACAGTGTCCATGCATCGCATTATGCTCGGTTACAAAATAATGCATATACTACAGCATACAGACTAGAGACGAACCAGATTACTCGAGATATGGTGGTTATATATGATCATAAGCATTGCAAAATCCATGTTCTTCCTAACACCAAGAAGTGCTACGTTATTAGACTATAAAGTTTTACGTACCTGGTTATATAAAACTCTGCTAACATACGAACCATCTTAGACAAAAATTAAAAATACCATTGAGATTAGAAAGGTGGCATGATCCCAAAAATATAATAATATATATTGGTTAACTTATTCTATGAAACCCAAAATGCTAATTTAAGGTGTAAAATACTCCAAATAAAAAGTTATTAATTTCCCAAATTAAAAATTATAGTAAAATTCTAAAAATTAAATTATAACTATGTCTCAAAAGAATCTTGTCCAGATTCGGAACCAGTATCTAGTTATATCAAATAAACTGTTACGGTAGATAAACGATTTCATAGCGACTATTTGGATTTTTGATTTGGACATAACTCAAACTTTGTAACACGAAATCTTGGTTTTTCACTTCCATTAGAAAGATATCGTTAAACAGATTCCAATGCTTCTTGTTTCGAAGAAATCCGACTAATAACGGGTCTTGTACACTTAGTTGAAGTTCAGAACGTTAAATTACGAACTGCCGCGATAATATGGGCTCAATTATATTTAATATATATTTTTATATGTTCAACTTCGTTTTAATTAATATATAAATCCACTTATATTATGAATTCAATATTTAAACTGATTTAAATATTAAAATATAAACCGATAAAAGTGTGGGACGTTACATTTGGGATTTAGGAGACTTTATGTCTAATCTTTATTTGGAGGAAAATTTATTATAGGCTGAAATTGGTTGGCTGTTAGAAATGTAAATATGATGATATTAGTTTCAAAACTACTTGTTTTTAGTTGTTGTATATGACGTCAAATATTGCAAATGTTCAACATTTCTCGTGGGGAAAAATGTTTTTTTATATGATGATACGATATTAGTTTGAAATTACTGGGTTGTTACAAATGAGTTTTATGTTGTCAAAAGGTATTGTGTCATTGTGTTGTGAATTGTTTCATGGTTGTGTCTATGAAACTGATATCTCATTTCTTAAAACAGATACTACATTTTAAAAAAAAAACTGATACCAACTTACTACAATTTAAAAAAACGTGATAAAAAGTGAAAAATTGATACTAGATTTGTTTAAAACAGATACCTTAGTGCTATTAAAAAAATTCCAAAACTAATACTAGTATAAATGAAAAACTGATACTAGAAAACTACTGACTATACACAAATTAAAACTAATACGTGAGAGTAGTTAACATTATAGAGCAGATCATACCATGACTTCTACCACCATGTGATTTATTATATGCTCGATCATGTGCTTGGTCATATGCTTGGTCAAGTGCTCGGTCATGTGCTCGGTGATGAGCTCGGTTATGTTCTCGGTCATATGCTCGGTCATGTGCTCGGTCATTTTCTCGGTGATGTGCCCGGTCATGTGCTCGGTTATGGGCTCAGTCATGGGCTCGGTTATGCTCTCGGTCATGTGCTCGGTTATGAGCTTGGTTATGGGATCGGTCATGTTCACAGTCATGTGCTCGGTCAAGTGCTCGGACATGTACCGAGTCATGGGCTCGGTTATGGGCTCGGTCATGTGCCCTGTCATGGGTTCGATTATGGACCTGGTTATGGGCTCAGTTATGGACTTGGTTATGGGCTTGGTTATGATATCTTTATATTGTTATTAAATAAATGGTACTGGAATGTATGTAAAACCGATACTACTGTGCTACCAGGATTAATATCTTTATATTGTTATAAAAAAACTGATACTAGAATGCATGTAAAGCTGAAGCCAGAATGCTACCAAGATTGATATCTTTACAATGTTATTTAAAAACTGATACTAGAGTACATAAAAAAATGATACCAGTGTGCTACCAAGATTGATTTCTTCACATTGTTATAGAAAACTGATACTAGAATGCATGTAAAGCTGGTACCAATGTGATACCAAGACTTCCGCACGCAAGACCTAATCGAGTACCTATGACACATAAAAGACTTCCACACGCAAGTACTAATCGGGTACTCCAGCAACGATTCTGCACCCAGTAGGAATTAGTTAACCGAGCGGGTGCTCATGACATGTAAAAGACATCCGCACGCAAGGCCTAATCGTGTGACTATGACACATAAAATAATTCCGCACACAAGGCCTAATTGGTTACTCCAGCAATGATTCTACACCCAGTAGGAATTAGTTAACCGAGTGGGTACCCATGACACGTAAAAGACTTCTGCACGCAAGGCCTAATCGGGTACTCCAGCAACGATTCTGCACCTAGTAGGAATTAGTTAACCAAGTGGGTACCCATGACACGTAAAAGACTTCCGTACGCAAGGCCTAGTTGAGTACCTATGACACGTAAAAGACTTCTGCACGCAAGGCTTAATCGGGTACTCCAGCAACGATTCTGCACCCAGTAGGAATTAGTTAACCGAGCAGGTACTAGTGACACGTAAAAGACTTCTGCATGCAAGGCCTAATCAAATACCTATGACACGTAAAAGACTTTTGCATGCATGGCTTAATCGGGGACCTATGACATGTAAAACACTTCCGCGCGCAAGGCCTAATTGAGTACTCCAGCAAGATTCTGCTCCCAATAGGAATTAGTTAACCAAGTGGGTACCCATGGCACGTAAAAGACTTCCGCACGTGAGGCCTAATCGGGTACCTATGACATGTAAAAGACTTCCGCACGCAAGGCCTAATCGGGTACTACATCAATGATTCTTCACTCAGTAGGAATTAGTTAACCGAGAGGGTACCCGTGACACATAAAACACTTTTGCGCGCAAGGCTTAGTCAG
The DNA here is from genome assembly GCA_030737875.1 of Allium sativum. Classification (NCBI taxonomy): domain Eukaryota; kingdom Viridiplantae; phylum Streptophyta; class Magnoliopsida; order Asparagales; family Amaryllidaceae; genus Allium; species Allium sativum. The sequence continues at coordinate 731,649,885 of CM060910.1, forward strand.
GTACCTATGACACATAAAACACTTCCGCACGCAAGGTCTAATCGGGTACTCCATCAACGATTCTGCACCCAGTAAGAATTAGTTAATCGAGCAGGTATCCAGTTATGAGCTCAATTATGTGCTCTGTTATATGCTCGGTTATAAGCTTTGTTATGGACTCGGTTATAATCTCAGCTATGTGCCTAGTTATAATCTCGTCTATGGTTAATATGCTGGGTAATGTGCACAGTTATGTTATTGGTTATGGTCTCGATTATGGTTTGGGTTATATGCTCTGTTATTGGTTTAGTTATGGGCTCAGTTATGGGCTTTTTCATATAAACATAATCTCAATAATAAAATTAATACTAGAAAGATAGTAAAACTGATACCATATTAATGTATACATAATTTCAAAAAGAAAACTGATGCCATTATGTTTGCAAGAATGATATGTTATTTATAAAAACATAATTTACCGGTGTGCTTCCAAAAGTAATACCTTGACTATATTATTACAACATATAATAGCCCATGATTGGGAACACAACTGTACCTCGTAGGAATTCTTAAACCAAGTATGTACCTATCACACGTAAAATACGTCTGATAGAAAAGTTCAATCAAGTAACTATGGCTTTCCAATCAAAATACCAACCTATTTTTATACCAAAAGGAAGCCTTAATCATGTAAATAAAGTCTTAGTCAAAAAAATGATACTAGAATGCTTTCACAACTAATACTAGTTAATTTGCAAAAAAGACACCATATTCACATAAACAAAATCTCACTATTAAAACCGATACTAGTTAGCTTGGAAGACTGATACCACATTTTTTTAAACATAATCATAGTACCAAAACTGATACCATTATGCTTCAAAAACTAATCCCAGAAACTGTATATTACAACATTGAATATATAATTGATAACAATATAATCAATAACTGATATCTACAAATCAAGCAACATAAAACACACACATCACATACATATATATATATATAAAGCATCAACTGAAACATGATAGTAAACCAAAAACTCAATGAATACCCACAACTAATCCAAAATTTATTACATTTCCAAATCAAAATGCATAAAGTGAAGGAAAATAGTGTAAAACAATTATAAGAAAATATCAATTCTACGTAGCTTGGCAGTTGCGCTTGTTGGGACCATACTGCTTAAACACACCACACTGATTTTGTTTATTCTAGAAAAATGCAAATCCACTTTTTCATTTGGTAGAAGGTCTACCGGCACCACGTTTGTATTTAGGAGGCTTAATGACATCTTCAGTGCAAGGATCAACAATGGGCTTATCATAGTTCGGAATTGGATTCACTGGATTAACATAAGAAGATCGATAAGCATCTACGGTGAAATAGTGTTCAACAAAATCGTATATCTGAAGTTTAGATCTAGTAATGCACTTGATAGCATGAGCACGTGGAAATCCGGTAACTTTCCATTGATTGCAAGTACAACTCCGATTTTGAAGATCAACATGATGAGAAGATGGAGACTTGACTTCAAATATGAATTCCGAAGATTTATAAACAACCCAACCAAACCCTTCATCAATCAACCCTTTTAACCTATGCTCCGTAGGTGGACAAAGAATGGTAGTCCACAAATGACACTCCTCTCTCCTTTTTACCATTTGTTCCATAATTTCAATCCTAATTCCATCTAAGCATGAAGTAATTGGCAAAGCTCTTTCCTCTATAATCCAACTATTAAAACTTTCAGCTACATTTTGAACTACATTCCCTATACCATTTACCCTTAAAAAACAAATTAGCCTACTTATCAAATGGTTTATCCTTTAAAAATTTCATAGCTGCAGTACCTCAAACATCCAAAAATTTAGAATGTGCAGCTTTAAATTAATTTAAATTTGAAGTTCTAGAACACAACTTAAACAACTCAACAATCGAAATATTTGTATTCTTTGACTTAATAGTTGAAACCAAGTTTTGTTCCACACGAAGGTAACAAAAACTATGAAAAGCATTAGGGAAAACTCCATGAATACCCATAACTAACCCTTAATGACGATCTGATATAAAAACCAAATCGCGTATTTCTTCAAGTATTTTCTTCAAGTGACATAAAAACCATCTCCAATTATCCACATTTTTAATGGAGACTACACCCATAGCTAAGGCGAAAAAGCCTGCAAATTAAATAACAATTAAATAGACAATCAAAATAAAACACCAATACATGTAAACAATAACTAATACCAGTAGGTACCTAAAACTAATATTAGAAAACATGAAATAAGTAATGAAAAACAAAAATCAGAAAACTGATACTACCAGGCACATAAAACTGATACGTGAAAATTGGAAAATTAATTTTTAACAATACATCATAAAAACTGATACTACCAGGCTATGAAAACTAATACCAAGAAACTGGAAAAATAAATATTAACTAAAAGTTGAAAAAACTGATACTACCATGCTCCCAAAACTGATACCTTAAAACTGAAAAATTAATTTTTAACAAGACATCATAAAAACTGATACTACCAGGCTATGAAAAGTGATAACAAGAAACTGGAAAAATAAATATTAACTAAAACTTAAAGAAACTGATACTACTAGGCTCCTAAAACTGATATATAAAAGCAATAAATAATAAGACATAACATAAGCTGATACTATGAGTCACCTAACACCAATATGTAAGAATAAAAAAAGTTGAAAACAAAAAAAAACCTTGATTGCCATTTCCTTTGAGGAATGTGGTTCATTTTGGATCTATAAGTAAATTGGAGCCAAGATTTGTAGGACCATTTCTCATAATGGAAAGAACAGGTCAAATGGATTATAGGATAAAGTTACCAGAGAAATTAGTGGATGTTCATCTGCAGAAATGTTTGCAAGTTACAACAGAAGTAGTTGAGCCGAGTATGCTTGAGGAAGTAGAAGTGGAACGAGAGGCAACAATTAGACGAGTTCCTACCCGTATTCTTGGATCGGAGGTTAAGAAGCTACGCAATCGAGGGGTCAAGTTGATGAAAGTTCAGTGGGGGGATAACCAAGAGGGTACAACTTAGGAGATTGAAGACAAGATTTGCGCTTCGTACCCTTTTCTTTTCAAGGGAATGTTCTTAACTTCTCTTCCAAAAGCTTTTATTCATACTTGCTTCTAACATTTAGGTATATCATATCAATAGAATCTTCTACCTTTAGGTAGGAATCCCATGGATGTAAACATGTGTTTGAGACATGTTATGTTTGATGGATGCAAGTGGATGCAATGTTTGCTAGTGGTTGCTCGTGGATACATATACACGTACACTAGGCACCATATCGGCTCAATCACTTACATACTGCATATGATGGGTGTGCATTTTTTTATGGATGGAAATGGTTGTATCATCATATGGATGTTGCATTTCGAAGAATTATTGCACACACATATAGAGCTTACATGTTGTAATAGGATTATTTGCATACATGTTGAATCTATGGCACTAACATACCTTGCATTAAGAAGGTCGACTGAATCAGTAGACCACCTGAACTTTCGCAGTATTATAGGGACATATACACACACCTTTGCATATGTTCATATAAGCATTATAAATCATTTAAGGACAATGGATGCCTATGATAGGTGGATGAGTAGTGGATGTTAGGATATACATTGTAACACCCCACCTCCGTTAAGGTCACTCACAAAGGGAATGCCTTAACTTTGGTGGAGCATTTTAGTAAACAGAACAGAAACTTACAAGACAGATAAGACAGTACTTGAAAATTTTTAACTTTATTACAGCGGAAACAGAAATTAATATGGTTACATCCTTTCAATTTCAGAATTCAAGTACAAAATATCAGTCTTGTACAAAAGCCTTCAAAATGCATAGTTTAAAATCATAATCCCCATGGAACGGAAGCTATACAGAGCCAAGCCATACTTTAAGCACTTCAAGCAAAGAGAATTCCGGATCAAGCTAAAGTATTTCCCTCCTTGGATAACCTGGGGGGAAACGGAAGAAAGGAGGCGAAAACAACAAGGGTCAGACAAAAAGTCTGGCAAGTCCAGTGACTTTCAGCATATGAACAGATAATAATAATATGATATGAACATAAAACTGGATGTGAGATAACTATAACAGGTGTAGCAGATATAACAGAAAAACAGAATGATATAAACTATTGTTTTACACTTCTCTGCACTAATACTAGTATAGCAGAATTAGGTGTCACCCTAATGTCTAAATTGAAGCAGGAACGGGTACAGAATACTTTAACAGGAACAGAATGCTAATAATGGGCCTTTACTACCCGATCAGAAACAGACAGAAGAAGAAACAGATTTATCCCTATGGAGACAGAATGTGGAATTAGGTGTACACTAGTAGTGGGCCTTTACCACCCGAACAGACGGTACCACACAGAAACAGACAGGTGTTACCACCCAACAGAAACAGACGGTACCAACAGAAACAGACAGAACTAAGTGTACCCTAAAACCCTACCCCAAGCGATCGGCTCCCTAATACATAAATATCCTGTGTCGGCCCCACAGTAGGGTGTATCACCCCCTAAAGTGACAACCAATTGGCACAGACCTATTTACAGATGTCACGGCGTCTTACATCCTCAGAGGCAGACCGGGATCCATGCACGCACATGACCCGGTTGGAACGCACCATCAACACCCCTCGCCATTATCAGAATGAACCACTTATAATTAGTTCAGTAAGCGTGCCCGGACCCTACCTACTGTTGGGTCAAAGTTTTGATACCAGAAAGGGTTACTGACTAATATGGGTCCCAACCAACAGATGACACAAGTAATTCCCCTCCTAGCCTTGTGTCCCCAGACTAACAGATTTCAGATTAACTTGTTTACAAGTTCAGACATACAGAATTCAGATTTACTAATTCACAAATTAAGTTAACAAGTTTTCAGACTAACAGGTCAGATGTACAGATTTTTCAGATTTGTCTAACTTTGTATTGGGCCTACAAATTCATGGACGGGTTTTACTACATCTATTAATCCCTTTGGTTTAACCCTATTTTCCCCAATACGTTTTAGACGTCATTCTTATCTTAGATTTTGCATTAATTAATTATTAATGCACAGACCTCTCACATTAGGTCGGTAGCTTGTGGCCGCTGGATATGCCGGGCGGTTCCGGGCAGACTTCTGCCACAAGCCAGACCTAACCTCGTGTCTTACGCATGTTATGACTAACTTCTCACATTAGAACCTATTGTTTGCGGCCACTGGATGTGCCGGGCGGTTCCGGGCAGATTTACGCCGCAAACTCATTCTAACCTCGAGTTAGCCATGTTTATCTTTGCGGCCAATTAATTAACAATTTACCGTTTATGCGCACACCCAATATATATGCCAATTCAGATTATATCAATAACAGGATGATTATATCAACATAGCAGATAACAGATTTTATATGATTTAACGGATTTAACAGATTTAGCAACTTAGCAGATTTTGGCATATAACAGGTTAGGCATTTCAACCGACAAATTTAACAGATTAGGCATTTCAATCTAATTAGCAGTCTAGGCAATATAACAAAACTAGTAGTTTAGGCAACTTGACAAATTTGCAGATTTAGCAAATTTAATATTTCTAAAAGTTCTATTTACATGCCTTGCCCAATCATAAATTGGCCTAAATTCATATGCTTACATAATTGTCATGATTCACAACATATACTCCATGTTTGCATAAAGTTACATAGCACAGAATATGGACATAATTTGCCATATAACATATGTTCCAATTTTTGTTAAACTAGCATCTTACAGCAGATTCACATATAAATTATACCAAATATAACCATTAATTTCAATGCATGCCATATATCCAAAAATCCCTATTTAGGTGTAATCTAAATAATAGATATCCTAATTAATGTAAATCTTTACACCTAACCTTCCATATCCTTCTTCTTTTCATGTCATGAATCATTATGCAAACTATACCCAACAATCTAAATCTTTAATTCATATCTTCTAAAAATCAAAATCTTGACTTTTATATGCATTTTGTCCAAAGTCTCAAATCATATGTAATCTTACAGTGGTTCCTCTTCTTCTTTTATCACAGAATATGCATAGGTCTAAAACTAGTTTATAACATATGCTTATTTTTCTAATTAATTACAGATCTAAATAACATATGTTCATTTCTCTATTTAGTTACAAATCTAAATTACAACATACTCTTTGCATGCAATATATAAATTACATGTTCATAGCTAAATTTATGCATCCAATCCCAAGTCACATGTCCAATATATTTTATGCTTCAGATCTAAAGTCATATGTTCAATTCAGTCTTGTCAAATTTCGCATCATTCATTAATTGTCCCAAATTTTCGTTCACACGTTAATCTCTTTATGAGATTGGGCACAGGCTCGTGGTAGCCTGGCTATAGAAACAGAAAAGAAGAAAGGAATACAGAACAGTCACAGAAAACAGATCCAACAGAAGAGAATATATATATACAACCTCAAACTCAGTTTTAAATGCATATCAAAATTATAATTAACGTTTATAGCGGAGAATAACTGTACTTGCCTTGAGTGGATTAAAGAAAGAACTTTAACTTGTTGTAGAATCTTTGCAGAAACTTTAATCTCTAGTTTGAATTGAGTTGCTTAGGCTGATGTTGATTATCTTCTAGTTTTAATTCCAGCAGAGCAGAGACGCCATTTTTATTTTTAAGAAGAAGAGAGCAATGGAGGCTAGAGAATTGTGTAAGAAACCTAGGTAGAGTCTAGGGTCATTTTATAGAGTTTATGAACTGATTAGGACCATCGATGTTGCTTGGATTGATCGTAGCCATTCATTCGCAAGAGGGACCAATTAGAGCCTGCCACCTAGCCCTAATGACAAAGCAGACCACAGAAAATCGACCAACATAGAATAGGCCAGTCAGGGTGGACTGGGTTCGACCTGGGTCTGGACCAGGTCGACAGCCCTGTCGACAGCCTTGTCGACAGCCCTATCGACCTGGTTAGACCAGGTCGACAGCCCAGTCGACCTGGGTGTCTTAGGCGGGAGTTTTTCCGCCTTGGCCAATTGGGCCCGGTTTTAATTTAAACTGATTCAGAAACTTCCGGAGGCTATATCTTCTTCATACGGACTCCGTTTTTCGAAAACTCGGACTCTATTTCGCGTATTTTTCCGAGACGAACGCAATGGCGTATTCCGTTTCCCTTAGTTCTTTGATTTCAAATTAATTATACTTTAATTTGTTAATTCCACAGTTATAGAATACACGGGGTGTTACATTCTCCCCCACTTAAAAGGATTTCGTCCCCGAAATCTTCAAGTTAAGAAGAGTGTGTCCTACCATCCAATCATCCATCTACTCAACCATCATCCACAAGCATCCATTGTCCTTAGAAAACTTCTAATGTTGTATGAACATATGCAAAAGCGTGTGTATATGTTCCTTATCTAATGCAAAGATCAGGCGGTCTACTGATTCAGTTGACCTCCTTAATGCGAATTATGTCAGTGCCATGAGTCCAACATGTATGCAATAGAATTCTGATGATATATATTATTTCTATATGAGTGCACAACCATTCACTCAAATGCAACATCCATGTGCTGAATCAACCATTTTGCATCCACAAGAATTGAAAAATGCTCACCCATCCATATGCAGTATGAGAGTGTTTTCGAGCCGATCTAGTGCCTAGTGTGTGTATATGCATCCACGGGCAACCACTAGCAACCACTTGCATCCACTTGCAACCATCAAACATAACATGTCTCAAACACATGTTTACACCCATTAGTTTCTACCTAAAGTTCAAATATTCGATCGATAGGATACAGTCGAATGATGGAAGCGAGTACAGATAGAACGAAGACTTGGTTCCCATTAGACATTGGTTGAGAAAATAATTCCCCTAAGTAGCAACCCCAAAGACCGAAATCAATATCAGATTGACACTCAGAGGATTACCTTCTTTAGACAATGTCAAAACTGGAAATCAGAATTATTCGGATATTTACAGACTACTGATACAGATCAGGTTCCCTAATGATCCTTAGGAAGCTAAGCATGGTAAAATCATACCCTACGAAAACTCAGAATGTATGCGTCATACTTGACGCCTAACACAGATATCCCTCAAACCCCAATCTCAAACAGATGATCCATAACCCTTATGGGTCTGAGTCTATAGCGGAATTCAGAAATAATACTAGTATTAAAGTGCAGAGTATCGATTACAAAATCAAAATACCGGAATCAGAAAAAGTCTTAACTCCATAATCAGATAAAGAAATTAAACCTACTATAGGAATTTTCCTATTTCTATCCTAGCCACTAGCCTCAAGAGTGTTTGCCTGCCTTCCTTGTCCTCGTTTCTTCGGGCAGTCCCTAGTGAAGTGTCCCATCTCCCCACAGTTGAAACAAGCGCCCTTCCTTTTTCTGCAATCCTTGTTCAGATGAGTTGAGCTCCCACAAGTAAAGCACTTTTTCCCCTTCTTATCTTCAGACTTCTCATCCTTCTTTTGTGTTTCCTTTTTGGGCCCCGCTTTCTTATTCTGTGGTTCTTCCTTCTTTGTCTCTTTCGGGCCCTTGTCTTCCTCGTGCAGTAGTGCCATGTCCACCAATTTCTCGTAAGTCGCTCCCATAGGTACGTGGGTCATGGCTAAGCTGTGCAGTGGCTCATTCAATCCTTTAACAAAGCGGAGAGCCTTTTTATGCTGAGTGTTGACTAAATCCAATCCGAACCTAGCTAGTTGGTTGAACTGGTTGACGTATTCCTTGACCGTCATACTTCCTTGCTTAAGAGATAAGAACTTTTCCAGTTGTAAACTTCGTTCAGCTTGCGAGAGGAATTTTGTCTCAAACCTTGTTCTGAAATCCATCCATGTCTCCACCGGCCTCTCGGCGTTAGTGACTTCCCACCAGTAGGAAGCTTCGTCTTTGAGCAGCCATACTGCCAACTGTACCTTCTGCCTATCGTCCACCTCGAAGATAACGAATAGATCCTCAGTTTCTTTGAGCCAATTCCTTGCTTCTACGAATGATTCAGTTCCTTTGAAATCCTTTCCACCCATGGCCCTAAAATCTCTACAGATCTTTGAGAAAGCAATTACACGAGGAGGGGGTGGAGGAGGGGGATCATTTGCTGGACCTGCAGCGGCGGTCCTAGCCTCAAGATATTGACGAAACCAGCCGGGTACATGAACACCCTCTGGTATCTCAGATGCTTCAGACATGCTGGAACGAAAAAGGAAAGGTTCAATACAAAAAGGACTGAAAGAAAGATATATGGCTCTTGGGGATCATGTTTTTCAAAATAAGCTTTATTTTTGAAAATACTTCCTTTCAAAACCTTTTTGAAAACAGTTTTCAAAAACTTTACCCAATCTGGTAACCTTCAGCTCTGATACCAAGTGTAACACCCCACCTCCGTTAAGGTCACTCACAAAGGGAATGCCTTAACTTTGGTGGAGCATTTTAGTAAACAGAACAGAAACTTACAAGACAGATAAGACAGTACTTGAAAAATTTTAACTTTATTACAGCGGAAACAGAAATTAATATGGTTACATCCTTTCAATTTCAGAATTCAAGTACAAAATATCAGTCTTGTACAAAAGCCTTCAAAATGCATAGTTTAAAATCATAATCCCCATGGAACGGAAGCTATACAGAGCCAAGCCATACTTTAAGCACTTCAAGCAAAGAGAATTCCGGATCAAGCTAAAGTATTTCCCTCCTTGGATAACCTGGGGGGAAACGGAAGAAAGGAGGCGAAAACAACAAGGGTCAGACAAAAAGTCTGGCAAGTCCAGTGACTTTCAGCATATGAACAGATAATAATAATATGATATGAACATAAAACTGGATGTGAGATAACTATAACAGGTGTAGCAGATATAACAGAAAAACAGAATGATATAAACTATTGTTTTACACTTCTCTGCACTAATACTAGTATAGCAGAATTAGGTGTCACCCTAATGTCTAAATTGAAGCAGGAACGGGTACAGAATACTTTAACAGGAACAGAATGCTAATAATGGGCCTTTACTACCCGATCAGAAACAGACAGAAGAAGAAACAGATTTATCCCTATGGAGACAGAATGTGGAATTAGGTGTACACTAGTAGTGGGCCTTTACCACCCGAACAGACGGTACCACACAGAAACAGACAGGTGTTACCACCCAACAGAAACAGACGGTACCAACAGAAACAGACAGAACTAAGCGTACCCTAAAACCCTACCCCAAGCGATCGGCTCCCTAATACATAAATATCCTGTGTCGGCCCCACAGTAGGGTGTATCACCCCCTAAAGTGACAACCAATTGGCACAGACCTATTTACAGATGTCACGGCGTCTTACATCCTCAGAGGCAGACCGGGATCCATGCACGCACATGACCCGGTTGGAACGCACCATCAACACCCCTCGCCATTATCAGAATGAACCACTTATAATTAGTTCAGTAAGCGTGCCCGGACCCTACCTACTGTTGGGTCAAAGTTTTGATACCAGAAAGGGTTACTGACTAATATGGGTCCCAAACAACAGATGACACAAGTAATTCCCCTCCTAGCCTTGTGTCCCCAGACTAACAGATTTCAGATTAACTTGTTTACAAGTTCAGACATACAGAATTCAGATTTACTAATTCACAAATTAAGTTAACAAGTTTTCAGACTAACAGGTCAGATGTACAGATTTTTCAGATTTGTCTAACTTTGTATTGGGCCTACAGATTCATGGACGGGTTTTACTACATCTATTAATCCCTTTGGTTTAACCCTATTTTCCCCAATACGTTTTAGACGTCATTCTTATCTTAGATTTTGCATTAATTAATTATTAATGCACAGACCTCTCACATTAGGTCGGTAGCTTGTGGCCGCTGGATATGCCGGGCGGTTCCGGGCAGACTTCTGCCACAAGCCAGACCTAACCTCGTGTCTTACGCATGTTATGACTAACTTCTCACATTAGAACCTATTGTTTGCGGCCACTGGATGTGCCGGGCGGTTCCGGGCAGATTTACGCCGCAAACTCATTCTAACCTCGAGTTAGCCATGTTTATCTTTGCGGCCAATTAATTAACAATTTACCGTTTATGCGCACGCCCAATATATATGCCAATTCAGATTATATCAATAACAGGATGATTATATCAACATAGCAGATAACAGATTTTATATGATTTAACGGATTTAACAGATTTAGCAACTTAGCAGATTTTGGCATATAACAGGTTAGGCATTTCAACCGACAAATTTAACAGATTAGGCATTTCAATCTAATTAGCAGTCTAGGCAATATAACAAAACTAGTAGTTTAGGCAACTTGACAAATTTGCAGATTTAGCAAATTTAATATTTCTAAAAGTTCTATTTACATGCCTTGCCCAATCATAAATTGGCCTAAATTCATATGCTTACATAATTGTCATGATTCACAACATATACTCCATGTTTGCATAAAGTTACATAGCACAGAATATGGACATAATTTGCCATATAACATATGTTCCAATTTTTGTTAAACTAGCATCTTACAGCAGATTCACATATAAATTATACCAAATATAACCATTAATTTCAATGCATGCCATATATCCAAAAATCCCTATTTAGGTGTAATCTAAATAATAGATATCCTAATTAATGTAAATCTTTACACCTAACTTTCCATATCCTTCTTCTTTTCATGTCATGAATCATTATGCAAACTATACCCAACAATCTAAATCTTTAATTCATATCTTCTAAAAATCAAAATCTTGACTTTTATATGCATTTTGTCCAAAGTCTCAAATCATATGTAATTTTACAGTGGTTCCTCTTCTTCTTTTATCACAGAATATGCATAGGTCTAAAACTAGTTTATAACATATGCTTATTTTTCTAATTAATTACAGATCTAAATAACATATGTTCATTTCTCTATTTAGTTACAAATCTAAATTACAACATACTCTTTGCATGCAATATATAAATTACATGTTCATAGCTAAATTTATGCATCCAATCCCAAGTCACATGTCCAATATATTTTATGCTTCAGATCTAAAGTCATATGTTCAATTCAGTCTTGTCAAATTTCGCATCATTCATTAATTGTCCCAAATTTTCGTTCATACGTTAATCTCTTTATGAGATTGGGCACAGGCTCGTGGTAGCCTGGCTATAGAAACAGAAAAGAAGAAAGGAATACAGAACAGTCACAGAAAACAGATCCAACAGAAGAGAATATATATATATACAACCTCAAACTCAGTTTTAAATGCATATCAAAATTATAATTAACGTTTATAGCGGAGAATAACTGTACTTGCCTTGATTGTATTAAAGAAAGAAATTTAACTTGTTGTAGAATCTTTGCAGAAACTTTAATCTCTAGTTTGAATTGAGTTGCTTAGGCTGATGTTGATTATCTTCTAGTTTTAATTCCAGCAGAGCAGAGACGCCATTTTTATTTTTAAGAAGAAGAGAGCAATGGAGGCTAGAGAATTGTGTAAGAAACCTAGGTAGAGTCTAGGGTCATTTTATAGAGTTTATGAACTGATTAGGACCATCGATGTTGCTTGGATTGATCGTAGCCATTCAATCGCAAGAGGGACCAATTAGAGCCTGCCACCTAGCCCTAATGACAAAGCAGACCACAGAAAATCGACCAACATAGAATAGGCCAGCCAGGGTGGACTGGGTTCGACCTGGGTCTGGACCAGGTCGACAGCCCTGTCGACAGCCCTGTCGACCTGGTTAGACCAGGTCGACAGCCCAGTCGACCTGGGTGTCTTAGGCGGGAGTTTTCCCGCCTTGGCCAATTGGGCCCGGTTTTAATTTAAACTGATTCAGAAACTTCCGGAGGCTATATCTTCTTCATACGGACTCCGTTTTTCGAAAACTCGGACTCTATTTCGCGTATTTTTCCGAGACGAACGCAATGGCGTATTCCGTTTCCCTTAGTTCTTTGATTTCAAATTAATTATACTTTAATTTGTTAATTCCACAGTTATAGAATACACGGGGTGTTACATACATTCTTCTTAACTTGGAGATTTCGGGGATGAAATCCCTTAATTAAGGGAGAATGTAACACCCTTAATTTTACAACACATTAAAATGATAAACTAAGTGAGACTTAATTAACTATTGGGAATTAAGTAAAACAGACTGCGCGATTGCATTCATCTCGGAATTTTGCTTAAGATAGACTCCGAATTTGCGCGAAACGAACATCGAATGAAGAAGTTATTAAGCCTAGAAGTTTGTATATGCGGAAATGAATTATATATATACAAACAAATCAAGTATTCAAAAAAAATCAAAACAACGAAGCGGAAGTCCCAGAAGCGGAACTGACCAATTTTGGGATCGACCCGAGACCCTGCCGGGTCGACCCAGGCTCTTTGGTGCAACAGCCCGGAAAATCAGAACCAATTTAAAATTTTTATTTTGGCTATATTAATGAATTTTGAATAGTTAAAATAATTTATTTTAAATAATAAAGATTAAAAATTTATTTAAATCGAAGTTTGAACGAATATATTTACTTTAATTTCTAAAGGAATTAGAAATAGCACGGTAGTTTGAAAAGTTGAATCTAAACTTTGATTGAATGTACAGGATTCAAAATTTAACGGATTTTAGTGAAACCAAAAATATCTAAATCTATTTAAAAATATCTTTCCAACGAATCCGAAAAATCAAAATTTCATAGCGGGAATAAAAAGTTATGGCCAGTTGAATATTCAGAATAGTCGCTATGGAATATAGTATAATTTATAGCTCGTATAAGTGACCACTTTACAAACAACCTTCGTTTTCGATGAAACCAATTTTTTTGGATCCGGAATGTCAAATTATTGCTAAATTTAATTTTCCAGAATTTTTGGAATTAATTTGTGAGCGTAGTAAATTAAACTGTGACTTGACAATTTCTGTTGAATTTAATCGACCGTTAAAAAGGCCATTTTTCATACAGTCTCCAAATTCGATGAAATTAATTTTGTTAGGACCATATCGTCAAAACATAGCTAGATTTATTTTTCTGGAATTTTCGGAGTCCGTATGTGGCCCAGTGAATTTAAATGTATGATCGAATTAATTAAATAAAGGATTTAAATTTTAAATTAAAGAAATCAGGCCAAAAACAATCGTTTGGGTTGACAGGACCTAGCCCATTGGTTCCGAAACAGGGGCAATTAGGTAGGAATGACTTTTTCTGGGCTGAAATTGGAACTGTTAAGGATTAATGGACTAAATTTCATTAATTAAGAAAACTAATATTATAAATAATGTCTTCAAAACCCTAATATACACTACAGAGCCGCCGCCTACATCTATTTCATGGTCGTGAACGCTCCTTACTTCTTCCACTAATTTCCGTTGATCCAAATTATAAAATCCTCCACTCCTTTAGACAATTTCAAAGAGATTTTCGTCCTTTTGAAATCCATACGGTTAACACGCCCTGAATTTGCTCGTAACTCGAGAACCAACAACCCGAAGGGACGATGCATTAACCATCGCCTATCCCCCTAGGTGTGACCGCACCTATCTCGGTGGGACCCATTTAGGGCGCCTCTCTCCCCTCTTCGACGCTGCGGTGTCGGATCGTCGCGGAATTGAACAATTGAAGCGATAATTGGTGACCTAAAATTGAACAAGAAGGAGGAAGCAGCGGATGTGTTCTGTAAAAGGGGAAGAAGTGTTTTATAAAATATATTATTTAATTAATTTATTTTAAAATGTTATTAATACAAATTAATCCATATGAACTCAGAATTGAACGATTTCTGAAGCGTTACGTTCATGAGTCCGAGATCTACACTCTAGGACTGGCTAGAACCAATTCTAAGCAGATAGAATTTTGGCCAAATTTTCAGATCGGAACCATTCAGATTTAAATAACAGTAAGAAATCTATTTTTTTAATAATTAGAAATAATTCCGATTTTATTACCACCAATTTATAGTTAATTCCTATTTGTTATTATTCATGATCTGTTCTGTTCTGAGTGTAGTATATAGATCTGTTTGTTTGATGATATTGTGTGGTGATAAAATTGAGATCTGGGGTGATAAAATTGTTAAAACATATAGATCAATTTGTTACAATAAAGTGAGTGAAACAAAAAGATTTAATTTTTGTTTAGATAAAACGATCAAATATAAGAAACACCAATTTTGTCCATTTGTTGAATTAGAATTTTCAACAATTATGAAAAACATCAATTTTTTTCCATTTGTTGAATTAGAATTTTCAACAAATATGAAAACACCAATTTTATCTGTTTGTTGAATTAGAATTTTCAGCAAATAAGAAACATTAAATTTTGTCTATTTGTTGAATTAGAATTTTCAACAAATAGAAAACATCAATTTTTGTCATTTTGTTGAACTAAGAGTTTTCAACAAAAATGGGGTATCAAATTTACCATTGTGTTGAACAAGGAGATTCACCAAAAATGAAGTATCACCTTTTATACATTTTGTTGAATCAAAAATTTTAACAAAAATGAACCATACATTTTTGTCATTTTGATTGAGTTAGAATTTTCAATCAAAATGAAATGTCACTTTTTCCATTTTGATTGAATTAAAACTTTCAATAAAAATGAAATATAAATTTCTATCATTTTATGGAATTAATATAAAAATAGAAATGTTCATGTTTTTAAAATAAGAACATGATTACATTAAAAAATTCACATTTTTAATGTAATGTTAGAATATAGAAAATGTACATGTTTTACATTAAAAATTCACTTTTGATGTAATAATAGAAATATAGAAAAAGATTCATGTTTTAAAATGAAAACATGTTTTATATTAAAAAATCACTTTTAATGTATTAATAGAAATATAGAAAAAGATTCATGTTTTAAAATGAAAACATGTTTTTTATTAAAAATTCACCTTTAATGCAATAATAGAAATATAGAAAAAGATTCATGTTTTAAAATGAAAACATTTTTTATATTAAAAATTCACTTTTAATGTAATAATAGAAATATAGAAAAAGATTCGTGTTTTAACATGAAAACATGTTGTATATTAAAAATTCACTTTTTAATGTATTAATAGAATGTAAACCAAGATTCATGTTTTAAAATGAAAACATGTTTTATATTAAAAAAATCACCTTTTAATGTATTAATAGAGTGTAGACAAAGATTCATGTTTTATATTAAAAATTCACTTTTTAATGTAATAATAGAAGTTGGACAAATATGCATGTTTTGAAATAAAACATGTTTACATTAAAAACTTTGTTTTTAATGAAATGGATGAATCATTAGAAAATGTTCATTTCAAAACAAAGGCATGTTGACATTAAAAACATCATTTTTATAAAAGAATGATTCATACAAAAATCGTTCATATTTGAATAAAAGTGTTGAAACATTGAAATCACAGTGCATATATTAGAATTCATATGCATTGTTAAAGTTACATTTATATTTACAGTGCATATGTTAGAATTTATATGCATTGTTAAAGTTACATTTGTATTTACATTGCATATATTAGAATTTATATGCATTGTTAAAGTTACATTTATATTTATTGCATATATTAGAATTTATATGCATTGTTAAAGTTACATTTATATTTAGATTGCATATGTTAGAATATGTATGCATTGTTAAAGTTATATTTATATTTACATTGCATATATTAGAATTTATATGCATTGTTAAAGTTACATTTTTATTTGCATTGCATATATTAGAATTTATATACATTATTAAAGTTACATTTATATTTACATTGCATATATTAAAGTTTATATGCATAGTAAAATTGCATTCTTTATTATGCATAGTAAAGTTAAAAAAATACAAATACAAATAAAAAGTAGCTTTTTATTTGTCATTGACTCAGATGTCACGTAAATGAAATATATTTTGTTTGACATGATGTAGATCTGATATTCCAAAAAAAAACATTCTTTTATTTGGCATATTAAAAATGTTAGTGGAATCAGCGAATGGTTTATATTTATATATAATTATATATATGTAAATATAAATTAAAATTAAACGAATCGTGCATGCTAGTTCGCGTTTCGGAATCGTAACTTTAAACGATTATACCGAAAGATCCGACCGTCGGATTTTCCCAAAACTGGAACCGTTCAGACCGCTTTGGGAAGATCTTTTCAACGACATAAACTTTGTTAAAATCCAACGGTTAGATTTCGAGATAAATGTAAATCAAATTTTGATAAAAGTAGCGCCAGGGCCGCCTATTGACCCGAAACGTCGTTAAATTCATTTAGATATTTTTATATGAATAAAAATAGCGATAAATCGTCATTAAATACTATTACCGATAATGATTTTAAACTATATATATGCGAGGATCATTTGAAAAGACTGAGTTCAATCTCATTTCAAATGATTATACGAGGATTTAAATCAAAGATATTGAAGATGGCGATTGAAGACTGGCGATCTTCACATCAAATGAATAACTACCGATGCCCGGCATTGGTTAGTTCCCAGTAAAGGGTTAAAGTGGTTGTTGTCCGGACGTACTTGTTGATTGTCCGGATATGCGAGCACCTCTCTTTCGTATTGGACATACGGGACAAGGAATAAGATGACTCCGGTTTCGTGCAGACCCAGAACGGACTTGTGAATGGATGTGTGTCTGACATTGGATTTCATTCCATGTAAATTGATTTTTATTTAGTATATATCTGTTGGTGGCGGAGAATTTATTCTCTTGCTTAACACCCTTCTCTGAGACGCATGAGCTTAGAGGTCATATATTGGTATTTATCAATCGCATGGCGTGAATTGTCAATGTGACATGCCAAGATGCAATTGATCGAGGCTTTTGTCGAAAAGCAGAGCCTTGTGGATGATGATCAAAGCATAGCCTATTTTTGGCATAGCTTTGTGTATAGCGTTACCTCGTGAGCCTCATACCCTGGTAAGAGTCAGAAACAGGACAAGGGAATGTAGGGAGTGCACACGTTTCTTTCTAGCAAGAAGTGGTATCAGGATTTTGCAAGCCCTGACATTTTACTTATGTGGTTGATAGAATGAGGCGCCTCGGATTTATTGGTCGATAATGACCATTTTATAGGTTCAATAGGACCGGGAAGTATGTGTTCAGGAATTGCCAGTCCACTAAAGTATTTGTGGACTGAGCCTGCAGGATCCAAAGGTTGCATGTAGGCGTGATCCTAAGACATTGCTAGAGTGTCTCAAATCGGTAGGAGATTGTCCCTATCCTTGACTCGTGATGGAAACCCAATCTCCAATACGACATTTCGGTTTTGATTGTAAACCTATGTATGGCGACATAGTATATGGTAGCTATGCCGTCTAGGATTGATACATTTACTTTGAAGTATTTTAAAACTGATTAGACACTAATAATAATATTAAAGTATGATTTTCCATGTATCAAGCATGTTTGATCATTATAAAGTAAAACTCTATCCTCCGGTTTGTGTTGCATTGTGTGATGGGACTTGAATCTTATAATGATTTCATTTCTAAAAAGCATTGCGTTGTTTTTGAATAAAAATTTAAATATATGCATTGGCAATCCAATGGAGTAAACCCGTTCCAAGTTAGCGGCGTGGTCCTGTGATTAGCCATATTGTTAGTCAAGAAAGATTTCTCATACCAGTCCCATAACTGACTCATAGTTTGTTTCACTTTGCAAATTCGGATGCTTTTTTTTCACACGGGCAGCCAAGTGACAGGTTTAGGTATGGATACATTCTGGATTGGAGCTTGCTTAAGGAAGAAGATGAAGAACATTTCCCTTTTTATCTTTTTACTGCTACTTGAGGCATTTACACATTATTGATCTTTGATGTATTTGATGGAGTTGAGACTTATTTCTCTTTTTGTTAAGACTTCTATTTTCTAAGTGTATCATGTAACTGCGTACTCTGATGTCTTTGACGTTATGATGTTGATGACATTCTCATTTCCGCTACAATGATTTATGTGTTATGCTATTATCTGAGATCTGTTATTGTTGTAATTATGTTATACTCCTATGATTATCCTTGCTTTCAAAATACGGAAGTTTGGGGTTGTCACATTTAGTATCAGAACTAAAGGTTAACCTTAGCTTTAGCGTATAACATTTTTAAAATAATTCGTCTAGATAGAATCAGTAGTTTTCTAAGGCGGGTATGAAACACCCTACCTCCGTTAGGGTCACTCTCAAAGGGAATGCCCTAATTTTGGTGGAGGTTTATAAGTATAAGTCACAGATATACAAGACAGATATAAGAACACATATTTGTAAACAGCGGAAAATCAACAAACTTTTATTTCATAAAAGCAAATACGTGCTACAACACATCACCATAATTGTCTTACATCTTTTCCAAAACATAACATAACACTTTCATAATCTGTCTTGATTACATTATTTTAAAGAAGCATAAATAAAACATAGATAAACTGCAAAAGTCCCATAGAGTTTGTCCAAAGCCATAGTTCAAGACGAAAAGGACCAAGCAATACATTTCTCTTCTTCAAGCTGGATGTTAGGACCGGTCAAGCTGCTGTGTTCCCTCCCTGTGGACCTGGGGGGAGGGGGGGAACGGAAGAAAAGAAGACGAAATAAAAGTAGAGTCAGACATAAAGCCTGAGTAAGTCTAGTACTATTTTGTCTATGAATAAAGAACTGGGTATGATAAGTATAAACAAGAAGTGGGAAAGCACTATAAACTTGGTTAAGTTGTCTAGGGTCGAATATACTATCGTACCCCATGTTAATCTCTGAACCCATATAAACTAGTTTCCAACTGGCACCCCATAATCAGGGTGAAGTGATCCATTCTATGATGATCGGCTCCTACTCGCATAGTTACATGTGTCTTACGGCCCCCGATGTTGTAGTTACCTATGCTGGTCCCACCATGGGGTGTATCAAGTCCCATGGCGGCGGCCCGACACAACCTTAGAATGCACAGGTATGCTACTGGTGCCCAGTGCTTTATTTTTCTGCGCCGGAGTGTGTGCACGCCCGCACCCCGTTAGAACCTACACTGCTACACCACCGCCGTCGATTTGACCTCTTACAATCAGCCCAGTAATCGTGCCCCACCCTGCCTAGTTTCAGGGTATCCTGATACACCTTCTAGGGTTACTGCTGAAAAGGGTCCCCCGTTACTAGGTTTTCTATCTCTAGCCAACATGCTAAGTTGGTTAAGTGTTTTCTAACCTAACCCCCACCAGTCCGTTTAGTTTAGCATGTTCCATTTTGATTAAGTCTTTAGTTCACTTAATCCTAACAATCCTGACTCAGCCTTAATTGTCTTATTAAGGCCCTGACCTCTCACATTAGACAGGTATTGTTGTGGCTGCCTGTTGCCGGTTGGTTCCGGGCAGTCTTACGCCACAACTCAGTCCAACCTCGGGTCCTTATTGGGCTCCATGTTTAACCTCCCACATTGGATAGGTATTGTTGTGACTACTGGACAGCCGGGCGGTTCCGGGCAGGTTTACATCACAACTCAATCCAACCTCGGGTTAAACACATCGTATGTTCTACATTTACATATTTTGTCTTTCTTCTTTATTTTTCTTATATGTAAATATTTGCGGCCCATTATTAAGTTAATGGTGTAAAGGTTACACCAATCATGGGCCCAACCCATACTTGAATTTGGGCCCTTCTATTTTATATTTTCATTCATTAGTAATTTTAACCCAACGTTATTTTCCCCCGTTTAACACGTCCGTTTATTATATATATGTTGGGCTTAGCCTTTTAAAGCCCAACTTAGCCATGCGAAAAGGGGAGGCTTAAAGCGTGATTACATACACGAAAAGGGGAATGTGAGCGCATGAACTTGCAATATGACGTTGGAAATACAAAATAGAAACTGGTGTACTTGCATAGTAGTGACATATACTTTGGTCATAAAGCATGAGTGACATGAATCAAAGCATGTAAACTTGTAGTTAAGTTAAGAATATCCCTATCGACACATAGGCTTAACTACAACATAAACCTATATTTTTATTCAGGCATAATGTCAAACATAAGCAAATCATGTTCATAAGACTACTACATGTTTACAAAGGTGTCTACTTTTGTGACTAATACAAAAGTATAGTTAAATTTGTTCACATAACCATGGCATAAATATTTCTAACATGAAATCATGATTTTTACTTTAGTCATGCAAACTTGCAAAAAGGGATTTTTGAATCTAATCTAGCTATGTATCACATATAACATCATATAATATAGACTTAACATGGATTTCAATTATGCCAAATATCAATCATAGCCTAGTCATATTCATAAGTTTGCAAATAGGTTTTCTAGTACAAAAGCATGTCTTAATACATGGTGCCAAAATTTCAACATAGTTTCATATGAATTATGATAACCCAAACTTATTCCAATTACTTCACAAAAACGATGTTTGTATGAAAATACACATTATGATGGCATAGTAGCAAAACCCCAAACTTGCATGAATTTCAATTAATCAACTACATATATGTAGTTTCAACATGGATTACATAATTTGCGAATATTCCAAACGTATACTTGCATAAAACTACCGCATGTAGTTTTTCATAATTGAATAACATAATTCGAGAATATCCAAACGTATACAATATTCCAAATCGATAAGAACGCACAAATATGAATTACTTTTATTGCCACAAATCAAGTATACAAACCAACACAATTATTTGTTCATACCAAAATAATACTCTACTTACAATGGTGTGGCGAATTCTCAAATTTAGGGATTTGAAGATGCGGTTTGATTTGATTGAGTTGCTTTATGCCTTAGAATTTGCCTCCTAATCCTCTCTCCAATTGGTGGCTACCCCTAGTCGTTCCTCAGCAACATGGCGGCTTTGTTCTTATTTTTGAATGAATAGATTAGGGTTGAGTCTAGGGTTGTTTTTATAGGGGTAATGAACTGATTAGGACCATTGATGTTGCTTGGATTGATCGTAGCCATTCATCCTAAGGAGAGACCAATTAGAGCCTGTCACCTAGCCCTAATGACAAAGCAGACCACAGAAAATCGACCAACATAGAATAGGCCAGCCAGGTTAGACTGGGTTCGACCTGGCTCTGGACCAGGTCGACATGCCTGTCGACAGCCCTGTCGACCTGGTTAGACCAGGTCGACAGCCCAGTCGACCTGGGTGCGTTAGGCGGGCGTTTTTCCGCCCTGGCCCATTGGGCCCCATTTTGGAATTTAAACTTGATTTTATTCTGTTTGAATTTTAAATTTAATTCAGAAACTTCCGAAGGCCATATCTTCTTCATACGGACTCCGTTTTTCGAAAACTCGGACTCTATTTCGCGTATTTTTCCGAGACGAACGAAATGGAGTATCCCGTTTCCCTTAGTTCTTTGATTTGAAATTAATTGTACTTTAATTTGTGAATTTCACAGTTATAGAATTCGCGGGGTGTTACATTCTCCCCCACTTAAAAGGATTTCGTCCCCAAAATCTTCAAGTTAGGAGGAATGTATATCCTAACATCCAATCATCCATCTACTCATCCATCAACCACGAGCATCCATTGTCCTTAAAAGAATTCTAATGCTTCATGATCATATGCGAAGTGTGTGTGTACATGTACTTATCTAATGCAAAAATCAGGCGGTCTACTGATTCAGTTGACCTCCTTAATGCGAATTATGTAAGTGCCATGAATCCATTATGTATGCAAAATTTTCCTATTCTTGATTCTACATGAGTGCACAATCATTCAATACAAATGCAGCATCCACATGACAACACATTATAGTTCAATCACATACGAATGCAAACATATATGCATATGCAATATGAAGTGACTGAGCCGATCTAAAACCTAGATTGTGTGTGTATATGCAACCACGAGCAACCACTAGCAATCACTTGCAACCACTTGCAACCATCATCCATAACATGTTTCAATTACATGTTTCCATCCAAAGGGTTTCTACCTAAAAGATAAGGATATCATCTACGAAGACCACTACGAATTTGTTGAGGAAATCTCTAAATACCCTACTCATTAGGTCCACGAAGTAAGCAGGTGCATTTGTCAAGCCGAAAGGCATGACAAGCCATTCAAAGAAGCCGTCTGGGGTTCTGAACGCCGTTTTATCGATGCTATCTTCAGCCAGCCTTAGCTGATGGAAACCGGTTGCTAAATCGAGTTGGGAGAAAACAGACGCTCCTACAAGCTGGTCAAATAAATCGTCAATTCTAGGGAGAGGGTGCCTATTCTTTTTCGTTAGCTTGTTGAGCTCCCTATAGTCAACACATAGACGGAGTGAACCATCCGCCTTTGTAGCGAACACCACTGGAGCGCCCCATTCTGAAATGCTCCTCCTAATGAACCCCTTTTCTAGAAGCTCTTTAATCTGTTTACTGAGCTCTTTCCTTTCTCGTGGAGCCATGTGTCTAACGGGCAACGCAACGGGCTTTGCATTATCTACAAGATATATGCGGAAGTCTATTTCCCGCTTCGGAGGCAAGCCCTTCACCTCTTCGAAGACATCCGGATATTCCCGGACCACTTTAACTGATTGCAAATTTTCAACAGAGGCATCTAGCGATTCAAGATAACTAAGCATAACCGCATACGAGGGATTACAAGAAATTTCCAAAGTATTACCGAGCTGGGTTAGGAGCCTAACAACCCTTTTCTCACAATCAAGGATGGCCCCATTACTGGATAGCCAATCCATACCCAAAATCAAACCATAACCCGAAAAGCCCAAAACAAAGGCACTACATTGAAATTCTATACTTAGAATAGAAATTTTCAATCCCACACAGATCATAGACAAATGAGCTGGGCCCCCAATTGGGTTTGAAACAATTAAGGGGTCCTCTACCATACTAGTTTTTAGGTGAAGAGATTCTACTAGAGCAGACGAGATAAAGGAGTGTGATGCGCCAGAATCAAATAAAGTGCGAATGGGGTGATCATAAAGATAAACTACACTTTCTACAGAAGTATTTATACCTCGCTGTTGCAGAGGTGGCGCTTCCAGCACATGAACCTGTGCCCCTGGGGTGGATCCAGCCCTCTGCCCCTGTCCTCGTTTCTTTGGGCAGTCCTTAGCCCTGTGGCCTGTCTCACCGCAAGAAAAGCACCCACCATTCTCCTTGGCCTTCTTTTTCCGGCAGTCCTTTACTAAGTGCCCCACTTTGCCACAGAAATTACACTTCCTCTTCTCTTTGTTGCCTTTCCCGCCCTTCTTAAAGTCTGTCTTTTTAGGCTGCAAACCTTCTTTTTTCCCTTGAGAGCTTTCTGCCTTTGTCTCCTTCTTGCCCTTATCCTCTTCATTCAGCAATGCCATTTGCACCAATCTTTCATATGTGGCTCCCATGGGTATATGGGTCATGGCCAAACTGTGTAATGGCTCATTCAACCCTTTGACGAACCGGAGAGCCTTCTTGTGCGGGGTGTTGACTAGGTCAAGCCCAAACCTAGCCAGCTCATCGAACTGATTCACATATTCTCTGACTGTCTTGTCCCCTTGCTTAAGAAATAAGAATTTTTCCAACTGCAAACTTCTTTCCGCATCTGAGAGAAATTTAGTCTCAAACCTTGCCCTAAAGTCCTCCCATGTCTCCACTGGTCTTTCAGCATTAATGACTTCCCACCAGTAGGAAGCCTCGCCCTTCAATAGCCACACTGCCAATTGTACTTTTTGTCTATCCTCTACCTCAAAGATGATGAATAGGTCCTCAGTTTCTTTCAGCCAATTTCTAGCTGCCACGAAGGACTCAGTTCCATGGAAATCCCTTCCTCCCATAGCTTTAAAATCTTTACATATCTTAGCAAAAGTGTTTCCCCGTGGAGGAGGTGGAGGAAAAAGTGCCGCTGCAGCTGGATGATTTCCGGCAGCTGGGGGAGGAGGAATGGTAGGACCTGGCTGAGTGGCTCTTGCTTCTAAGAACCGTCTAAACCAACCAGGTATTGGCACCCCTTCCGGTAAGTTAAGATCTTCGGACATGCTGAAACAAAAAGGATAGATACAAAACGAAGGATAAGAGATAGTACCTATGGCTTTGGGGAGTGGGCTTTGCTTTTTTAAAATAAAATAATATTTTTCTTTTAAAAATGCTTCTTTAAATTTCCTTTTTGAAAATAATTTTTCAAAACTTTTTATCTTATCTGGTAAACCTATGCTCTGATACCAAGTGAAACACCCCACATCCGTTAGGGTCACTCTCAAAGGGAATGCCCTAATTTTGGTGGAGGTTTATAAGTATAAGTCACAGATATACAAGACAGATATAAGAACACATATTTGTAAACAGCGGAAAATCAACAAACTTTTATTTCATAAAAGCAAATACGTGCTACAACACATCACCATAATTGTCTTACATCTTTTCCAAAACATAACATAACACTTTCATAATCTGTCTTGATTACATTATTTTCAAGAAGCATAAATAAAACATAGATAAACTGCAAAAGTCCCATAGAGTTTGTCCAAAGCCATAGTTCAAAACGAAAAGGACCAAGCAATACATTTCTCTTCTTCAAGCTGGATGTTAGGACCGGTCAAGCTGCTGTGTTCCCTCCCTGTGGACCTGGGGGGGGGGGGAACGGAAGAAAAGAAGACGAAATAAAAGTAGAGTCAGACATAAAGCCTGAGTAAGTCTAGTACTATTTTGTCTATGAATAAAGAACTGGGTATGATAAGTATAAACAAGAAGTGGGAAAGCACTATAAACTTGGTTAAGTTGTCTAGGGTCGAATATACTATCGTACCCCATGTTAATCTCTGAACCCATATAAACTAGTTTCCAACTGGCACCCCATAATCAGGGTGAAGTGATCCATTCTATGATGATCGGCTCCTACTCGCATAGTTACATGTGTCTTACGGCCCCCGATGTTGTAGTTACCTATGCTGGTCCCACCATGGGGTGTATCAAGTCCCATGGCGGCGGCCCGACACAACCTTAGAATGCACAGGTATGCTACTGGTGCCCAGTGCTTTATTTTTCTGCGCCGGAGTGTGTGCACGCCCGCACCCCGTTAGAACCTACACTGCTACACCACCGCCGTCGATTTGACCTCTTACAATCAGCCCAGTAATCGTGCCCCACCCTGCCTAGTTTCAGGGTATCCTGATACACCTTCTAGGGTTACTGCTGAAAAGGGTCCCCCGTTACTAGGTTTTCTATCTCTAGCCAACATGCTAAGTTGGTTAAGTGTTTTCTAACCTAACCCCCACCAGTCCGTTTAGTTTAGCATGTTCCATTTTGATTAAGTCTTTAGTTCACTTAATCCTAACAATCCTGACTCAGCCTTAATTGTCTTATTAAGGCCCTGACCTCTCACATTAGACAGGTATTGTTGTGGCTGCCTGTTGCCGGTTGGTTCCGGGCAGTCTTACGCCACAACTCAGTCCAACCTCGGGTCCTTATTGGGCTCCATGTTTAACCTCCCACATTGGATAGGTATTGTTGTGACTACTGGACAGCCGGGCGGTTCCGGGCAGGTTTACATCACAACTCAATCCAACCTCGGGTTAAACACATCGTATGTTCTACATTTACATATTTTGTCTTTCTTCTTTATTTTTCTTATATGTAAATATTTGCGGCCCATTATTAAGTTAATGGTGTAAAGGTTACACCAATCATGGGCCCAACCCATACTTGAATTTGGGCCCTTCTATTTTATATTTTCATTCATTAGTAATTTTAACCCAACGTTATTTTCCCCCGTTTAACACGTCCGTTTATTATATATATGTTGGGCTTAGCCTTTTAAAGCCCAACTTAGCCATGCGAAAAAGGGAGGCTTAAAGCGTGATTACATACACGAAAAGGGGAATGTGAGCGCATGAACTTGCAATATGACGTTGGAAATACAAAATAGAAACTGGTGTACTTGCATAGTAGTGACATATACTTTGGTCATAAAGCATGAGTGACATGAATCAAAGCATGTAAACTTGTAGTTAAGTTAAGAATATCCCTATCGACACATAGGCTTAACTACAACATAAACCTATATTTTTATTCAGGCATAATGTCAAACATAAGCAAATCATGTTCATAAGACTACTACATGTTTACAAAGGTGTCTACTTTTGTGACTAATACAAAAGTATAGTTAAATTTGTTCACATAACCATGGCATAAATATTTCTAACATGAAATCATGATTTTTACTTTAGTCATGCAAACTTGCAAAAAGGGATTTTTGAATCTAACCTAGCTATGTATCACATATAACATCATATAATATAGACTTAACATGGATTTCAATTATGCCAAATATCAATCATAGCCTAGTCATATTCATAAGTTTGCAAATAGGTTTTCTAGTACAAAAGCATGTCTTAATACATGGTGCCAAAATTTCAACATAGTTTCATATGAATTATGATAACCCAAACTTATTCCAATTACTTCACAAAAACGATGTTTGTATGAAAATACACATTATGATGGCATAGTAGCAAAACCCCAAACTTGCAAGAATTTCAATTAATCAACTACATATATGTAGTTTCAACATGGATTACATAATTTGCGAATATTCCAAACGTATACTTGCATAAAACTACCGCATGTAGTTTTTCATAATTGAATAACATAATTCGAGAATATCCAAACGTATACAATATTCCAAATCGATAAGAACGCACAAATATGAATTACTTTTATTGCCACAAATCAAGTATACAAACCAACACAATTATTTGTTCATACCAAAATAATAATCTACTTACAATGGTGTGGCGAATTCTCAAATTTAGGGATTTGAAGATGCGGTTTGATTTGATTGAGTTGCTTTATGCCTTAGAATTTGCCTCCTAATCCTCTCTCCAATAGGTGGCTACCCCTAGTCGTTCCTCAGCAACATGGCGGCTTTGTTCTTATTTTTGAATGAATAGATTAGGGTTGAGTCTAGGGTTGTTTTTATAGGGGTAATGAACTGATTAGGACCATTGATGTTGCTTGGATTGATCGTAGCCATTCATCCTAAGGAGAGACCAATTAGAGCCTGCCACCTAGCCCTAATGACAAAGCAGACCACAGAAAATCGACCAACATAGAATAGGCCAGCCAGGTTAGACTGGGTTCGACCTGGCTCTGGACCAGGTCGACATGCCTGTCGACAGCCCTGTCGACCTGGTTAGACCAGGTCGACAGCCTAGTCGACCTAGGTGCGTTAGGCGGGAGTTTTTCCGCCCTGGCCCATTGGGCCCTATTTTGGAATTTAAACTTGATTTTATTCTGTTTGAATTTTAAATTTAATTCAGAAACTTCCGAAGGCCATATCTTCTTCATACGGACTCCGTTTTTCGAAAACTCGGACTCTATTTCGCGTATTTTTCCGAGACGAACGAAATGGCGTATCCCGTTTCCCTTAGTTCTTTGATTTGAAATTAATTGTACTTTAATTTGTGAATTTCACAGTTATAGAATTCGCGGGGTGTTACAGGGTAGCTCACTAGAGAAAGGATTAGTAATGTCCTAGAATGAGCACAGCATAATAGCACATATTAATCAGTTGTTACATCATTATCATCTTATCATATGTCTCTACTTTTAACCATTCCTTCAGAATTATCATTTCTGTTAGTCTGACTCTTTCCTTGATGGTACAGAACTAACTAGATAATGAGCACTAGAGCGAGAGCGAGAGCCCGAGGCAGAGGTGGGGCTAGAGGACCAGCTATAGATGAGGCTCCCACTACTCAGAGACAACCCACTCCCGAGGCTGTGACACCTCCACCCCCGCAGCCGTTTGATTTGGATAAAATGTCTAAGAAGTTCAAAATTTTAGGGGGCGTATCCTTTACCAGGCGAGAGACAGTGATTGAGTCACAGGCATGGCTAAAGAACTACAAGAAAATATTTGAAGGCCTGGAATTGGAAGATCATCGCAAGCACTTTTTGGCAACATGGCTATTGAAAGACGAAGCTGAAAATTGGTGGGATATAGTCAAAATTGGCAATAATGTGGTCGACATGTCTTGGGCCAGATTCAAAGAACTTTTCAACGATAAGTTTATCCCTCCGCAGGAAGTAGAGCGGCTCCACGATCAATTTGCCAATCTACAGTAGGGAGATATGACTATTTCAAAATATGTGCGGAAGTTCGAGGAACTCTCATGCTATGCTCCAGAGTTTGTTCAAGAACCAGTGCAGAAGAACAAAAGATTCATTAATGCCCTCTCCAAGAAATATTTGAACAGAGTCACAGCTCACATCAAGCTCCCCTTTAATGAAGTGATCGAGATGGCTTGCCGCTATGAGAATAATGACAGAAATGCACAGTAGTAGCGTGAGAAGAATCAGAATAATAACAAAAGAAAGCAAGATGACAAGAAACCAGAGGCGAGCAGCTCTTCAGCCGCCAAGCCACAACGGAAAAAGAAAAGAGACAAATCCAAGGTGAAATGCTTCAATTGTCAGAAGATGGGGCACTTTGACTATGAATGCCGAGCCCCGAAGAAACCAAGAAGGAACGAGTCTGGACCAAGTTAGAATCGCGGTCAGAATTCTCGGAAGACTCAGGAGTGCTTTAACTGCCATAAGACGGGGCACTTTATCAGAATTCTTGGAACACTGAGGTAGCACATGTCTATGATATAGCGGCTGCACCAGCTTCTTCTGAGGGAGCAGGTAAACCCGATGTTTTAGGACGTACTCTTGATATAAAGAACATTCCTGTTACAGTTTTGTTTGACACTGGTGCATCAAGAAGTTTCATTTCTAGTAACAGGATTAAAAAGCTAAAAGTGAAACCAAGAAAACTTAAAGAATTGATTAGAGCCCATAGTCCGATGGGAGGTTCACTTATTCTCGATCAGTATTGTAGAGTGCCTATTTCTTATTCCTATTTCGAATTCTCTTTTAATTTGATCATCATGAATTTCTCAGGGTATGATATCATACCTGGGATGGATTGGCTAACGAAATATGAGGCTGAGGTACTATGTGCTGAAAGAGTAGTCAGAATTAAAACCAAATTCGGAGATATTATTGCTATACCATGCCACGGCTTAGCCACAAATAGGAAAGAATTTTGGTCTTCTCTAGAAGTCGCTTCTGCTTCTATTGAGGATATTCATGTCGTCACAGATTATACAGATGTGTTTAAAGAGGTTGATAGCTTACCTCCTCGAAGAGAAATCAACTTCAGGATTGACTTGGTTCCTAATGCAAGGCCCATTGTGCATACTATTCGGAGAATGACACTGAAAGAGCAAGAGGAGCTGAGAAATCAAAGTAAGCAACTTTTGTGGAAGGGTCTGATCAGGCCTAGCTTCTCAAACTGGGGTGCAGCAGTGGTGTTTGTCCCAAAGTCAGACGGTACTCTCCGGCTATGTGTGGACTACCATGACCTAAATAAGAAAACGCTGAAAAATAAATATCTGTTGCCACGCATTGATGATTTGTAGGACCACTTGAATGGAGCACAAGTATTCTCTAGGATGGACCTAGCTATAGGTTTCCATCAACTGCGCATTGCCGAAGAATTTGTTCCTTTGACCGCTTTTAGAGGACCAGACTTATTCTATGAATGGCTAGTAATGCCCTTCGGCTTATGTAACGCTCCAGCATACTTTGTTGATCTAATGAACAAAATATTCTGAGACGTTTTAAATAAATTCGTGCTGGTGTTCATCGATGACATCCTAATCTTTTCTAAATCCACTGTTGAGCATGAAAAGCATCTGAAAGAAGTCTTGGATATTTTACGAAGGAATGTGTTGAAGGCCAAATTCTCCAAATGTATATTATGGCAAGAAGAGGTAAAATTCCTCGGCCATGGTGTATCAAAGAAAAGCATTTCAGTAGACCCAGGAAAAATCTTCGCCATCCAAGATTGGAAGCAGCCTAGCACTCCTACAGAAGTCAGAAGTTTCTTAGGATTGGCTGGATATTATCGGAAATTCGTTAAGAATTTTTCGAAATTATCTTGTCCATTGGCGAAGCTGACTAAGAAGCATACAAAGTTCATTTGGACTCCCGAATGTAAGGCAGCTTTCCAAGAGCTGAAACGGAGGTTGACCACTGCTCCTGTGTTGACCATTATTGATGGCAATCAGGATTTGAAAGTCTGCACAGATGCTTCCATTGAAGGCTATTCCTTTTATCTAAACAAACATGTCAGAGATGACATTTTTTAATGACAAATTTCATTTGAACATGTTATCTTTTTATCTATTTAAGGTACTGGTGCGGTGTTAATGCAAAGGGACAAAGTAGTCGCATATGCTAGCCGCCAGTTGAAACCACATGAGAAGAAATACCCCACTCATGATCTTGAGTTGATGGCCATCGTATTTTCTTTAAAGATATGGAGGCACTATCTCTTGGGTGAGAAGTTCGAATTGTATACTGATTACAAATCCTTGAAGTATCTATTCACCCAAAGAGATTTGAACTGGAGGCAGCAACGTTGGGTTGAATTTCTTGCAGCCTATGCCTGGATATCCTATATACTCCAGGGAAAGCCAATGTTGTAGCCGATGCACTCAACAGGAAGAATATGGCCAGCACCAACCTTATCCTCGCCAATCTCATTATTACACCTTCCTTGATTGATAAGATCTCTGATCTTCAGAAGATTGATGAATTTATTCAGAGAATTAGAAAAAGAGTTAGGGAAGGCGAACCCACGAGTTTCTAGATTGACGACAAAAGGGTTCTGAGGTATTTCACCGAATTTGTGTTCCGAACCTTCCAGAGCTCAGAAGGGAAGTAATTGATGAATGTCATAAATCTAATCTCAGTATTCATCCAGGGGTGGGCAAGATGTATCATGACCTTAAGCGCACATTTTGGTGGAGATCTATGAAGAGAGACATTTCTATATATGTTGCTAGATGTCCCACCTGCCACCAAGTCAAAAGCGATCAGCAAAAGCTTGCAAGATTGTTGCAACCCCTAGAGGTCCCAGGTTGGAAGTGGGACCTAATTTCTATGGACTTTATTGATGGCTTGCCCCGAACCAGAAGAGGGAATGACAGTATATGGGTGATTGTAGATCACTTCACAAAGACTTCCCATTTTATCCTGTCAAATCTAATAGAACAGCTCGAAGTCTGGCGCAACTTTATTTTAGAGAGATTGTCAGACCATAAGGAGTTCCCAGTGGCATCATTAGTGATTTGCTAGCAAATTCTGGGAAGCATTCCAAGAAGAGCTTGGGACCAAATTGAATATGAGCATCGCTTATCATCCTCATACAAATGGCCAGACTGAGAGGGTGAGCCGCATATTGGAAGACTTATTGCGAGCATGCATTCTTGATTTTCGCGGGTCATGGGAAGATCATTTACACTTGGTTGAATTCTCTTATAATAACAGCTACCAAGCAAGTTTGCAGATGTTGCCATTTGAAGCATTATATGGTTGGCCATGAAGATCTCCCACATGTTGGGTGGAACCTGGTAATCGATTAGTATTGGGTCCTAACATGATTCGTGAAGCATCAGATAAAGTTGATTTTATTAAGAAGTGACTACTGGCTGCTTAAAGTCGACAGAAGAGCTATGCAGACTCACGAACAAGGGATTTAGAATTCTCTATTAGTGATCTTGTGTACTTGAGAGTTTCCCCACTAAGAGGTGTAATTCGATTTGGGAAAATGGGAAATTGGTGCCGAGATTCATTGGTCCATTCCCTATTCTTGAAAGGATTGGAACTCTCGCTTATAGGGTGCAGTTGTCTGACTGGTTGTCAGGGGTACACGATGTATTCGATGTGTCTCAACTCCGGAAGCATGTTCATGATCCAGACTTAGTTGTGGAAGAAGCAGCACAACAAGATTTGGAGATTACGCCAAGCTTAGTAGTAAGAAGGGAGCCAGTGAAAATCGTTGGCAAAGAAACCCGAGTTTTGAGGAACAAGAGGATCCACCTAGTCAAAGTGCAGTGGAGCAGGGATCCTAGAGACTGTACATGGGAGACTGAGGATAGCATTAAACAGGCTTATCCCAAGTGCAGAGTGGACATCTCTGAGTAACTCTTGTGTTGAGGTACATTTACAATATGTTACATTTTCCATTTTATTTCCTACTTTATTATTGTTTCCTTTTCGAGGACGAAAAGCTTTTAAGTGGGGGAATTGTAACAACCCGGAAAATCAGAACCAAATTAAAATTTTTATTTTTGCTATTTCAATGAATTTTGAATAGTTAAAATAATTTATTTTAAATAATAACGATTAAAAATTTACTTAAATCGAAGTTTGAACGAATATATTTATTTTAACTTCTGAAGGAAATAGAAATAGCACGATAGTTTGAAAACTTGAATCTGAAATTTGACGAATGTGCAAGATTCAAAATTTAACATATTTTTGTGAAACAGAAAATATCTAAATCTGTTTAAAAATATCTTTCCAACAAATCCGAAAAATCAAAATTTCATAGCGGGAATAAAAAGTTATGGCCAGTTGAATATTCAGAATAATCGCTATGGAATATAGTATAATTTATAGCCCGTATAAATGGCCATTTTACAACGACCTCCGTTTTTGACGAAACCACTTTTGTCGGATCCAGAATGTCAAATTATTGCTAAATTAAATTTTCCAGAATTTTTGGAATTAATTTGTGAGCGTAGTAAATTAAACTATGACTTAACAATTTCTATTGAATTTAATCGACCGTTAAAAGGTCATTTTTCAAATGGTCTCTGAATTCAATAAAATTAATTTTGTTAGGACCGTATCGTCAAAACATAACTAGATTTATTTTTCGGGAATTTTCGTAGTCCGTCTGTGGCCCCGGTGAATTTAAATGTACGATCGAATTAATTAAATAAAGGATTTAAATTTTAAATTAAAGAAATCAGAGCAAAAACAGTCGTTTGGGCTGACGGGACCTAGCTCATTAGTTTTGGAACAGGGGCAATTAGGTGAGAACGACTTTTGCTGGGCTAAAATTGGAACCGTTAAGGATTAATGGGCTAACTTTCATTAATTAAGAAAATTAATATTATAAATAGTGTCTTCAAAACCCTAATATACACTGCAGAGTCACCGCCTACATCTAATTCATGGCCATGAACGCTCCTTACTTCTTCCACTAATTTCCATTGATCCAAACTATAAAATCCTCCACTCCTTTAGACAATTTCAAACAGATTTTCATCCTCTTGAAATCCATACAGTTAACACGCACTGAATTTGCTCGTAGTTCAATAACCAGCACCCCGAAGGGCCGACGCATTAACCGCCGCCCATCCCCCTAGGTGCGATCGCACCTGTCTCGGTGGAACCCATTTGGGGCGCCTCTCTCCCCTCTTCGACGCTGCGGTGTCGGATCGTCGCGGAGTTGAACAATTGAAGTGGTAATTGGTGGCCTAGAATTGAACGAGAAGGAGGAAGTAGCGGTCGTGTTCTGTAAAAGGGGAAGAAGGTGTTTTATAAAATATATTATTTAATTAATTTATTTTAAAATGTTATTAATACAAATTAATCCATATCTCACTCATATGAACTAAGAATTGAACGATTTCTGAAGCGTTACGATCGTGATTCCGAGATCTACACTCCAGGACTGACTAGAACCAATTCTGAGCAGATCGAATTTGGCCAAATTTTCAGAATGAAACCATTCAGATTTAAATGCCAGTGAGAAATCTATTTATTTCTTTTTTTCAAATAATTAGAAATAATTCTGATTTTATTATCACCAATTTATAGTTAATTCCTATTTGTTAGCATCGGTCATGGGACGGTCCCCTATGCATATATTCCTCCAGTGGAAACAGTTCCAGAAATAGGAGAAGGCTCGGGAATTCCTGCAGCTCCTCTTCAAACTTCACCTTCTCCCTCCTCCACTCAAGATGATGAACTGGCTAATCTGGCCAAGAGACATCGTGAAGGGTATATTGCCCCCGAGGAAACTACCTCGCTAGACAAATCAAAATCTTCCCAAGGGTCACCACTTCACGCTTCCGAAGGGGATGTTCCTAGCACCGACGAGCACATATTTCAGGGTTTGGGGGATCTCCCCTTACCCGAGACTATATACACTTCAGAAGATTTCAGGAAGGACCCTTTAGTCTTCACTTCTTCTGAAGAAACTACTCCTGCTAAGGCCAAAGAGCCTGCCCGCACCAGTCTAGCCTCAGACTCGGGTTGGTTGGGGGGACACACACACCACTTAGGATGCACTTTATACCACAGCATTAGCATTCATTGCACTTCTTTCTCCATGAATCCATTGATTCTAAACTTCGCTTATTTTATCGTGCAGGTACAATGTCTCGGTCCTATTATGATATAAGAAAGCTTCGTCGCAGCATGTCCAATCCTCCTCAGGACGCCGAGTATGATCGCCGGGATGACCGTGGTAGGGAGGAAAGAAGACCCTATGATTCCTATCGATCTCGACTCTCAAGCTCCCGCTTACCAGTTCGACCGGAACAAGAAAAATACAAGAGCTATCAAGGTCGTAGGGAGGAGGATAGACCACAATCCAGGGATTCCACTTCCTCCCATGAAAAGCGGAGTAGAGAGAAAACTCCTCCAAAGGAAACTGGGTCTAGAAGTAAGCAAAAAGTCCCTGCTACTAAACGACCCAGGACAGACAAGGGTTCTACAGAATCTTCTTCAGGAAGGGACACTGAACTAACAATCTGTTTGTGCTGAGTGTAGTATATAGATCTGTTTGTTTGATGATATTGTGTGGTGATAAAATTGTGATCTGGGGTGATAAAATTGTTAAAACATATAGATCAATTTGTTACAATAAAGTGAGTGAAACAAAAAAAATAATTTTTGTTTAGATAAAATGATCAAATATAAGAAACACCAATTTTGTCCATTTGTTGAATTAGAATTTTCAACAATTATGAAAACATCAATTTTTGTCTATTTGTTAAATTAGAATTTTTCAACAAATATGAAAACAACAATTTTATTTATTTGTTGAATTAGAATTTTCAACAAATAAGAAACATCAAATTTTGTCTATTTGTTGAATTAGAATTTTTCAAAAAATAGAAAAATCAATTTCTGTTATTTTGTTGAACTAAGAGTTTTCAACAAAAATGAGGTATCAAATTTACCATTGTGTTGAACAAGAAGATTCACCAAAAATGAAGTATCACCTTTTATACATTTTGTTGAATCAAAATTTTTAACAAAAATGAACCATACATTTTTGTCATTTTGATTGAGTTAGAATTTTCAATCAAAATGAAATATCACTTTTGCCATTTTGATTGAATTAGAACTTTCAACAAAAATGAAATATAAATTTCTATCATTTTATGGAATTAATATAAAAATAGAAATGTTCTTGTTTTTAAAATAAGAACATGATTACATTAAAAAAAATCACATTTTTAATGTAATGTTAGAACATAGAAAATGTACATGTTTTAAAGTAAAACATGTTTTACATTAAAAATTCACTTTTAATGTAATAATAGAAATATAGAAAAAGATTCATATTTGAAAATGAAAACATGTTTTATATTAAAAATTCACTTTCAATGTAATAATAGAAATATAAAAAAAGATTCATGTTTTAAAATGAAAACATGTTTTATATTAAAAATTCACTTTTAATGTAATAACAGAAATATAGAAAAAGATTCATGTTTTAAACTGAAAACATGTTTTATATTAAAAATTCACTTTTAATGTAATAATAGAAATATAGAAAACGATTCATGTTTTAAAATGAAAACATGTTTTATATTAAAAATTCACTTTTTAATGTATTAATAGAATGTAGACCAAGATTCATGTTTTAAATAAAAACATGTTTTATATTAAAAATTCGATTTTTAATGTACTAATAGAGTGTAAACAAAGATTCATGTTTTAAAATAAAAACATGTTTTAAATTAAAAATTCACTTTTATATGTAATATTAGAAGTTGGACAAATATGCATGTTTTGAAATAAAACATGTTTACATTAAAAGCTATGTTTTTAACGAAATGGATGAATCAATAGAAAATGTTCACTTTTAAAACAAAGGCATGTTGACATTAAAAACATCATTTTTATAAAAGAATGATTCATATGAAAATCGTTCATATTTGAATAAAAGTGTTGAAACATTAAAATCACAATTTTTAATGTAAAGTTTGATTTATTGGAAATATTGACTGTTTGAATAAAAATGTCACAACATTAAAATTACATTTTTATTTACATTGCATATATTAGAATTTATGTGCATTGTTAAAGTTACATTTATATTTATATTGCATGTATTTGAATTTATATGCATTGTTAAAATTACATTTATATTTACATTGCATATATTAGAATTTATATGCATTGTTGCATTGTTAAAGTTACATTTATATTTACATTGCATATATTAGAATTTATATGCATTGTTAAAGTTACATTTATATTTACATTGCATATATTAGAATTTATATGCATTGTTAAAGTTACATTTATATGTAGATTGCATATATTAAAATTTATATGCATTTTTAAAGTTACATTTATATTTACATTGCATATACTAGAATTTATATGCATTGTTAAAGTTACATTTATATTTACATTGCATATATTAGAATTTATATGCGTTGTTAAAGTTACATTTATATTTACATTGCATATATTAGAGTTTATATGCATAGTAAAATTACATTCTTTATTATGCATAGTAAAGTTAAAAAAACACAAATACAAATAAAAAGTAGCTTTTTGTTTATCATTGACTCAGATGTCACGTAAACGAAATATATTTTGTTTGACATGATGTAGATATGATATGCCAACAAAAACATTCTTTTATTTGGCATATTAAAAACGTTAGTGGAATCATCAAATGGTTTATATTTATATATAATTATATATATAAAAATATAAATTAAAATTAAATGAATCACGCACGATAGTTCGCGTTTCGGAATCATAACTTTAAACGATTATACGGAAAGATCCGACCGTCGGATTTTCTCAAAATTGGAACCGTTAGGATCGCTTTGGGAAGATCTTTTCAACAATATAAACTTTGTTAAAATCCAACGGTTATATTTCGAGATAAGTGTAAATCAAATTTTGATAAAAACATCCTTTCAATTTTTTTTTTTTTTGATAAAAACAGCGCTTGGGCCGCCTATTGACCCGAAACGTCGTTAAATTAGTTTAGCTATTTTTATATAAATAAAAATAGCGATAAATTGTCATTAAATACTATTACCGATATGAAATGATTTCAAACTATATATGCGAGGATCATTTGAAAAGACCGAGTTCAATCTCATTTTAAATGTTTATACGACGATTTAAAATCAAAGATATTGAAGACGGCGATTGAAGACCGGCGATCTTCACATCGAATGGATAACTACCAACGCCCGACATTGGTTAGCTCCCAGTAAAGGGTTAAAGTGGTTGTTGTCCGGACGTACTTGTCGACTGCCCGGATATGCGAGCACCTCTCTTCAGTATTAGACTTACAGGACGAGGAATAAGGTGACTTCGGTTTCGTTCAGACCCAGAACGGACTTGTAAATGGATGTGTGTCTGACATTGGATTTCATTCTATGTAAATTGATTTCTATTTAATATATATCTGTTGGTGGCGGAGAATTTATTCTCTTGCTTAATACCCTTCTCTGAGACGCATGAGCTCAGAGGTTATATATTGGTAGTTATCGATCATATGGCGTGAATTGTCAATGTGACATGCCAAGATGCAATTGATCGAGCCTTTTGTTGAAAAGCAGAGCCTTGTGGATGATGGTCAAAGCATAGCCTATTTTCGGCATAGCTTTGTGTGTAGCGTTACCTCGCGAGCCTCACACCCCTGTAAGAGTCAGAAACGGACAAGGGAACGTAGGGAGTGCACACGTTTCTTTCTAGCTAGAAGTGGTATCAGGGTTTTGCAAGCCCTGACATTTTACTTATATGGTTGATGGAATGACGCGCCTCGGATTTATTGGTCAATAGTGACCATTTTATAGGTTCAATAGGACCGGGAAGCGTGTGTTCAGGAATTGCCGATCCACTAAAGTATTTGTGGACCGGCCCTGCAGGATCCAAGGGTTGCAAGTAGATGTGATCCTGAAACATTGCTAGAGTGTCTCGAATTGGTAGGAGATCGTCCCTAGCCTTGACTCATGATGGAAACCCAATCTCCAATACGACATTACGGTTTTGATTGTGAACCTATATATGGCGACATAGTATATGGTAGCTAAGCCATTTAGGATTAATACATTTACTTTGAAGTATTTTAAAACTGATTAGATACTAATAATAATAATAATAAAGTATTATTTTCCATGTATCAAGCATGTTTGATCATTATAAGGTAAAACTCTATCCTCCGGTTTGCATTGCATTTTGTGATAGGACTTGAGTCTTATAATGATTTCATCTTCTAAAAAGCATTGCGTTGTTTTTGAATAAAAATTTATTAAACATATGCACCGGCAATCCAATGGAGTAAACTCATTTTGCGTTAGCGGCGTGGTCCTGTGATTAGCCATATTGTTAGTTAAGAATGATTTCTCATACTAATCCCATAACTGACTCGTAGTTTGTTTCCCTTTGCAAACTCGGGTTCCCTTTTTCTCACACGGGCAGCCAAGTGACAGGTTTAGGTATGGATATATTCTGGATTGGAGCTTGCTTAAGGAAGAAGATGAAGAACATTTTCCTTTTTATCTTTTTATTTCTACTTGAGGCATTTAGACATTATTGATCTTTGATGTATTTGATGGAGTTGAGACTTATTTCTCTTTTTGTTGAGACTTCTATTTGCTAAGTGTATCTTGTAACTGCGTACTAGAGTTAGACAAATTCAGAGATTTGTGCTTCTACGTCTGCTATTATTCTTCTGTTTCTTAGATCCAATCATAGTGGGTCTATGATATTTTCATATATGAATACTTAAAAGTTAATATTAACATGTTTATGAATTGGATCTAAGCCTATGACTAATTGAGTCATATCAGATCTGCCATAACCTATGTATCAATGTTATTTTGACATGACTATGAATTGGACCTAAGCCAATGCCTATTTATCATGTCAGATCTGCCATTATTTGGATGTGATTCACTGTTTAGATCTCATCATGCATGTTTATGATGTCCTTATTATATTACAATCAGTACTATTGTCACGTGTTCATCATATCTGTTCCTATATGCCTATCTTGTCATTATTCCCATTTTTGTCACTATATGCTTATTAGTTGCGATGCGTATTTCTTCTATCATATGTCAATATTGTTATTATGTTTATTTTTGTTCTCTTCCCTTCTTCCTTTCCCTTTTTATTTTATAGCCAGGCTACCTATGAGCCTAGGCGTACCGCTGAAACACGCGAATGTACGAAATTGGGAACGATTGGAATAATTAATTTGGGGAATAATTTATACTGTAAAACATGATTGGGAATATTGGGCATAATGCATACCATGAGCCAAGACTTGGGATTTGGGGCATAATTTATATGTTGATCTAAATCTTAATTGGGCATAACTTGTATTGGGAAATTTGGGCATAACTTGAATTGAAAACAATAATTTGGATTTGGGGGGCATAAATCAAAATTGTGATTAAAGATCTTAATTTGGGGCATGATAAAAATGAAAATTTGTTAGTAATGAACATGGCTTGGGAAAGGGGCATGAAAACCTATAATGAAATAGGAATAATTGTTAAAGAATGAACATGCCTAGATTTACAGTAATTAGAAATTGTAACCACGCATAGACACGAGGTTAGATTACACTTGTGATAGAAGTCTGCCCAGATCTGCCCGGCATATCCAGCAACCACAAGAGGTGAATCTAATGTGAGGGGTCTAAGTGCATAAATACGTAACGTACTGAGACACGAGGTTAAGTCCGACTTGTGGAAGAAGTCTGCCCGGACCCGCCCTGAATATCCAGCATCCACAAGTTGTAGACTTAATGTGAGAGGTCTAACACATAAACATATATATGAATATATGTGTATAAAAGGATAGAAATAAATGGCACTAATTAAAATTAATGGAAATGAATTGGAATAAACGGGGAATGAGAATAACCTATTATAGTTAATTATCTTAATGAGAATGTTATATAATAGGTAGGCTTGTCCTAGGGACAAGTGGAAATTATAACATAAGTCATAACAAAAGGAAGAAAAACTTATCAGTAAACCTTAGTAAAGAGAACTATGTTAATAAGTAAACAATGACAAGTTGTAGTGACATATTAGACAGAAAATGGGTGAATTGCGATGAAGTATACTTAATTACATGTTATTATAACTATGGAAACAAAAAATGATAATTGTAGAATACTTTTGTTAATTAAAATTTGGGGATAATAGATCATAGATTACAAATCTTAGACTACAATCTAGAGAATAACATGTGATGGGCTTATTAATAAGCTTAAATGGATTAAGCTGTATATATATGAAATTAATAATCAAGTGGGACTTGGTAATTTGAAAAAAAAAGTCAATGTGAATAGGGGTAACCTATTAACCTGTAATACTTAACCTTTTTGAATCCATAAGGATTACATGAACATGTTAACTTGAGTAGGGGTCAAGTAAATTTGATTGAAACAGTGGGGGGGGGGGTATGTATATCTTGGGGTGGTGGGTAATATTTATATATAGCCCCACAAACTTAACTTGTGGGGTTATGCAATCTTTTTACACTGGTAAGGCATAACCTGTGGGGTTATGCAATCTTGTTACACTGGTAGAGAATAACCCATGGAAATCCTAGTAGTGGGGATGCAAGCGTAGGGGGAAGCTTGTATCATCTTGTGTGTGTGACCCATTTCAGTCGGTAACCCATATATAGGTATCAAACGAGTTCTCCGAACTAGGTCGGAGTCGGGGCATGCTAACTGGGCTAATTGTAAGAGATCCAAACGAAGGGGCGGTGTGGGTGGCACATTCTGATGAGGTCATGTGCGTGCATGGGTCTGGACAGGGGAGGATTAAGATGTCGTGACACCTGTAGATATGGTGATCCAGAAAATAAAGGGTTGCCACTTTAGGAAGCGATACATCCTATTGTGAGGCCAGCACAGGGTACCTACGGAGTATGGAGCCGATCGATTGGGGTAGTGATTAGGGTACATCTAGAATCTGGTATGTTTATGATCCCGTTATTATCTTTAAGGGTAGCTACGGTATGTTCAGTTTGGTTGCCTGTTAATTGTACGGGGGTAAACCTCTCACTAGAAGTACACTTAAGTCTACCATCTTATACTTGTTGGTGATCATCTTGTTCTAGTGATACTAGTATTGGTGCAAAGAAGGAAAACTGTTAGAGAAGCGTTATTTATTCTATTCTGTTTATCCTGTTTACCTTGTCGTACCTTCCTTATATGTTGTTATATATCTCTCCAGATTATATGCCTATCATGATGCTTTTACTTATTTATATGCTAAGAGTAACTGGACTTGCCAGACTTTATGTCTGACCTATTTTGTTTCCTCTTCTTTCTCTTCCATCCCCCCTCCCTCACCCCCAAGGTTCTTAGGGTGGGAATACTCAAGCTTGATCAGGATTATTCTTTCCTTCTGCTTGGACCTGCTTAGATGTACTGCTTGATTTCATACCTTATCTACTATGGCTATGTTTTTGGGAATTATGCTCTTTTCATGTTTATTGTACTCTGATGATTTTAGTACAAGACAAAAGTTTAAAATTGATGTACTGGGTTTTATGAATTTCAGGCTTATGATGTAACTATGTTTTGAACCACGATGTTTTCTACTTAATAAAGTTTTAAATTGCGCTGCTATTTTATATCTGTCTTGTAATATTTCTATTTCTGTTTACCTATAACGCTTCACAAAACTTAATGCATTCTCTTAATGAGTGACATTAACGGACATGTAGTGTCACACTTGGTATCAAAGCTGAAGTTACCAGATTGGATAAAAGATTTTGAAAATTGTTTTCAAAAAGGTTTTAAAAGGAAGCATTTTCAAAAGAAAAGTCTGTATTGAAATACATATTCCCCAAAGCCATAGGAAATACCTTTCGATTCTCTATTTGAATCCCTTTTTCCTTTTCAGCATGTCCGAGGAACCTAATATTCCCGAGGGCGTTCAAGTACTAGATTGGTTCTGTAGGTATCTCAAGGCTACGACACCTACCGCGAGCCAAGGAGACGTCCCTCCCCTAGCTGCAGCCATTTTTCCTCCACCATCGCAGGTAGGTAAATCCTCTAAGAAATGTCATGGCTGTAAGCGCTTGGGTCATCTGGTCAAAGATTGTCGAAGAAGGAAAAACGCTTACTTCAACTGTGGTGAGGTCAGACACTATAAGAGGGAATGCTCGAAGAAACAAGGACAGGACCAAAGGGAAGGATCTTCTGAGGGCAGGTCCATGTTCTCGTGGTTAGTGTACTAGATAAAGATAGAAAACTTTTTGTTGTAGGTTTGATTTTTCTTTCCAATCATCTAGTTAAAACTCTTTTTGATTCTGGCGCTTCGCATTCTTTTATATTTGATTTCGTGGTTGCGTCTCTGCACCTTAGTACTAATATGGTTGTAGATCCCGTAGTTGTCTCAAACCCCATTGGTACGGCTCATATGTCTATGATTTGTTGGGATTTGAGAATATTCGTGTAAGGTGTCGCGTTTGAGTGCGACGCATATCCTATTTCATGAGCTATGGTTTGATTCTAGGGATGGATTGGCTAGCCATGTATGGTGCCATTCTGGATTGTGAGAGGTGGGTCGTTAGACTTTTGACTTTCCATGGGAGGACCCTTGAGATTTCTTATAACCCCAAAGGGTCTGTCATGCTTAATTTCCTAAAGTCACTTGATGCATCTATCGATGATCTGCGATCTGTGCCAGTAGTCTGTGAGTATCCTGATGTTTTTGAGGAGGTTCGGGGCTTACCTCCGAGGCGCGAGATTGACTTCCGTATATACTTGGTGGACAAAGCAAAGCTAGTAACATTGCCTGTGCGCCATATGGCTCTGAGAGAAAGGAGGGAGCTTAGCAAGCAAGTAGGGGAGCTACTAGAGGAAGGGTTTATTGGGCGAAGCATTTCTGAATGGGGTGCTCCTGTAGTATTCACAACTAAGGTGGATGGTTCGCTTATGCGTGGATTATAGAGAGCTGAATAACAAGAACAAGCACCCACTTCCGAGGATAGATGATCTGTTTGACCAGCTCATTGGTGCATCTGTTGTCTCACCGTTAGACTTGGCCGTGGGGTTTCATCAGTCGAGGGTGGTCGAGGACAGTATAGACAAGACTGCTTTTAGAACTCCAGATGGTTTCTTCAAGTGGCTCGTTATGCCTTTTGGGTTGATGAATGCACCTGCCTATTTTGTTGATCTGATGAGTAAAGTGTTTAGAGAATTTCTAAATAAGTTCGTTGTGGTCTTTGTTGATGACATCTTGATTTTTTTTCTCGAAGAGCGAGGAAGAGCATGTGCTCTCTAAAGATGGTTTTGAAAACTCTTTGTGCGCACCAGCTTAAGGAGAAATTCTCTAAATATCATTCTTGGAGAA
This sequence comes from Allium sativum, assembly GCA_030737875.1. Classification (NCBI taxonomy): domain Eukaryota; kingdom Viridiplantae; phylum Streptophyta; class Magnoliopsida; order Asparagales; family Amaryllidaceae; genus Allium; species Allium sativum. Next base: position 731,694,342 of record CM060910.1, read on the forward strand.
AAGAAGTCAGATTTCTAGGGCATGTGGTCTCTAAAGATGGGATAGTAGTAGATTCCACAAAGTAGTTGCAGTTCAAGATTGACAGATCCTAAAGAATGCAACGAAGGTGAGAAGTTTACTTTGTTTAGCGGGCTATTATAGGAAGTTCATTAAGGACTTCACAAAGATATCAAGCTCACTCAAAAAACACCGGTGAGGAAGAATCTGACATTTTCTTGGGATGTAGATTGTGACGATGCTTTCCAGCAACTGAAGAGGGCTTTGACAACAGCCCCAGTCCTGACCTTGCCCGATGGGAACAAAGTTTTCACAGTATACACTGATGCATGTGGTACAGGGCTTGGTGCGGTTCTGATGCAAGAGGGAAGGGTACTATGTTATGGAGGTAGGCAGCTAAGGGTTCACGAGAAGAACTGCCCTGCCCAAGTTTTGGAATTAGTCGCTAAAATATTTGTGCTTAAGACATGATGTTAGTATCTGCTTGGAGAGAGGTTCAAGTTATACATGGACCGCACAAGTATATGTTCCCGCAGAAGGATCTCAAATCAAGGAGTAGAGATAGGCTTCTAGTTGGACCTGAGACGGTTAGAGAAACTTCAGAAAAGACTGATCTTATCCGTAGGCGCATGAAGACAACTCAGGACAAGCAGAAGTCATACGTAGATAAAGGAAGGACCGATATTGAATTGAGGTAGGAGATTTGGTTTCTATCAAAGTGTCTCCTTTGAGCAATGTGGTTCATTTTGAATCTATAGGGAAACTGGCGCCAAGGTTCGTAGGACCATTTCCCATAATGGAAAGAATAGGTCAAATGGCTTATAGGATGAAGTTACCAGAGAATTTAGCGAATGTTTATTTGAGGAAATGTTTACACAATACAACAGAAGTAGTTGAGCCGAGTATGCTTGAAGAAGTAGAAGTGGAATAGGAGGCAACAATTAGACGAGTTCCTACCTTTATTCTTGGATCGGAGGTTAAGAAGCTATGCAACCGAGAGGTCAAGTTGATGAAAGTTCAGTGGGGGGTAACCAAGAGGGAACAACTTAGGAGACTGAAGACAAGATTTGCGCTTCGTACCCTTTTCTTTTCAAGGGAATGTTCTTAACTTCTCTTCCAAAAGCTTTTATTCGTACTTGCTTCTATCATTTAGGTATATCCTATCGATCGAATCTTCGACCATTAAGTAGGAATCCAATGGATGTAAACATGTATTTGAGACATGTTATGTTTGATGGATGCAAGTGTTTGCTAATGGTTGCTCATGGATGCATATACACACATTAGGCCCTAGATCGGCTCAATCACTCTCGTACTGCATATGGATGTATGTGCATTTCTTTTTTAATGGATGGAAATGGTTGTATCATCATATGGATATTGCATTTGGATGAATTATTGCGCACACATATAGAACTTATATGTTGTAATAGGATTATTTGCATACATGTTGGATTCATGACACTAACATACCTTGCATTAAGGAGGTCGACTGAATCATTAGACCGCCTGATCTTTCACAGCAGTATAGGGACATATACACACACCTTTGCATATGTTCATATAAGCACTAGAAATCTTTTAAGGACAATAGATACCTGTGATTGGTGGATGAGTAAGTGGATGTGGATGTTAGGATATACATTCTTCTTAACTTGGAGATTTCAAGGATGAAATCCCTTAAGTAGGGGAGAATGTAACACCCCGTAATTTTATAACACATTAAAATGATAAACTAAGGAATACTAAATTAAATATTAGGAATTAAGTAACGCAGACTATGCCATTGCGTTCGTCTCGGAATTTTGCTTAAGATAGACTTCTAGTTTGCGTGAAACGGACATTGTATGAAGAAGTTATTATGCCTAGAAGTTTGTATATACGCAAGAGAATTATATATATACAAACTAATCAAATATTCAAAAAGAAAATCAAAACAGTGAAGCAGAAGCCTCAGAATCGGAACCGACCGATTCAGGGGGTGCTGGGTCGACCCAGGGGTCGACCCAGTCTCTTTAGGGTCGACCCCAGGGTCGACATCCAAATAGGGGGTCAACCCCCATACGGATCTGGGGTGATTCCAAGTCTGAATGTGGACTGAATTCTTGGCTTGGTTCATTGGCTTTAGGCTATAAATAGGACCTCATTTCACTTTTTTTACACACTAAAAATAATGGAGAACTAGATGTTGCCTCTGCCTTGATTAAAATAACCTATTCTTCTTCAACAACTAGAGTTAGACAAATACAGAGATCTGTGCTTCTACATTTGCTATTATTCTTCTGTTTCTTAGATCTAATCACAGTGAGTCTACGTTATTTTTAGATATGAATACTTAAAAGTTAATCTTAACATGTTTATGAATTGGATCTAAGCCTGTGACTAATTGAATCATATCAGATATGCCATAACCTGTGTATCTAAGTTATTTTGACATGACTATGAATTGGATCTAAGCCTATGCCTATTTATCATGTCAGATCTGCCATTATTTGTAGATTTAATTCATTGTTTAGATCTCATCATGCTTGTTTATGATGCCCCTATTATATTAGAATCAGTTCTATTATCACATGTTCATCAGATTTGTTCCTATATGCTTATCTCGTATCATTATGCCCAATTTTGTCACTATATGCTTATTAGTTGTTATGCCTATTTCTTCCATCATATGTCAATCTTGTTATTATGTTTATTTCTGTTCTCTTCCCTTCTTCCTTTCCCTTTTCATTTTATATCCAGGCTACCATCGAGCCTAGGCGTACCGCTGAAATATGCGACGAAATTGGGAATGATGGGAATAATTAATTTGGGGCATAATTCATATTGTAAAACACGATTGGGAAAATTGAGCATAATTCGTACCTTGAGCCAAGACTTAGGATTTGAGGAATAATTTATATGTTGATCTAAATCTTAATTGGGCATAACTTGTATTGGGAAATTTGGGTATAATTTGAATTGTAAACATGAATATGGATTTGGGGACATAAATCAAAGTTGTGATTAAAGATCTTAATTTAGGGCATGATAAACATGAAAATTTGTTAGTAATGAACATGGCTTGGGAAAGGGGCATGAAAACCTATAATGAAATAAGAATGATTGTTAAAGAATGAACATGCCTAGATATACAGTAATCAGAAACTGTAACCGCGCTTAGACATGAGGTTAGATTATACTTGTGGTAGAAGTCTACCCAGATTTGCCCGATATATCCAGCAACCACAAGTGGTGAATCTAATGTGAGCGGTCTAAGTGTATAAACATGTAACGTGCTGAGACAAGAGGTTGAGTCCGACTTGTGGAAGAAGTCTTCCTGGGCCTTCCCGGCATATCCAGCATCCACAAGTTGTAGACTTAATGTGAGAGGTCTAATGCGTAGACATATATATATGAATATATGTATATAAAAGGATAAAAATAAATGGCATTAATTGTAATTAATGGAAATGAATTGGAATAAACTGGGAATGAGAATAACCTATTATAGTTAATTACATTAATGAGAATGTTATATAATAGGCAGGCTTGTCCTAGGGACAAGTGGAAATTATAACGTAAGTTATAATAAAAGGAAGAAAAACTTATCAGTAAACCTTAGTAAAGAGAACTAAGTTAATAAGTAAACAACGACAAGTTGTAGTGATGTGTTAGATAGAAAACGGGTGAAGTGCGATGAAGTATACTTAATTACATGTTATTGTAATAATGGAAATAAACAATGAATAATTGTGGGTTACTTTCGTTAATTAAAATTTGGGGATAATAGATCATAGATTACAAATTTTGGACTACAATCTAGAGAATAATATGTGATGGGCCTATTAATAAGCTTAAATGGATTAAGCTGTATATATATATATGAAATTAATAAGCAAGTGGAACTTGGTAATTTGAAAAGAAGTCAATGTGAATAGGGATAACATGTAATACTTAACCTGTGTTAATCCACAAGGATTACATGAATATCTTAACTTGTGCAGTGGTTAAGTAAACTTGATTGAAACAGCGGGAGGGTTAAGTATAACTTGGGGTGGTGGGTAATATTTATATATAGTCCCACAAACTTAACCTGTGAGGTTATGCAATCTTTTTACACTGGTAGGGCATAACCTGTGGGGTTATGCAATCTTGTTACACCGGTAAGGTATAACCTATTGAAATCCTAGTAGTGGGGATGCAAGTGTAGGGGGAAGCTTGTATCATCTTGTGTGTGTGACCCATTTCATTCGGTAACCCATATATAGGTATCAAATGAGTACTCCGAACTAGGTCGGAGTCGGGGCACACTTACTGGGATGATTGTAAGAGATCCAAATGAAGGGGTGGTATGGGCTGCGCATTCTGAGGGGGTCATGTGCATGCATGGGTCCGGACAGGGGAGGATTAAGACACCGTGACACCTGTAGATATGGTTGTGCACATCCTGAAAATAAAGGGTTGCCATTTTAGGAAGTGATACATCCTACTATGGGGCTAGCACAGGGTATCTACGGAGTAGGGAGCCGATCGATTGGGGCAGTGATTAGGGTACATTTAGACTCTGGTATAATTTGGTGTCCATTATTATCCTTAGGGTTAACTCTGGTTTGTTCGGTTGGGCTGCCAGTTAATTGTATGGGGGTAAACCTCTCACTAGAAGTACGCTTAAGTCTACCATCTTATACTTGCTGGGGATCATCTTGTTCTAGTGATACTAGTACTGGTGCAGAGCAGGAAAAGTGTTAGAGAAGCGCTATTTATTCTATCGTGTTTATCTTGTTTACCTTGTCATACCTGCCTTATATGCTGTTATCTATCTCTCCAGTTTATATGCTTGTCATGATGCTTTAACTTATTTATATGCTAAAAGTAACGGGCCTCGCCAGACTTTATGTCTGACCTATTTTGTTTCCTCTTCTTTCTCTTCCGTCCTCCCCCCTTCCCCCATTGTTCTCAGGGTGGGAATACTCAAGTTTGATAAGGATTCTTCTTTCCTTTTGCTTGAAGCTGCTTAGATGTACTGCTTAATTTCGTACCTTCTCTACTATGGCTATGTTTTTTGGGATTATGCTCTTTTCATGTTTATTGTACTCTGATGATTTCAGTACAAGACAGAAGTTTAAAATTGATGTACTGGGTTTTATGCATTTCAGACTTATAATGTAACTATGTTTTGAACCACGATGTTCTCTGCTTAATAAAGTTTATAATTACGCTACTATTTTATATTTGTCTTGTATTGTTAATGTTTCTGTTTCTGTTTACCTATAACGCTTTACGAAACTTAATGCATTCTCTTAATGAGTGACATTAACGGACATGGGGTGTCACAATTAACCTCTAAGGCAACATAACTGCCCGGGGTATGATTTTGTAGTGCCTCTAGATACCATCTCAAGTCATCGTAAGACATAGCATCATTACTATACAATTCAGTCAAAGCAAGCTTCTTTTGCAGAATAAGCAAACAGATAATTCAATTCAATATTATATTCTCTACGAAAATCAGTTATGATCTCCTTAGGCTTCTTGCTTGGATGATCATGAATTTCATCTATAATCAACAATTTAATAAACGAGCTAGAAATATGGGGATTGCTCAAATTTTTAAGTCCGCCACCACAAGAATGCTCACTAACTAAATTATGTATGAAAAAACTATTAAGTTGTTCAGAATCAAAAGTATCTTGAAATTTAAACTAATATCCTGTAGAAGATGAAGAAGACCAAACAATTGTTATCCTAGAAGAACTATTCTTTAAAAAAATTAGTTCATGTCCGGTCTGAATTTGATATGCCATCAATAATTCCTAAACTCAATAGCACCCCCAAAATAGAACCCTTTAAAATATGAAATGGAAAGATTAGATCCTCTCTTCATCATGTCTTTTAAGTAACTTTTTTCATGTACAACAATACTAGAACACAAAGATGCAGTAGATGAAACTTTAGATGCAGTTGAAAGAGAATGGTTATCAATATTTTGCAGCTAATAATCCTTCCGCCTAATAGTAAATGAAAAGAAAAAACTTTTTTTATGTAGTTGAAAGCAAACTATACTTTGAAGATCTGAATTAGTATCAACATATATTATTTTGTTCTCAAGCAAATAACTAATATGAATTGAATAAGGAGTAAGTAAAGACCAGTGATGTAATAATTCATTCTTCAAATCATATAATGAACAATCTACGGCCAACCGATCGCTGGATGTAGTATTGTTGAACAAAAACAAAACCAAAAGACTATTATCACCACTGCAAAAAGAATCATATAAAAAATGCAATCAGCAAGTTATTACATCTCATACACACAACAAAATAGGTAGCCAGAATAAGTTACTATATTAATTAATTAAACTGATACCACTTTTGATTCAAAACTGATATTGCATTGTTGTACACTTAACAACAGAGAACAAACTGATGCCATCAATGACATAAAACTAATACCACAGATCTATACATAATACATACCACCAATACCACATGCCTGAAGAGAATGCAATATAGAGTTACTCTAACTTATACTTTTTGATAGAATAAAACTAATACCAAATCCATTAAGCACATAGCATAACACATTACAATTGTGTTATCTAAAGGACCCAAAAAAAATGAAAACAACCTAAAAAATGAAGATAATTGATACATCTATGAACACATTCTAAACGGGAAAAAAATACTGAGTATAAAACATATAACCTGCTGCTGCAAACCGAATCCATTAATCAACCAATTCAAATCAATAGGAGAAAAAATGAAGAGAATCGTTCACATAAAGAAGATCGCGTAAAGGAAAATCAGAACAAGGAAAGCAAAAAATAAACGTGCAAAGGAAAATCAAACCTGAGAAATAATGTTCAACCTAAATTCGATTTCACACGATTCGGATTCTCCGCGCAATCAAAATCCACGATGGAGAAGACGAAGATGAAATCCTCACAAAATTAAATTTGCACATGATGGAAAAGGCGAAATTAGGGTGACGATAATCTTTCCGAACGAGATACTTACGCTCGTGAGATGATGTATCCTTGTGGATAAAAAGCCCAATATTTTTGTCCTTCACACTATTTTTCGGTATTTTAAACTAGTTAAATTTCTACTATTTATATGAAATTATCTTATTTAAAACCAAACCCTCTTTGATTTTGTTTTCAAAGTTATTTTCAACTACTTCAACTGATTTACTTTCTATCCATTAAAACTGTAAATTATTTAAACTATCTCAACAAAAACTATTTTATATTAACTCTTAAGTATATATATGTATTAACTATTTTAATTTAATTAATTATTTATTCAAACCTATATTTTTACTATATCAAATAAAACCAAGCCTAATACAGGCTAATAAATCCGAAGTGATTTAAATGAAGATTTCCAAGTAATAATGATATTTGAAAAATAGAGATATAAACTTGAATCGATTCAATAAGGAATAATTTGAATATAAGATTTGAAATCAAAACCGAAACTAATGCTAAATTATTTGAGTAACTGATCTTAAACTGATACGTGAAATTAACAGATTTTCAATACGAAAATATGATTTCAAATTTAATGACAACAGTGTGTAAAATGTAAGCGTTTGGGTTGTTAAAGAGATCGGAGTTGGTACTGTCATACTCTGTAACGACCCGCCATTTCAACCGCTTCAGGTCGATAATTAAACCAACTTAAATTGCTTGAAACGACATATTGTTATTTAACTTATGGGTTTAAACAGAATCATACACAGAATCACAGAATAAATAAATTACAATATCTCACAGTGGAAGCATTTTAATACAAAATCAGAGTACAATATTCATATACACAGCGGAAGAAAAATATACATTAGTTATTTACCAAAAATTTGTGAATTTCAAGTGGACAAAAAGCGGGCATCTTCGCCACTCTCCAACTTCAATAGATGAGATCTTTAAATCTATAATACTTAGATCTGACCCGAGTGTTCCATGCAAAACATAAAACACTCGAGTCGGGATTAATCTTTGTTCAAGCAAATAAACTTCAATAAAATCTAAATTTAATAGTTAATCCTAACATAATTCCAAAGTTATTTATAGGATTTCATGCCACATATCTTGTCAAATAAAAGGTATAAATTAAGGCATTAACAATACCAAGTTTCAACTCATAAATCTGAACATATAAGTTCAGATGTTATATATACGGTGCTACAAGCATCCAGGAAGGTACGGTAATTTTAAAAATAAGCAATCATTGGTTTACTAAAGAAGCATGCTAAAACTATAGGTTAAAACAAACCCAAAATATTAAAGTAGAGGGAGGAATACGTAACTTACGGCAAGACACAAAGGTGAATAATAATAGACAAAAGCGTTAAAATATTAGCATGTGTGGCAGCAAGGGTGACAGAATAAAAATGGAGCACAAAATATCATCACATATATTCTAGTGCATACCAATACATACAACATGAATGAAGCATGCAAAGATGAGGAGCTTAAGCCAACTAGAGATAACCAATAAATACTAGGCTGCATGAATTCAGTTAATAACAACACATATCAAAATAGAGCAGTAAGTCCATTATAGCCAAAAGAACACGGCAAAAAACAAAAGTATAGATAATATGGTCGGGGATGCAACAATAACATCACATAGGTGACATGTGTCACAATAGCCATAGGAAAGACTTTGCACAAGCAAGCAAATCAATCGCTAAGTATCTACTGTTATACTTAGATTCTAGTGAGGTTGACATGCTTGAAACATTGTAAATCGTGAGCAAAAAACTCACCTCAAATGGCAGCGGTGTGGGAGGAAAGATCTGCGTTGAGGCGAAAGGAGATCCTGCTCAACGAACTACAAGCCGAGACCGGAGCACTGAGGCGTGATGCAGGCGGAGATCAGAAGCTGTTGCAGCAAGCGCTGCAACAAAAGGAGGCGAGCTCCTGGTGTTGGACGCGGAGGAGCAACGTGGCATGGGAAAGGCTACATGGTTTGCACTTCTCTTTTTCTTTTATGTTATATGACAGGTTCTTTTTTTTGGGAAGAAAAGCAACGCTGCACTTCCTTTTTCTTTGTATGCATTCAGAACAATTGGAAAGTAGCACCATTTTTCTGTGAAGGCTACAGATTTTTTTTTTTGAGCGAGAATGATAAGCTGGGTAACATAATAAGAGTGAGAGAACGATAAACGAAAAGGTAGTTGAATTGGTAATGTTGAATGAAATAAATTTCTACACGTCTCTCAAATCTTGCAGACGAACTGAACAATCGATTCAAATATTAAAGGACTTTTTACCCATGTAGCCCTGTTTAAAAATAGTATTACACATATAGCCATGTTTCAGAAGTTATTACAAATATAGGCCTGTTTGTGCTAACAAAGGCGAGTTTTGAAAACTCGCCTTCGTTAAAATACAAAGGCGAGTTTCCAAAACTCGCCTTTGTATTTTACCCACACAACTAACTTCAACACAACCCCATATTAGAATGATTGTATATTAAAATCGACGCTCAGTTTATACTATATGAAAATCCTGCATAAACTATTAATAAATCGTTATGGTTTATAAACGATTCCACAGCGATTTTCTGAAGATTTGATTGGACATAGCTAAAGATACGTACTATGAAATCTTCATTTTTCTCTTCCGTTATAAAAATATAGTTCATTAGATTCTAACGTTTCTTGTTTCAAAGATATTCGACTTTGAGTGAATCATATATATTTAGTTAAAGTTCAATGCGTATAACTACGAACTACCACGACGCTACTAGCCCGTTTTTAGTTATACCGTAAAGTGTACATTCAAACGAAGCGAATTTCATAAACCGAATAACAACAAATATTAACTAAAACACTGATTACAAGACATCGAAACCCCGAAATAAGTACTAAAACTTAGGAGACAACATATGCTAACACGAGAGTAGATACTATATCTTAGAATACAGCAAATGCTAATTAGGAAAATAATACGATAACCAAACTACATCTGACGTTGTTCTTGGGATGTGAAGCGGCTTAATCATCATGGTTAAGGCGCAACTGTTCAAAAACGTTACGGAGTTGTCTATTCTGTTGTTCAAGTTCGTTTGCATATCTTATTCCCCTTTGTCCTATCGGTTCGTCTATCCATTCCATGTAATTGCACCCATTCAGATAGGCTGGACATTGCAGAATGCGACGACCAATATCGTTGCCATCTGCTCGAACCACAGCTTCAACTGGATAACCGCAGTAGCAACAAACTTGATAAGAGTCACCTTCCTGTTCAGCAGGGATTGGAACATGTGGTACTTGATAAGAACCAACTTCTTGTCGTGGTACAACGACGGACTGTTCGTGCATGTGTTGAACGTTTGGTACTTGGGCTTGACGTGGAGGTTGGACGGGCCGTTGTTTGGACGGTGGTCCAAGCAGAGCGTCCAGTTCGTTTAGAAACTCGAGTTCATCTGCAAGCGCCTGAAGTTCCATTTGTTCGTACGCCTCTTCCTCAGAGTCTGGAGATGATGGCCAAGAAGGCATAGTTGTGGTAAAGCACAGAGTGGTTTGAAACTAAGTTGTTGGAGTGAGATAAGTTGTGAGTACTTCGACAGAGATATATAGCTGCGTAGTGTACAAGTGAATAAAGGGTAAAACAAATAATGATGTGAAAGGTCACTGGTACAGTTTGCTTTACGTGCTGGATGGCACTGTTTCGTCTGGCGTAATACTGTAGGGAATATGACTAGTCGTATCAGGAGTGATTCAGCACTACTTGGTTTAAGGGGTCGTCACATGCACACTAAGTTTGCAACAAGGTTTACGGTTTTTACCCGCAATATTCATACTATCAGGATTTAAACATTTCAAAACATGGTCGTCCCCATCCACATATAATTTAAACATTTCAAAACAGGGTCATTCCTATCCACATATAATTTAAACATTTCAAAACATGGTCGTCCCCGTTCACATTACCATTATTGTTGACAAATGCCTTTTATAGCTGACATCGGGCAGTGCGCTACATATTCATGGAGTAGTGCAGTATTGGCCTATGCATACCAGGAACTGTCTAAGTCCGCGCTGCAACAGTATAACGGTGTTGCTGGTTGCCCGACACTACTTCAGGTACGAACCGAATTTCTATAATTTACTGTTATACAATGTGATGCATCATTCTCTTGTATTAATAGTACATTTTTGTGTACTTAGCTTTGGTCCTGGACTTATCTTCCGGTCGGAAGATTAGTAGTAGTGACTCCTCCTCCCATCGACGCATCGATGCCGCTTGGAGCTAGGTATACTTATTTGATGGTTTATTTTATTAAACACAACACATACCATTTCCAATATATGTACCTTTTATTATCATGTAACAGGTGGTTTGGAAAAAAGGACACGCGACATACACCGCGACGAGAGCTGTACTTTTACTGCAATGAGTTGGACGTCCTTACGGACGAAAAGGTTACATGGTTTCCGTACTCTCAGGAGCTACTTGCCACACTACCACCCATGTGCAGCGCTCATAGGCACCTTTGGACAGCGAGAGTACCTATGATAGCCTACAGCTTCACCGCTTGGCACCTTTCCGATAGGGTTATGAGGCAGTTCAGCATGAGGCAGCATATACCGGATGATGCACCGCCTTACATTGAGGGATACACCGCGCAGGACTTTCAGATGTATCGTGCTATGTGGGATGCCCGCGATAACAGTATTGAGTTCGAGAGGGATCCCCTCATATCCGTGGCGAAGTACATGAGGTGGTTCTGGAACGTAACATGACGCTACGTCCTTACTCCAGAGTCGATACTGCGGTAGCACCGTACGTTCCTAGAGCACCACTGGAGAGGAATGTGGTAAGTCGATGTGTGTACCATTAAATACATTCAATTTCATTTGTCCATTCTATCTGATTTTCTTTTAAATGTGCAGGTTGCTGGTATTAACCGTGCATGGGAGGAGGCTGAGAAGCTTAGAGAGAGACAGACTGACGACGAGGGCCGGGCAATGTGCACGAACATACAGAAGATTCTAGACTCGATTTTGTGCAGAAACAAACTGGATCGGCCGAAACCACCATATCCTCCACCTCCTCCTTCTCCTGCAGGTCCTCCTCCTCCTCCTGCAGGTTCTCCTCCACCTCCAGCAGCGCACGAAGAAATTGTGCATGGCCCATCTCAACCTGCACCTACATTACCACGTACCAGCAGTGCACGACGCACTAGGAGCAGCAGCGGCAGTAGTTCGTCTTCAACTTCCACACCATTGGTCAAGCGACCGAGGCGAACCTAGTGCACATTTGATTGTTCTAACTGATAGTGTTTGAATTTGCTATATTTTGGTACGTTTATTTATTTCGTATCCATGGATGAACCTATTGCATGTTTTTGTTTTCTGTATGAACTTGTTTTGGTACGCTTATTAATTGGATAACCCTGTTTGTTTATGAATTTGCTTTGTGTAAATTTGCTTTGTGTTTGAAACTGGTGCTTGTGTTTGTTGAAGCCTCAATGTAAGGCGGTTTGAAACTTGTGCTTGTGTTTGTGTATGAATTCACTGTTTCTGCTGTGCATGGTTTATCTGAAGGCGAGTTTTGGAAACTTGCCTTCGTGTTTTAATGAAGGCGAGTTTCCCAAACTCGCCTTCAGACACCATGTACACCGAAACAGGTCTACATTTGTAATTAGTTTTAGAACATGGCTCTTTCAGTTATTGTTTTGTAAAACAGGCCTACATAGGTAAAAACTCCAATATTAAAATGTGTGTATATATATATATATAACACTATTACGGCTTTTTTTTTCTACTCTACACGCATGGACAGGTTGAAACCAAGTCAAGCATGCATTTGTTATGCGTTCTTATATTTTTGTCCATGCATTTTTTTTTGTGATGGTAGTATATCTCTCATTTCATTTTTCCTTTGCATGTGCCACGCGTTTTTTCTATATATTAATAACATGGCTTTTGTAAGACAAAACTAGAGAAAATGAACGTATGCATGAAATGTTTTAAAGGAAAGAATGACATATTTTGAAGGCATGCATACACGCATGCTACTTCAATTGTCTATTTTTTTCTTTTTCTAAGTATATATGTGGGTTACTTTTTTTTCATTTACTTGTGTAGTATGAGGAACAGAATGACTAGAAAAAGGAGCATTTGAAGCTAACGCATGCCACCTTGAAACATGAATGAAAACGATGGGAGAAAATGGATCAACGCATGTCATTCTTGAAAATGGAATGAAATGCATGGTAGTTTGAATGACAAGGTGGACATGCAAGAAAATGAAAGGAGGGTTTGCAGAGCCAAATTGGCTAGAAAAATATGACGAACTCAAATAGGGATACGTCGAACTCAAATGGCTCCATTTCTAACATGAACTACGCAATCCTTTTCGAAATTCTAGCGCGAATCGAGAGCTGAAACTGACAAATGAATATATTGCGCTAATCAGCGCAACGAGATGGACGCAACAGTATAAAATATACAGTGTTAGGATGCTCCGTTCAAAAACGCATTACGGACCCTTTAAATCAAATATACGGACAGGAAAACGGTGGTCAAAATTTCCATTATGAGAACGGTGGTCAAAATTTCCATTACAGACCCTTCTACATCTCACTATACGTATTTCAAATTCTAAATTTCCATTACGAGAAATTATAGAATATTTTCAAAATAAAATTTTGATTTAAATCGAAAATTAAATCATTAAAATAGCGGGTTTTTACAAAAACCGATTCAAACGAAGTGACTAAAATTTGACGTTTTCGATATATAATTATTTAAATCACTTCTAAATGAAAATAACAATTAATATTTCATCATAAATTGATTTCATGATTTAAACCAATATGTTCTAAGTTACATTTATCGCTTGATTCTTATTTTAAAACCATTTTAAATCAATTATTAAATTTAATTCAATAACTTAAATGGTCAAAATTAACGGGATATAACAATCTCCCCACTTATAACTTTTCGTCCTCGAAAATGAGAGTTTGTAAAAAAAATCTTATGTATATAACAAAATATTCTTACTTATACAAATTTTACTAAGTTTGGAACAAAATTAATCATAGGGTTTTAAATTCAAAAATTCATCCTTACATTATTAATTAAATTCATTTGTTATAAATCTATTTATTAAATTTACAATCTTGGTTTCAAACACTTCTATTAAGTTTGAATTTTCTTATAGTCAAAACTTAAATTATTTACTCTTCTCTAAAAAAAACTTAAATTATTTATAACAAAACTTAAATTTTGAAAATATAATTCTCATATTTGAAAATAACTTTTGAAATCAGAAATAAATATTTTATTAAAAATCCAAAATTGTTGTATTTCTCAAGACATTTAAAACTTTCATTTCTTAGTTTATTATATTGAAGTTATATAAATTTAGTTGTAGATTATTGATTTATTCTTTAACGTTTGAAAATACTTGATAACTCGAAGTTTAACAAGTTTACTGTCGTTCTTACAGACATTAGGCATACGCTGGCTAGACGCATGACTAAAATATTTAAGTACTAAATATACTTGTTTCAACTCCTAGTGAAAATACTTAAAACATTTAAAATAGATATGGAAAATACTTTCCCCCATGGATCGCGGTTACTTGGCGGTTACGCTACTATCCCTGTAGAATAGCTTGTAACCATAGGTATTACACCCCTCGAATTTCGTCATGTTGTCATAAATCGCAGTTACGCAGCAGTTACGCCACTATCCCAGTAGAATCACTTGTAACTGTAGGCATCGCGTCCCATCGAATTTCGCTATGGCGTCTAGATCCCAATTACACGTCGGTTACACTACTATCCCAGTAGAATCGCTTGTAACTGTAGGCATCACGCCCCTCAAATTACGCTAGAACAGATAAGTAATAATAATCAAAGTGATCCCGCTGAGTGAGATTCCAATATCAATGGATACTCCAATCAATGAAGCATCAGCGTAGCTACGATTTTCAACTTTCAATGGACACTATCAACGAGCGCCAACGCAACTCCTCTCATTAGGAATTGCGATTTTCAATGGAAGGTACTTCACATATCTTCATTTCGAAAACATACATACTATATATATAGTACTTCATTTCATGTTTCATATATATCGTACTTACATAAGATTTCCTTTTCAACATCATGTTTTAAAATATATCATTCTTATATAAATCTTCCAAATCTGGTACATATCTGCCAATACCGATACCACTTTAACAATTGTGCACGTGGTGGAGAATCCAAAACGAAGTAGGATGGATTTGGCGATGATTACTGGATTTGAAGAAAGAGAAAGATGATGGATAGCTTTGACCTTGGTGTAATAATTAAAATGACTAAAACAAGAGCTATACCGTGATCAACCGGGTTGGTCACCCTGATCGGCAACACTCCTTCCTGCTATTGTTAGTATCTCAGTTCCTCGGTTTGATTAACTTGATTGATGTACATCTTGATTATGAAAGTGTTGATCAAGGTGGGCGGTAGTTGCGGCTATGCGTTACCACCAGTTTGGGAGTGCAACTAGTAGATTCCTACCCTGGGTATTGCCTCACGTGCCTTGTCATACTTATCATGATCGAGCCCCCTATGATTTTAATTTGACGTTGTCGTATCGCGGTGCATCCCTATCTACCGGTGTACTTGTGTTTTATATGCAATGTGTATGACAATGTCTGTAAATGGTGTAAGGGTAAAAATGTAATCCCGCTTTCGTTATTTTTAAAAATATTTACTTTACTGAATAGACATTATCATAATAGTGCATTATATTATGTATTAGTTTCATGGATCCTTAGAGGATGGAATCCTAGACATCCTTTAAGTTACTGATGCATTTTGTTAAACATTTCACTTGAGTTGATTCACTTATATGAGAATGTTAGTCCTGATTCGATTGTTTTGTTTTGTTTTACTTTTCAAAATGCTCAGGTCAACTCGAGTGTTTCAGCTTTGGAGATTTACCTGCTGGAGTTTGAGTATTTCAAGTTCAATTTATACTTTACCTATTTATTTCGCTTATCCATTCTAGTTCATAATAATTTATCAAAACATTTCCATTAATGTTTATCCAAACAATTTCAATCACTTATTTAAACGGTTTCAAGTATTTTCGACGTTTAAATCAAAACCATACAGTCATTCCACTTTCGAAACTCGAAAATAAATACTGATGATGATGCATCAATCATCAGAATCATCCTTGGGTGACTAGAGTGTGATTCTATATCTACCTAGTATGTACTGGACTTTTTATATACGTTGATCTGGGGTATATGCAAAATCTTCACACACTAAATAGTCCTATCTCGACGTCAATAAATTACTCAAAACTCTTATTATAAACTATATTTCAAAATAATAATGATTTCCAAAATGATTTATTAAATTTTAAAATAAATTATATTTTCAAAATACGCTCTCTCTACAGTGATTCTTGTGTCAATTCCATTCATTTTAAAGTATTTCTACTCTATCTCTAATGAGTTTTTAAACTTGATAAGCTAATCTTTGTCAAACCAAAGCTCTGATACCATGTAGTAACGACCTGCTTTTTGACCGCTCTAAGTCGGTAATCAAACCAACTCAGAACGTTCAAAAGGACGGCTTGTTATTAGCTTACAGGGTTTAAATAGAAATACACATAGAATTCACAGGGTACAAATATTTGCAGCGGAATAAATTTTAATAACATATCAGAGTTTTACAAAATTGGTACAGCGAAAATATATGTACATGAATTAAAAAAAATTAAAGTTTGACATTCTTGCGCACGCATGCGTCTTCACGTGGTTTGTGTGGCTTGTTTCCATTTTTTTTTTCTCTTTTGCTTGTCGCTCCACTGGACTGTGTCACCATGTGCCGCATGCACCATAATTATTTTGGTTTCCTTAAAACTAGAAATTGTGTAATTTACAAGCGAGTATATACCGAGTGTCATTGGCAAGCATGTATGATCATATGTACTGAGGACAATTAGTGTGGGTTTCTTGAACTGATTGATTATTAAACAATCCAAAACTTGGAACTGATTGATTTTTAAATTCTTCCACAAAATTCAGTTACTTTGTAAGTAAAATCTTGGGGAATTAAGGACGGTTTGTGGTAATCTTATAGTTGTCATTTTAAGCACAAATTTAACATTTGAAAAATGGAAAGATGGGAAACTTAAATTCCTGTAGTTGTTCACCCCGAGCATGTACAACTCACATACCCATGTTAATTCACTAATTTAGTCAACTAATTAACTTAGATGGCCTGGTGATGTCATTTTTGATGTCGTACACTTTGAGAATGAAAGAGGATTTGCACTGCACTTAACACTTTTGCTGTTCATTTTTTTTTTTTTTTTTTTTTTTTTTTGAAATGTACTTCCACTTATGATATGAAATAAGCCTTAAGCTTTACATGCATGCACCATTGCTTTGCCAACATTGATATCTGCATAAAAAAAATATTGCATGTAGTGTGCTTTTGCATAGAAACGAATATATATCTATATATATACACGCTCCAGACTGCACATATACTTTCTTGGCATTTTGTTTGATTGCTGCTTCTTTAAGTTGGATATTTATTGACTATGACACGCGTCACTCTTTGCTGCCACCCTTTTATTGTTGATGCATGCTAGCATTTAGATATTCCATGGTATATGTTTCGGCAGTTTCATGGGAGAATATGCTCTAGTCATTAATAAAATCGTTAGGATTAACTAATTATATTTATCTGTTTATTTCGAAGTGACTAACTTGAAATAAGTTTAATCCCGACTCGAGTGTTTTATGTTTTCCATGGAACGCTCTGGTCAGGCCTAAGTGTTCCAGATTTAAAGATTTCAACTCGCAAATTGGTGAGCACATGAAGACGCATACGTGCGCAAGCCCGACTAAAAGTGTAAACTTTTATTCTTTTGAAAATTCATGTATATATTTTATGTCTTCCGCTGTAAAAATAAATTTTGTAAAACTGTGACATTTTGTATTTAAAATTTCGCTTTGAGATATACTATTTTCTTTCTGTGTCGTGATTCTATGTGTTGTTCGGGTTAAACCCATAAGCTAAACAAAGATTCGTCCTTTTGAGCGTCTAGAGTTGGTGTAATTACCGATTTGAGACGTTAAAAATAGTGAGTCATTACATAACTATTCCGATTATAATAGTTGATAAAGTATATAAGAGATTATAAAGTGGACGTAGGCTTGTTAAATGCCAAACCACTATAAACGCGTGTGTGATTCCCTTTATTTTCAGTTTCACAATCATTTATCTTCGCTTATTCTCTACAAAACCCTTTCTTTAGGTGTTATGCCAATTTTTGTTGTCAACAATGTGCATGAGCCGAAAGAAAATACAAAAGAAATCATAAAACTAGGGCAAAGTTATACCAAAACAACCTAAAATATAGCAGACCCTATGTGTGCTCTATTACTGATGTAGGCTAGAACAAATAAAAGTGATATTTTGACTTACTCTAACACCCTCCTTAAATCGAATGTGCAAATATTCAGTTAACAGTTCACAAATGCGAACTACAGTCACACTTTTCATTCCTACCCAGTTGGACATACTCAACTTCTTCCTGTTGATTGACACTTTAGCCATCAACAACTACTCTTGGTTTCCTTTGAGGGACCTACTTGATCACTGCATATGGATCATTCCTTGATACTGTGGTATTTGTCATCCCCCAACAAGCCACAACAACAAACTGACCATTTTGTCACACTTATTCGCTTGTAATTTGTCATGATTATTATCATGATAATTTTATCACATATATAACCATGATTGCTGGATCTCACGTTTAAAACCGTTATAACATATGTTTATTTTCTAAAATAAGTTAAGCTTACAGGGAGAGATGTGTAAACTATATCTTTCATTTACTAACTACTTTTCGCATGGACAACATGCGCATAATCTAGCATCATCCAAAAACTCACTGTACGATTTAGGGTTTCAATCCTCTTCTGGTGATTTCCAACGTTCTGTACAATTTAGGGTTCCGGAAAAGTGGATTTGGGGCTCACATTAACAACCACAGATTTCAATAACCCTTTCAAGCTAGCCCTTTTCCCCTTAGCAAAACTTCGATGGGAGCGACAACTTTGATGGGGGCAACTCTCTCATCCCTGACGGTTGTTTCATGTCTTCTCAATCCGTAGCCTAAACTACCAAAACCACCTTTTCAAGGTAACCCTTTTCCATGAATTTTCTTTTCGGTTTGATATTCCTCCCAATTTATCATTCCTTTTCAAGATGCGAAGTTAGAAAAAAGTACTACTATTAACGGTGAAGCAGATTAGCGAGGCATATCACTCCAGTGTCAAAATCTATATTGTCGTCAATGGGATTGATTCTATCGTTTCTTTCCTTGATTTTCAAATAAAGGATGATATTTTTTTAATCTAATTGGGTTCATAGGTGAAAGCGACAAGGATTCTAATAAATAAAGAAGATTGATTACTAATGTTTTCTTCACACTTAGTGAGGGAACATGGATGACAGTAGAAGGTATTTTTATAGTGATTTTTAAATAACTCGGCATTTCTCTCTTTAGGTTCTCACTTACTATATATTCAGTACTTTTCTTCCTTTCAGTATATTTGTAAGAAGTGTTAACATTATCATTATTTTCAGTATATTTAACTGCTTCTTCTACTCCTCCTTTATGACATCAATAAAGAGTTTCTCTTTCTTTCTAAACAATATTTCTTTAACATCAACTAATCTTATACAAGCGGCAGTGTATTTTTTAGATTTCATATTTGCTTGTTGGATGACACAAAACCTAGTCTTCTTCACTCACAGACTCATCTACTTTACATATAAGCATATACTTATTCTGTAACTGGCATTTCATCAAACCGTTCTCTCGAGCAATCACAAATATTCAATCGCATAAGCGACGTCCTACCCTTCATCTTCTTCATCTTCATATCCACACCTGCACATACTTCAACAGCAAAATCTTCTATAATCAAAGCTCCAAACAACCATCAAAAAACTTTACCTTCTAACAATTACTTTCACCAAACTCCTCCTCAAACTACAGTCACCTTCTCCTTTCCTTTAATCACTGTCTTCTCTATTGCAAGCTACAAACTACCGCGACCATCACCTGAGTGACCTCCTTAAACCAGCACAATTGAACCAACCTTTGCACTTCCCTAATTCAAGATACAACCAAACTTCAGTATTCATACATACATACAACCAACTACTCCAAGAAACCTGTCTTCGCGGCAAGAACCTGCAAGTGCAACTTATCTCTTTTTCAACCTAACGTCGCTGCCACAATTCCAAAACTACTCACATCACTCCAGACAACCACTACTTCAACCTTAACTTCTCTATACCTTAGCCACTGTCTGGACCCACCTTACTCAACATTTTCAGGATTTAGAATCCAAACATAATTTTCTACATCTCAAACCACATCACCATTCAAAACACTTCTTTTCTGTCTCTTTTTTGGTTAAACGATCACCTACACACTTCTAACATCTTATTTCCTTTACCTTCATTTATACAACATCAAATTTCCACGTTCAAATGTTTTTCATCTCCTCCTTCTTTTGATATAGCATATCAAACCTTAGTATAAGTAGTGGCATAGGGGTTAGTTTTCCCCAATATGGGACTAAATCATTTTGCCAAATCCACTTATTCATTTTCAACAACCCCCCACATGAATGAGTGGTTATCTAATCTGTTCTTTAAAATTGCGAAACCTTTATCATATCGGTAAAAGTAGCACAAAGGCCTTGAACTTTTCCTAGTGTTTTATCATTGTAATTTACTGGTGAATCAGTGGAATAGACTATACTTGAATTGTATGTCATTTGTGTAAGTCTATAAAGATAACACATGACAAATGCTCTTTAACTCCTTGGTTCTCTGTTTGTGTTCGTTCTTCCCATGAACACCGCCTTCGTTCCATGAGTGCTTGAAGAATTGGACCTTACAATTCTTCTTGAAGCGATGCCTTCGCACTCACATAGTGATTCTATAAAGTGTATCTTGTAATACCCCCACTTGGTTCTTTATAGTACCACAGTATAGACATCATTAAAAGCCAAGCTTATCCTATTCTCTGACGGGTTGTGCACTGACTTATCATAGGAATGGTTTGTATTTAACAGTGCCGTCAAGATTATCTTAAGCTTAGTTGTCCCTTTGAACCTAGATCTTGGGATCTCCAGTCAACTAGGTGGGGTTTCCATTTTTAGAAAACTTTTAGTTCTTAGGTCTGAAGCCCATTCCCATCGATAAGTTTTGAACTTTCTCTCTTGGAAAGCCTTTTGTTAGTGGGTATCCTTTGACCTTACATAGTCTATAGTGATAACTCCATTAGAGAGAAGTTGTCTTATGGTTTTTTTTATCTACGATGAATATGTCAAGACTTACCATTATACTATGTACTATTTGCCCTTCCTATAGCAGGTTGATCATCACAATGTATAAATATTGGAGGTACAAGTTTTTCCCAATTTGGAATGTCTTCCAAGAAACTCCTAAGCCAATCTGCTTCTTTTACGGCTTTATCTAGAGCAATGAATTCTGATTCCATTATTGACCTTGCTACGCAAGTCTGTTTGGATGATGTCCATGAGAATGCTCCATTTTCTAATGTAAACACATATCCACTTGTGGATTTTTTCTCATTTGAGCCAGTTATCCAATTGGCATTACTATATCCTTCTACTACAGAAGGATACTTCTCATATTGCAACACATAGTTTTGTGTCTACTTTAGATATCATAGGACCCTGATTATTGCATTCCAGTGATGTTTGTCAGGATTACTGCTATATCTACTCAACTTGCTTATAGCGTATGCAATATCAGGCCTAGTACAATTCATGATATACATAATACTTCCTAGTATACGAGAGTATTCAAGCCGATATATTCCATCACCGGTGTTCTTTACTCAATTCTGGTTCATAACCACTGGTGATTTTGCAATGGTTATATTATATTGCTTGAACCTTTCAGGTAATTTGGCAATGTAATGCGACTGAGATAATGCATATGCTTGTAGTGTTTTTATAATTTTCACACCTAAGATTACATCAGCCACTCCTAGATCTTTCATATCAAATCTAAAGGACAACATATCCTTCGTAGATTTTATTATGGCCTTACTATTCCTTAGGATCAACAAATCATCAACATAAAAACATACAATGACATATCCAATATCCGTATATCTTAAAAATACGCATTTATCTGATTCATTTGTTTTGAATTGATCTAATAACATAATTTCATCAAATTTCCCATGCCATTGTTTCGGTGCTTGTTTAAGGCCATAAAGTGATTTTACTAACTTGCACACCTTATTTTCATTTCCTAGGATTAAAAACCCTTCAGGTTGCTGCATATACATTTCTTCTTCTGGTTCACCATTTAAGAACACAATTTTCACATCCATTTGGTGTATTTCTAAAATTAATATGGATTCGACTGTAATAAGCATCCTAACCGATGTTATTCTAGTTACTGGTGAATACGTATGAAAGTAATCTAGATCGTCCTTCTGTCTAAATACTTTTATTACAAGTCTTGCTTTATACTTGTCTATTGAGCCGTCAGCTTTTAGTTTTTTCTTAAATATCCATTTATATCCTAGTAGTTTTGATCCTTTGGGTAGATCCACTAGTTCCCATGTATGGTTTTGTAAAATGGATTCTATTTCACTGTTGATAGCCTCCTTCCAGTATGGAGCCTCAGGAGATGACATTGCTTGTTGGTAAGTAAGAGGTTCATTTTCTATCATATATGCATAGAAATCGAGTCCAAAGGTTTTAGAAGCCCTTTGACATTTGCTCTTTCTGGGTTCCTCTACCTCAGTTTCAACATTTCTCTCATTCGAGTTTTGATTAACATTATCATCAGGAGTATCTGTACTATTGATCTCTTCTGAACAATTGTTTCAATAGAGGATTTTGAAGGATAAATGTGTTCAAAGAATCTAACATTTCGTGGCTCGATAATGGTGTTTTCATGAATGTAATCAATTTCAGATTTGTACACCAAAAATCGATATGCACTACTATTATGAGCATATCCAATGAATATGCAATCTATAGTCTTTGGTCCAATTTTGACTATTTTCAGTTTTGGTTTTTCTAATTTGGTAAGACACCCCCACACTTTCAAGTATTTGCCAGATGGTGGTCTGTTTTTCCTAAGTTCTTGTGGAGATTTAGATGTTTTCTTTCGTTGTATTTTATTAAAAAAATATGGTTTGCCGAAAGAATAGCTTCTCCACAAAAGTTATCTGGCAAGCCAAAACTAATTAGTAAGGCATTCATCATTTCTTTAAGAGTTCTATTTTTCCATTCGCCTATCCTGTTGGAATGAGGTGAATATGGAGTTGTAGTTTGATGTATAATTCCATGCTCAGCACCAAATTCCACAAACGGAGACTCATATTCTCCTCCTCTGTCACTTCTTAAAGATTTTTTTTCTCATTGAGTTGATTCTCAACTTCTGCCTTATACCGTTTAAACATGTCGATTGATTCGTCCTTGCTTCTAAGGAGATATACATAACAATATCTGGTACAATCATCAATGAATGTGATAAAGTACCTTTTTCCACCTTTAGTTTCACACATTTCAAATCACATACATCAGTATGTATTAATTCTAGATTTTCGATCTCTCGCTCAACGTGATGAAACAAGGTTCTTGTCAATTTTGCTTCTGCACAAACTTGACATTTATAGTCGGAATCTATATTGCATTTTGGTAAAAATTCTAGATTAAACAATTTTCACAATGTATCAAAATTTATGTGCCCTAATCTAAAATGCCATATGTTAGAAGGGTCGACAAAATAAGCAGAATATTCAGTTTTATTCATATCATTGTTTGGTACAACAGTGGTTACATTTGCTTTAAACAAGCCATCACACACATATCCTCTTCAACATACACTCCGTTCTTTGATATTACAAACTTATCAGCAACAAATGTTAGTTTGAAACCATGCTTGTTGAGCAACGATCCTGAAATTAGGTTCTTGCAGATTTCTGCAATGTGGAGAACGTCATTTAATTTTAGTTCCTTTTTAGAAGTCAACTTCAGTATAATCTTTCCCTTGCCTTCCACCTTTGACGTGGATGAGTTACCCATGAATAGTTGCTCGTGATCCGTGGCAGGTCTGTAGGTTGTAAACATCCACTTGTTGGTACATACACGACAAGTGGCTCCTATGTTTAGAAACCACTCCTTGTTGTTGCCAACAAGGTTGCATTTAGAAACAACTGCACATAAATCCATATCTACAACATCATCTAAATTTTCTGCCACATTTGCTTTTGGTTTCTTCTTTTTGGGTGCCTGACACTCGGTTGCTTTGTGGCCTTTCATTCAACAATTGTGGCAAGATCCTTGAAACTTCTTTTGTTTCTTTGACTTAGAATTCTGCTCGCGCTTTCTTTGATGTTTCTTTTCATCATCAACTACATTAGCCTTTTCCTGTAATGAACTGGTAGCCTTTTTTCTGATTTTTTGTTGTCTTCTTCATTTCGTAGATGAACAACCAGATCCTTCATGGTCATTTCCTTGCGCTTATGCTTCAAATAGTTTTTGAAATCCTTTCGTGACGGAGGAAACTTTTCGATAGCAGCAGCCACTTGGAATGACTCACTTAACTACAACTTTTAGTCACGAATTTCATGAATGATTACTTGGAGTTCTTGAATCTGACTGACGACTGTTTTGGAAACAACATTTTGAAGTCAAATAACTTCCCGACAATGAATTTCTTTATTCCGGCGTCTTCGGTTTTGTACTTCTTTTCAAGAGATAACCAGAGAACCTTTGCAGTCTCAACGGTACAATATACATTATATAGACTATTTTTTTAAACAAATTAGAATGTGATCTTACAGATGAATTCAGAATTTTACCATGTTGTAAGAGCCTCGATTTTGGTGGTGTTAATCTCCAGTTCTTCAACAAATGGGGGATCCTCCGAAAGGTACTTGGCTAGCCCCAATTTTGTCAAGTAGGAAAGCATCTTTTGTTGCCAGCATTTGAAATCCTGACCATTAAACTTCTCTGGTCTCTCGCCATGTGAATATGGGACGTTTGGTGGAAGCAGAGGTGGAGCTGGTGGCATAGTCTGTGTCGGCACAGATTTTGTTGTTGCTACTTTGTGACATCGTCGTCTGCAAATAGAAGCAACAATCAAACAATTTTGTTAAAATATTGTTAGAAACCAATCAACAAAAATGGCAGACAACCGTTTCTATGAACAGTAATGCTTAGAAGCATTAGCAAAATTGATTCAATGATATTGCAGTTTGCAATAATAAATATCAATCACAGTTCTGCAAGAAAGTATTATGCAATCATGAACTTAGGAAAACAAGAGAAATGATGAAATATTACCGATTATTGTCCGAGTACAGCAAACGCTATTTCCTTGAAACGAAATTGCTTCCTCTGCGGCGCTGATAGATTGAATGCGCAATCGTTTCCCAAGGATGAAACAGATCTTCTCTGTGATGCTTCGCTATAATAGCAGAGCGATGATGAACACAAGGTGGTTTTTATTTTGTAGAACAGTGCAACACGGAAGAAGATAAAGAGGAGAGAAAACCAAAATAAAATTGTTTTTGATTTGATTTTTTGCAGCCCTATATATAGACTGGAAGAGGCATATATTCATGAAAGGGTGCTTCTTTTTGAAATGCAACGGCTATGACTATTGGAAAGGTTGTGACCCTTTACCAACAAACATTTCCGTTGGCATTTGCATTGCAATATTCAAAAATGTAACGGTTCCGCAGCACAGCCCATCGGCGTTTAGAGGCCCAATCAATCGCCAGACCCCAAGAGCCTCAAGGTCCAAGGCCCTATCTTTTAACCTTTAAATATTAACATGAATGCTTTATCATGCCATTGCCTCTCTCTTCCATCTCCTCTTTCTTTTGATATAGAATATCAAATCTTGGTAAAAACAGTGCATAGGGGTTAGTTTTCCCCATTGTGGGACTGAATCATTTTGCCAAATCCACTTATTCATTTCCAACAATTTTCCCACATGAATGAGTGGTTATATAATCTGTTCTTAAAAATTGCAAAACATTTATCATATCGGTAAAAGTAGCACATAGGCCTTGAACTTTTACTAGTGTTTTTTCATTATAATTTACTGAGGAATCAGTGGACTAGACTGTCCTTGAACTGTAAGTCATTTCTGTAAGTCTAGAAAGATAACTAATGATAAATGCTCTTCGACTCCTTGGTTCTCTGTTTGTGTTCGTTTTTGCCATGAACACCGCCTTGGTTTCATGAATTCTTGAAGAATTCGACCTTACAATTCTTCTTAAGCGTCGCCTTCGCACTCACATATGTGATTATATAAAGAGTATGCCATAATACCCCCACATGGTTCTTTATAACACCACAGTATAAACATCATTAAAGGCAAAGCTTATCCTATTCTCTGATAGGTTGTGCACTGACTATCATAGGAATGATTTGTATTTAACAGTGTCGTCAATTTTATCTTAAACTTAGTTGTCCCTTTGAACCTAGATCTTGGGATCTCCAGTCAACTAGATGAGCTTTCCATTTTTAGAAAACTTTTCATTCTTAGGACTTAAGCCCATTCCCGTCGATAAGGCTTGAACTTTCTCTCTTGGCAAGCCTTTTTTAGTGGATCCACTATGTAATCTCTTGACCTTACATAGTCTATAGTGATAACTCCATTAGAAAGAAGTTGTCTTATAGTTTATGTCTATGATGAATATGTCGAGACTTACCATTATACAATGTACTATTTGCCCTTCCCATACCAGATTGATTATCACAATGTATACATATTGGAGGTAAAGGTTTTTCCCAATTTGGAATGTCTACCAAGAAACTCCTAAGCCAATATGCTTCTTCTGCGGCTTTATCTAGAGCAATAATTCTGATTCCATTGTTGGCCTTGCTATGCAAGTCTGTTTGGATGATTTCCATGAGATTGCTCCATTTCCTAATGTAAACACATATCTACTTATGGATTTATTGTCATTTGAGCCAGTTATTCAATTGGCATCACTATATCCTTCTATCACTGAAGGATACTTCTCATATTGCAACACATAGTTTTGTGTGTACTTTAGATATCCTAGGACCCTGATTATTGCTTTCCAGTGACGTTTGCCAGGATTACTGGTAAATCCACTCAACTTGCTTATAGTGTATGCAATATCAGGCCTAGTACAATTCATGACATCCGTAATACTTCCTAGTATACGAGAGTATTTAAGTTGATATATTCCATCACCGGTGTTCTTTAGCAATTTTGGTTCATATCCACTGGTAATTTTGCAATGGTTATATTATATTGCTTGAACCTTTCAAGTAATTTGGCAATGTAATGCGACTGAGATAATGCATATCCTTATTTCGCTTATATAATTTTCATACCCAAGATTACATCAGCCACTCCTAGGTCTTTCACATCGAATCTAGAGGACAACATATACTTCGTTGATTTTATTATGGCCTTATTATTCCCTAGGATTAACAAATCATCAACATAAAGACATACAATGACATATCCAATATCCCCGTATATCTTACATATACGCATTTATCTGATTCATTTATTTTGAATCCATTTGATAGCATAGTTTCATCAAATTTCCTGTGCCATTGTTTCGGTGCTTGTTTAAGGCCGTAAAGAGATTTTACTAACTTGCACACCTTATTTTCATTTCCTGGGCTTAGAAACCCTTCAGGTTGCTGCATATATATTTCTTCCTCTAGCTCACTATTTAAGAATGCAGTTTTCACATCCATTTGGTGTATTTCTAAATTTATCATGGATGCGATTGCAATAAGCATCTTAATTGATGTTATTCTAGTTACTGGTGAATATGTATCAAAGTTATCTAGATCTTACTTCTGCCTAAATCCTTTTATTACAAGTCTTGCTTTATACTTGTCTATTGAGCCGTCAGCTTTTAGTTTTTTCTTAAATATCCATTTATATCCTAATGGTTTTGATCCTTTAGGAAGATCCACTAGTTCTTATGTATGATTTTGTAAAATGGATTCTATTTCACTGTTGACAGCCTCCTTCCAGTATGGAGACTTAGGAGATGACACTGCTTGTTGGTAAGTAAGGGGTTCATTTTCTATCATATATGCATAGAAATCAGGTCCAAAGGTTTTAGAAGTCCTATGACGTTTGCTCCTTTTGGTTTCCTTTACCTCAGTTTCAACATTTCCCTCATTTGAGTTTTGATTAACATTATCCTCAGGAGTATCCGTTTCTCTTGATCTCTTTTGAACAATTGTTTCAATATAGGATTTTAGAGGATAAATGTGTTCGAAGAATCTAGCATTTCGTGACTCGAAAATAGTATTCTCATTAATGTCATCAATTTCAAATTTGTACACCAAAAATCGATATGCACTACTATTATGAGCATATCCAATGGATATGCATTCTATAGTCTTTAGTCCAATTTTGACTTTTTTCGGTTTTGGTTTTTCTACTTTGGCAAGACACCCCCACACTTTTAAGTATTTGTAGGATGGTGGTCTGTTTTTCCAAAGTTCATGTGGAGATTTAGTTGTTTTCTTTCGTGGTATTTTGTTCAAAATATGATTTGTCGAAAGAATAGATTCTCTCCAAAATTATCTAGCAAGCCAGAACTAATTAGTAAGGCACTCATCATTTCTTTAAGAGTTATATTTTTCTGTTTGGCTATACCATTGGATTGAGGTGAATACGAGGCTGTAGTTAGATGTATAATTCCATGCTCAGCATAGAATTCCTCAAACAGAGACCCATATTCTCCTCCTTTATCACTTCTTATAAGATTTTATTTTCTTATTGAGTTGATTCTCAACTTATGCCTTATACTATTTAAACATGTCGATTAATTTGTGCTTGCTTCTAAGGAGATATACGTAACAATATCTGGTACAATCATCAATGAATGTGATATACATAACAATACCAGTGGCAGATCTGTAAGTTGTAAACATCCACTTGTTGGCACATATATAATGAGTGGCTCCTGTGTCTAGTAACCACTCCTTGTTGTTGCCAACAAGGTGGCATTCAGAAACAACCACACATTAATACATATCTCCAACATCATCTGAATTTACTGCCACATTTGCTTCTAGTTTCTTCATTTTGGGTACCCAACACGCGTCTGCATTATGGCCTTTCTTTCCAAAATTGTTGCAAGATCCTTGAAACTTTTTTTGTTTCTTTGATTATAATTCTGCTTGCGCTTTCTTTTGTTTGACTTTTCACCCTCAACCACATTATCCTTTGCCTGTAAAGAACTAGCAGCCTTTTTCTTTGATTTTCTGTTGTCTCCTTCAATTCGTAGACGAACAATCAGATCCTCCACGGCCATTTCCTTACGCTTATGCTTCAAATAGTTTTTGAAATCCTTTCGTGACGGAGGCAACTTTTCGATAGTGGCAGCCACTTGAAATGACTCACTTAACTCCATCTTTCATCATGAATTTCACGAATGATTACTTGGAGTTCTTGAATCTGACTTTCGACTGTTTTGGAATCGACCATTTTGAGGTTAAGAAACTTCCCGACAATGAATTTCTTCATTCTGGCGTCTTCAGTTTTGTGCTTCTTTTCAAGAGATAACCAGATAACCTTTGCAGTCTCAATGGTACAATATACATTATATAAACCATTTTACAAACCATTGAGAATGCAATTCTTACAAATAAAGTCAGAATTCTTCCATGTTGTAAGAGCCTCGACTTTGGTGGCGTCATGCTCCAGTTCTTCAACAAATGGGGGATCTTTTGTAAGGTACTTGGCCAGCCCCGATGTTGTCAGGTAGAATAGCATCTTTTGTTGCCAGCGTTTGAAATCCTGACCATTAAACTTCTCTGGTCTCTTGCCATGTGAATATGGGACAGTTGGTGGAAACAGAGGCAGAGCCGATGGCACAGTCTGTGTCGGCATAGATTTATGTTTGCTACTTTTTGACATCGTCATCTGCAACAATGAAATAATGTCGTTTCAAGATTGTTAGAAACCAATCATCGAAAACGATAAACAACTATTTCTACGAACAGTAACGCTTATAAGCATTAGCAAAATTGATTCAATGATATTGCAATTTGCAACAACAAATATCAATCATAGTTTTGCAAAAGAATCGTATGAAACAATACTATGCAATGAAGAATTTAAGAAAACAATCCATGAAATGAAATTGCTTCCTCTGCGGCGCTGGTAGGTTGAATCAGCAATCGTTTCCCAAAGATGATACGGACCTTCTCTGCGATGCTGCGATGCAATCGTAGAGCGACGACGAACACAAGGCAGTTTTTATTTTGTATAATAGTGTAACTGGGAAGAAGATAAAGAGCAGAGAAAACCAAAATAATATTGATTTTGATTTGATTTTTTACAGGCCTATATATAGGATGGAAGATGCATCTATCCCGAGACCTTATCTTTTGACCTTTAAATATTAACATTAATGCTTTATCATGCCATTGCCTCTCTCTTCCATTTCCTCTTTCTTTTGATATAGCTTATAAAACCTTAGTATAAGTAGTAACATAGGGGTTAGTTTTCCCCAATGTGGGACTAAATGATTTTGCCCCAACAGTCACCTCTAGTCATGACTTTTTTTTACAGATAGTTCATAATTTAATTGAAATTGTTAACCATACGGTAAGGATAGAGGACATATCACCGTATTTTATTTCCTTAGCCAATCTATGTCAATGACTATGTGTGTTCTGAATTGATTTGGGCTTGACATGCCATTTCAAGCTGATCTATCCGAGACCGAAAGGACTTCCATGCTGATGGTTTTATTCTTATTATGTGATGTTTCATTTTGACATGTAGCAGTAACACCGGTTGGAATGTGCATTATTCCTACTCACTATCAGTGGTGTTTTGGCCGCTAGCTCCCCCAGATCTAAACCGTTCATTTTTGGAGATTGGATTCTTTAATTGGGAACGAGAAGAGGAATCACCAAGTATAGGCACGTTTGCTATTGCAGTGAAAGAATTATGCAAACGCTTCACACTATCAAATGGTGATATACTTACCAATCTATGAATTCCTACTCTGCTTTGGCATATCCATATGCATACTCACTATCCCTTTCAAATTATAGCACTTCGAACAACTCCATTCGTCTCCGTTGTTTCAAACAACACCCGCAACCAACATGAACGACGAGATACAAGGCGGTGACTCTTGACTCTCACAAAAAATGGCTACATCAAATCCCCAACACAAGAAAAAAATCAACATCATCGTTACATGTTTCAGATTCTGACATTGAAACACACTACTACCTGTTGGGTTTCCCTCCTAATTTTTTGGGATGCTCAACAAATATTACGAAAGGTGTGAAGACACATCAGATTCTCTGCGTATTTATGTAAATCCAGCTGGAAACATTCTTTACAAGGAAGAAGTTTGAAAGCCACAACAAGCTTTGTGATAACCTTTTGTATTCCACACACACACACACACACATATATATATATATATATGTGTGTGTGTGTGTGTGTGTGTATATACATGTATGTATATATATATATGTATATATATATATATATACATATGAGTGTGAGAGAAATACTGAAAATCATCCAAGATTTAAGGTGAGCTCTTGTAATCCTACTATCACCTTTTAGTAGAAGAATTGGACTTCTAATTACGCGGGTTTTTCCTCATTGGGTTTTCCGCGTAAAAAATCTCCTTGCTGCTTGTTATTTTTCATATATCTATTAATTATTTTACTGCACTTTAATTGTCGGCTTCACTACAAAGAGGAAATCATAAAGTATTACTCAACAGTGGTATCAGAGCAAGGTTCAGCAATATATTTCCTTCTTGTATAAGCTACAATGGAGACCACTTTTATACGTGATGGTGAAATGTTTAAGCTCACTGTAGAGAATTTTTCTTACTGGAAGCCAATGATAGAAGAACATCTGTACTGAAAGGATTTGTACGAGCCAATCACAAACGCAGATAAGCCGAAAGTAAAATCCGAAAAAGAATGAGAACTTTTGAACTAGAAAGCAATTGCCATGAACCGAAAATATATAGATCAAAGTTTATTTGAGCATGTATCTACTTATGCTAATGCCTAACAGTTATGGAAGAAAGTTGAGTCAATGATTCAAAAGAAGACACCTCAGAACAAAGCTCATTAGTAAGACGATTGGTTAAATCAGAATACAAAGATGGTCAAGGCATGGTTGAGCACCTGAATAGCTTTAAGTGTTTAGTAAATCAGTTAACCAAGATTGTATTGAAGATAGATGATGAACTGCAAGCCTGCCTTCTTTTATGCTCTTTACCTGAGAGTTCGGATACTTTGGTTATTACTCTAAGTAACTCGGTCCCAGAAGGAAAACTCACCATAGATGTGGTTGCTGATAGCCTTCTAAAAGAATAGTCAAGAAGAAAAGAGCATGGAAAACACAATGCGAGGCTCATATAGTAGAGAATCGAGGCAGAAGTGAATTCCATGGAAGAAATAAAAAAAAAGGGACGCGATAAGTCAGGAGGACATTCCAAATCTCGCTCCAGAATTACTTGTTATTGTTGTGGCAAACTAGGTCATAAAAAATCTAAATATCCTAATCTCAAAAGAGATCAAAAAAATGGAACTGTGAAGCTAGATCAAGTTGACCTGAGAAAGAAGGAAGAACAAAACACTAGAGCAGTTGCAGTCAAAGATGAATCAGATGTATTCTTTATTGGAGATGACAATTATCTCAATTTGACTTATGATGACAATATATGGATTGTCGACTCAGGTGCTTCCTTTCACATTACTCCATATGAATGGTTTTTTTTCCTTATCAAAAAGGTAATTTTGGTACTGTTAGAATGAGTAATCAAGCTACTAGAAAAATTATTAGCATAGAAGATGTTCAATTGATAACTAATACTGTTTGCAAGCTCATATTGAAGGACGTAAGACATGTTCCAGATATGCGCCTCAATCTAATATCTGCAGGTAAGCTTGATGACACTGGTTTAGTTAATCAATTTGGTTCTGGAAAATGGAAACTCACAAATGGAAACATGGTCATTGCTTGAGGCAAAAAGGAGGGCTCTTTGTATTTAATACATGGTTGTTTACGTAGTAAAGCTAATGTTATCCGTGATAATTCAGTATTGGAACCATGGCATAAGAGATTAGGACACCTAAGTGAAAAGGGATTGCAAATTCTTGCCGAAAAGGAGTTGATCCCTAAAGTGAAAGGTAAAAAACTTGAACCTTGTATTGATTGTTTGGCTGGAAAACAACATAGAGTTTCCTTTTATAGATCAAATAAACCATCAAGAAGAAAGCATATTATTGATTTAGTACATACGAATGTCTACTCTATGACTAAAAAATCTCTTGGAGGTGCATTATATTTGTAACGTTCATTGATGATCATTCAAGAAAAGTTTGGGTGTATTTGTTGAAAAAAAAGAAATGTACTTGTAGCTTTTAAGGAGTTTCATGCCATGGTGGAATGACAAACAAAAAAGAAGTTGAAGTGTGTCCATGCTGATAATGGTGGTAAATATTGTGTTCCATTTGAAGATTACTGCAAGACATTTGGCATCTGTCTTGAAAAAACACCTCCAAAGACACCTCAACTAAACGGTGTTGCTGAGAGAATGAATCAAACCATCGAAGAAAGAGTTCGATGTATGATATCCCATGCTAAACTCTCTAAATCATTCTGGGGAGAAGCTGTGAAGATTGCTATTGATATAATTAATCTCTCACCATCAGGTCCACTAAACAAAGGCATTCCAGATGAAGTTTGGTCGGGCAAGAAGATCTCTTATGACCAGTTAAAGGTGTTTGGTTGTCTTGCATTCGTTCATATTCCTAAAGACGATCAGGCTAAACTTGACTCAAAAACCAAACAGTGTATTTACCTTGGTTCACCTAAAATGAGTTTGGATATCGGTTATGGGATCCAGTTAAAAGAAAGATTGTTAGAAGCCGAGATGTTATATTTTTTGAAGACTAGACAATAGAAGATCTTAAGCAAACAAAGAAGTCCAGACCTAAGCATATAATATATTCATATCTTGCACCATCCTCTGTGATGCAAGATGCAAGTGGAAGGCAAGAGGTGGAGCCTAATCATAACGGGTTGCAAAGAAAACATGAAGTTACTGAACAATCAATTGAAGAGCCATCATTGCATGAACAGTCTCAGTCAAATGAAGAGATGACAGATGAAACAAATGCTACAACACAACCTCTACTACGATGCTCTAATAAAGAAAGAGATGCCTTTACAAGATATCCTAGAGATGAGTATGTTGTAATCGCCGATGAGGGGGGGCCTCGAAGTAACGGACAAGCCATGACCAATGAACACAAAGGAGAATAGGACAAAGCTATGCATGAAGAAATGCAGTCCTTGCATGACAACTGTACATATGATCTGGTGGTGCTACCCAAGGGGAAATGAGCTTTAAAATGGAAATACAAAGTTTGAATTGTCGTTAAGGGATGCAATCAAAAGAAAGTATTGATTTGATGAAATATTCTCTCCCGTGGTAAAGATGTCATCTATTAGAGTTGTAATGGGTCTAGCAGCTTGCTTAGACTTAGAAGTTGAACAACTCGATGTTAAAACAACATTTTTACACGGAGATCTACAGGAAGAGATCTATATGGAGCAACCCGAGGGGATCAAAGTTGCGGGAAAAGAACATCTAGTGCGTCATCTCAAGAAGAGTCTATACGGTTTAAAACAAGCACTGCGCCAATAGTATAAGAAGTTCAACTCTTTCATGACTCAATACGAGTTCAAGAAGACTCTAAGCAATCATTATGTATATATAAAGAAGTATGCTGGTGGTGATTTCATCATACTTTTATTATATGTTGATGATATATTGATTGTTGGACAGGACAAAAACAGAATTACAGCTCTCAAGAAGGCTTTAAACGAATCATTTGCAATGAAAGATTTGAGATCAACACGACAGATTCTTGGAATGAAAGTCACTTGTGATGGATCTAAGGGAATATTGTGGCTATCCCAAGAAAGATATATAGAGAAAATTCTTGAAAGATTTAACATGCACAAGGCCAAGCCTGTAAGTGTACTACTTGCCAACCATTTTAAACTAAGCAAGGAACAGAGTCCAAAAACTGAAAATGAAAGGGCTGAAATGAAGAATGTCCCGTATTCTTCTACTGATGGCAGTTTAATGTATGCCATGATATGTACACGACCAGATATTGCATACGCTGTTGGAGTTGCGAGTCGGCATTTATCAAATCTTGGGAAGCAACATTGGGCTGTTGTTAAATGGATATTTTGATATCTCCAAGGAACAACCAAAAGATGTTTGTGCTTCGGAAAAGGAAAACCTGTGTTGAAAGGATACACAGACGCAGATATGGCAGGAGATGTTGACTTTAGAAAATCGGCATTAGGCTATTTGATTACTTTTGTGAATATTAGGCACACATTCCTATTTTTAAACTTAATTAGGCTCACATCTCTCCTATGTTTTAAATGTAAACCCGCCCCCCTATTTTTTAACTTTCGTGTTTTACATATTTTGGCCAGAAAAACATGCGCTACTATAAAAAAAATCAAAATCAAAATTCTGGAAATATTCTCGAAAGTTCACAAAATTTAAAAAAAAAAATGTTGCATACATGTATGCAACTATTACCAATATTTGCATACATGTGTGCAACTATTGCATAAGCTATTTTGGCTTGAAAATCTGGACGGATACTTGCATACATGTGTGCAACTATTTGAAATACTTGCACACATGTATGGATGTATTACACGAAGAAAACTTAAGTGAAAATTAGCCTGCGGATTGTTAAACATTTTTACGCAAGAATTATGCAATACTTGCACAGATGTATGCACGAAGATCAATACAAATGCGTGACTGGTATTCCTGCACAGATGTATATATGAAAATTCAAATATATGCATACTATTATGCATTTAACTGCAGCTTAGCTGTTTTTTTCGTATTTGATGCCTTGTTTGATGGTTTTTTTATCTGAATTTTTTATCGAGTGCATGTTTGATTTAAATATGAATTTATGTATATTTTTTAATTTTTTTAGTGAATTTTCGAAAAATAGGTACTAAATTTACAATAAATTTATGACCAGATATGAGCCTAATTTTAAAACTTACTAGGGACCTGTGTCAAACAAACCCATTTCTTTTTCGGGGGGAGGGGGGGGATCTATCTTGGCAATCTAAACTCCAAAAATGTGTTGTCTTGTCTACAACTGAATCCGAATTCATTGCAGCTACAGAATCATGCAAAGAGATGTTATGGCTGAAAAACTTCTTGTTAGAATTGGGCCTAAAACGAGAAAGTTATGATCACTATTGTGACAATCAAAATAAAATTCAACTTGCTAAAAATTCAGCCTATCATTTACGATCAAAACACATTGATGTTCGATATCACTGGCCGATTAGAGATATGTTGGGAGCAAAGTTGTTGCAACTCAAAAAAAGTTCATACTAATGATAATTGGTCAGACATGTTGACGAAGGCCATGCCAACTAAGGAATTTGATGACTGTTGTGATGGTGTTAACATGGATATACTCCCAGATTAAGTCGGGAAAGGGGAGATTTGTTGGGTTTCCCTCCTAGTTTTTTGGGATGCTCAACAAATATTATGAAAGGTGTGAAGACACATCAAATTCTCTGCATATTTATGTATATCGATCCAATTGGAAACATTATTTCTAAGGAAGAAGTTTGAAAGCCACAACAAGCTTTGTGAGAACCTTTTGTACTTCACACACACATACAGACACACACACATATAATCCTACTATCATCTTATAGTAGAAGAATTGGACTTCCAGTCCTGCGGTTTTTCCCTCATTGAGTTTTCCGCATAAACAAATTTCTTGTGTTGTTGCTTGTTATTTTTCATATATCTGTTAATTATTTTACTTATCTGTTAATTATTTTACTACACTTCACTTCTCAGCTTCACTACACAGAGAAAATTATAACGTATTACTCAACACTACCAAACATAACTAAGTCAAATACAATCATTCACAGGCAGGCATCGCTGATCCACACTCTACATCAATCATATCTGACAACAACAACAACAAAACCAATAAAAATAAAATTATTGATATTCCCTGATTCAACAGCACGGCTTCAGTGCCTGAAACTGGAAAGCAAACATTTTGACGGCAACTGGTCCGGCGAACGATAGCCGCTGGAAAAATGAAATACCAACATCGACTCTACTAGGGGTTAGTCTTATATTATTGGAAATAATCTTGGCTTTTCAGGAAACAATTAATTGTATTGTTAAATTAGCAATTGTATTAATGAACTGAATAAATCAAGGGAAAATCTAGACTTTCTATTTTAGATATTCTAGATAATGCATTCCTAGAATACTCTAGAGAGTGCATTACATTTTAAAAGCAAGGTAATCAAGCTGATGTATGTATGCAATCAAAATTTGTAATCAAAAGGAAAGCAATGAAAATTTCCTCCTCATTAAAATAATTCTCTCAAAAAATTCTTCTTCTTCTCTTAAAATATTCCTAACAGCGATATCAGAGCTCTAGATCCTTGCAATTAAAAAAAAAACAAAGTGCAAAGTAATGGCTTCTCCAAGCAATACTTCAGCAAGCATCAACTCCACCTATAGCAATTTCCAAGTTCCTTTATTTGAAGGAGAAAATTATGATTTTTAGGCAATAAAAATGGAGACTTTGTTCAGCTCGTTGGATGTCTAGGAGTTCATCAAATAAGGATATGAAGACTTAACAGCTGCGGCAGAACGTACAACAGCCCAAACTGAAGTATTAAAAAAGAAAAAAGTCACAGATGCTGGAGTTCTTGGAATGATTCAAAGAGGAGTGTCAAACACCATATTCTCAAGAATTATGAGAGCAAAAACAGCCAAGGAAGCATGAGAAATCTTGCAACAAGAGTTTGAAGGGTATTCAAAAGTGAGAACTGTCAAACTTCAATCTCTAAAGAGAGATTTTGAAAATAAAAAAATGAAAGAAAATGAAAGTTTGAATGAGTATTTTAATAGGCTGTCCGAATTAGTGAATCAAATGAATTCTCATGGAGATATAATTGACGATTGTAGAATTACTGATAAAATTTTGATAAGCTTAACTGAAAATTTTGATCCTATGGTGGTTGTTATAGAAGAAACCAAAGGTTTATCAAACATGACCGTTCAAGGCTTGATCGGTTCACTTAGATTCTATGAGCAAAGGTTGTTACGCCGTATAGAAAAGACAGTTGAAAACGCGTTTCAGTCCAAACTCACCACTCAATTAAACAATAAAAAAACAATAAAGCAAAATAATGGCGAGTCTTCTAGAGGTGGCAGATTTGGCAAAGGAAGAGGAAGAAATTCACGCGGAAGAGAAGTGGTGAAGGAACAAATAAATGGTGTGGAATTTGCAAAAAAAAAGCTCTCATGAAGAAAAGGATTGTTGGAACAAAGGAAAGCCACAATGTCATAATTGCAAAAGGTTCGGGCACATTCAAAAGGACTGTCGCCTTGGTAAGCCACAAAACATAGCATTTGCCAGAGCGGAAGATATGGAAGGGAGCTTGTTCTTTGCTTGTCTAAAGGCAACTGAAGAATATAAGAATATATGGTATCTGGACAACGGATATAGCAATCATATGACAGGAGATAAAAATGCATTCACTGACATATATCATTCATTTGGTTCGAAAGTTATACTTGGCAATGGAGAGTATGTTGAAGTTGAAGGCAAAGGCAACATGGAGTTGCAACAAAGCAGGGAAGTAAAGTTATTCATGATACCTTTTATGTTCCTAAATTAGATGAGAATTTGTTAAGCATTGGACAACTTTTAGAGCATGGCTATTCTCTTTGATTTGAGAATCAAGAATGTAAAATCATTGATTCAAAAGGAAAAGCTACTGCTGTAATAAAAATGACAAACAACAGAAGCTTTCCCCTCCATCTCAATTATGAGAAAAATCATAACTTCATGGCAGAAAAGGAAGATGACACTTGTTTATGGCATAAGAGACTTGGACACTTAAACTACAATAGTCTCACATTGCTTTCACAAAAGAAGATGGTATATGGGGTTGCCAACAATAAAAAAAAAGAACATAGAGTATGTGAAAGATGTGTACTTGGAAAACATCACCGACAACCGTTTCCAAAGGAAGGATCAAGAAGAGCCAAAGAAGTTTTGGAATTAGTATACACAGATGCATGCGGTCCTATGAGCACATTATCTCATGCTCAAAACAGGTACATTATTTTATTCATTGATGATTTGACCCGCATGACATGGGTTTATTTTATGAGACAAAAATCTGAAGTGTTTGTTATATTTAAGAAGTTTAAAGCTTTTGTTGAGAAACAAAGTGGCAGGTCCATAAAAGTTTTGAGAAGTGACAGGGGGAAGGAGTATAACTCCAATGATTTTGATAAATTTTGTGAAGAAGAAGGTGTGGAGAGACAACTAACCGTTAGGTATACACCTCAGCAAAACGACGTATCCGAAAGGAAGAATCAAACAGTGATGGAGATGGCTAAATCAATGTTGTTTGAGAAAGACATGCCTAAAGAATTTTGGCTCGAGGCTATAAATACAGCTGTGTATTTGCTGAATAGATGTCCAACAAAAGCTGTATGAAATATGACGCCATTTGAAGCATGGAGTGAAAGAAAGCCTTTAGTGAATCACCTTAGATTCTTTGGGAGTATTTGCTATGCTCAAATTCCTAAAGAAAAAAGGACAAAGCTTCAAGAAGCAAGTGAAAGATGCATTTTTATTGGCTATAGTTCTGTGTCAAAGGGTTACAGACTTTACAACTTGAAGAAAAGAAAGTAATCATCAGTAGAGATGTTGTATTTGATGAGAAGACATCTTGGAATTGGAAAAAGGAGAAAGTGGATGATAAAACCGTTCCAACAGTAATTTTACAACAAAATCCAACTACACTTGCAAATAACCAATGTGATTCATCTACACCAAGTTCTCCATCTAGCACTTCATCCTCAGTAAGCCATAATTCATCATCTCCATGCTCAACCCTAATAAAAATAAGGAGTTTGGATGATATTTTTGCTAGGTGCAACTATTGCGCAATGGAACCAGAAAATTTTGAAGAAGCGGTTAAAGAAGATGCTTGGAGAAAGGCAATGCAAGAAGAGATGGATGCACTTGAAAGGAACAAAACATGGATGTTGGTTGGTAAGCCAAAAAACAAAGAAACCATTGGAGTAAAACGAATGTACAAAGTGAAGCATAATCCAGATGGTTCAGTTCAAAAGAACAAAGTAAGACTCGTTGCAAAGGGTTATTCTCAACAGCACGGTATTGACTACAAAGTGACATTCGCTCCAGTGGCACGTCTTGACACCAGTAGAGTTTTAATATCACTTGCAGCCCAAAAAGGATAGAAGTTATATCAGCTAGATGTAAAATCGGCATTCTTGAATGGAAAATTGAAAGAAGAGGTTTACGTGGAGCAACCTCAAGGATTTGAGATTGAAGGACAAGAAGAAAAAGTTTACAAACTAAAGAAAGCGCTTTATAGGCTAAAACAAGCACCGTGAGCATGGTATAACAATATTGACAATTATTTCATGGAGAAAGGCTTTGAGAAGAGCAAGAATGAGCCTAATTTGTATGTCAAACGGCAAGCTGGCCTAGCTACCCAACAAGCAATTTGGTTGAAGAAAATACTAAATGATTTTGGTGAGAAATAAGAAGTTGTGACTATCCATTGTGACAACAAATCAGCCATTTCTATAGCTAAGAATCCATTTCATCATGGAAGAACAAAGCATATAGCCATCAAACATCATTTTATTCAATAAGCAATTGAAAATGAAGAGGTGCAGCTGAATTTTTGCAAAACAAATAATCAAGTTGCTGATATTATCACAAAATCATTGAAGTCTGATAATTTTAAAAGATTATGAGACATTCTTGGAGTTAAAAAACCAAGCTTACAGGGGAATATTGGAAAATATCGGTTTTCATGAAATAATTAATTGTATTAATGAATTAAATAAATCAAGGGAAAAACTAGACTTTCTATTTTAGATATTCTAGATAATGCATTCCTAGAATACTCTAGAGAGTGCACTGCATTATAAAAGCAAGGTAATCAAGCTGATGTATGTATGCAATCAAAATTTGTAATCAAAATGAAGCAAAGAAAATTTCCTCCTCATCAAAAGAATTCTCTCAAAAATTCCTTCTTCTTCTCTTAAAATTTTCCTAACATATATTTCTGATACCAATTGTTAAGAATAATAGAAATATAAATAGGAGCTCAAAAGATTACTACGTTAACCAATTGAAACCATACATTTATAGGTTGTACATGAGTCGAAAGCAAATACCAAAGAAACAATAAAACTAGACAAACTTATACCAAAGCAACCTAAAACATAGCTGACATTATTGATGTAGACCAGAAAAACTAAAAGGTGATATTTTTGACTTATTTTCATCATGGCATTACGGATCATGTTGATCAATTTGGTAGGAAGAATAAGGGTACGAGACCAATACACCGCCATTGAGAATATAACTGATTTTATGAGGCATAACCGACCAGCCTGACAGAGAAGCCTATTGGGACAACTGTCAATACGTGCCAATATTTTTTCACACAGAGGAAGATATTGAAGCTTAGTTATTCTAGAAGTAGATATGGATGCCTAAGTAGCTAATGGTGTTGTTTCTCAGTTGAAGGGAGGTGGTTAAAGAAATATCACGAACAAGAGATATAGGATCTCCTTGTCTAATGCCTTGCTTGCTATTGTAGTGAAAGAAGTATGCAAACGCTTCACACTATCAAATGGTGATATACTCACCAATCTATGGATTCCTACTTCTGCTTTGGCATATCCATATGCTTACTCACTATCCCTTTCAAATTACAGCACTTCGAACAACTCCATTCATCCCCATTGTTTCAAACAACACCCGCAACCAACACAAACGACGAGACACACGGCGGTGACTCTTAACTCTCAAAACAAACGGCTACATCAGCATAATTCAACATCATCGTCACATGTTTCAGATTCTGACATTGAAACACTCTACTACCAAACATAACTAAGTCAAACACAATCATTCATAGGCAGGCATCGCTGATCCACACTCTACGTCAATCATCTTTGGCAACAACAACAAAACCAATAAAAACCAAATTATTGATATTCCCTGATTCAACAACATGGTTCAAGTGCCTGAAACTGGAAAGCAAACATTTTGATGGCAGTTGGTCCGGCGAACGATAGCCTTAAATAGTCGCTACTGCCGCTGGAAAAATGAAATATCAACATCGATTCTACTAGGGGTTAGCCTTATATCTCTGATACCAATTGTTAAGAATAATGGAAATAAAAATAGGAGCTCAAAAGATTACTACGTTAACCAATTGAAACCATACATTTATAGGTTGTACATGAGCCGAAAGCAAATACCAAAGAAACCATAAAACTAGGACAAACTTATACCAAAGCAACCTAAAACAAAGCTGATCCTATAAGTGCTCTATTATTGATGTAGACCAGAAAAACTAAAAGGTGATATTTTTGACTTATTTTCATCATGGCACTACGGATCATGTTGATCAAATTGATAGGAAGAATAAGGGTGCGAGACCAATACACCGCCACTGAGAATATAACTGAGTTTATGAGGCATAACCGACCAGCCTGACAGAGAAGCCTATTGGGACAACTATCTACGTGCCAATATTTTTTCATACAGTGGAAGATATTGAAGCTTAGTTATTCTAGAAGTAGATTGGGGGATGCCTAAGTAGCTAATGGTGTTGTTTCTCAGTTGAAGGGAGGCGGTTAAAAGAGATATCACGAACAAGAGATATTGGATCTCCTTGCCTTAATGCCTTGCTTGCTGGGAAAGAAACAAGTGGGGCAACCATTCAATAGGATAGAAAATCTTGCAGTTGATATACAGAGGTAGATCCAGGCAACAAACCTTTCAGGAAAATTCAATAGTGCCATGACCCTCGCTATGGAGTCCCAATGCAAGGAACCAAAGGCTTTCTTGACGTCAAATTTGTGCACGGCAACCTGGAAGTAAATTGCAGGATGGACGTATAAAAGCCTTTTTCTCGTAAGCCCAATTACCCATGTAAATAATATACTAAGTTACTAACTAAAGCAAGTATGCACAGCCGTGCAATGCACGTGCACACACACTCCCGACTTATGTTTTGGGTTCAGACCACACAGCATGCATCAGGGATCCATCCATATCATCGTTGACCCCACCCTTAACATCCAATGCTGACGTGGTGATACCAGTTATGGCCTTCGAAGTAGGAAGCAAGGTGTTTGTGCAAATGTTGCCTTCATCTCCCTTCATACAAACAGTTGCTGTAGCATTCTGAATTGCTTCTTCCTCAATCTTTACTGGCTGTGATGTTGAGTGAGGTCTAATAGAAAGAAGAACATTATCAAGTATATTTCTAGAAGGAAGGAAGGCAGCATGGTTGTGGGAGATGACCGCTGGTAATTAAAACCTGCCTCCGTCTAGATGCTAAAATTTTGGACAATAATTTGTATATAGAATCACAACATGCAATTGGTCTGAACTGATTAATGGAGTTTGCTTGCTTAATCTCCGGGATGAGGGTTAAGTTGGTTGAGTTGATAGAGCCAAGCA
The DNA here is from genome assembly GCA_030737875.1 of Allium sativum. Taxonomy (NCBI): domain Eukaryota; kingdom Viridiplantae; phylum Streptophyta; class Magnoliopsida; order Asparagales; family Amaryllidaceae; genus Allium; species Allium sativum. The sequence goes on from CM060910.1 coordinate 731,738,044, forward strand.
TTTAGGATTGGATGAAGTTCAAGACGGCCTTATTGTTGAGTTTCGGCATTCTCTGCGTACCGTACGCGCTTCATCGTGCCTATCGGAGTCAACGTTTGAAGTCTCTCATGTCGGCGTCCCGATTGAACATCCATCATCGCCTCCCATCGAGCATATAATTTGGTATTGGCAAACACTTATTGTAATAAAGGTATCCTCATCGTTTACATGTCACCAATACCATATATACACCATGATTTTCCTTAATATCTTGCGATGTGGCACAATTTGCTCGTTCAATCTACGCACCCACTCCATTCCAATGCGAGCCACACCTAACACTTATAAATGTCATTTTCTATTATGTGCAAACAGGAAGTGAAGAAATTAAGAGCATTGAAGCCATCAGGGTACTTATAGATGCTCTAAGTTGTTACAAAGAAATCGTTTGACTTTATATACGATTCCTTTTGACTGTGTTATACTTTAAACTGTCTGAAGACATATTGTTTATGTATCGGAAAATTCTTCACAATGATCAAAACCGGTAGTTTGATGATTTTCAGACTGTAACGTCGCAATACGAGTTTGTTGACCCGTTAGATTTGTTTAATCCAGATGTTTTTTCTTTTTCTTTTACCTTGACTTTGATCATTTTCAGACCGTAACAGGGAAGTTTAAAGCACAGTTAGTAGATGCAAACATAATAATAAAACTTATATACTCCTCATCAGCGTCCAGTAATTAGATACATAAAATGTTTATTTTGTTAAAAAGAGACTAATGGTAACCGACATACAAAACGATAAATTAAGATCGTCAGTCTAGAACAAACATCTTAAACAATAAAAATCATAAAAAACATCAATCTTGTGCTTCAACTGCAACCTCCTCGGCAAAACCCGCATGCCCAACATTACTCACAAACTGTTCACAGCACTTGCACGGTGTCACATTGATCCCCTTTTTCCTTGCCACAATCACCGAGTTAACCACTTCATCGGGCGGATGATACACCGATAACACGTCAAACCCCACCATATCTTCTACTTCTACCACTGGATACAAAAATGCACGAGATGTGTGCGCGCTGCGCACGACTAGCAATGCGTTTGGTTTCATGTGTCGTGACAAGTGTTCGATCACTTTTCTCTTCGCTTCCTGCTCCGTTCCTACTAGCGCCGCCAGGAACACCACGTCGTACCTGTTCCATCAATGTAACATGTGAACATTTCAGAACTTGTGGCAATTTGGTGTCATATGTGAGTGTTCTTAATTTGCTGGTAGTAGAAACTAAAGCAAAAAAAATGTTGTACCAGGTCATACCACATTGAAATAATTAAACTTTCAGAATTAAAAATACTAAATTTGACATGGTCAATAATCATTTTTCCTAAACAAATGAAAATATTTTGAATGAAATTAACAAAGCCGCTAGCGTAAAAAGAAGCTAGAGCCATCAACCACAGAGCGTATGGGGTTTCTTTTGCGTTTTTAGCTGTTCTACCAAAAATTGGGCCCGAAATTCTTGTTCGTCATGATGAAGTGGATCGCCTGACCTCTGTTGAAAAAGATAAGCATCCTTTTCACTAAACATTAGCCATGGCGAAGAATGTTAAATAATTACCAAATTTTGTATATGATGAAATATACATGCATGTCTGATTTTGGAATATCGACTACCTAGTAAGCGCCCGTTTGACGTCCATTACGTCCGAGGTTCTGAAGAGAAGCCGTTGCTTGAAATCCGAGTCCGTCTCCACCAACTTCCTTGCCATAGCAGTAGCAGCAGCATCCAAGTCGTAGTTAACAAAAACTGAGTCAGTCAAGTACTTCCTGGCCAGCACAAGGGACGACAAGGGCAACGGACCAGACCCAACAAAGGCAACTTCCGTGACGGAGCCCGTGACATGCTTCATCAGCAGACCGAACTCGACCTCGGTCAGCTTTTCATAGTTGGCGTAGTAAGGGAACATGTCCAAATGGTTCAAAGGCTCGTCTTGCGCGCATATGATGGTCGAGTAGTGTGATTCCAGGAGGCCTTCAGCTTCGGAGCATAAGGAGATGAGGTGGGCACGCATGATCTGAGATTGGAGCGGGATGGTCGATATGTTGATGGACGATGGGGCTATGCATGTCGTCACTAGTTTGGTGAATAGGTGGTTGCATCCTGGAGAGGGAGAGAGTGATGCTAGTTTCGATATCTGTTTGTATAGAGAGGTTATGGTTTCCATCAGCTCCGCATGTTCTTCGCTTGACATTTTATTTCTTTTGGTTGGAATGTGAATGTTTGTATTAGGGGTTCATGCCTTTATAGCGTATGAGAAGGCAAAGCCGCAAAGGGTGTATTTATTTTATATAGTGCTTTGTATCACCTTTTCTTGTTTCCTTTTGTTTTTCTGTATCACCTTTTCTTGTTTTCTTTTGTTTTTCTCGTTGTTGCTTGCTTCATTTGAGACGCAGTAAACCGGCCATTGCCTTTGTGTTACCAAGCTGTTTTTACAATATTTCACTGGATAATCTGTACAATAAAACAGATGGTATACTGCTAGTATGACTTTTTATATGCTCCCAAATGGATGCTTTTTCAACTCGTACCGTCTGTAACTCGAACATAACTATGTGGCATTGAGTCTAAAACTAACATTCATCTAACGATCTACTCAACTTTTTGGCATGTCATGTTAACATTGTGTTTAAAAGCTAAAATGAGATTGATAAGCATATGAACATCTTTTTTTAATGGAAATAAATTAAAACATTTTCTAACATACATACAATCCAAAAACCGCCAACAATTAACTTATTAAAAATATCCTCTTGTCAATTTTTAAAATTATTTAAAGAAATTGTTATAGCTCAAAACCTCAAATTAGAATTCACTGAAAAACAAATACTTCTTCAAAATGCATATTCCGTTACACCCCAAAATATAGCATTAGCACCCCTGAATTCCACCATGAATTTATATTTAAATATATCGAGTGGAAAGAGAGAAAATGAGTGGAAGGGAAGAGAAGATGAATTTGTCGTGGAAAATAGGAAGACCAACAAGGGTGCTCCATTTCGAGGCGTTGTAGAACCTAGCTGATATATATATATATATATATATATATATATATATATATATATATATATATATATATATATATATATAGTCCGTGATGTGGTTTGTTAGTCAAGGCCGAAAAGCTGTTCACTTGTTGTGTAGCTATAATGCATTACTGCATGATCACCATCCACTGTCGAGCAACCTAGCTATCATCCGTGGTCCCTCTGTGGGTCTGTCTGATTTGCTTTGCTACGGGTTTCCGGCTGGTTTTCAGACTTTGCCGCCGCTACGGGGTTGTCAGTCCATTGACAACCCGGTCATGGCATCGTCCTTTCAGGTTCTAGCTAGGGATGCGACTCTTCCGCGTCCGTTCTTTTTTCAGGAGCTCTTTTGGTCATGTTATTTCTTTGTCCCCCTCTTCAGCTGGAGAGGTCGCTCCTCCTCATGTCGATGTTTCCCCGCCTCCTCTTCTAAGGAAGAGATAGCGATCATTAACGATCGTCTATCTCGACTTACTAAGAATTCGTATCCATCGGGAAATGGTATTTCGCGATCTGCCTCTGCTTCTTCCCCGGTCGCCCGGGATAGGCCTATGCCCTGGAGACCGAGTGTTTCTTCGCGTCCGCCCCGCACTCCCCGCACCATTCGCACACGCTCTATAGCGGCGTCCGAGCAGATCATTAGATCTACTCGACAAACGCTTTATCTTATCTGAGTTGTGTCTGGTGCTTCCTAGCGTGAGATTTCTTCTCCAGATGCTTCTACTCGTTTTCTGGTTGTCCGATGACGAACTTCTTGTTTTGGAATGTTTGTGGTATTGGTAACGATGCATCTTTGGCTCGTCTAAAGCGTATTGTGCGGAAACATTCAGTTTGTCTGGTAGCGCTTTTGGAGCCTTTTATGGATCCGGAAGAGGCTACCAATGCTGTTTTGTCTCTTGGTTTTGGGGGTGCTCTCGCCAATGTGTCTGGGAAGATTTGGATCCTCTGGTCCAAAGACGTCTTGGTTCAGTCGGTTTTTGACTCGTCTCAGCTTTTGTCGGTTGCTTGTTCTTTTCCGCCCTTCTCTTCTAGGTTTCTGTTCTCGGCTGTATACGGCAGATGCGATCGGTTAGAAATATTGACCCTTTGGTCTGATATCCTCTCTCTATCTGATTTGGGTTTTGGCGTGTCGGTTTTAGGAGGCGATTTCAATGTAATCGCCTGTCAAGCCGAGAAACGGGGAGGCATTGCCGCTAATCGTACAGCGGTAGCGAATTTTAATGCCTTTATCATTGAATTGGGCCTTTCAGAGGTCTCTTTCGTCGGATCGGCTTTTACTTGGTGTAATAATCAAGATGGCCCAAACTTGATTCTCTCAAGGCTTGACAGAGTTTTTGGATCGGAAGGCTGGTTCAACCTACCCTACACTTACTCTGTTTCTCACCTTCATCATTCTTTCTCTGACCATGCTCCTATGCTTCTAAGTTGTACTCCCCATACTCGTTCTGGATCTTCCTCCTTTAGGTTCCAGAGTATGTGGAGATCACATCACTCTTTCCAGCGAGTAGTGGAAGACTCTTGGCTATCCCCGACAGAAGGGTCTCCTGCTGTTGTGTTCTCTCGTAAGCTTCAGCGTCTCAAGATCTGCCTTAAGTCTTAGAATGTTCAAGTTTTCAAGAATGTTTTCGACCGTGTTCGAGCGGCCGAAGAGAGTCTCGTTCGAGCAGAAGCTTCCTTCGATGAAGACCCTTCTTCTGCTAACAAGGAGGCATGGATTTTGGCCCAGTTAGCCTTCTTGTCTGAGCTTCGTGTCGAGAATGACTACCTTCGCCAGAAGGCTAGGATCAAGTGGGTGGTCGCCGGGGACTCGAACTCCAAGTTTTTCCACTCTTCCATTTGTAAGAAAAATAGGCTCCTTACGATTCTTCAGATTCAACGGCCTGATCTCTCGTTGGCTTCCTCTCCAGACGACGTCAAGGAGACCATCCTATCTCACTTCCGTTCTTTTCTTGGCTCCCCTTCCGTGTCAGAGTCTGATCCGTCGTTGCTACCCGTCATTCCAAGACTGGTTCTTCCTGAGGAGAGCGCTGATCTTGCGGTACCTCCTTCCACGGAAGAGATACATGCTTGCGTCTTCGCTCTTAGCAAGGATAGTGCTAGCGGTCCTGATGGCTACAACGGGGTCTTTTACCGTAGCGTCTGGCCGACCATCCAGTCGGACTTCTACCTGGCAATCAGGTATTTCTTCTCCGGTGGAGATCTGCCTCAGGGTTGGACTTCCACCAACTTGGTCCTTATCCCTAAGTGCGATAATCCTAGCACTTGTGCAGACTTTCGCCCGATCAGCTTGTGTAACTTCTCTAATAAGGTTATATCCAAGGTTTTAGCCATTAGGCTGGCTCCATTTCTTCAGCGCATCATCTCCTCCTCTCAAGCTGGGCTTGTAAAAGGTCGCTTGATTACGGATAACGTCCTTTTAGCTCAGGAGCTGGTGTCTCAGATTGACCATAAGGTCAGGGGTTCTAATGTTATCGTTAAGTTGGACATAGCTAAAGCTTACGATCGCATGTCTTGGTTTTTCATCATCAAGGTCCTAAGGGCTTTCGGATTTCCCGAAACTCTTATTGACCTTATCTGGAGACTCATTTCCAACTGTTGGTTTTCTGTTCTCATCAACGGATCAGCCAACGGCTACTTCAAAGCGGGAAGGGGTCTTCGCCAGGGCGATCCCCTATCCCCTTCTCTTTTCGTTATCGCGGGAGAGAATTTCGTTCGTGGCTTACATTCCCTAACGATAACAAATCAGATTCACCGCTTTGGCATCCCCTCGGGCTGCCCGATATTTCTTCCTTATCTTTCGCTGACGACATTATCATTTTCACGAATGGTAGTCGTCGCTCAGTTCGTCGCCTGGTCTTCCTCATTCGGCAATACGAGAGGTGCTCTGGCCAACTCGTTAACACTGCTAAGAGTTGCTTTGTCCCGGCAAGTGATCTCTCCGCAGTTAGATCTTCTTGGATTGAAACCTTCACAGGTTTCTCAGCTGCATCCCTTCCTTTACCGTATCTTGGCATTGTCCTTTACAGAGGTCGTAAGCTCAATGCCATTTTCGACCCCTTGACTGATAAGGTCAGGGGCAAGATTATAAGGTGGAATGCAACTCTTCTTTCACTGGCAGGAAGACTGATCCTCATAAAGTCTGTGCTTGATTCTATTGGATCGCATGTCTTTGCTGCAATGACTCCTACCGCTTCTTTCTTCCGGTTTTACCGGTCCTTGGCTTTGTCCTTCTTTTGGGGGAAAAAGGACAACGCTAGTCGTCATCATTGGATATCCTGGGACATCATTTGTCGTCCCAAAGGTGAAGGAGGTTTGGGCCTCAGAAACCCAAAAGATACTTGTACTGCGTTCGCTTGCAAGCTTTGGGCTAGGTTTGACGCGAACAACTCCTTATGGGCAACGTTCCTTCACGCCAAGTATCGTAGACTGCTGGCTTCGAACTACACCGGTGTCCCATCCTACGCTAGTGAGACGTGGAAACGGATGCAATCAGTAAAGGCGTTTTCGGATTCACATGGTGGTGGATCCAGTTGGGACGGCAACCCCTTTTCGATAAGAGCGGCGTGGAGCTCCGCGAGGGTGCATGCTCCACGTCTCCCTCTTTTCTCTTCCATCTGGGATGTCTGTATTTCCCCAAAGGTTTCTTTGTTCATGTGGAAGACCCTTCATGGTGGCCTTCCAATAGACGAGAACCTTCAAAAGATTGGCATTCCGTTCGTGTCCCGGTGCAGATGTTGCGGGTCTGGTGACACAGAATCCATTGCTCACTTGCTTTTCTTTGGCTCCTGCGCCAAAGCTGTGTGGCATTATTTCGGAAACTTGGTTGGTATTCGAGTTAATGCTCTGTCTCTAGCGGATTTTCCGAGATTCTGGTGGAATGGAAACTCAGGTAAATCTGTTCGATCTATTCTTCTTCGGTTGATCCCTTGCCTTATCTGCTGGCATATCCGGTGCTCGCGGAATAAGGCAATTTATGACGAGTTGCCCATGGAACCTTTTTCCATCATTCGAAAGGTAAGGAATGACGTGTTCCTGGCATTTCGTGGCAGACCTTTTAGAGGTTCTATTGGATCCCATTCGAGAAGATTGGCCGGAATTTTTGATGTTTCTTCGATTCTTACTTCCGCTAGAGAGGGGATTGGATGAATTTCCTTCTGTTAGGATTGGCGGGATCCGTCCCTCTAGTCTGTCGTCACCTTCACCTACCCCTCCTTTTTGGCCTGATTTGGTTTGTTATTGCTCCATGGTCTGGATTTATAGGTTCCCGACTTCGCTGGATTCTTGATTCTTGGATCAGGGATAGCCACCTTGCTTATGGAGTGCTGGGACGGACTGGGAACAACTTTACAGGCTGTCACTCTCACCGGTCGGGAGGCTGCTTGCTTAGCTAGTCGTCATTCATCGTCTGCAAAGGTATAGGTAGTTGGTTATTCATGTGGAGCTTTCTTGGAGGGAAGATCCGGAGAGTCCTTTCTTCCTTTGCGATGTTTTGGTCTTGTTCTATTGTATATTTTTGGAAAGACTATTGTACTGTGTAGAAGTAGATATACTTCACTATCGGGTGGTGGCCTTGCCGGAACTCGATTTTGAAGTAAGATGGGTGGTGGTTTATCCGGAGCTCATCTTTCTATCTTTCTATACATACATATAGTCCAACTCTGAGTAGATCAAATATTTTGGTTACCTGCCAGGCTTGTTGGCAGTTTTCGTGGACATTTTGTTCCTTTATATATATAAAAAATAATGATTAGCTGTAAGAAAATCAGGATTTAAAGAATTAAATGATTTTCTTGCATTCCTCTAGAACATAAATGACCAAAAGACCCTCTGGTGCATGTTCTATGTTGTATATATAAATACCCAGCCCTTAGCTAGACCTCTTATACATTAGTTCATAAAATAAAGATAAATGTTACTTTTCTCTTTTTGTTGACCACATGAGCACCTTTTCCAATGAAATGGCTCATGAGGGTGGGGGAATAAAAGATATGTACGAGAACATATTGAAGTACATAGAAAGGTACTTTATTTACAAGATGTGGTATATAACATACTGTATGGCAATTGGGTTAAATCCCACAAGGTGGATTTAGCATTAGCATATAACATACTAATCTGGATTGATTTTATTGTATTTTTAATGGATAGAGTTTCTAGTGTTTTGCCTAATCCTGATGAAGGTCTAAGAATTGAGATGAGCACAAGGATAGGATGGAAGCCAAATCAGGTGGAATACTGGTTTCAGAATAGGATTTGGATCATAGAATGATACAGAACGGTAAGCTAAATTACATGCATCGTAGCGATGAAAACGACAAATTAAGAAGCGAAATTTCTGAGATGCAAACAACAATGAAGAACTGCATGTGCTTACAATGTAGAGTTCAATTATCGTCTCAAGAAGGAGAAGAGCAGTTGCTTCTATCGAACAACGGGAGTATTAAGACTGAGATTAATCAATGCAAGGAAATTATAACCAGCCGACTAGGAAGGTCATTTGCTGAAACGAATTGGATGCAGCTGTATCTTCTAGGCATTGATAATTTTGTATCAAGTAACACTTCCATGAATATTGGATTACTACCACAACGACAACCGAAGCCGCGGCAGCTGCTTCCTGTTTGTGGTTTGATCTCAAGCAGTGATAAAGCATTGCTTGTAGAGCAAGCAACAAATGCCATGCAGGAACTTGAAGAACTAAGCGGATCAACTGACCAGTACTGGAATCCAACGAGACTAAAATTCAAGCTCTTCCAAATCAAATCAGTGGAAAATTTGGGTCTGACCGAATCATTCTTTCCCATAACCTCTGTATGGCTACCTTTCTCTACTGAACGAATTTTTAGCTTCTTTAAGGATGAGTCAAAAAGAGATTTGTAGGATATTTTGTCAATTGGAAGTATCATGCAACCAGTCACAAACCTCTTCACTGGTTTTAACATGGGAGATCGTATCTTGCTTCTGCAAGCCGTCACATCTGATGCGAACCTGATGCTACTTATGCAAGAGACAAGGACAAATTCATCAGTTTGAATGTTGGTCTTTGCATCCATTGACAGTTCAATTATGCAGATTGTAATGAGTGGAGGTGAAACACGGAACATCCCTCTCTTTTCTTCGGGTGTTGCAATTTTACCAAGTTGTACTTCGTCGGTGAGCATGGGACCTTCCAGTAGTTCAAATCCAGTAATTGCTGGTTCATTTGTCAGATTCCGTTGAACAATCAGCCTACAAGCGACCTGAATTTGGATATGTTAAACAGCCTGAATAGAATGATGTCGGATGCAGTAAAGTATTTGAAGACAACATTGAACTCCCCTTGATCTTTGCTTCTTAATTGTATGGTTTGGGCAGTGAACATGGGAGATTGTATTTATGATCCATTAAGCCTTTTTTGTTATATATATATATATATACATACACACACACATACATATATACATGTATAAAGGGATATGATCGAGAGAACCCCAAATAGTGCAGCACCCCTTTAGCGTCCATAATTTCTAACACACATTCCACATTCTCTTTCTTTCCACTAACTCTCTCTTTCCATTAACTTATTTAATTATAAATGAGCGGTTATAATTCAGATGCAAATGGGGTGCCATATGTATAATATAATTTGGTTAATACATCATATAAGTCTAAGATGAGCATCGAACTCCCGACCTCTTACTCGGTAGGTAAGTACCGTACCACTGCGCCACACTCCCTTGTCATATATATATATATATATATATATATATATATATATATATATATATACACACACACTCCAGGGCATCCCTGTTTCGTAACAACCTTTAGCACCCCTACAGATTCGTGAGCTATGGTAGTCCAAATTCAACAAGAATTTGTAGATGTTCAGTCCACATATATATTATCATCTATCCAAAATTTGAGATCGTTCCAACATTCGTAACATTTTCAAAATCTTAACTCAATTATACACCGTCAGACATTTATTCAAACCGTAAAATTTAAACATCAATATATTATTCTACGAATGACGGAAGGGCTTAAATTTTGGATAGATGATAATGATATATGGATTGAACATCTACAAATTCTTGTTGGATTTATATTATTGTAGCTCACGAACTGATAGGGATGCTAAATGGGTGCTATGAAACAGGAGTTCCCCAGAACGCTCCTCACACACACACACACACACACACACACACACATATATATATATATATATGTACATGTGTATATATATAAAGAGGAAAAAAATTTAAAATTTTCAGACAAATATGCAAATTCCGAAAATTTGCACTAAAATATTTAAAAATAAATAAAAACTCAGAATGTGAAATTAATGGTAATCTAGTTTAAAACACAAAATTTTAATGTTTTCTAGTATATAGGGAAACCTTTCCAAAATTCATTAATATAAAAGGCTTCTTCTCTAAGGTAATTCTTAAAATTCGAAAAATCTTCCATCAAAAATGGTACTAGTGTAAGAAAAATATAAAGTATCTTTTTTAAAGTGCATAAATTATATATGTAATAACAATAAAACACTAATTAAAAGGTACTCTCAAGCCATAAGATGCGCTATACTCTCAAATCTAACCATTATCGCATACAATTTCATGAGATTCTCTATTGACTTAGATACAGTAACATATAACAAACACCCATGAGTTGTTCTATAACTGTTTTTTTGGTAGAACCGACCGGTTTTTAAAGTGATCACAAACACTTATTATTATAACAAATAATAATTACAATCAGTACAGGAGATTGACATATTACTAATCTACAATTGGTTTTTAGGGTGGACCGTCCACCACTTACGGCTTTTAATGTGGACTGTCCACTACAGCTATTATAGCTTATAGTACAAGAGCTAGACAGAAATATCTAGACAACAAAATTCGTAGTCCTAAGCACTCCACGCAGGGAGGTAGGACAGACAATTACATACAAAATAAGTACATACAATCCCAAAGAAAAAGAATGATAGTACATTGTCTTGAGCCATTCAAAGCAGCAACAGCATTAAGGTGTGACTAAAACACAAAACGTACTGCAAACAACTTGCATGGCTATTTCCAACAGAGCATAGTAACTTCATATGCATCACTTCTACAGAGACATGTAAGAGACAACACAGTGAGAAGTGGGAATTGACATACCATAGACCATAACATGGAAGCACACATCGGCATGTTCTCCAAATTGACATACCCAGTAAAGCTCCACATCCCAAAGCCATGGCAAGGCACCATCACATTTAGCATCACACAGGAAACATTACAATGACCAATCTGACATAACATGAGCCAGGAAAACCAGGCCTTCACCAGTAAGCGTATCTTGGAAGGTCGTGAGTGGAAGGCAAAGAAAAATCAGTCCACCAAAACAACAACGTCGAGAGCTATGTTTCACCTATGTTGCAAGTAAGTTGGCTGAGAAGCAAATAAACCAGCATGCCAAAGCACAAACCATCCAAAACATTACTCAAACAAGTTTATATGTTAGCTCGATATCAGAATTCACCTAATACCCAGAAGAAAGACCCAAACTCTTACAACATAATCACCCACAACCCAAATTGCAACCCATAGTCAATGACTTTAAACCAACAAGGCAACATCTACGGTAAATATTGAATATCAAGCTGCTCAATCTATCCCAACACAACCAAACCATCAAACCAAGAATGAAAATATTTTCACACTAGCTCACCGAGTAGAGAATGAGTACATTTTCCCCAAAGCTACTCGATAAATAAAGAAAATGGGTCGACATACTAGGCTCGAGAATTGGCGAGTCGTGAAAACGTACCAAACTGCAAGAAGTTTCTGCTAACCATAGGAGCTCTGCGTTGGTTTCAAGACTCCCTGAACCATGCAAGTCGAAACCACAATCAGAAGCACAACAAACCCCACCATAATAAACAAGCAGTCGACCCAATAAAGGCCTAAACCATCACTTATCCACCTGGCAAGAGCTAGACAACTTGGGACAAAAATTCACCTTGTAGTGTATTGAAGAAAATGAACTTCCATTTTACGTTTTTATTTTATTTTATTAGTTCTCGAAATTGCAAGGAGGCCTCAAGTTGCACATTACAAGATGTCGAACAGAAGGCGATCAAAAAATATCCTACGTGGCAACAACAGATGGACTGAGGGAACCCGGAAGGGACACCACGCCATGGAGAGGGAGGGAATACAGGAGCAGGCATGGGAGTAAGTAAACAAAGGAAGAGTGGATCTGATTATAAGGAGGCGATAGGTGAGAAAGGTTAGATATAAACGGTGATAACTGCGATTCATATTTTCTTCAATGCACGCGAAAGAAAAGGGTGAGATGGAGAGGAGAAGAGGACATGAGAGACTAGAGATGGAGATAGATGTAACAGCCTGCATTTTACGTATCGAAAAATCATAAAATATTTTAATTTAATTCCCTAAGAGTTGGATCATTCTCATATTTTGATATGTTGGTTATGGGGATATGAGACATATCCATAATTTTTACCAATTTTATCTATGATCATTTTGCCCCTGTCAGTCTTGTACAGGGAATAACTTTTGACTAGGATCGAATCAGGTGCCGAGATTGGTCTCATGTGAAATGAAATGGTGTTGCCAATTCCGTAGAGTTGTCACATTAAAGATTTTATTCACCGGTTTGGGAGAAATCGCTGTTTTAGTGTTTCACAATTTCTGTTCAGGTTTTTAGAGTCATTGATGGGCTGATTTGAGCAGGCCCATTAGTGGGCTGGTAGGAAGCTATAAATAGGGGTTAGAGGCATGGTGAGAGGGTTACTTTTCTTCATTCACTCATTTGATTGAGCTCGTGATCCGCCTTACTTAATCAAATACACCTTTTCACCATTAAAATTCTAGATCTACATAAGACAATCAAAGATCTACATCGTTTGAAGCTAGATCTACATAATGTGAAGATATATCTCATTAAATTGGAAGGTTTAAAGAGTTCTCTTCGCTGTTCGGATTCGTGATTCGTTGATTTTGTGTTATTTTGAAGGACTGGTGAGTGATGCATCTCTCACGTAGATTCAATCAAGTATATGAGTTGTTTGATCATAATTTCAACATTTTCAAGTCGTTTTCACCTAGATCTACATCATGGTAAGTATATTTTCATATGAATCGCCATAAGATCTAATCTAGCAACTTAAAACCGGTAATTTCCATGTTCAATTATTGAGTCATCATGATTTAGAACACTTTATATGATTAAGTAATGAATAATTGCCATTTTGATGTTGTTATTGATTTCGTGAAGTGTTGATTGTCGAATTGGATGATTTGGATGAGTTGTTTGAATCGATGTTGTTGTTTGGCGAAGTTTTGGTCAAGATTGAAGCTATTTTGGTCAGATCTAGAATCAGGTCGTTTTTCATTGGGTCAAGTCGTTACTTCTTGTCCAAGACAGAATTGGGTTGTTCTACTCTAGGTCACTGGTACTAATGTGGCATGTTTTGGATCGTGGAAGCGCTCTAGATCATTGGGTGTTGGAAGAGTCTCAGGTCGTCCAAAGGCTCAAGTCATTCGGGCTAGATCGGGTCGGCAATGGAGTAGAAGGAAGCTTAGGTCGTTGGAGCCTCGGGAGAAGTTAGGTCGTTAGGCTACATCCATGGTCTAGTCGTTGGTTTCTGAGGAATAGCGAGTCGTTGGCTCATGGTTGGGTTAGGTCATGGGTCGACCTATGAAGTCAGGGCGTGAATGACCTAAGGGCATTTATAGCGTTTGTAAACGCTGTGAATAAGGCAAAAACGTTGTGAGTGGAGAATAAGTGATGTGGTTTGTTTTTTGTAGCGTGAACTCTGAAAATGTTGTGAAAAGGAATATCGACCAAATGGCGCATATTTTTAGTTCGAGAATGGTGATGACTTCGATGTGAATTCAATGAAGAATGTCGAAATGTTGTGATGTGTTCGTTGATCGTCGTAATGCAACGAATGTGAAGATGACTCAAGGGTGTTTTGAGTTCATGGATAATGATTGCTCAAGGGTGTTCTGAGCTTATAGATAGTCGCAGGTGATGATGACTGGAGATACTGAAGGCCGAGGAATCATCGTTGTCTTAGGTTTTAGCAGACTCAAAACAGGGGCTATACGATTTCGTTGTATGGTCGAATACCCTGGGCAGCTTGAACAGGCCTAGTTATGTTTCGTTGTATGGCGTATGGAGTTTTGCTAGAAGCAGGGTTTACCATCAACCCTTGACAGTTGATGGCAAGGTGTTTAGCTAGGCATATGATTAAAAATGGTTCTAAAGAAGGATTGGCGGTGATAGCTAGAGTCAGTCATGAATGTTGATTGTTTGCTTGTACCGTCTCACGTAGATTATCTGACATCAAAGGAGATGTTTCTTGGATGCTTGTCTAATATTGGTTTAGGCCTCTGGGGCTTGTGCTTGGGAGTGTCGATCTCGATTAGGATGGTTTACGTGAGATATAACTAGTTGTTTTGTTTGATATTGCTTGGTTACTTCTAATTGCCATGAATGAATGGTTGTTCTAATTGCCATGGATGTATGGTTGAAATGCTTAGTTGTAAAGGCTATCACTATCCGATGTGGGGAAGATGGGGTTGAGCTCTTCTCTGGAGTTGAGATTGGTTTGTTAATCTACGTGCTCTCATGTACTTTATTGATAATGTTAGTTAGTTTTTTATCGCTCACTAAGACTGTTGTCTAACTCAAGGTTTTATGTTTTCTCTTATTACCTTGGGTTGTTATTCCGGTTTTGGATGGGCAGACTAAGTAGCATGTAACAGGTGATATCTTGGTGAGGACAATGTTGTTGTGCGGTGGCGACCAGGAGACTGGTGTATTATTTTCTATTATCTAGCATCTGCTATTTCTGCTGTTTGATATTTGACTCTGAGTGTTGTAGTGAGTCTAATGTGTACATACATTTATGTTGTAATCCAAGGGTGTACAAATATTCTTTCTAGTTGTTATGAAAATTCAAGTTTCTGCTCACATATGCTTCACTACTGTTGCATGTTGTATATGTTCTATTATATTTTATCCTTGCGTTGTGAGTTATACGACATGTTCCACTTGTGTTTCATAGCTTGATGATCGTCCATAGCTGCATGGCACTTCTTTCAGTGCATTATTTCTCTTGTTTAGTTTAGGAGTTATGGGCGGTCGTCACATTTGGTACCAGAGCTCTGGTTAACGATTTTAGCCGAAGTTCAAAGACGTAATAACGTATGAGAGATGTACTTGTAGATTTCCGATGGATGTATACTATATAGTAGTGTGCGGTGTAATAGCGTTTAAACTCCATTAGCAGTTTTTCTGGAAGTGGCTAATCATTTATATTGTAGATTTAGAATGAGTCGTAAACCATCAAGACACACTGCTAGGGAGGAGGTTGTTTTTGGAAGGGGAAATGGCGGTACACCAGATTACCTAGCCATGTTTGAGGCCATGATAGAGGCATTCATGAGAAGGGTACCTGCTCCGGTGGCAGCCACGGTAGATGTAGGGGTGCAGGTACCTAGACTTGTGGATTTCGCGAAGCTATGTAAAGACTTCACTTCTCTGGGAGGAAAGTAGTTTAGAGGGACAAAATCGACTAAAGAGGTTCAGAAGTGGTTAGATGCTTGTATTCGTATTTTTGGAGATTTGGGTATAGATGATGCAATGAAGAGGAAGCTAACATCGAGGCAACTTTAGGGAAGAGCGGTGGAGTGGTGAAATTCTGTTACGCTTGAGACTCCGGAAGATGAGATAACATGGGAATAGTTCCAAGTCAAGTTCGAGACAAAGTTTATCTTTACTGCTCCAAGTCAGTTCTGTTCAAGAATTTTGTGGAGTTGAAACAGAATGGTACACCAGTACTTGATTATATTTTTGATTTTGCAGCATTGTCCAGATATGCTTTCATATATTGACACACCCTATCAAAAGAACGATAAGTTTGTTATAGGCCTGGATATCTATATTGGAAGGCCAATGGTGGAACATCTTGATGATCCATATGAGAAAATCGTGGAAAAAGTTATGAGACATGAAAGCTTATTTCCAAAAGAAGAAACTGTTGTTGTTGCAGCTAAGGAAGCTCCAAAACCACAACAAGGTGGTAATAACAACAAGAAGAGAAAGCAACAACAACAGAAAGGAAAGGATGGCCAGAAGAGGCAGAAAGGTGAAGTGATTTGCTACAACTGCTGGTAGAGTAACCATCATTCCAAGGACTATAAAATTCCCAAAGCTGAGAATAAATGCTTCAAGTGTGGAAAATTTGGGCATGACAAGAAGGATTGTCCGAAGCTAGCGAAAGGGAAGCAGATTGTGAAGGCATATGCTTTGGAGGTCGTGCCATCTTCTTCAAGGGCTCGTACTGCAGAGGAGAAAGGTAAGGGTATCGTTGTTCAAGATACTCTTTCAGTTATAGGTGTTTCAGTTCGAGTGTTGTTTAATACTGGAGCATCACATTCATTCATTTGTAATGATCTTGTGTGCCGCTTGGGTTTGGAATCCGAGATTTGTGATGAACCTTTTGTTGTGGCTAATCCAGATGGGAGTTTGTCTAGCCTTTATATGCTTTGTCGTGGTCTTGTGTTATCGAATCATGGTTGCTCTTTTGTGTGTGATTGCTTTGTTTGAGCTTCACTGGGTTTGGGATCATCTTGGGCATGGATTGGCTCAAGAGGTATCAGGCAAGAGTGAATTGCGAGAAGCTCGAGGTGAGAGTCGGGGATGTGGAAGGGCGAAATATTTTGATTCGATGTAGGCCCGAAGACGGTGTCTTCATGAGCTTTTTATATTCGCTTGAGATTCCACAGGAAGACTTGTCATATGTGTTGATC
Organism: Allium sativum; assembly: GCA_030737875.1. Lineage (NCBI taxonomy): Eukaryota > Viridiplantae > Streptophyta > Magnoliopsida > Asparagales > Amaryllidaceae > Allium > Allium sativum. The sequence continues at coordinate 731,754,933 of CM060910.1, forward strand.
ACCAATGAGTTTGAGGATGTCTTTGAGAAAGTCAAAGGTTTGCCGCCGCATCGCGAGATCGAGTTCAGAATCGGTTTGGTCGAGGGTGCTAAACTTATCGTTATGCCTCTTAGGCGGATGGCGCCTAAGTAACAATGAGATTTAAAGGTGAAAATTCATGACCTTTTGATAAAAGGATCCATTCAGAGAAGTTTATCCGAATGAGGAGCACCATTTGTGTTTGCAACCAAGGCCGATGGATGCTTGAGATTATGTGTGGACTATCGTGAGCTGAATAAGGTGACCAAGAAGAACAAATATCTATCGATGACTTGTTCGATCAGCTTCACGGAGCTAAAGTGTTTTCGAAGATGGATTTGGCAGCGGGATTTCACTAGTTGAGAGTGGCAATGGATAGTGTGTCGAAGACTGCTTTTAGGACACCATCCGGTTTCTTCAAATGGTTGGTAATTCCATTTGGGTTGATTAACGCGCCAGCGTATTTTGTGGATCTTATGAATCGGGTTTTTAGAGATCAGTTGGACAAGTTCATGCTTGTGTTCGTGGATGATATTCTGGTTTACTCTCGAAATGAGGAAGACCATAAGACGCACTTGAGAGTTGTTTTGGAAACCTTACAAAAGCATCAACTGAAGGCTAAGTTTTCGAAGTTTCATTTTTGGAAGAGCGAAGTGAGGTTCTTAGGACATGTAATTTCTGGGAATGGAATAGCAGTTGACCTCGCTAAGGTGACAAAAGTCTAGGACTGGGATAGACCTAAGAATGCAACAGATGTGAGAAGTTTCTTTGGATTGGCAGGTTATTACCGACGGTTTATCAGGGATTTCTCTAAATAGTTGCTCCATTAATGGGATTGACAAAGAAGAACAAAGTGTTCACATAGGATACAAAGTGTGAGAAAGCTTTTGTGATCCTGAAAGAGAGACTGACGAGTGCTCCTGTTTTGACAATTCTGAGTGGGAATGAAGAGATGGTAGTATATATCAATGCATGTAGTACTGGACTTAGAGCGGTGCTAATGCAGAAGGATAAGGTTGTGGCCTACGCAAGTCGACAGCTGAAGCCAAACGAAAAGAATTACCCAACTCATGATTTAGAGTTGGCAGCGATCATGTTTGCTCTAAAGATGTGGAGATATTACCTGTTGGGAGTTTGTTTGGGTTGTTTACGAATCACAGGTTGTTAAAGTATATTTTCTCCCAAAAGGATCTGAATCTTCGGCAGCAGTGGTGGTTAGAGTTTCTGGCATCATATGATTTTGGTATAGCCTGTAATCCTGGTAAAGGTAATGCGGTTGCTAATGTGTTAACTCGAAGACACACAAATTTGGGAGAGTTGTTTTCAGAATGGAAGAGCCTTGAGTATTTGGCGGGATTTGATTTCAAACCACAGTGTGAGTTGGAACCTGAAATGTTGACAAACTTATCGGTAAGACCTACCCTCATCGGAAGGATTGGCAAGAGCCAAAAGCGAGATGCAAAGCTTGTCGAGTCTATCCAGAAGTTGGAACCAGAGGATAAAGAGTTCGAGATCGATCGAGAAGGTTGGCTTCAAAGGCAAGGACGACTGGTTGTTCCTGACATCGACAAATTGAGGGATGAGGTTCTAAGGGATGTCATCACTCGAAGTTGACGATTCATCCTGGTAGTAATAAGATGTATCAGTTAATGAAGCGATCTTACTACTGGGAAAGGAAGAAAAGGGATATTGGAAAGTTTATCTCCAAGTGCATGAACTGTCAGTTGGTGAAAACTGAACAGAAGAAGCTGAGTCGGTTGCTTCAGCCGTTGGAAGTTCCTACGTGGAAGTGGGAACATATATCGATGGACTTTATCGACGGATTACCTAGAACCAAGGTTAGAAACGAAGGACGTTGGGTCATCATGGATTGCTTGACCAAAAATGCAAGGTTTATTCTTGTCAAATCGACTAGAACAACATCGAAGTTGGCTGAGCTTTATATAAAATGGATAGCTCGATTCCATGGTTATCCCGAAGAGCATAGTGAGTGATCAAGATCCATTGTTCACAAGTGGATTTTGGAAGAGTTTGCAAGAGACTTTGGGAACCGAGTTGTGCTTGAGTGCTGCTTATCATCCCCAAACTGATGGTCAAACCGAGATGGTTAAACGAGTTTTGGAAGATATCCTAAAAGCTTGTGTATTAGACTTCGGAGGATCATGGGAGGACCATCTACATTTATTCGAATTTTCATATAACAACAACTACTAGTCGAGTGTTGGGTCGTTCGAATCCAGGCCGTTGGTGCAGACGTGGCATCACTACACCAAAACAGGGGATTCCCAACAAGTATAGGTGTTACAAATAATTTCTGTAACACTTTTAAGTGTCACCAACGGCCTGTGAGGAATTTCCTGTAACACTTATAAGTGTTACAAATAGAGTAATTGCTAACACTTATAAGTGTTACAAACATATTCATCGCTAACACTTATAAGTGTTACGAGCATATTCATTGCTAACACTTATAAATGTTGGAACCATAAAATATGGTAACACTTATAAGAGTTACAAGCATATCCATTGCTAACACTTATAAATGTTGGAACCATAAGATATGGCAACACTTATAAGAGTTACAAACGTATTCATTGCTAACACTTATAAACATTGGAACTATAAGATATGGTAAAACTTATAAATGTCAGTATCATAATCCTGCTAACACTTATATAACATGTTTTTATGATTTTCAATTACATATATAATTCAACATATCAATTCAAATAAAAGTATTTGTACACTTCCATATTTCAAATTCGACGATGTCGCTTTTGCATAATGCTTCCAATTTCAAAATACCATAATATCAAGTTCAAATTACAAAAAACAATACAAAGTTTTACTAAAGGTACATAAATTTTTAGATATTATGAAGGCGAAACATGGACTATATCACAAAGCCTCCATCTGAAAATGATTTAAGATAGGATATCATAGTAATAAAGGATGAAGCAAATTATTTAAGAGCATCATTGATTTGGATTGACACTTGACTCGCCACTTGACTTGCAACTTGATTTTGTAATTCCATAGACCATTGACGAAAATCGACCTTTTTACTCTTGTCGGCAATTGATTTTGTAATTCCATAGGCCATTGATGAAAATAGTTCTGCAAATAGACATTATTTGCTTTCCCGTTGCTATTATATTCCACATTTTGTTTGTTTTTTCCTCCTCCACAGGTGCCTACAAAATATAAACGCACTCATTTTTATAGAAATAACAAATTGCAAAACTGATAAATAACATCTTGTATTAACTAACTGAACATGGTTAATTAATGTTAATGAGAATAGATCACATCTTGTATGAAAATATCAGGCATATTAAAAAATTAACAAATCCTTGTTCACAACATTGCTATGTTCAGTTTCAAGAAACAGAGTATTGCTCAGTTTCATCAAAACTGAGCATATGCTCAGTTTTGTTTGAAACTGAGCATTGCTCAGTTTTGAGAAACTGAGCATTGCTCAGTTTCGAGAAACTGGGCATATGCTCGGTTTGAAACAAAACTGAGCATTGCACTTAGACATTATAACACCGCATGTCATTTACGCCGTAAGCGCCATTTGTATCATTCATTGCGCATTTCCGTATTTGCCGCGCCATACGGCGCAAAGGTGCAAACATCACACTATGCCACTCCATAGCGCACCTTTCATACTATGACATGACCTTTTGTTAAGTGGATCAAGAGTCTGATCCACCAATTATTCAATTTGAAAGGGAAGTTAAAATGTTCTGTTAGTTTGCGAGGCTAGAAAGTATCCTAAGGATGACAAGCAAATACTTGGTCCTGTGGGTAACTAAGAAGCTTATGTTATTCGTTAAAGTTGGAAACTAGCAATAATTGAAGAACTAAAACATTTACTTCCAATTAGTTATCCTTTCTTAGAAAGATGAGAAAATCAACTTCATGATATTTTATCCATAAAACATATTTGAATCATAAAATTATCATCGGTACCAAGTTTGTGAACTATTGTTTTCTACTGTCTTTTGTCTATCAATTTGGATACATCATTGGGTATTGGAGACCAACAACTTTATAGTCATAAGTTTTCGAAGGACAATAAATAGATACAAATAGTTTTCTAGGAATCTACAGCAATGAAACATGATGTGTTAAGTCCAAATATCAAGAATCGATACTTTATAACATACCAACTTGTGATTAGAAATTTAGTAACTTTTATATAAAAAAAAACCACTGGTTTTCATGGTCAAAGGATATCAATTGCAATGCATTGTCAAAACCAATGTAATAGGCTCACTGAATGATCTTTGAGGATTTTGAATAGGTCAACAGATGGCCCTTTCAATAGTTTTCATTTTTAGTAGTCTGTATTATACTAGATTGCTAATAATTATAAAAACAATGACAGTTTGAAGGCGTACTAATCATGCTACTAAAAGGTTTACCTAATGACGGAAAACAACATATGCCAATGCGAAGAAAATTATTATGAATGGTAGCAAAGAATGGAGTGACCACCAGATAGACAAGACCCAGTGAAAAATAGAGCTGTATTCGAGGTTCACCAGAGTCAAATCCTATACTTCCAGGATCCATTGCTGCTTCTCTATCCTTTTCAGCCTTTACTAAGAATGAATTTTTCAAATGATATATGACTAGACGTTTTAATCGCAAAAGTTCCCCAGCAATTCCTGCCCAGCCATCAACCATGATAAATGATATAAAGAATGTTGCTTTCATAGGAATTGCAGAACCTATGGCTATTGGTATACTGCAGAAAGAAAGAAAAATTATAACATAAGCACAATCAATTTGCCAAACTTGTTTATTATTATAACATAGAAAAACACAAACTAATTAGAAAATTTTAATTTAAAAAGTTTTCAGTGTTTTCTATTTATGAAATCAAATTTATATGTTGGTTAATACACATCTCCTGCAACTGTAATGTAGAAAATAAAAAAATTGATGCAAGGTTATCAGCACGAATAAACCATTAGAACTTTGAATTCCCATCCCATTTGACATTTAGTGATAAACATAACATATTGGTAGTTAAAAGGATAAGTCTAGAGTAGATAAACAAATAATTTGTAGAACTTCCTCCAGTTCATTACACATGTTAAATATTGTTGCCATTGTGCATCAAATGAGTGATCAAAATTGGGTAAGCTACGAGTAAAATGAACACACACTGTTTCTTTAAGTTTTCTCTACTCTGAACATATAGTTCATTTTTTTAAATTCTTGATCATTACCATTTATGTTTCTTTTTTTTCAATAATTCTCATATTTATAAATGCCATAGAAAATTTCAAGTGTTTTGCAGTGCTCTCTACCCTTGAGCCAAAACGATTAGTATTTTTCTTTGTTTGTACATTGACTCTTGAATCCCTGTATGAATTATAGTGAATGACGTTTTTAAATGAGTACAGCTAAGCCAATGAAAAAAACATAAAATGCCAAAAGAATACTATGAATACCTCACTTTGGTTCTGTTTCACATGTCATCAGATCTTTTCCTATTTTCAGAAGCCGCAATCAAAGTTGTATAAGGTGTAAACTGAGCCAAAAATATGGTTTGTCTGATTGTATAAGGTGTAAATATGAGCCAAAAACGAATATAAGAATTTGTGCTTCCATTTAATTTTTCACCATTTCGGCGAAATAGAACAAAAAGTGAGGGTATCAAACATACCTGCAGACTGCTACCGCTAAGTCCAACCCATACTCAGTTAGCGAAATACAACTAGATGAGACCAGGTGTAAGCCGGAGTCGTTAGCGAAGGTTGTAGCCGCTGCTTACTACATTAAACTCTCTATTGATTGGCATGTTTGGTTATAGTGAGCCTTAGGGAGCTGCGAAAATAGGAAGGGTCCACTCTGAAAATCCTTTCTAATAAAAAAGACGGAACCTGCACAAAGAAAGGAGATGTGTGTACCCGTTGAATACTAGTTCCCCATGTCTCTTAGGATTTAAAACCTTTCATCAGCCAAATCTAGTGGCATGCGCAGCACTTCCCATAGCATCGAAATGTGCCAGTGACCTGATGTGGTGATGTGCTGCTTAATTTATATGATTATGAAAAGCTAGCAGTGGTCTGTAAAACTGAATCATCGGATGATTTCAGGTTAAATATTCAACAATATAACCAATATTTATATGTTGAAATGTAATGAACTTTAAATTGCAAGTAAATTGGTATTTCTTCGCATTGGGAAAACATAACATTTATATGTCGAAACATAGATTTGTACACTCACATGCACACACCTTCAAGGTTTACATATGTATTCATGAATTTGCATGCACTTATCATTATTGCCTCAAACATTACATCTCCTACATACTAAAACGAAACTGTTTCCTGTAGTTTTAGCAAAAATTGCTTTTTATCATCAATCAAACTAATTAACAAATGTAGCTTTCAAGGGTACTGCTACAAATTTATGTTAATGTTTCTATCAGTAAATTATTTATAAACCATAAGAACTTTCAATATCAGTAAATTTAGTTTTAGGATAATAACAATGCTTCAAGGTATTCAAAATCATAAAAGACAATATTCCATAGTCATGCCATGTATGATCAAAATCAGGCAATTAGCATGAAATAAGAGAAGTGCTTTGCAATACATACTTGGCCTATAACTGTAGAATTAAGCTTTTCTTCTGGACCATGGGAACACACATCCTAGAGGTTGAATCTGGAAAACAAAGGAAGGGAGAGTATACCAAAAGTTCTTATTTACATTAATTAAAGTTGCTCGCTAGACTAAAACATAGCAAGCAAATAATAAAAACCAAACTAAGAAAAAAGAAAAGCATACCCAGGTGTGTCACTTTCTTTCTCGAATAATTCTACAATAGTAGGAACGCTCTGCGATGCAGCCCTCATTCCAACAGTTTGTGCACCTTGAAATCAAACAAAATTCAATGAGAGTTATTGAGTTAGCATTGGCATGTAGAACAAATAGTAGAGACCTATTTATGCTATATACCTTAAAGAAGCCCTGTTTTTTCACTTGTTATTTAGTTACCGACCAATGGCAGGTGTAAATCAAATTTTCCCAACAAATCATCCATTTTGAAATTGCATCAAGTACACTTAATTTTAGAGGTGCCACACAATCCTCTTATTGTTTTTGACTTAAGACGCCCTATAGAAGTTGCCGTAGTTGATAATATTATAAAACTAAGAAAGTAAATTTTCAATAGAAATGCTATTTCTATCCTATTATCAATATTCAGTAGCGTGAAAGAATTTTGAACAACAATATTAATGTATGCATCTATGTATGAAAATGAATAAGAGAAGATGGTACTAAATTCAATGATTGAAACCTTGCAAACAATTTCAGTAAATTTTGATAAATTGAAAACACAGGAATTTGAAAGCTTTATTTGGGGTTGGATTTTGCATATGTTTAATTACCCTTGGTTTAGTTTATTTCCCTATCAAATTTATTACATGTTTACAACATAGGTCACAGTAGCACATGAACCACAAAGTAAGAGCTTATTGGAGCCTAGGTGCACAGCCCAAACATGACATACACAAGTATTTCAAATCAAAGCACGCGTTGCTAGTATTATTTATACATCATTAAAAAGACTGTCAATTTGTCAAGACAAGAGAAGATAATGCCAAAGGAAATTGGTGAATCACCTCTCAGACTTTTCAATACCATTTTAAAAAACTAACATATAAAATAAAGAAAGTTTTGTTTGCCACACAAGGACAGTTTAGTTCTAGATGTTCAGTTTTTAATCTGATGTTACAATAGAAAAAGAAATTATTATTTTTTCTACCAAATCCAGAGTTGCAGGGAAAATATGCACTTAATTTTTTAACAGTCGCTCAAATTGTTCAACATAGATTCCATTTTGAAATGTAAACAAACGATGAGATATTATTTAACTTGATTTTGAAATATTATTGTTGAAGATTCACCTACCATGGTTCCCATTTTTTTTCCAATTAATCCATATTTTCAAATACATTTGTTTGTATATCCATTTTGTCTTTCGTATTTGTTTAATAGCTTCATAATAAAATTTGTAATTGATAATTGTTTGTAGTAGCATAAGTACAAGAGCATTTGGAAAAAAACTGCCATCAAAATTCATCCATCGATCTCCGCTTTCTTAGCTAGTACCATTTAACTGTGATTTCATAACAAACATCTTTCGTTTAGCACAGCCTGCCTTCCATTTAGCAAGCCAGTTAACAAATGTAATTTTTAAGTGAGATTAACGAACAATCTTTAGCCAATAACATGTTATGCATTCAAATGCATCTATCCTCAACTAATTACTATTCATCACTCTCCACTATTTTTTTTCAAGTGGTGCATCTCAAATGGTTTTTATTTACCATACTAACTTAGATTCAGCTAATACTCAGATCTATATTTTCTATAATTCAAATACTGCTCTAAAACACGCTCCAGTACTCCAAAAACTGGTTGATTTAACTAAAAAACCTATTCAAATTGTTCTTGTTAATATAATTGTATGTTATGCAAAAAAAAAATGATTAATAGATAAACCTCTTATCGTGATTCCTAGAAGCCGCCGTGATTCCCAAAAGCCCCAATTCTTAGAAGCTCCAATTCGAAGTCATGCAAAGAGGATCTGAGAGGCTAATACCAATTTGAGACATCCAAAATCCTTATTATCTCTAATAGTGATATTGATTAGCTAACCGCTGATAAAATTCTCCGAAATCCATTTTTTTATTTCCGTATGATGCGGCCTTGGAGGAATAAGCGTTGAGGAATAATGCGCTGAGGCACCGATTAGGATTATGTGTGAGTACTTACCCTTTTGCCCTTAGAATATAAAATTTGACCAAGCATATCAACACAAATAAGTGTTGGCATATTTTTGGTGACACATTTTTACTATAGCAACACATATTAGTGTCACTAGTCTACAACACATATAAGTGTTGGCAGTTGGAAAAAATAAGAGTTGCCAAATGGCCATTGTGGTGTAGTGTGCATGCTTTTGGATCGTGAAAGGGCTCTAGATCGTGGGATGTTGGAAGAGTCTCAGGTCGTCCGAAGGCCCAAGTCGTTTGGGGTTAGATTGGGTCGACAATGAAGTGGAAGGAAGCTTAGGTCGTTGGAGCCTCGGCGGAAGTTAGGTCGTTGGGCAACGTCCAGGGTCAGGTCGTTGGTTTCGGAGGAAGTGTGGATCGTTGGCTCGTGGTTGGGTTAGGTAGTGGGACTATCTATGCAGTCAGGGCGTGAATGACCTAAGGGCATTTATAGTGTTTGTAAATGCTGTGAATAAGGCAAAAACGCTGTGAATGGAGAGTATGTGTTGTGGTTTGTTTTTCATAGCGTGAAGTCTGGAAATGCTATGAAAATGAATATCGACCAAACGGCATATAATTTTGGTTCGAGAATGGTGATGACTTCGAAGTGAATTCAAGGAAGAATGTCGAAGTGTTGTGATGTGTTCGTTGATCGTCGTAATGGAATGAATGTGAAGACGACTCAAGGGTGTTTTGAGTTTGTGGATAGTGGTTGCTCAAGGGTGTTTTGAGCTTATAGACAGTCACCGATGATGAAGACTAGAGATACCGAAGGCCGAGGAATTATCGTTGTCGTAGGTTTTAGCAGACACAAAACAGGGGTTATATGATTTCGTTGTATGGTCGAATACCCTGGGCAGCTTAAACGGGCCTAGTTATGTTTCATTGTATAACGTATGGAGTTTTACTAGAACCAGGGTTTACCATCAGCCCTTGACAGTTGATGGCAAGATGTTTAACCGGGCATACGATTAACGATGATTTCAAAGCACGATTGGCGGTGATAGTCAGAGTCAGTCATGAATGTTGGTTGTTTGCTTGTACCGTCTCACGTAGATTATCCAACATCGAAGGAGATGTTTTTTGGGTGCTTGTCTGATATTGGTTTAGGCCTTTGAGGCTTGTGCTTGGGGAGTGTCGATCTCGATTAGGATGGTTTACGTGAGATATAACTAGTTGTTTTGTTTGCTGTTGCTTGATTACTTCTGATTGTCACGAATGAATCGTTGTTCTAATTGCCTTGGATGTATGGTTGAAATGCTTGGTTGGAAAGGCTATCACTATCCGATGTGGGGAAGATAGGGTTGAGTTCTTCTCTGGTGTTGAGATTGGTTTGTTAATCTATCTTCTCTCGTGTACTTTATTGATAATATTAGTTAGTACATGAGTATGTATTAGAATGGTTTAGAGTGTAAGATTTGTAATGATATTAAGGGCATTTTGGTATTTTAATTTATTTTTATTTAGTCATCAAATTCACACACTTCATATATATATATATATATATATATGTGTGTGTGTGTGTGTGTGTGTGTTTACACTTCTTCACCTCATCTCATTTTCTGTTTCTTTTCTACATAATCTTTTATCTGTTGCTCTTTTAAATCATGGCAGATAATATAAAACAGAAAAAGAAACCGAGGTCAGTTGAATTTAAAAAATACTAACATATAGAAATGTTGGAACTTCAAAAAATTGAAATCAACTATTTTAGTTGATGTAAAATCATGAAATGAGGTGTTTAATATTTATATCGGTATAGTCGTCAATCTAACTTGATTTTTGGTGGCACCTGATTGGTTGAAAGTTCGATAGTGACATGGTTACCTATAGGGAGAGCTAGGATTTTGGTTTCCTCATAATTGAGGTGGTGGTTGGAGAATGAAGGGTTGCAGTGTGATCATGGGGTCAAGGCGCACTAGAGTGGAGTTTGGATGGTTTCGATGAAAATTTTTATCATATTTTTTTTTGTGTTTCGATGAAACAGTGGGTCAACAGACTGATGTGAATAATAATAATAAGTACCCCGCAAACAAAAGATATCTAGTAAGACTACGCCACATAGCGGAACATGTTTCCCTCTCACTTATATTATGCAATATTATAATCATCCCTGTACTCTTATACTCAATCACAATGGTTGCCAAAGTGCTACATAGTGTAGATGACCTATCCTCTGTTCTCTTGACTAACTATCATAACGGTTTAATATCATAGTAAATAAATGATTTACTTACTTATTATTTATTTTTTCAATATAAGATTTCCCATCCTAACTCATATATCCCAACAATTCAGGTGGCAACCTTCCTAGAAAATATGAAAAATAAAAATCCATGAGGTAACCCTTCATTGGCAGGAGCTATCAACACCTATCCCATAATTTTATCTCTAGGATGACTATGAACCCTGTCAACACATGGGGAAACAAGTATACAAAATGTACTTTAGGAGGGGAATTGGTTCATAATTTTTAGCTATCCGAAAGTGACACACTCCCTGGTGTACATAACTCAAAGAAAAGAACACGACCATTCGCTGAGTGCAACATAGAGATTGTTCTAGATATTAAGATTCGTTTGGATTCAAAGCATGTCATTTTCACATAAAACGTGCTTCAGGGGGGCAAGTGTTACCCGGTCTTTTGGCCTGGCTATCAAAAGCCAACTCAACTCGGATCGATCACCTTTGAGCATCATCCTATCACTCAGAAAAGGTTTGATCAACTCATAAGATTTCACGAATTACGCTGATCGATCATCTCTTGGGCTCGATTGATCACTTCATAAAACATGTGATCGGCATAGACCAATCACCCAAAAATGCGTACTCGACACGGCCCAATCACCAGAAAACCATGGAGTCACTCTTGCTTGATCACTAACTTAAGGATCAATATGAATCCCTCATTGGATTGATATGACTTCCATCCTTCCAACTCCAGAATACTCGAGAATCTATGGATCAGTACAACTCAGAATTCACTGGATCAGTATGGCTCCCTTCATTGAATTGGTATGATTCAACCTCAACGCGGCTTCCATTGCTCTAAACTTCAAAAACATATACTTCAACATTTATAGATCCGAACTCAACCAAACCCACTAGAAACTAAGAAGACCTTGAGGAACAAGTGCTCAAACTCCTAGACCCCAATTTCACTAAGTAAAGGGATTAGTATTGATCCCTAAAGGGGTCGGTACCGATCCGAGAACTTATTAGTTTGGGCTTTGGGCCCCGCATGACTCTTTCCACAACGTCCCTTTGACTTTCCAGGTCGAACTGCAACTATAAATGGCCCTTTTTCAGACAAAAATGGATAATTTTGCACTTTTGTTACTTTTACTATCTTACTACCGAGAAATACCGATCTGAGCATTGTACTTAGTGATTTTCAGCAAAAAGTGATAAAACTTCCCTCTAACTTGCACCTCATCTCCTTATACTCTCTTGGTGACAATCCGCCTTAAACGGTATAACAATAGGACTAGCTCTATCTATAAAATTGATCCTAAACTCGATCTCATGGTGCAGTGGCAACCCAACTACTTCCTCAAAGATTTTTGGATACTTACTAACAATGAGCGTAGATGATAACCCTTCCTGTGTTGTCTCAAGAAAATACAAGTAGCTGACCATTACACCATCCTATGGTAAATAATCAATCACAACCCCTTTCCCCACCATGTTCCCAATCATTACGTTAAGCTACTCACAATCCACAATAGTCGTATACTCCCTAAGCCGGTCCCTACCCAAGAAGGTCCTAAACTCTGCAAAGTTCAAGACAAAACAATCACAAACAATGGAGCGTCCATGATTCAATAAAACAAGACGACGGCAAATCACACAAAGACCAGTAGACTCTCCTGCCAGGTTAGTTACAATCACATACTCGTCTACAATCTCAGGGTACAAATCTAATTTACACACCAAATCATTACTTATAAAAGAATGTGCAGCTCCAGTATCAAATAAAACTCTAATAGAAATGTTACTGATAAAAAGCATGCTTTGCACTATGACGTTCTTTCCCTTTTCCTTAGTAGTAGGTGACTTAGAAGAAGTAGGAACTACATTCAAAGCATAAGCCTTCACCACATGTCTATCTTTCATGGGTCCTGGACAACATGTCTTCATGTGTCCAACCATGCCACATTTATAGTACTTCTTCTCACCCTTATTAGGCTGGCACTTGTTAGAATATTCCCTTTCTGGTTACAACTGAAGCAGACCACCTCACTCAAGTCATTCTACTTCTTGGGTCTACTCTTGCCGTGCTGCTGCTTCCTTTTCCTATTCCATTTCTTCTTATTGCATCCCTCGCTCTGCTATGGCTTTGATCCCTCAGCAGGCTCCACAATGACTTTCTTCAGAAATGTGCTCTTGTGCTTAGGAGCCTTCTCAACTAATTTCTTAAATGAAACCTCAATATGGTCTACAAGCTTCTCTCCTAGATACTCGTCTAATCTAGTAATGAACTTCTCATTTTTTTCCCAGTGGAATATTTATCAAGGAAGGTTCATACTTGAAGAGAGCCTCAAAATTCGTAATATATTCCAAGATTGTCTTATCTTCCCATTTCAGTTCGAAAAATCTCTAATACAAGATAGACTTCTGGACCGTAGGAGTAAATTTTCTTTGAATCTGATCTTGAAGCCATTCCAAGTCATTTCATCCTCTAGAGTAGAAAGAGTAATAGAGCTCCACCAACTTATGGATCCACCCTGAAGCTATCGAGAAGCGAGATTCTCTTCATAGCATCATCAATCCCCAAGTATCTGAAGGACCTGAATAGCAGGCTCAGATCCACTGAATGGCTTGCGTCCTAAAGTAGAATAATCCTTGCTTAACATGGCAAAGTCCATTCGCGGTGCTGGAACTAGAACACCGCCATCACCTAAAGCAACACCAGAGTGGCACGAGCTCTTCCTACTACCGAAGCCATCATAGCATCGAACATAGCCTGATAATCAGGGGTAGCCAGACTCAATCAACCTTCACTTTCCACTACCAAGATATAATTGTTCCTAACTGCGTTCCTAGCAGCTTGACTCATTATTAATCTGTAGCAAGAATAGTCAGTCTCAACTAAAGAAGAGAAGCAATGGTGTTCAAGGGCGAACTACTATATATACTACTATATATAGTATAGGTTCAACAATCTATATATGTGTCTATCTTACGCGTATACTTCCTAAATATTTGGTTAAATGTAGCCAAAGCCCTGATACCAAATGAGACGATTTTCGTATACCACTTGCATGTAAAGAAGTAAAATAATGTGCTGAAAGCATGCCAAGCTGGTATGGACCATCCATCTAGCGTGGTAATCAAAACCAGACTTTTCATATATCTCACAATGCAAGGATAAAGTATAATAAGGAATATAGACTGTAATGTAGTGAGCAATGACAGAAGAAAAGAGCAGTTGAAATATCACCAAGTCATAGAGTCATGTACATGAAATCCAAATATTTGAATATATGCCATCCTCACTACATTTCTCAGAGACGCTCTTAATAGTGGAAAATAAATATATACAAGTAAGGTCTACAATATGGCTACTCCAAGCTTGTCTCTGCTGCACCATCCTCGTACAACCTGACCTTCTATCTAGTCTACTCACTAATAATATCAACCAATCAATGATAATGTCGAAGAGCACCCAAGTTAAAAAGAAGAGACGTAATAATAAGATCTATCAAAGGCTGTACTCCAAAATTTGGAAATAGACAGATTAAGTCTCACATCTGACATGTCCTTGCAATCAAAGAGTCAAGATATAATAATAAGATAGTATATGATGCTCAAAGAATAGTCACTACTTAAAGCAAACAACAATAAAAGTTGGCAAAGTCATAAGATACAAGAATCCGTACAACTTACACTGGCCTAATTCCCCATCTCCATTTTCAAACCCTATAAGCGATTGTTTACCCAAAAAATGAAGGTGAAAAGGAAAAAAAAACTTAGCAACCATCATCCAAATACCAACCATCACCTTTTAAAGCCGTAAATGCATTGATACTCATATGACAATCCTCGCTCAACCAGGAACTAACGGAAATCCCAGTTCTAGTAGAACTTTGTGTTTCGCCAACACGTGTCCTTCCGACCTAGGTTCGCCACCCATGGTACACAATCTCACCGATCCTAATGGGCGTCCTTATGATACCCTTGCTTTGTGTCCACTAAAATACTTTGAGCTATCAACTATTCCTTGGAAATTCACTATCAGAGTTACTTCACTCTGTCTAAAGCTTGAGTACCCCTCAGTCAATCCATTATCACACAACTTCATTCCCCACGAACTGCTTCCATTCTTACAACGTCGTTCGCTAAGAGTTGTGTCCACAGTCTCGTTACACCCAACCATGCATTATTGTTCGCCACAATCTGCCTCATCACCATGTTGCTACGTTCACCATGTGCTATCCATAGTCTCCCTTCGAACTACTCCGCATTTGAGCCTTCGATCGAAGAGTCTATCACTTGATCACGCCATGACTCTTAAACCCGTGAAGCAATTGTCAAACCACAACCTCCAACGTGATCACCAAAATCTCCAAGCCATCCACCATGGACCCCAAGTACATTCACTTCAATTTGATGGATCGATGTCAGTCCATATACTTAGCTAATTTTTGGCTAAGTACTTTGGGTCTTCAACGTGCTTTCTTGCAACACCCCAGCTTCATGCCGATCCATAAATTTCATGCCCTTTAGCCTTCTAAATCGGTCCATCACTTCCACACGCCAGACAAGTCACGTGCTTTGACCAATTGACTCCAAACTTTGACACTCGCCTTCACAAGCCCCTAGTAGTCCATGTTAGAAATCCCAAGCCGCCACCTTGCTTCTTTATGGATCGGTGTCGGTCCATAAGCCATGGACCTGTGCCGATTCATATACTAAGCTCATTTTGAGCTAAAAAATTTCGTGCATCTTTCAGCTATCTTCCAGAGCTTAACATCCAAGTTTCATGCAATTTCAATGAATTTGATCCCATTATGGTCCGATCTTCATTTCAAGTTCTAATTTTAACAATCTAACACACAAAATCAATTATAGCATCAAAATAATGATTTCAGCAATTCAAACAACATGCATATGAATCAACAATCATACACAAACACCCAAATTCATAAAAAAAACATAAATCAATCTTTTATATGTATAGGTCTAGTGTAAATCTACATGGTAATTAATCTAAACTTACATTTTAATTCATTTTGTCTTTAGTTAGATTATTCCTAGGATTTCAAATCTGTAATGATTATAAATGATCATGTTTTAGGGTGATTTAGCGTGTAAACGTGATAAAAACACCTACAATATAGTCTAGTTAGATATCAAAATCACTTACCATGTCAGTATACTTATGTAGCTTATGGTTGTTAAGTAAATGAGGAGAAAAGATTAACCTAATCTCATTCAACCTTTATTTATAGCTACAGATCATTAACTTAATGGGCTAGCCTAATCATCACTTTAGCTATTAATCAAGTCTTTACCAAATCGTTAATGTAATCACTCTATGGAATGACCAACCATCAAATCTTTACAATGACATAAGCTTGAGCGTCTAATTCTGCACCACTACAAAGATACAGGCATAACAAGATACTCAAGGGCAAAATGATCAGAAAACGATCCAACAAGAATCTCAGATGTGTAAAACATCCTAACTAACCATATGTCACAATATGAAAATGATACGACCTTGTGTTAATTAATTAGAATTGTTTTACGATCCTCGAAAACGTAGAATTTAGATCGTTACATGAACTTAGCTGCATCCTACTTTGTTGGAATTTAGTTAATGTAACAATTTCGATTATAATTAACTAATATTTGTATTTTAGACGTTGTTATACTATTATTGAATTTTGTTATAAATGTTTTGGTTATTATAAAATAAAACCCATCTATGTTTATGTGCAACGTAGTCTTACGAGTTACTCTTTTTAGAAGGTTTTACAATATTTAACTATTTATTTATATATAATTTGATTTTTCTCATGCTGGTTTTCCAAACTGACTTAAGTGTTTCTTTGCGAGATTGGGCATATTTTTCAAGTTAGATTTTGATGCTTTGGAGCTTTAGGAGAGAAGCTGGAGTTTCAGTATGTGCTTTCGTATATTCCTTATCTTTTCCACTGTATGCGTTCGTCTGTAGTTTTCAGCAATTGTAAAGTTATGTTGTTATAAAAGTTCAGGGTTGGTATTAGGTTAGTTACTTTGATATCGTGCAGGTATACATAAAGAATTCAACTTCTTTTTTGTAAAATCATATGTTATGTTATATATCATCCACTGCGATTGTGAGGTTCTGTTCTATTTTCTTTTATTTCACCCCCTATTTGATTTTTCAACATTTAAATGTTCGAAATGTGAATTTTGTGGATGTATTGATATCAACTCTGTAGGTTAAAATGTCAGATTGTTATACTCGAAATATAAACATTTTGACTATAAATGCTTCTAGCATGATCCAATACTTAAAAAGGTCAAACTCGAGGACTAAACATTCTACTCCAGTGAATTTATCAGTATATCATGCTCTCCACTCACACATATATACACACAAATGCATGTGTGTGTGTGTACACATATATATATACACATAATTTTGAGTTTGATGCCAACAAAAACCTTCTTGTTCTCACTAAATTTTAATGTAGTTGAATCTATTTTCTGCCCGTGCAACCAACGTTACCATTTAATTTGTTCACAAAATCGAAGTCAATCTTTTTAATCTTCAAATATACATATCAGGTAAACTTGTCCAAGTACAAATTCCAACATTCAGTATCAGATCGGTAAAGATATGGATTCCACTGGCTCAAACCGTCCTGCAACTTTACAGCATGTGGCCCTCCTAAAATGATACATATACGAAATAAAGCATCGGTTGAAAACAAGCGTAGACCAGTGTCGACATTTTATGACATTCACATAGCCAAAAAGAAGCCATATCAAAATAATTTGCACCCTTTTATGCTAAGATCTTCCCACTAGCTTCCAACTTTATGAAATTCATAGCGTTGATAAAATTAAGATGAGGACATTATGTTCAATGGAGGCACTACTGGTTTTCTCTTTTGTCAAATCATCCACTTAGCTCTAGCTTCGAAATATAGACAAAAATAATGCAGATACTCGACGCAGATTATTCCCATTTTGTTTTGTGTCATCACTTCACTTATGCATCATGGTCCACAGTTCGTAAAGCAATGGATGTAAGCTTTCCACTATTTACGTATTAACCGTGAATAATAGTTTTGTTAACTGATATTTCTGTCCGGCGATGTGTATTACGAGAAGTCAAATTGGTTACAGTATGAAGAAATTATGCATGCTGATGACAGGAACATTTAGGATTTGCTGGGATTTGGAGGTGACAGAAAAGCATGAAACTATTTGTTGAGATAGAAGTAAAAAAGTAAAAAACTAATAATCATCAAATGACGATGTTCAAGACAAAGAATGCAATGTAAACAGACAGTGTGATGACTATTTAGGCACATTCCAATAGAAATATTGTTCAATAGGGACAATTGTAATGGAATCAAGAAAGAAAAGATCTTTTGAAACAAACAAGGAGCCCAGTTAAATTTATAGTATATTTGGATCAGATAAATTAAACTGGCCCATGAAAATATTTGTTAAACTAAGCCCGTTAATGTGTTTATCCGCCTGTCGAACGAATGGAAACTGCAATGGGGGAAGGCGGCAACTGCACAACGATGACTGCCACGTGGATGAACAGGCATGGTTCGATGTTTGCTCAAGCGACCCGTCATCCGTTCATTCGGAGCATCCGAGACGGAACCGTCAACATTGCTTCTTTTAAACGGTGGCTAGTAAGTTTTCATCAATAGTTCTAGATTATTCTCGTGGTTTTGTTGCGCCTTATGCCGTAAGAATGATTTCGTTTTATGTATTGATATATTATACGTTTAGGAGTTTGTTTTGCATAATTTGTTGGTGATTAATACTTACAAATTTGAGCTGAATTCTTGATTTCATTCCCAAACGGAAAGCTTTTTGCATATAAGCCCTAATTTTACATGCCAGGTAAAGTTTCACTGAAAAGGTGTTACTTAATTTGAGTACCAAAAGTTAAGGATGGGTTTTAGTAGGTTCAATAACTCTAATGCTCCGCTTGGCAGTTTATTTTATATCGGTTTGAGTGGTTCTGTTTTACAGGTGTTATTATAGTATTTGTTTGCAAAAAATTTCACATGGCAGTTGTTGGTTATAAAACCAGAGTTGTATGATTTTAGTGTCAATTTTCAATCCATCAAAATCGGGATGTTTTGAGGGGTTATAACCTTTTTTTTCCAGTTATGCCCTCACTAATTATATTATAAAAGGCAAATTCTATTTCAACCCAGAAACATGCTGAGTAGCCCCCCATTTTAACCTAAAAATACGAGGACGAAAATGCCCTTTTTATGTTATATTTTTTTTCCAGTTTTCTGAACACCTCGTAGTCCCCTTACGTGGTTTATCAGTGTATCTCGTAGCAGCACTACGTGGTCTTTGAAAGAACCACGGAGAGCTGCTACGGGGTACACTAAGTAACCACGTAGGGCTGCTACGAGGTACACTGATAAACCACGCGTTCTCTCTACGTGGGAGGGTATTTTCGGATTTTTTTTAAATTAGCGGGGGGCTACTCAGCAAATTAGAGGGTATACCGGTTTTTTCATGTTTTGGGGGGCTACTCGGCATTTTTACGGGTTGAAATAGAATTTGCCATTATAAAATTACTCTTCATAAAACAAAATAAATAAATATAGGATATAAGTGTCATGGTATTTTAGTGAAAAACTCTCAAAACCGGTATATACTAAACTCTCAAGCATGCATTGATCGGATATAACAACACTTCATCAAAACCAATCAAAACCACTACGACCATGAACGATCAAAGTCGATACCCCCAAAACCTCCCATAAACGGTACCCCCAAAACTCCAAAGCGGAACGTAAGGCTCCACTTGGTAGTTTCGTGGTATCGTATGAGAGGTCTTAAGAGTACTGGTTTTGACCATCAGTGGTCGTAGCAGCGTTGATTGGTTTACACGAAGTATTGTTATACCCTATCAATACATTCTTGAGAGTTTAATATACACCGGTTTTGAGAAAAATCTTCTGTTATAGTAAAATTGCATGTATATCCTTGTATTAATTTCCTATATTTATAAAGATTAATTCTATAGAATTAGTGCGGTATAATTGAAAAGAGAAGGTATAACCCATCAATACATTCCAAATTGATGGGTTGACTATACCATCAAAATCACACTACATTGGCTTTCACTGGTTTTATAACCAACAAAAATCGATGTGGAAAAAAACTTACAAGCAGAAGTTACGATAACACCTTAAAAAAAGGGCCGTGCAAAAACAGTGAAAACCAGTAGAAATTAAACTCCCAAGCGGAGCCTAAAGATGGATCATGATTTCATGTTTTCAACTATTTAGGTAGATGTTGAGTTGGCTGCAAACATATTTATCTATTAATTTAATAGAGTGATTAAATTAATAATTATTTATTAGTTGACAATAATTAAAAATTATGCAAAATAATCTACCAGTTACCGTTTTCAGCAACAATTTTCCCGTACAAGTGCATAATGCCTACTAGAAAGATGCTTATCAAGACCCAAACTACTCGCGGTACTCCAAGATGCAAATGGAATGTTCGCAATGGTCTTCACCATAGTCCACCACAGCCATACCATGAGCCAAGTTAATATACATAATTTAACGTAAAAAACCATTTCGATGTGCATAACTGGTGCACACAATCGTGGGCTTATTTGATGTGTTTTATGTTACACCCTGTCGTTCATACCATACTGAATACATGAACTAACAACATCCCAATCCACAAATGTTAGGGATGACGTTTTGTCGGGATTAGATTAAAACTAAACAAAGCATATCTATCACAGAGTTATTACATCATCTCACAATGGAAAGAAGAAGATACAATAGAAGCGGAAGGAAGAGGATTACATGGTATAGAGATATACATGTGCAAGACTAAATTTTATTTGTATGAATGTGATACGAGATCCAATATTATAATACATAATATTCCAAATGGATAGAGTCTCATAAATGCACAAGATGCCATATACAACAAGTCTTGTGTACATAATAAATTCTAACACGTCGATATACAATGCATTGCACTAATAATCACAGTAGTATATGTAGCCATGTCTTTAAACCTGTTCCGGCTAGCAGTGTCTCCCTTCATTAATTAACCGCTCAAAGGATAGATAACAAAATAAATCATAGAGAGTGCAAGATGTAAAGTCCAATGAGTGAAAAATATAGTTGCGTGATAATTAATGTACAAATACTTAAGAACCTATATACGAAGTGGTACCAATGTGGGATAGTGATACCTTAAACGGTACAGTGACTGATGAAATTTCTATTGAATCTCACTTGATTATCTCATTTATTGGCAGCTATAAGTTT
This sequence comes from Allium sativum, assembly GCA_030737875.1. Classification (NCBI taxonomy): domain Eukaryota; kingdom Viridiplantae; phylum Streptophyta; class Magnoliopsida; order Asparagales; family Amaryllidaceae; genus Allium; species Allium sativum. The sequence continues at coordinate 731,776,269 of CM060910.1, forward strand.
CAAACAGATAAATTTGTGTCTTTTTTTTTAAAATAAAAAAATAAAAAAATCTCAAGGTCACATTTCTATGCAGCAAAAGGATAGCATTATTTTGTGTGTGTGTGTGTGTGTTTTTTTTTTTTGGGTGGGGGTGGGGGGCTATTTTAGAATCCAACCATTCATAGATTTGTTTCTTGAGAAAAAAGATGAAGTAGCCATTGAATTGAGAAAGCCAATGAACTAAGTAGGGAATTAGATTTATTGTGGCTATGAGGAAGTGTAAAAATTCACTTGTAAGAGTGGTAAAAGTTTACGTCAACATAAGCCTTGCATCTTCACAAAACTCTCATTTTTTGAGCGGTCACATGCTTTTTCCTGAAACAACAACCTTAACTGTACGTACGCCATAGTTTGACTTGCGTTGGACATGAGTATTGAAATTTCTAGGGCCCCTTCTAATACAATATGAGCCATGTCTAACTATGAGGAACCCCAAATGTCGTTTTCCTTTTCTGATATCCAAGAATGCAACCTAAATATATTGTCGTGTTTATTGGAGCTCTTAATGTTGATTAAATTGCGAGAACAGACAATAATTTTAACATTATAAACAAGCGGCTAACCAATATTCAGCAAACAAATACTTCTTATTGAATGCAAACACAAATCTGAAATGCTGATAACTATCATTTTTTTTTCTTTTAACTTGAAATAACTGAGCATGCATTGTGCAGATCGCTGCTCATAGAAAAGTGCGTACACATGTGAGTATAGAACTGTTATGAAGTTTGGCTTTGGAATTATCTAGTAACTGAAAAATTCTAGATTGAACGTCATCTATTGTTTGTATAATTGGGTTGTATTAGATGCATTATTTGTTATGTAACGGCGGTTGGACCAAGCTCCACATCTCTAGCTCGTGGCGCACACATATGAGTTGACATACACTTCATTGTAACAAAAATAATCTATGATGTTACATGCTTACCAACTTGTGTTTATGCATCACTTCTCCAAGTTATTTAGCAATGCCAGACTTTCCAAATCTGAACCGTCGTTCCTCCTTAATATGTCCGAGACAACCCTAAAATTATCTTTATCTTTGTAATCAGACCGCAATTCCTAATTATAACTTTGTTCACCTCCTTTAGGCTGAAAGTATCCTCTCTTACAATGAGGGTTTAGGACTGAAGTTCTTGGTTCCAACTCCTAGAAGGAATTATTTTCACTCTCTTAATTTTGGAAAGAGCAAACAAAATTGCTCTTTGTCTAGAGTGGTTTATAAAGCGGTTTTTCATGCACTCCTGTGCACCTTTGTCATATTTTTTTGTTCTCTCAATATTAAGCAATTCATCGTTCTTTCTTTCAGATCAGAAAAAGTAATGAATAGTAGTTTGTGAAAGTGCGTTAGGTTGTATGTTATGTGTAGAAGGTAGATAAATTTTATTGCTGTTACATTTGCACCTCAATTTGCATAAGGCTGGATATGGTAGACAAATTTTATTTGTTAACGATTATTTTTGGAAGTGGGTAATGTGTCATTCAACTACCAGTGGGATGCTGTATATAGTAACTAGATCCGAATGAGATGACTACTGATTTGATGCTGGAACACACGGTCGAATCATTGGGATCAAAGAGAGGATGCTGTTATATATACACACAAAAAAGAAAGAAAAAAGAAGCGATGTTGAAAACTTTTGTATTGCGTTTCTTCAACGAGTGAGAACATTAAATTGGACTATGCACCATTAAAGCTAGGTGAGTTTGACACGAATGGCATTGAGTGTGTAAATATGTTTTTGGTTCTAGTTCATACTTGCACGCAATCTCTTTAAGTATGTAACTCAACTTAGAGCTCTGTTTTTTATCCCGTGTTCTTAGTTTTAATCATATTGTTATATATTTTTGGTACTGTAATGAGTTTCTTTTGTTTACCATATTTTCGTGACAGGTGCAAGACTACATATTTGTTAGAGAATTTGTTCCGTTTGTAGCAAGTGTTATACTAAAGGCTTGTAAGCACTCAGACAATCCATCGGATCTTGAAATAGTATTAGGTGGTGTTGCTTCACTCAATGATGAAATTCTGTGGTTCAAAAATGAAGCTTCTAAATGGGAGGTTAATCTACTTTCTGCAACTCCTCAGGAAACAAACACTCAATATTGCCGGTATAATAAGCTCTGTTTTTAAATTGAAAATAGTGAAATTAAGTTACACAGTAATTCTTTTACATTTTTCCAATAGATAGAAAACTGAATGACCTGGGCCACTTCGTTTGGTTACCTTTTTAAATAGGATTGGGGTTTGGAGTTTTGGGTGTGCGTTTTTTTTCTAGGGGTGTGCTGAAAGAGAGACGGGGGAGGTGCTGGTTTTTCTTTTTGCCCTCTAAAATATTTTTTCAATGCTGAATCCCGCTTACTTAGTAGCGTTTGGTTCAATTATCATATCTTGTAGTTATATTTTAGGGAATTTTTGGCTAACATTCTTAATATAGTTCAAAATGAACCAAAACTCCTTCCGATAACATACATTAGAATTACTTCTCTATTCTCGAATGCGACATGTTTTATTTTCAAAATATCATTCCGTCTGTCTAAACAAAACCCTGAACTCTCCAAATCACTTTTTCTACATTTCTTCCAAATCAAACCCAGAATTTCCTTAAGCAAAGTGAAGTCCGAGAAAGTAAGAGAATGAAGTTGAAATCGTACTAAATCAACCTGAAAGTCAATATATTCAAGATAAAACTAGTCAAGATGGGAAAGTCGAAGGTATATCAAACTAGTCGAGATGGTAAAGTCGAAAGTAAACAATCACCATTTCTAATAGAGTCGATTTATCTTCCACCATTGTTAATCGATGCATTTCTAGTGTTTATCGCTAGTTATTTCGAAGCATTTTCAGCAAGCACAGTACTCACGCACATTTTAATGATATTATACACGAAGTTAAGCATGCAAATGATTATCAGTAAAATTCATGACACATTTCCAAATAATATAACTGACTGCGTTCTTTTCAGCAAGTATTGAAAAAAACTGTTGTAATAAGTGCAATTATTATTAAAAATTGATCAGATAACCGATTGCTTTCTTCATATTTTAAAGCAAACGATATTATTGTAATATTTGCATAATTGTAGGCAATATTTTTTTTTATTAATTTCACTTTCTGTCTGTAATTTTTCATAATAACTACATATATATAACCATCCTACTAATGCCAATTATTCACAGTTATTGCAAAAAAAATATGCAATTATGTCGAATATTTACTAATATCTCTGCAATGGTTATGTATAAATGAGAATAAGTAAACAGTGTTATGCAAATATTACTAATAGTTTCATATATGTCTGCAACCGTTCAGTTTAATTACTTATCTCAGCAATAATTAGAATAAAGAGATTAAACTCAGTTTTATGCGCATTTTTTGAATAGTTGCTTTTAAATAATAAACCATTTTGGAAAAATGAAGAAATCTCTGCGTTTATTTACAACAAAAACTACAAATTTTTCCTTTTTACAATTATTCAAATTATTGCTGAAAAATAAACAACTATTTTTTAATAGTGCTGAAATATATGCAGTTATTTCTTATGTATGAAGAAATTTACATAAATGTTAATAATTGCAGAAATGACAATAATTATTTTAGATAATTGCAAACATATAAGTATTTTTCTGTATATTTATAATTGATTAACCGTAGTAGTGAGTTATTCTTTGTTGAATAACTACAACATCAACCCATGATATTATTAGATTGTCTGAATGTATTTGATAATTTTTAGTATACTATTAGAGAAAAACACCAAGAACGAAGTCCAAGAAGTAAAAAATTCACCGAAGGAAAATCTATAATTGCTACCTAAGTACAAGTTCAACAAAAAACAGCTAAGCAAGAAAGAGACCAGAAGAGAAAAGAGAAAAAGAGGACAAAATCTCTGCTAAAGAAGACAATTATAGGAATAGCTTGAAACCTTTAAACAAAGTTATCAATAGTATTATAAACGAAAAATTGCTGAAAGTTTCTAATATTAAATGTCTTTAAACTTTACCTTTTTACTATAGGTATAATCTACGATAGAATGATATCAACAATCAACCAAGCAATTCAGTTACTTCCAGTTTGGTGATCTTATAATAGCATTTATAGAGGAAGATATTAGACAAATACTAAGTGTTCTTACAGAAGGGGAGCTTATCAAAACCTCTGACTATATAAAAAAAAAGAAGATAAAAGCAACGCTAAATATACATCATTCATCAATAAACACTTTGAAAGAGAGATCACTGTCAACAAAAAATATGTGTAGAAAAAGAGTTATTTGCTGCAATACAAGGAGAAAAAACAACAAAAGAAGGTAAAACAAAGTTTTGTTACTACAATTGGCTGCAACTTTTCTTATATCAAATTCAAGCTCAAATGTATCATAGAATATGATTCTATACTGTGTTTGCAAAGATTAAATGCAAACTACCTGATACATCAAATTGAAAAATATATTGACACATCAAAGAAGATCAACGCTTATGTAACATTGCTATTGATATTATATTTCTACTCAAATAGATACATTGTCTATTAATTTATGATTTCTTCTAATATTAATTGTCTTCTTTTCAGTGGTTAATTTGTGTGAAAACTCATGTATTGAAATCAACTAAAATGGAGCACAATAGCTCATACCATTGACTGGAAAATGTGATATTTCTAAGCTCAAGCCAATCATGCTAATGAACATGAAATACAACCATGTAAGTATAATTACAATATAATCTGCATATTTGTTACGTTACTTCACTAAATTAGACACTGCTCTATAAATTTGTAGATTTATCTACAACTATTATCAATAGTTTCATATACGTCTGCAGTTATTAGCCGCACATGAAGATTTACGTGTGATTATCAACTATAGTTGCAGATCTATCTTCAATTATTAACAATTGCATATTGATCCTCAGTTGTTAATAGGAAAAATGCCTATAGATTTGGAAATTTTACCATAGTTACATATATATCCGCTGTTATTACCAGTGTTAACTAGTCGAGAAGTCGCTCTGAGGAATTCGACGACTCTCGATTTGTGCATTTCGACGATGGTAGGCCAAATCGAGCCCTAATTCAAGCCCAGAACCCTAATTCGAGCCCAGAAACCCTAATTGAGCTGGGTCGACATCCATATTCTGATCGATTAATCCATCGATCACTAAATCGAGCATCAATTAAAAAAAAAAACCTAATTGCATCTCGTGACCTCGCCGCTGCTCCTCCGCCACCAGCCCTAGGTATGTTATGATTTTTTTTTTCATCGTAAAATTATTTCAGAAGACTCGATCAGTTTTTAATTAACTGATTTGTTCATAAGAATTAAACCTAGGTTTAACTGATTTGTTTTTAAATGACTGGATTTTTTTTAATTAACTGATAAGTTTATAACTAATTAAATAATTAACTGATTTGTTGAATTTGAACCTACTATTATGTTATCTTTGTTGAATTTGAACCTATTATTATGTTATCTTTATATCTAATTATATTATATATTTAAGTCTAGTAAATATATGTATATAAAAGACTTGTCGACTAGTCACGACTAGTCGGTAGACTAGTCACGACTAGCCGGACGACTACTCTTCTAGACGGTAGTGGCTCGACTTGGCGTCGTAATAACCTTGGTTATTACAATAGTTGCAGACTTATCTGCAATTATTAAAAATATTTGTGGACATACCTACCAATTATAACTAAGATTGCAGACATATTTGCTGTTATTGACAATACTTGCAGAATTGTATTTAAATATTCTAAATCTTCAAATATGTTTGAACTCTTTATTTTTGGATTTTCACGGAAAACAACTTAAATTGTTGAAAGACGCACTTGAAAAAGATGAACATGAAACAATATACAAAAAAGAAAAAAAAAACCTATAAATAATACGAAGGCTGGAGTTTAATAACAGAAAACTTCAAAATGAAAATGCACTTTTAAGAAATCAAGTTAGAAAATATGTATAAGACTTATCATCCACAGAATCTGAAAAGATAGAGCTACCATTTCAAGAAATAAGTAGCACTGAACATAACTCAAGTGACAACAAATAAGTGGATATAGTGGAGAAAGAAAGGGAACCGAAGAGAGCGAAGAAAACGAATCTGATTGATATAAACCGAGGCTAAATAAAAAGGCAAAAAAGAAAAGAAAAGAAGGATGATGAAGTTAGTGATCAAAAAAATGATGAGCAGGACTAAGATGTTCAAAAGGAGGTTGTTGAAAATGAAGAAGATGAAAACGGAGAAGATGATGATGCTAGTCAAGAGGAAGTAAGCAATAAAGAGAATGAAGATGATCAAAAAGAAAAATAAATAAATCGATATCACAAAAAACAAAACAGAAAAAGAAACAAGTCAAGATGATGACAGTGAGGAGAAGAGAGATTCTGAGGGAAAACAAACAAATCCAAAAGATGATTGAAGCGAACAAAATGAAAAAAAAATGAAGATGAAGAAACGAAAAAGGTTGATGAAGTTAAAGGAATATATGAAAAGAATAAAATGGGGTACACATGCTGCAAGTGAAGAGGATCCTTCATTTGATAATATTCTGAATAATGACTAGTTAAAGAATAAATGCATATATTACTGCAATAATTCTCAAAAAGTGCGGCATATTCTTTAATTTTTCCTATTAATCTACAACATAACATAGAAAGTTCATTATTATTTAAAAAACACTAAATATTTGAATTACAAATATTACTTTCAGCTCAAAATATTGAAGGAAAAGAAGATTAAATTGATGTTGCTACTGCAAACAAAAGTATTGAGGCTGAATGCGGTTTTATGTAGGTTGATACGGTTCAAGATGATAAAAGATAAAAATTATTTTTTTAAAAACAATTGTAAAATATTCACCATGCTTCAAATTAATTTAAAGTGAAATCATAATTTTTTTCCAACATTTCTAAGTCAGTCAAAAATAAGATGATATTTCTATTTCAGCACAGAAAAATCCAAATAAAGAAAGGAGCAATCAATAAAAAAGGAAGACGAGAAAAGGATGCACTCTTGCTGTCAGACTATTCAGAATATACCAAATGAAGGATACTCTTCAGTTGCAACATGTGTACCCTCATTTTTTTATGTACTCCTTAGAATCTTTTTCTCCTAACTGTCACCATCTTATCTTGTTTCTTCTTCTGTTTTATATTTTGTGATATTAGTTTATTCATTTTTTCTTCTTTTTGATCATCTTCATTTTCTTCATTGCTTCTTCCTCTTGATTAGCATCATCATCTTTTGTATTTCCCTCTTTTTCTCCTCTTTATTCTCTTTTTCATTTTCATCTTCTTCGTCTCCAACAACTTCGTCTTGAACATCTTTCTTCCGGCTCATCATCTTTTTCATTTCTGTCTTCGTCAATTTTCTCTTTTTTGGTTTTTTTATTATCCTCAGTTCGTATCGGTTAGATTCATTTTCATCACTATTTTTGATTTCTTTGCTTTCTCCACTATATCTACTTTGTTTGATGTCACTGGAATTATGTTCACTACCCCTTATTTCTTGTAACGATAGCTCTATCTTTTCAAATTTTGTGGATTATGAGTCTTCAACATATTTTCTCACTTGTTTTCTTAAACATGCATTTTCAGTTTGATGTTTTCAGTTATCAAACTTCAGTCCTCGTATTATTTGTTTGTATTTTTTTTCCTTGTGTATATTACTTTATACTCATCATCCTTTTCAATTGCATATTTCAACAATTTAAGTTGTTCTTCTTGAAAATCCCAAAATAAAAAGATGAAACATATTTGAAACTTTAGAATATTTGAGTTTAATTCTGCAAGTATTGTCAATGACAGCCGATATGTCTACAATCCTAGTTGTAGTTGGCAGATATGTCCATAAATATCTTTAATAGTTGCAGATAAGTATGTAACTATTGTTGATAATTGCTGATATATCTGCAACGTGGTATATATTTGCAGATCTATGTGCATTTTTTTTAATAACTACAGACAAATATGCAATTATTATTAATAATCACAGATAGATATGCAAGTATAGTTAATAATTAGACATAAATCATCATGTATTGCTATATGCAATATTAATAATAGTTGCAGATAAGTTTGCACTTGTATTTTAGTGAAATAACCTAACAATCCTGCAGATTATATTGCAATTATACTTACAGAGTTCATGTTCATTAGCATGATTGACTTGAGCTTATAAGTATCTCATTTTCCAGCCAATGGATATGAGCTATTGTACTCCATTTTAGCTGACTTCAATACATTAGTTTTCTCACAAATCCACCACTGAAAAGAAGATAATTAATTTTAAAGAAATTATAAATTAATATGCAATATATCTATTTAAGTAGAAATATAATACCAATGGCAATGTTACACAAACGTTGATCTTCCTTGGTGTGTCAATATATTTTTCAATTTGGTGTATCAAATGTTTATGAATTGTCCTTGATCATGATATCTTTTGTATTTTATCTTCGCAAATACAACATGGAATCATATTCCATGATATATTTGATTTTGGGTTTGATATAAGAAAAGTTGCAGCCAAATGTAAGTAGCACAAGCTTTGCTTTATTTTCTTTTGCTTATTTTAGTGTTCCTTGTATTGCAACAAATAACTCTCTTTTCATATTTTTTGTTGATAGTAGTCTCTCATTCAGAGTGTTTGTTGATGAACGACGTATATTCAACGCTGCTTTTATCTTTCTTTTTCATGTGATCAGAGATTTTGATAAGTTTCTGTTTTGTAGGAACACTTACTATTTGTCTAATATTTTCCTCTGTGGATGTTACTACTAGATCACCAAATTGGGAGTAATTGAAATGTTAGGTCTATGGTGGTTGATATGATTTCATCGTAGATCAAATCTATAAATTTGTAGAAAGGCAAAGTTTGAAGATATTTGGTATGAGAAATTTTCAATGAATTTTCGTTTTCAGTTTTGTTAACGATTTCAATGAAAGGTTTCAAGTTATTTATGTAATTATCTTCTTTAACAGATATTTTGTCCTCTTCATTTTTTTGGCCTCTTTCTTACTTAGCTGTTTTTGTTGAACTTGTACTTGGTAACAATTAGAGATTTTTCTTTAGTGATTTTTCCCCTTCTTGGACTTCATGCTTTGTGTTTTCAGTAATAACATGCTAACAATTGTTAAATATATTCAGACAATCTAATAATATCATAAATGATGTTGCAGTTATCCAACAGAGAATACTTCAGTGCTGCACTTGATCAATTATGAATATATTAAAATACTTATATGTCTGCAATTATCTAGTATAATTGTTGTTTTAACATTTAATAAATTTCTTCATCTGCACTATTAAAAAATAGTTGCTTATTTTTTTGGGCAAAGCCAACGGGATTAAATGGCCTCTACCATTTATTTATATTAATAAGAGAGTTCTTACAATATAAATACAAAAATAAAGAAAGAGAATAAAAACAAAGTAAAAAGGGTGATACATTACTGCCATTTGACTAGCACATGGCTATCAAAGGCAAAAGAAGACATCTCAACTTCTCTGCTTATGCTTGCACTTATCGCATCGTATATCTGCATTCTATTTCTTCTTTTGCTTTCAAAGATCCGAAGGTTCCTTTCATACCAGATCTCCTTCACCATGACCTTCAGCATAATAAGAAGCTCATACGTCTTTTCATGTTTCCACATGGTAGCTTTGTATACGCTGAGCCATTCTTCTTTACTGTCATGCATAGGAGTCGCATATCCTAGTCTTTCCTTAACATTCTTCCAAACAAAACATACGAAGGAGCAGTTGAAGTATATAGATGATTGGTATCTTCCGTTGACGAATGGCAGAAAACACATTCCAAACTGGTGTTTATTCCCTTCCTATTTATGTTAACTAGGTAATCAGCGCATTAAGATAAACTTTCCAAAGATGGAAGTTTAAAGGCTCATTGCATTTCTCATACCAAATTCTTGTGAATCACATCAGCTTTTGCATTCCATTTTGCTCCAGATAGGGAAGAATATATTAGAGATGTTGAGTGTTCAAGCTTCATATCAGACCAGCCATATACCTAATAATAATAAATTTTGAAAAAAAAAAAAAAAATCAGACCAGCCATATACCTAATAATAATAAATTTTGGAAAAAAAAAAAAATCAGACCAGCCATATACATCATGCTCAGCAAATATATAAGGCTTATTATTAATTTTTTGCCATTTTCTGTCAATTAGCTGTTGCTAGTGCGAGGGTGATTGATACTGCCGTTTGAAATATATGAAGTAGCTCTAGCATTCAATTGAATACCAGATATGGAGATAGTCTCGTTTGGCACTATTTTGATTAAGAGCATACCTTTCTGCAGCCAAGGAGATGACCAGAATTTAACATTGCTATACGATGCCAATTGCAGGGTGGAGTGGGCCAAAACTTTGTCTCTGTTTTTTAGCATCGTTTTCCAGACCCAATTATGATAAGGCTTCGGGCTAGCAGTCCATATGTTTTCTCTTTTTGAGTTGTTTTTGGTACTCCACTCTACCCACAGAGTAGTTGCTTATTTTTCAGCAATAATTTAAATAACTGTAAAAAAGAAAAATAGTAGTTCTAGTTGTAAATAACACAAGTGTTTTCTTCACTTTTTCAAAATAGTTTGCTATTTAAATGCAATTATTCAAAAAAAAAAAAAGTGCATAAAACTGAGTCTAATCTCTTTCTTTCAATTGTTGCTGAGAAATAGGTAATCGAACTGAATGATTACTGATATATTGTTATAGTTATTATGAAAAATTGCAAACAAAAAGTGCGATCAATTGAATATATTGCTTGTAAGTCTACAAATATTGCAGTAATATCATTTGCATTAAAATATGAAGAGAGCAATCGGTTTTCTGATCAATTTTTAATAATACTGCAGTTGTTATAGCAGTTTTTTTCATTATTTGCGGAGAAGTATGCAGTTGTTTATATTATTTGGAAATATGTCATGAATTTTGCAGATAATCGTTTGCATGCTTAACTTCGTGTATAATATCACTAAAATGTGCGATTATATGTATTGTGCTCGTTGAAAAAGCTTCGAAATAAGTTGCGGCAAATCCAAAAAATGCACTTATTAACAATGGTGGGTGATAAATCGACTCTATTAGAAATTGCGATTGCTTACCTTCGATTTCCCATCTCGATTGGTTTGATCTTGAATATATCGGTTTTCCGGGTGTTTTAGTACGATTTCAACTTCGTTTTCTTACTCCCTTGAACTTTGCTTGAGGAAATTTTGGGTTTGACTAGGAGGAAATGCAGAAAAAGTAATTTCGAGGGTTTAGGGATTTTGCTTAAACAAGCGCAAGGGTAGTTTGGGAATAAAACACGCTATGTTCAAATACAGGGACGTAATTCTAATGTATGTTATCGGAAGGAGTTTTGGTCCATTTTGAAATATAATAAGAATGTTAGCCAAAACTCTCATAAATTTAGCTGCAAATAAAATTAGGGATCAGAGCTATAAGTTTCCAAACGGGAGGAGTTTATGCAGACTAAGTTTGATCATAAGGACGAGGGCCTAATTTTCACTATATTTAATCTTTGTGTGAGATTTAGATTTTAGGTGGGACTCCATTCTTCATGCTAAATCAGTGTTGGAGGATTTATTAAAATATATTGAAAAAAATGTTTAGTTATCAATTTGTCAATGTGGAAAGTTAAATATTTTTTTGTTTATTAATTGTACTGTACATTTGTAGCAATCCGAATTTTTAGTACTTAAATATAATTAATTTTAAATATAAAAGTATTGGTTTTAGGAATTTTTAATAAATTTAAGTAGGTAATTAGTGGATTTATTTGAATTTTTGATTAAAATAAAAAGATTATTTCAAATAAGTGAATCTTGAATTTAGTATCGATCAAGATGATTTTTGAAGCTTATTTAAGTCTCGATTAAATCAAAATGATAATAGTAATTTTTATCTTAGAATTAAAGTGAATTGAATTGTTTAATAACTCGTTTTAATTAACGAGTGAAATTAACATTTGGAAACTATATGGGATTTCAACAAAACTAGTTCCATCGGATCCAAAATAGTATTATTGTTGTATGTCGTCGAGTTTCGTGACGATCGGATGTATTGCTTGATCGTGCGAGCTCAAAATACGCTATGTTTAATTAATTTGTTTTAATTAGTATAACCCATTTCAAAAGCTAACTTCTGTAAATAATCAAATTGGGTACCAAAGCTATTTCCGTTGAGTTTGCAATAGGGGTATTTAGTATATAACGCCGGTCGACATGTCTCAATTAGAGTTCAAAATTTTCTTCTTTCGATGGGTAGTGTTTTGGAATTTGCTTGTAAACATGACCTTTCCTTCATTCTTTGATAAAACCGTAGAATTTATTCTGAGTCACCATTCCACTCTCCCATCATCAATGCCTGGACCGCTTCTGCTTATCTAAGTGTGTTTAGGCAAATCGTTTAACATGGAGGGATCAAATTTGGGGTGCAAAGTGGCAGCTTATGACATCGTTTTCTGGCGGCTAGGGAAGTTGAGTGAGTTTTGGCTGTCGGTGATAGCTGTGGCGTGGTTTCGGCTACTTGGTGGCGCAAGGAGAAGGCGACAGATGCCCTTGAGGAGTGGCCGTGATCGAGAAAAAATTCTCGACTTGGTGATAAGTCGCGTGAAGGAGGAGAGATTGTGGGGAGGTGGTTTGTTAATTATGTGATAAGTGATTAATCTTTTTAAGTAAGCGTTAGTGTCAATCAAGTGTATTTAATTATTTTAAATGAACTCAAAATTTTAAATTAAATATCTTATTTAACCTAGGTCCAAAATAAGCGTGGTTGGTTGCATTGCTCTCGTAGGAACGTTATCTACGTTTTGCAACTGAATTGGATTGTTTTGAAGTTTGATGAATTCCTTGCTGATTCCGAATGCCATTTGAAATTAATCTGGACCAGAATGCGAGATGGCAACCGAAATGATCGTGAGTTAAACTTACATTTTTGACTAACCAGTGTAAAATAAGTAAGATTTAGTTTACTAATTGTCCGCTTGATTGTAGAAATTGCTAATCGATTGGTTTGGTCAAAATTATCACATAATTGACTGTCTGTCGAATTGGTTAATTTATTGATTGTTTGAATTCATTTAGGATCGCGATATAACATCTTGAAATACTAGTAGGTTGTTCGAACCCGATTTAAGATCACAATATAACATCTCAAATCACTATTATGTATTTTTGATTTTTTTGTATTCAAACTTCTTTTGAATACTTAAATCATATGTGAATGGATGGATAGTATTGTTTTAGTTTCGTTGTTTAAAACGTAAGTAATTTAAATATATGGTCGGTATTATCTGTTTGGTCAAATAAATAACGTTAAATAATTGGGTGAACTTATTCAAATGACATCTGCTAGCAGAATAAATATCCTTTTTGGTCAAATAAACAATGTTAGATAATTGGGTGAACTTATTCAAATGACATCTGGTAGCAGAATAAATCTCCTTTTTGCTATTTTATTAACTTGGACAATTATGTTTATGTCAGTTAAATTATACTGAATAAGTGTGATGTTAACTATTGGTTGTTGACTATTGATATTTACATATTTGCCTACTTACGTAAATCCAGTGTTATAGCTGGAAAATGAATTGGATTAATGGTAACTTATTTAAGCACCATTAAGATCGCTAAGCCATATTTGAGTTAAAAAAAAAATTAAAATTGTAAATTTTAGCAACAATTGCTTATGTTTTTTCTGAGATAGAGACGTAGTCATCGTGTAACTGTAGTTGTTAAGTTCATTTGAAGCTAATGTTTCCAATTCATTATTTATTTTATTTATGATGTTTTTAGAAGGAAAAAAAATCATTATTTAATGACGTTTTAAAATAAAGTAATTTATTTTATTAATCATGTTTAAGGTTAAAATCATGGTTTAAGATTTCGTCCGGTACCCCGAAATTCCGGTGGTACCGGACCGGTTTCGCTAAGCTCCGGTCCGAAACCGGTGATGAAATCCGGTTTCGGACTAGGGCAGTAAAAAAAGGCTAATTCTATTCCCATCCCATCAAAACATTTTAAATTTAAATTACAACTGTTGGTAAACAATGGCTGAGTCGCGGACCAGGTCGCTCTCTTGAAGACGATTCGGCGATCTGGTCGGTGGTGCAAAACCAGTTCGTACTCTCGCCGCCGCCTCTAGGATAAAACAGCCTCGTAGAACAGTAACTGATTTGCTTGCACAACAAATCAGTGCAGATTTGCACTTTCGGAATAAATAACTGCTCGAAAATTTCTGTAAGAATAGTTTAATGGCGGAGGAGGAAAAAAATATTTTTTTTTCTGTACTAATCTCGTCTACAACTGAAGATAATATATAGACATGGATTAGGGTTAATCGAAAATACTGGACAGTAGGAGAAAATAGGATCTGTTGAAATACCGGGTCAAAAGTTACCGCTTCATGATAAAGTCGGTTCAGAAATATTTTTCATAAAAACGGTCTGAAAAAGTCAAGGTTTTATGGTCCAAAAATATAAGTGTCTACACCACATAGCCAAGGCCCAAGCCCGAACCGAACCAGGCCGGGTCGGTCGGTCGCGCGCGCGTGTGTGGTGTTCATGATGCATGGTCTCCCTCCTCACAACAAAGCATGCATTGGGAGCCCAAGGCCCCAACATGACTTCTTAGAAACAAGTATAAATACTTGCATCTTTCTTATAATCCCATGATGTGGGACTATTCACATATAGGAGCCATCATACACTTATTTCTATATTTTAAGTAATTCACATAAATTTCCAACAATCCCCCACTTGAATTTTTTAAAATATTATCGAGCATTTTCTAAAAACATAAGACTGTGCATAAACAAAGGTGTCATCCGACTTAAACCTTTGCATAGTGAGTAAGATTCAGTTTTTACTAGAGTGACACGTAGTCTTGAACTCTATTCCTGACATCAAACCACACACAACCTTTTCTATAGTGCAATCAAATAAGCCTGTGTGTTTATGGCCATGCACGTCTATCCCAGTTTAGTGAACGCTCTAGAAGTTCTGCCCAAAACTCCATAGGAAACGGCCTCATTTCCACATTCACACAGGTGAGTCTATCAAGAGTACTCCTGAAGGTAGGTACTCCACTCCAAATAGAGTATAGATCTCATTAAGAGTTTCTATTAACTCATCCTCTAATCACTTCAGGAATACATGCTTCTTAGTTTATTGAATAGCATATTCTACTTCTATCACTACACAACTTGTTTTTACCCATTGAACCTATTTCTTGGGATCTCCAGTCATTTAGGTCGGGTTACCATTGTGTGTGATTCCACAATCTCAGGGCAATAGTCTCATTCTTTTAGAATTATTAAGGACTTTCTTTCTGGTCAGTCCTTTCGTCAAAGGATCTGCCAAAATATCATCACTTCAAATGTGATGTCCTCTAACAATACTGTGCATACGACTGTCATTTCTTACCGTTGTATTATCGGTTCTGTTTTTCCTTCAGTAGTCGTCAAATCTTTCATCACTATATATGTGATGTTCTTTTACAGTATTGTGCTTACGACGTCGTTTTCTACCGTTGTTATAACGGTTCTATACTTTTTGTAATAGCCGCGGAACTATCACAATCGATTACACCACTGGTGTCTATCTTTCCCGTATAGGGATCTCAACTAGCAGATTTCTTTAGTTCTCTGCTTCTTCACTAGCTGTGGCTAGTGCTCTTATCTCAGTCACTATAGTATACTGAGTCAAGATATTCTGTTTCTTAGATTTCCAAAAAACAGTTCTTCCAGCAATGCTAAATATATAGCCACTGGTCGCAATTGAATCATCAGATAAAATATTCCAGTCAGCATCGGAATATCCTTCAAGTACAGCTTGAAACTTTTCATAATGTAATCCAAGGTTCATGGTTCGTTTAAGATATCTCATGACCCTTTCAATAACATGTCAGTGCTCTATACTGGGTCTACTGGTAAATCTGCATAATAATCCCACGACATAGTCAATGTCGGGTCTAGTACATTCAGTGGCATACCGAAGGCTACCAATGATGCTCGCAAAATCAGACTGTCTTACACCTTCATCAGTGTTCTTAAATAATTTTACACTGAGACCATATGGTGTATATGCAGGTTTACAGTCAAAATAATTGTATTTCTTTAGAGTATTCTCATTTTAATGAGATTGATCCAAAGAAAATCCCCTTTTTACCCAGTAATCTTAATACCAAGGATTACACTCACCGCACCTAGATCTTTCATATCAAAAATTGACATTTAATAAGGATTTGACTGAGTTAATGACATGAATGTTTGACCCAAAGATGAGTAGGTCATCTACATAAAGGCATATAATAGTGCAAATGTCATTCTCAGATTTGTAATTAATGCATTTGTCACTTTCATTAACTTTAAAACCATGTGAAATGATTAAAGTTATCAAATTTTTTTATGTCATTGTTATGTGCTTGTTTTAAACCATATAATGGTTTATCTAATTTGCATACTTTATATTCTTGACTATGTACTACGAATCCTTCAGGCTGGTCCATATGAATTTCTTTTTCTAATTCACCGTTCAAAAATGCGGTTTTAACATCCATTTGGTATATTAATAAATTATGAATGGAAGCAAGTGAGATTAATACCCGGATGGATGTTATTCTAGTTACAGGTGAAAAAGTGTCGAAGAAATCTATATTTTCTTTTTCTCTAAAACCTTTAGCTACTAGTCGTGCTTTGTATTTATCAATAGTACCATCAGGTTTTAGCTTTCTTTTTAAGTACTCATTTACAACCTATAGATTTACAACCAGAGGGTAAATATGTCAAATGCCAAGTCTTATTGGATTTCAAAGAATCCATCTCATTATTTATAGCCTCTCGCCAAAAATCAGCATCTAAAGAAGATAAGGCCTCTTGGAGGTTTAAGGAATCCTCTATAGTAAAAAATTCGAACCAAATTCGTTTACGGCTCTTGCTCTTTTACTTCTTCTATGTTCAACTTCAGAACTTTTATTAAGTTCTGTTCTAATAGGCGTACTTAATGCGCCCCCACTATTCTTTAATTTAAAAAGAAATTTCGTTTCATAAAAATTGGCATCATTTGATTCAAATTATATTATGTGTATTTAGGTCATAAATTCTGTATGCTTTGCTATTAACAGCATAGCTTATAAATACACATTCATATGATTTACTTGCCAATTTTATTTTATGCTAAACAACCCCAAGTTCTAAAGTATGACATATTGGATTTATATTTCTCTAAAATTTCATAAGGCGAAATTTTATTCTTATATTTGAGGATTCTATTCAGAATATAACATACAGTCTATAAAATATCCCCCCACTAATGTTTTGCTGCACCAAAATTTAATAAAATGACAATTACTAATTCGGTAAAGGTCCTATTTTTTTAGCTTTACCTTCCATTTCAGGTGAAAATGGTGCAGTTCTCTTATGTACAATATATCACATAAAAAATTCAGAATAGAATTTGATTCATATTCTGTTCCTCTATCACTATGTAGTCTCTTAATTTTCCTATTTGCTTGATTTCAATTTTGAATATTTCAAACATATCAAATGCATCACATCTTTAAGAAACACTGTCTTCCAAACATATGCTTTATTTTCATATTACCAATCTCTGCAGCTTAAGTGGTGCGAGGATCTCACAACACACTTTCTGATCGTCAACAACCGTGTATCTTGTGAATATATCACGATCATAGTAAACATGGCGAGAAACACTAATGTCTACCCACCAACCCTCTGATCCACCAACAAGGTGAATCTCAATAATCATAACCGTTAGAGGTTCCTCAGTCAGGTTTGCCTGCGGTGCAGGGTCTGGCCTGTTCCGACACTTTCGTGCCATATGACCTAGTTTTCTACAGTTGTAATATAGAATAACTGTCCAGAATCATTCATTTGGATTAGTTGCTGCTGTCATTTATGGTTCCCTTGCGGATTCCATTCTCTTATTTACTGACCGGTTGTGGATGCTTACTATTTTAAATATCAATATGTTTGAAAAAATTATATTTTTTCTTATAAAAATATATATCTAATCTCATAGACTAACATAGGTTATTCATATGTATGCAACAAAGGTGTTCTATATTCTATCTGTTCACTTGTATGCATATAAACTATGTCAATTTATTTGATGTAAAAAACCTATTCATCCAATTAATGTCAATTCTTAAGGACATTATCAAATAACATACACATTCTATTAATGTCAAAATTTTTTAGTGACATTTTCCAATAATATATGTGTTCTATTAATGTCAATTTTAATGACATTTCCTATAAGATGCATATATGTGCCATGGATTTCCATAATAATTCATTTTAAATACACATATTCAACAGAATTACCATGGTGAAAAGGAATCATTTAAATTGGCACACTGAATATAATTCGTCCTCTGAGTGACCATTATTGCGTTGTCATCATAATTGCAATATCAACAGGTAATCATCTCTCAGTTATTTTCGTTTATAATGACACCATGATGAAAATATCAATAATGTAATATTTGAGTCCAACACTAGATCCCTAACATTAATTATATTCTAGTATTTTCCTTGTCAAATGCAGACACTAGAAACTTACTGCAGTATCAATAACATAACCACCAAAATAAAATTCAATGAAAGTATCGGTAATATTTATGGTGGTCCAAAAAAGAAAGACTTACAGTCCAATTGGAATCGGCTGTAGTTCCAGGTTTGATCGCAGCCTCCAAGATAGCCAAACAAAGCAGACTTTTAACTAAGGATTTCGCAGAAATTAAGCTTGAAAATACCCCCTGCTTCTTCGCTTTCATTAGCTGCTTATTCACCGCAAATGTTGTATCTTTCAGCTTCTGAATTTTTAGCTGATTGTCAAACAAATCCTTTGCTTCCGAAATCGCAGCCTTAGTGGACCGGATCTGGTTCCTTATGGCTCATTCAAACCGGAGATTACCAAAACATGCGGAGGGTTGTCGTAATTTTTGTTCAATGACGATGTTTCCATTTCTGTTTGAAAATAATTTATCGCAGAAAGGGAGCCGCTTTATCTAGGGTTTCGGTCACAGCCATTGTTTCAGATCGTCTTCAAATTGTTGGTAAACAATGGCTGAGTCGCGGACCAGGTCGCTCTCTTGAAGACGATTCGGCGATCTGGTCGGTGGTGCAAAACCAGTTCGTACTCTCGCCGCCGCCTCTAGGATAAAACAGCCTCGTAGAACAGTAACTGATTTGCTTGCACAACAAATCAGTGCAGATTTGCATTTTTGGAATAAATAACTGCTCGAAAATTTCTGTAAGAATAGTTTAATGGCGGAGGAGAAAAAAATATTTTTTTCTGTACTAATCTCGTCTACAACTGAAGATAATATATAGACAGGGATTATGGTTAATCAAAAATACTGGGCAGTAGGAGAAAATAGGATCTGCTGAAATACCGGGTCAAAAGTTTACCGCTTCATGATAAAAAAGTCGGTTCAGAAATATTTTTCTTAAAAACGGTTTGAAAAAGTCAAGGTTTTCTGGTCCAAAAATATAAGTGTCTACACCACATAGGCAAGGTCCAAGCCCGAACCGAACCGAACCGAACCGGACCGAGTCGGTCGGTCGGTCGCGCGTGTGTGGTGTTCATGATGCATGGCCTCCCTCCTCACAACAAAGCATGCATTGGGAGCCCAAGGCCCCAACATAACTTATTAGAAACAAGTATAAATACTTGTATCTTTTTTATAATCCCATGATGTGGGACTATTCACATATAGGAGTCATCATACATTTATTTCTATATTTTAAATAATTCACATAAATTTCCAACAACTTTACCCTGATAAATACCATGTTTGGAAATTTTGGAATTTAGAAATAAATATGATTTACTAACACGAGCTTGAATTTTTTTAATGCTTTCAAGCATTTATTTTTCAGAGACACAAAATTCAAGCATTTATTTTGGAAATATTTACTGATGAGGTTATACCTGGGATAAAACGTTATTTACTGACGATGTTATAAATAAACACAAAATTCACGTTAGTAAATATTTAAATTTAAAAGTAAATATTGAATATACCTGGAAATTTGAAGCTTTGTATGCTTGAAAAACAAATACGGACGATGTATGCTGGAAAATCACTTTAGCAATAAGGTGGCTGCAATGCCATTCACGTGGTAATATGACGTTTTCCTCATGTTAACCACGCCCCCATGCAACGTGTTGCTTGCACCAATCACGTTACACAGCAGGGTTGAATACATGATAACCACGTTTGGGACATACAAAAATAATATTGTTGGCTTCCTCCGTAAAACTTAAACTTCAATTTGAAGCGTGTTTTTTTATTAATAAGGGTAGGATTGAAAGAAAGTGGGGTGGCAATGGAAAAATATGGGGTGTTTGTTTCTTTTTTAAACTGATGGGGTGGGAAAGGCAATTAATGGAGTGAAAATAGATTTTGCCATTTTTTTTTTTTGGCAAAATGCGAATTGTTGTAGACAGATATAGAAGAGGGAAGACGGAAGCAAGAGGGCGAAATCGAATCGAAAGCGAAAACACAAAAACCCCAGTAGGCATCAAATAATTTGTAACAAATTCCTTAATCGATGGAATTCAAGCATGGTGAGGGCTTCAACATCACTGAGAAGCTTCGACTTCACTAATTCAAGCATCGTAGGTGAATCTTTTTTTTTGTTTTTGTTTTTATTTTTTCAGAATTTTTTTGTTTTGTGATTCTGCGATGCTTTTGAAGGGCTGAATAATTATTTATTAGTAAAGAATTGGACTTGAATATGTAACTAAATTATGGACTTGAAAAGGAAAGAAGAAAGGTACAAACGACAAATGCTTTGTGTCAGTGTGTAAATTATTATTTGAGGGATGGGTTTGGACATGTTTTAGTACTACTCGTCATTCGTATGTTTTTTTATTTGTTTAGTGCAGTTGGCAAAGAATTCAAATTTCTGTACTGTTAAACTTTTATAAAATGTCTCTGTGTTGCATCTATTTCACACGTAGCTATCATATTTCATTTAATCTATTTGTATTTTGTAACCTGTTTCTCCATATAATATTTTTTTAATTTAATTTACCATTAACAAGTCCATTACCAAAATACTGAAAACCGAAACAAAACCTAAACTACTGAAATTTACGAAATCACCCGAAACTAACAAATTTTCAAACGATCGAAACCAAGTTTTTGAACCTTGGTTAAAATTGCTTAATTAAAGTTATTTTTAATTATTTTACTTATAATTTTTAACAAATAATTAATTATCATCTTATTTACAAAAAAAATTAAAAGATTAATCGTGTTTGTTTATTTATAATGCTTTAAAAGGGTTTTAAATTATTTTGTTTTAAATGTTTAAATATTATTATTTATTTTATTAATAAGATTTAAGTAATCGAGTATGTTATTTTATAAATGTTTTTAATTACTAAATCGATTTAAAAACAATTTTCCTGAGGAATACTGTTTGATCAAGAAGATCTGCAAATGATATGTTATATTAAGTATTTTTAGTTAAGGACTCATAAGACCATATTTTGAATATTGACCGGCATAATGCCATAAACCCGTTTAATATGATTTGAAAGTAGAGTTTACTAAACGCCTTGTGAATATACTTATACAAATGATATTATTGTATGGATATTTTCAAGTATTAAAATATGATGTTTTGTGAATATACTTATGCTGTTGAAATAACTATATAGCTAATAGCTATAATCTTCAAATATTGAAATTATATCTTTTTGTGAATATACTTAGGTCGATGAGATAAGTATATGAATATATTTCTAAGTACTGAAATAATGTTTGATAATATACTTATACCATTGTGATAAGTATATGGAATGTTTTTCCAATATATAAAGAGATTTAATTAACAAGAAGATTAATCAAATAAGGCTTGGTGATTGTTATGAGATACACAACCATTGAATGATTGTTATGTATTTGATAGTTAATAATCGACTATTAAAATCATGATTAGTTTTGGTTGCAGAAATATATACAACAAATGATAAGGAAATTCATTCTTGCAAATGGTTAGGAGATGAACTCCGCCTTTATGTATTGTCGGTTTATTCCTAAAAGAAACAGAGTTGAGTTTTCCTAAAACTATCGACCGTCGTTTCGAAAAAATCAAAATTGGATCAAGTTATCTGAATGCACTTCGATTTGACTGAGCGTTTGAAATGGAAGACATCTCAAGATGCTGAAATCAAAGACATGATTTCAAGTGCAAGGGTTATTCATTACTAATCCTGCAATGATTTTGAGAAAAGAGGGTTGTGCCTTCGGTTTGTTTAAACCCATAATGACTTGTATAAATGAATATTATCAGTACATTGCCATCGAAGGACAATGAACATTTTAATAAAAAGCCTTAAAAGGCAGTAGATAGCCTCAATCATTATCAATCGAAAATGACTAAAATATAAAAGATGTAAGAGGGCTAAGTGAGTCTCACCCAAATAGATATGGTATTATCATTACCAGATCCAGATTGGATGACCCCTTCTACTATTGTATGCTTTCGTGTCGTTGCTGATCACAGCCGTGGTGCCGAAATATTCGGTACTATCAAACTGAGTGATAGGTCGATCATGTATTGGCAGTGGTACAAAAAGTTCATGTCAGACTCTCAGTACATTTACCTAGGGCGTACTGATCGGAAGATAGTCTCTTGTCTTGTCATTGTATGTAATTCAACCTCCAGTACGTGCCTTTACCGTTTTAGTTATAAACCTATTATGGTGAAATTTAATTAATGTAACAATTTCGGCTATGATTAATATTTATTTATGAATTCTATATGTTACTATAATATCATTAAATTTATAATAAAAATGCTTTGGTTATCATAAGGTAAAAATCGGTTCGTATACAGCGTGGTCTTACGATATACATTTGATTTCAAAGGGTTTGTAAGTTGATGAAATAAATTTCCTATAATTTGAGTTTTTTTTCACGTGGATCTATCAGACCGATCTGGGTGTTATTTTTCAGCATTTCTATGGACATGCTGTTATAACAACTAGGCCGATTTGTAGATTAGTTTATTTGATGTTTGTATGTGAATTACAGTTTTCCTTTTGTAAAGATTATTGTTAAATTATAGATTGCTCATTTAGTCATTTCACTGTGAGATTCAGTTCCGTTCCGTATCTTCTCTTTTTCTCTACCAATCTGTTTTTGGGACATTTAAAATGTTCAATATGTGAATATCGTGGATGTATTATTGTCGACTTCGAGGGTTAAAAAGACATGTTGTGACTTCTGTTCGTATAACTCCAATAAACAAAAAGCATGAGTTAGAGATCCTAAATTCTGGTTTGTAGGCAGATAATTTCATAGAAGCTTATGTCATTGGGGTTGAAATTTTATGTAAACGTTCAGTCATTTCTATGTGAGGTTTAATTATATAGTTATCATCTCAGGTTCTTACAAAATCTAACTGCACCTGGGGTCAGTTATACAGTTGCCATCTTAGCATTCTGGGCAATTGAAACCGTGTACCAGCAAAGCTTTGCCTTCTGCATACAGAACGGTTCTAATACTCCTGAAGAACTTAAACCCACTTGCGAGAGATGGGGAAATGCAGAATTTGGCCAGTACTGCCTTGCACTGCAAAGCATTGCAGATAGGTGCTTGTCTCAAGCCAAAAATGATGAAGTTGCCATAGCTGAAGGAATATTCCAGAATGTTCTTTCACATGAAATCAACTTCTGGAACATGAGTTTAGGTGATTCCTAAACATTGAAATTATCATCAAGCTTTGTTTTATTCAAATTATGACTGCGTACTAGTGTTCATATCTGTATGGTGTTGTAGACAGTGAAAGAAATATCCGTTGGTAGCTCTACGATTATCCCTGTTGTGCATGAACCAAATAGCCTAGATTTTTTATCTTTTTTTTTTTTTTTAAGGCTACAAGTTGTGGCCCATACAGCATGGTAAAGAAAAATCTGCAACTGATTATAGGCTGTCCAGAGCTGATTGGTTACCAAAAAGATAAGAAATATGTGACCCATAACAAACTGCCACCCTATCAAAATCTCTCTATATCTCTCTCCTAACCTTCATTCATATCATATCCCAAAAAACAGAAACAAAAACCATCTAAGTACAGCAGAGAGCAATGGCTGCAGCTGCTCTCTCAAGCTTGACCATCACAACCCCAAAATTCATCAATCCAACCAATGTTAAACAGCCCATGCAAATGGGCTTTGTTTCTACCCGGACAACCAAGCTTAATTTCAAGCAAACCCGTTTGGAACCTGTTAGGAGCTCGCCCACGCCTTCGGATATATCGGATAAGCTATCGGACAGCATAGAGAAGGCGAAGGAGACGTGCGCTGATGAGAACGCGAAAGGAGAGTGCGCGGCTGCTTGGGACGAGGTCGAGGAGTTGAGTGCAACTGCGAAGGATGCGCGTGTGAAGGCTGATAAGTCGGATCCCTTAGAGGAGTATTGCAAGGACAACCCGGAAACCGATGAATGCCGCACTTATGATGATTGAGGGTTGGTATGGCTTTGATGATTTGGTTTGGTTTGGTGGGTGTTGGCTGATATATTTTGTTTGGGATTTGGCTATATATTTGGATGATTTTAGTGCTATGTATCAATATATCTTGATATTTTGTTTCAATATAGAAATGATGGGTTGCTATCAGCAATAAAAACTAGCTTTCTTTTGAGCATGTAAATGGCACTCCTTAAGGGGGTTAACTCTTTGATTTCTCGGGTTAGATGGTTTGTTGAACAAGTGTTTGAGGAAAGTGCATCCGTACGTTCCAAATGTGAAGGTTGGATGTATCATTTACACTTGTGGATTCCCAGTAAGCGTTCAATCTCTTTATTTTCAGAAGTTATGCGGAATGTTAAATTTAAAGTTCCATGTAGTACTGTTGGGATAAATATTCTAATGCACAAATTATCTTAAAATATTATGTAAAATGACAGACAGTGTTTTTCTTCCTCAAAGACAAGCCTAAATCTCATCATTCATACGCACTTCCCGTCGTTTTATTTTTTAAAAAATTTAGGGTGTGTTTGGCTAAAAATGAGTTCATTTATTTTTTTAAAATGAAATTTAGTATTTTTATTGTAAATTCATTACCATAAAAGAATGGGCATTAAAGATTTTGTTTTATTTATACTTTTGTTTAAATATAAAGATTTTACTTAAAGGCTATATCTTTATGTAGTACTGTTTGAATAAAAGTTTATGATGAAAGAACTTATTCTTTTGTTGTAACTTTGTAGAAAGAAAAAAAATACATTTTTGTTTAAAAATGTTAGATATGATAAAAGAAACATTTTTGTTTACATTAGAAGTATTAAACAAAATCAACACTTTTGTCAATCAAATTATGTTAAACAAAAATGGACATTTTTATTTGCAATATGTTATGCAAATCAAAATGACATTTTTGATTAGAAGTTTGTTATCAAACAAAAGAATATATTTTATTAAACATTCTTTTTAAAAAAATAAAAGAAAAGATTTTAAGTACCTTTCTTTCCAATAAAAAGAAATCATGTTTTATTATAATATTTGATTACATTAAAAGAATGAGTTAAGAATGTATATTTTTATACATTAAAAAGAAGAAGTTAAAAATGTATATGTTTATACATTAAAAAGAAAGATTAGCGAACGAAATTAACATTTGTGGTCAAAAGAAAGATTAACATTTTCATTGTAAAATGTGACATTATAGTAAAATTAACATTTTATTTGAAAATATATTATGCATATAAAATAAATATTTTTATGCATTGAAAAGATTGATGTGTTTGTGTTAAACATGATTAGTGAACAAAATTCACATTTTGTTAATATTAAAAGGATTATAACAAAATTCACATTTTGTTAACATTTTATATAAAGGAAATTAAAAAGGACATTTTTGTCACTTTGAAATAAAGGAAACAAAAAGGACATTTTTGTATATTAAAAATGAATTAGACAAAATGGACATTTTTGTATATTAAATAGAATATTAGAAAAATGACCATATTTTCACAAGTAGAATATGCTGACATTAAAATAGAATATTAGAGAAATGTTCATATTTTGACAAAGCAATCCAGCCTTTCCTTTACTGGGAAGTTTGGGTCGTCTCAGTAAAATTGTAATCAGTTATTCTTTTCTTTGAATACATATAAAAGCGGAGATTGAATCAACACTACCTTATCTTTTTATCAAAATGGTCTCTGCTCCTCAACTTGTATTTCTCCATTTTTCAATCTCCGCTACATTTTCTTTTTCTTCCACCGTTCATCTATTCATGTTCAATTCCCTCATCTGCACCTTATCAAAAAATTTCAAATTTCATTTTTTTTATTATCATTTTCCATGTTGATTGAAACTTTTGTTTTTTTTGGGTAGAAAGATAATAGATTTAATAATATCACTCATGATATATTAGAAATTCGATCAGAACCTATATACCGTGGCTTCACCCCTGTATTTACCAATCACCGTTACCCAACTATAGACACTGCAACAACTACTCTTCTCACGAGTGATTAAATAGAGTATATCAGTACTATTTGATGCTACATTTATGGTTGGCATGGGATATTCAGGTTTTGATGATGAATAAGTTGGCCAAGATGGTGCAAAAAATATTGCAATGATCATTGTATTTTCTAGGAAAAACATAAAAAAAATCAAACAGACAAAACTTCTAAAAAAACTCAACATTGCAATATAACAAAAAATGATACTAAATGAAAAAATGATATCTAAAAACCAGACCTTATTGAACTCAATAATCAAAAATAAAAAAGTATAATTTGTTTCAAAAATGATATCTACAGAATATAAAATCGATACATAAAATCTACTAAAGACGTCAATAAGAAAAATAATAATTACAAACTTCAATAGACGTTTAGTACTAGCCTATCTCAAAAAATATTTGATACTAGCCGACTTTAGCGAATATTTTATAGTAACAAAACGCTAATTTAACTCATTTATCACGTATTTAATCCATAATAAATTCATTCTTTATAAAATAAAAAAATAAAAGATAAAAACATCTTTTTTTTCAAAAATGATACATGTAGTCTCTAAAACTGATACCTTAAAATCTATTACTGAATTTAGTAAGAAAATGATACATACAGTCAGTAAAACTGATACCTAAAATCTGCTATTAGAATCAATAAAAAATGATACTTCAATTGATAACTAAAATATTCGAGTCTACAAACAAACTAATCAAAATAGAACTGGGAGAAAAGTTGGAGTGAGTAGAGAAGAAGGGGAACTATGTAGATGATGACAAAGTTCAAGCTTTAAATTTATGGATGACAACATTGATTTGATTTTTTTCTATATAAAAATACAGATCAACATATATTTGTATTTTAGCGTTAATTAAAGTACAAACCTAACGAAAATGCAAACATTTATGCAAAATAGTTTTAAATATTATACAAGATTGACAAAGCCAAAATATTTCATAAAAATATAGTGATACCGAAATAATGTAAAATCGATTCTTACCAGATGTATGATTGAAACTCATGCTTGGTTATTTATAAACTACTTTGATTGATATTTATAACAAAATTGATACTTATATAAAGATATTATCTAATTTCTACTTGGTTATTTTAAATGATTTTTTTAACGTAAAACTGATGCTTACATACACATAAAAATGATACTCCATTGTTGAGTTATGTAACATGATGCACTATAAATTTAGTTATTTAGTTCATAGTCATACATGATAAAAGTGAAACCAAAATAATGAAAACTCATATTCAGTAGCTGTTTGATTCGAATTCATGCTTACTTACATTATAAATTATTTTTAATGTTATTTTCTGCAAAAATGACACCCACATATATGCAAAAATGATACCAAATACGCGTTTGATATAATGTGATGTCTATATATTTATTTAATTCACTATCATATATGAAAAAAAGTGATAACAAAACAATGTGAATTCATATCTAATAGTTGTTTGATTCGCATTCATCTATGGTTATTTTTTTTAAAAAAAATTATTTTCAACAAAAGACGATACCCATACACACACACGCAAGCGCCCGCGCACAATCACACGCACGCGTGCGCTGCGTGCGCGCGCGCACACACACACACACATATATATTTTGAAACTAGGTAAAAAGTTTATTAGGCATTTTCAGCCCAAAATGAGATGATTACATAGCAGGCCTAAAGCCCATGTAACACACAACGTTAAACAGAGCCGACCAGTAACATTAATACAACTAGAAACTTCCCAAATTAAAACTCTTCGTCTACCTCCCAACCCGTCCTCTTCTCTTTCACTTCATGGAGGATCAAATACAGTACTGGTTCCTGGAATTTGTGCCAACGCTCCCTTCAGATCCCTTTCTGGCCATTCAGCGAGTGCAGATTCCAAGCTATCGGTCTCTATTCTCCCTTTAAATCTTCGTTTGCTTAGTTTAATGTCAATAATCGCCATTTTACTGACCATCTCCACTGTGCTTGTTTTGCCTTTGAAAATTCTTGCATTTCTTTCTCTCCAAATTGCGGCTACAGCATACGTTAAGGCAACCTTGTCGAGTTTGGCTATCAGACGATCATTGTTTGGGTGCCTGGCCAGGTAAGTTGCAATTACCTGTAAGTCCCATATTTGATTCAATGGATCTGCTTTTACTTTGCAGTTTTGAACAATTGCTTTGGAATAATTGCATGCGAAAAATAAGTGTTCATGTGTTTCTTCCGATGCTCTGCACAACACACACAGTCTGTCTTGCGTTATTCCCCAATTATATAATCTGTCTCTTGTTGGGAGTCTTTGCATGATAGCCTTATAGGAAGTTAAAGAGTTTTTGGGGCAAATTGCTCTGTCCCATATGGTTTTACACCAGATTCTGTTATCATGTTTAGTTCGAACTGAGTTCCATACATTCTTGATAACAAAATCACCTTTTGAATTATTCCATGTCCAAATGTCATTTTCCCGACCAGAGTAAATAGGCATAGCTTGGATTTTTTTCAGTGATGTCCTTGTTGCATGGCAGTTGGTCACACTTCCAGTTATGGTTTTCAATAATTGAGTCAACATTTGTGTTTGGAGATCCGAAAGCAGAGTAGGTATCCCAACCTACAATATCGATCATTGATTTACCCAATATCCATGGGTCTTTCCATAGGTTGGTGTCCCTGCCGGTTGCAAATTCACGAGTACAATTAGCAGCAAGCTTATCTCTGATTCTAAGAATCGCCTTCCAGTTTGATGACGCATTGTTATCCTCGACCATTTGCCAGAAATTATCTTTAATATAGCGTTGTCTCATCCATCTCGCCCACAGACCATTACTAGTAATTATTTTCCAACCTTGTTTGAGACTAAACACCTCTCTTATGTCTCTTATGTTTCTCAGTCCTACTCCCCCTTCTTCCTTAGGTCCGCATAAGTCCGCAAATTTAATTTTGTGATATCCACCTCTCCATATAAAGTCTGCACACACCTTTTCTATTTTCTCAATTGATGCAACAGGAATTTGAAAAGTTTGAAGCCAGAAATTTATCTTAGCATGAATTACAGTATGAACCAGTTCAAATAGAAATAAAATAAAAAATGATATTTCGATTGTTTACACATAAAACTGATATTATAAATATGCAATTCAATACCTTAATCTATAATATCTAAATCTGTTACTAATATCATGCACAAATTGATATTAAAGTTTTACATGTTTAGAGTAGACAGTAACCGTACACTACTAGAATTGAACAGTATAGCAACGACTGTTTCAACGGCCTCCAACGGCCGTTGACCAACAGCTTCCAACGGAAGCCAAAAGTTGGTATTTTCTTACGGTGTAAATTAATATGTCGTTGGAAACCGTTTGAGGCCATTTATTATTAAGCCATTGGAAGCCGATGGTAACCGTTACACGGTAGAGAAGAAAACAACCGAAGCTGCTTCTCTTTCCCCATTCTCCAAACCCACGGAAATTGAACAAAATCCCCTAAATTTTTCACTCCTTAATTTTGAAATCAACCACACCACGCCATCAACCGCCTAGGGTCTCTCCAACTCATTAGAGGCACTCTCTCCTTCTCTCTAATCTCCGATTCTCTCCGATTTCAAGGTATGAATTAACCCTAATTTTGTTTAATACCCTAAGTTTAGCGATTTAAGCATAATTAGAGTGTGTGTTTGTGTGTCTAGTGCTGTTAATTAGTTGCTAATGTATAGTTTAATCATTTAAGTTGCTAATCTAGGGTTCTATTTATAAATTAATTAGTTGTTAATCTAGTGTATAATTAGTTGTTGTTAATGAGTTTGTATTTATAGACTTATTTGATTATGTTGCTAATCTAGGGTTTATAGTTCAAGTTGTATATGTATATATGCATATATATAGTGTTGTATGTATATATAGTTGGTAATCAATCTATGTATTTATTTTCGGTTGAGCCCCAATTCATTGAAAACGATATTCAATTTGTCGAAAACGTTTAGTGGAAATGGAAATTTTGAAGTTTATGCTTTATAAAAATTTAGTGAAAACGACATTTAATGTTGAAAATATACATATATGTGATAAAACTCATATACGTACAATTCATAGTAGTTAAGGCACACGGCTTGATCCTTGGGCTTTTTTGAGCCCGGGGCTTATTTGTGCGACTTTTTGAAGTTGAAATTTCGAAATCGAAGTTGAAATTTCACGAATTTTTGAAGTTGAAATTTCGAAATCGAAGTTGAAAAAAAAAACCTAAAATAACGAAAAAAACCAAATCCTAATATGTTATATTTATAAAGCCTTAGAGTGTTTTTTTGGCCCCGATTGATAAGGATTGTACATAATCGTTATGTGAATGTTCGTTTTATTAACGAAATGGACATTTATATTCATCATATACAATATTTGTTGGATTTGTCCTTTTGCACTGGACAAGTTACGAACACAATATCGAAACTTAATCTCATAAATCACTTCATTTTAAACTGTTCTCAAAATTTCGAAAGCAGTTCTTTTATGTTCCCTGTGTGCACGCAATTGTGTACTGTTCAGAGAACTAAAGGGAAGTGCTACCAAAATTTTGTTGAATCGTTTAAATTGAAAAGATTTACGCGATTTAATTACGTTATTGTATTTGTAATGGGAGGTAGGATGACCCACCAGTAAATGATCAATTAACATAACATGCATTCAAGCCTGATTTTTTTTATAACAAAATGTCAATGCAAATTTTATCATCATAATTAATACGTAAAAGAAATGTTTTCATTAAAATACAATCTTAGCGTTTGAGCTTTTCAAACGAAACTATATATTAATATCTTATCATGAGACACATATGAATTTGTGACCGCATATATAAATTATAAGGGAGTTTTGAGAATTTAGCAATCAGACACAAAAATTGTAAATCTATTTCAACTATTGATGTTATAAAAATAATAAAAATGGTTGTCTACTTAGAAAATGTATTTTCAACTACTTGAAAAAATGGACTTTCATATGCTTAACTAAACTTTATACTATAATCCTTTTTGGTTTTGCGTTATTTTATCATACTTTCTAATTTTATACGTACTTAGGAAAAATGGACGATTATTTTAATGATCGAAGTTGGATGTACAAACGAAGAAAAACTGATGGCACAATAAACAAACAATTTATTAATGGTGTCAGCATGTTTATTGATTTCGCTTTAAGTAACAAAAGAAACGACGTCGAAATCCGTTGTCCATGTAGTAGATGCAAGTTATTGAAGCATTTGATACCGCAAATGGTTAGAGTTCATTTGCGTCAGTATGGTTTTGTGCCGAACTATTTAGTTTGGGATCGTCATGGAGAACCTCAGCATCTACTTCTATACAAGTTGAGGAGGTAGTGAATAATGAAATTGATATGACGAATCTCGTAGAACAAATGGTTGAAGATGTTGCACGTTCTATGTTCCCGGTTCAACAATTTAATGATAATGATGGCAATGATGACAATAGTAATGATGAAGAAGAACCAAATATCGAAGCCAAAAAATTATATGATTTATTAGATGTCGCGTTGTAACTGCGCAACATATGAGATGACACAGTGTGAGAACACAGGAAGAAGGTACGTTAACATACCCATCCAATGGAGAAGCATGGAAGCATTTTGATCAAAATTATCCCAATTTTTCATCTGAGAGTTGCAATGTTAGACTTGGTTTATGTACGGATGAGTTTTCACCATTTTCTCAATTTGGTTCTAAATATACATCCTAGCCAGTAATTGCAGCACCTTATAATTTACCTCCGTGGATGTACATGAAAACTCCTTATATGTATCTCACAATTGTCGTCCATGGTCCTGATGATCCGACACAAGGAATCGATGTTTATTTACAACCGTTAATTGAAGAATTAAAAAATTTGTGGTATGAAAGGGTAGAAACATATGATATTTCCCAAAAGAAAAACTTTCGTATGCATGCTTCTCTGTTGTGGACAATTAGCGATTTTCCTGCTTATGCAATGTTTTCAGGCTGGAGTATGGCTGGTCATCTAGCTTGTCCGTACTGTATGGAAGAAACAAGAGCATTTTCTTTACCTATTGGAAAGAAAATTTTATGATTTGACTGTTATAGATGTTTTCTTCATATTAATCATCCTTTTAGAAGAGATAAGAATTTTTTTGCAGCTAATAGACATGAAACTTTACGACCACCTAAAGTATGGACAAGTGAGGAAATTTATGAATTTGTACAAGATTTTCCCAAGATTCATGAAACCGGAGTACAGACAGAAATTCAAGGTAAATCAACGATTCATAATTGGTGGAAACAAAGCATATTTTGGGAGTTGTCTTATTAGAAAGATCTTCTGATTCGTCATAATATTGACGTGATGCATAATGTGAAAAACGTGTTTGATAATGTAATCAATACAATTTTGAATGTCAAAGAGAAGACGAAAGATGATTTGAAATCAAGACGTGATATTGAAGTAATATGTAATCGTCCAGAGCTTCATAAAAAGCCAAATGACACCAGAAAACCGAAAGCATGCTATGAACTGGACAGTAATCAAATTAAAATATTTTTAAAATGGATGGAAGGATTAAGATTTCCGGATGGTATATCTTCCAATCTTCGTAGATGTGTTGGCTATAAAAACAGTAAACTTAGCGGGATGAAAAACCACGACTGTCATGTTATGATGGAAAAAAATTTGCCCGTCGCTTTCAAAGAACTGTTGTCCGTAAAAGTTTGGACTGTTGTAACAGAGCTTAGTTTGTTCTATAAAGAGCTTTGTTCATCTACATTAAAAATTGACCATCTGTGTAAACTAGAGGAAGAAATCCCCATATTACTCTGCAAATTGAAAAAAATATTTCTTCTAGGTTTTTTCAATGTTATGGAGCATTTACCTATTCATCTTCCATCAGAAGCACGTCTTCGAGGGCCTGTGCAATACGGATGGATGTATCCATTTGAAAGGTATATTAATATTTAGTTAATTAAATTTTGGTTAATGATTTGTATGAAAAAATAATTTACAATAATTCTAAATAGGTATTTAAATCATCTAAAGAAAAAAGTGAGGCAGAAAGCTCGAGTTAAAGGTTCTATTTGCAATCATACATCGAAGAAGAAGCTTCATTTTTTCTCTCTCATTATTTTAGTGATCATGTGAACATATCATTTGCAAGTATTGCGCGTAATGATGAAGGCATTGATCAAGATGACTGTCGAGCGACTTTATCTATTTTTAAAAAACATGGTCAGCCTTCTGGTAGATGTGTGGAAGAATGGCTGAATGATAAAGATTATAATGCAGCACACACATATATTCTTCTCAATTGCACTGAGAGTTGCACCGTTCATTAGGTAATGAACTTATGCATTTATGTATACTTATATCTTTAATCATATATGTAATGTTTGTCCTATAATTGCAGCATTTATGAATCACAGTATCCAAACGGCGATATTAGCAAAGAATTCGCTAGTTGGTTTACTAATTATGTTTTTGATCCAACAAATTGTATTGTGGATGAAGGATTGAAACATTTGTCAATGGGACCAAAAAGAAATGTCAAGACATATCCAACATTCTTTGTCAATGGATATAAATTTAGCACTAAAGAATATGGTGCTGAAAAATTAACTGACAATAGCGGTGTATTTGTTAAAGGTAGTGATGATCCAAATGACCATATACACGGTTTTTATGGCATGCTAAACCAGACTCTGCAATTGACATATTTCACACAACCCGCGGAAGAAGTAAGTTTGTTTAAATGCAACTGGTTCAGCAACGTTCCAGGGTCTGGAATCAACGTGCACGCAAAATATAATCTTATAGAAGTAAGACATACTTCCCATTATTATAAGTACGATCCTTTTGTACTTGCCAAACAAGCTCTTCAAGTATATTATGCTCCTTATCCCTCTATGAGAAGAGACAAAATAGTTTTGTGGGCTGTTTTCAAAACAAAGGCTAGGTTTACATTTGACGGACGTAATATTCCCGATGACCAAGCTTATCACGCAGACGTCGAGGAAAATGCAAAAATAGTAATAACTGATGATCAAACAGATTTTGGACCTCTAAACGATGAATTGAATGCATTAATTGATGTATTTGAGACTATAGTTGAATCATATATGGAGGAGGAAATAGAGTCAGAATCTGAAAGTGATGAGGACAACTAACTAATAATCCTCATTTTCAAAAGGTAATTTTATGTTTATTCTTACATAGTAAGACTCAAATTCTTATTTAATAGATATTTCTTATGTTAACACATTTTAATAGATATTTCTTATGCTATATATTAATAAGTAACATATCATAAATAAAAAATATGTTATCTATCAAACTTATATTTATTTTTATGACATTTCCATGAATCAAACTCATATGTTATCTAGACATATCTATGAATCAAACTCATATTTAACACTTCTATGAATCAAACTAGTAATGTTAACTAGACATATGTTATGACATTTCTATTATCAAGTACTCATGTTATCTCATACCATGTTTTTACATAGCTCTTTCATGCTATGTTATGTTATGTTGTTATCTGTAACAGGTATAGCGCCACAAGGGAATTTAGGTGGCGATGAGGTGATCCGTTGGAGTTATCCCGTCCTGTGGTCTGGCTTAAACCAAAAGCCTCCAAAGGGTAAAAACTAAGTTTTTAGTATAAATTTAATTTAAGTACAATAAATTAGTTAAGTTGTTGTTCTAGTAGCCATTTTTTTCTGTTTAACACAGAGGTTTTGAGTTGGAGCCGTCCATTACAGTCTTGAAGATATCAAAACACGCATGACTGCATGTTGGCCTATATGGTCCTCAGTACCCGACATTGTTAAGGAGATCATATGGCAGGATTTTTTGGTACTCAATACCCGACATTGTTATGGAGACCATATGGCAGGATTTTTTGGTACGTATGTATGACATAACATTTATTATGTTAAGTTGTCATGCTCCTATTTGATAAGTTCATACGTTTGCTATTTTTTTTTAAAAATGCAGGGTTCGGTGGATCTCTAGGAGACGGATTTGGATCTCATCAAGCCACTGGAAAAACAAAATGGCAACAAATT
Source organism: Allium sativum (assembly GCA_030737875.1). Lineage (NCBI taxonomy): Eukaryota > Viridiplantae > Streptophyta > Magnoliopsida > Asparagales > Amaryllidaceae > Allium > Allium sativum. The sequence goes on from CM060910.1 coordinate 731,811,920, forward strand.
ACAGACAGTCGATGAACACCTTAAAATCAGGTGGGAAAAAAGTGTCTTGGATGGGCAAAGCGGTGTGGAATGAGCTATATACTTATTGGAATAACAATGAGGAGGTTCTGGTAAATTTATTGCATATTTAATTTAAATTATTATATTCAATTAATATGTGATTTAGAATAATACATTTTTTTTTAAATTTAAATGTATAGGCCTCGTCTGAGAGAAATGCAGCTAACAGTATGGGTGAGCGCGGTTCGGTTCGGTGCGGTTTGGAGCACAAACCGCTTCCGCACTGCATTAAACGGTTTTTTAAAAATACAAACCATTATACTAACCGTTCAAGTGGTTCGGTTTCGGTTTGGTTTCGATGTAATACGGTCCGGTTTTGGTTCGGTTCGGTTTGAACCCGTATTAAATATGAAACAAGGGAATTACTTCCATCAACAATCAATTTACGATTGTATGACGTTGTGTCACCTGAAGGTTAAAACATATAGTGTTATCTTGAATTGATATAACTACAACATATGCTGAAAATAGAATATATGTAGAAAGTTGGATAGGAATTTGTTAATTTTTTACCATAATATTACCGGTGTAGCTATGCGGTTCGGTTCAGTTTAATATGGTTTGGTAACAGTTCAAACCGCAATCGAACCGTATCGTTGCGGGTCGGTTCAGTTTGGACTATTTGCTTTAGAGAGAGAATCTGGTGCAGTTTTCCGCATCGTTTTTGCGGTCTGGTCTGAGCGGTTTCCGCATTGAGGTGCGGTTTATGTCCACCCCTAGTTAACAGGAGCAAGAATCCGGTTACGCATCGAGATGGGTCCAAGTCATTTCAGCATCATCGTGAGGATCTGGTATATTTTGTAATTGCACAATTTAAAATTTTAATTTATAACTTGTTAAAATTAATAGTTGATTTAAGTTTAAGTTTTAATTTACACACACACACACACACATATATATATATATATATATATGCATGCTTATTTCAGGAGAGAGCGCGTATGGCTCCTGTGTCGTACTGGGATGTTTTCGAGCATATACATGCACTGAGTCAGACTAACAACACAGGCTCAGTTTCGTACAGTTGGGACCATGATGATAAGGCGCGTGAGAGAAATGTAAGTATAAAATAGTTAATAAGGTAGAATTTTAATTTAGTTAAAATAGTGTTATCTAAATTCATTTGTTTTTGGTTTAACAGGAGAAATTTCAAGAACAAAGGGTGCAGTTATTGTAATCTAGTGGGAGGAGTGAGTTGACTAAGAATGACGAGGACATGATATTTGAAGCTGTCATGGATCCACCTACCCGAAATAGACGATATGGTTTTAGAAATATAGAGGTAATACTAAAATTTATAATAAAAACTCAAATGTACTCGAAATGCTATTATGAAATACTAAAAATTTGAAATTATATACAGATTAGATCATCTCAGCAGACGTATCAGAGGACTCAGAAGAAGGAAGAAATCGCAAAGCTAAAAGCACATATTGCAGAGCTCCATGAGCGTGATCGTCGTCGTGCAGAGCAGATGGAGCTACTTAACCAGCGGCTAAGGGAGTACATTGCCCAGCACGGTACACCACCTTCATCTTCTGATGGAGAGAGTTGATCATGTTAGCTTGTTTTGATCTGTGTTTTGAGAGTTGGTGAGGCTTGCTACATGATTGTTGTATATATTGTTATGATGGTTTGGACATGATGTTATGATGGTTTGGTGATGGTACGATTTGGATATGGTGTTGCTTATGATGTTTGGACATGGTTATGTTGGTTTGGCGACATTTGGTTGTTATGTAAATATTGGTTAATTTATGTGTTTTGTATTTGATTTTTATTTTATAATGTGTTTGGGTGTATATGTGGTTAAGATTGTGAGTTATATGCTCAAAATGGAGCAATTTCGATGATTATATATGTTGTGTGTGGCTTGAAGTGGCAATTCTGAAATCTGAAAAAAACACCTAGATTTCCAATGGCTATCAACAAAAATCAACGGCTTATTGGTTCGATCTTTTCAACGGCTTCCAACAGCGTCAAACGCTTATTTTCAACGGTTTTCATACTTTTCCAACGTCCTTTCCAGAAATAAGGGACATGTGGCCATATGTATCAGTTGAAAGCTGTTGGAAAGTAGGCGTTGTTTGCATTGAAAGCCGTTGATCCGTGTACCAACGGATTGACCAATGGCTTCCAACGGGGTTTCCAACGGCCGCCCATGGCCCCTGGCCGTTGGAAAACCCTGTTTCTCTTGTAGTGGTACTAAAAACTGATACCAAATACTAATATTATAAGCATGTAAATCAATACCTTAAATCTATAATATCTAGACCTGATGCTAATATCATGAACAAATTGATATTAATTTTTTACATGCTTGGAGCTAACAGTACCCGTACTAAAAACAGATACCAAATAATAAATACTTTTGAATAAGTTGACAACCAAAAAAAAATAAAAAAAAATACTCGTGCGATCTATATATTCTCAACACATAATTATAATTAACTAGACGTGATACTACATAACTAAGTTCAATTAGAAAGAGCAAATCTATGTATATATTAATATGGTGCTAAACCAATATAGTTATATGACCAAGTGCGGTTACATAGAATATCTCAAAAACACATGTAACCAAGTATAAATCTCAACAAGTTTATATATTTTTAGAACCATGGTAATTACACTTATTGTGACTATAGTGCTTGCATATACCACATTTGTTTTGCATATTTTGAAAATATGCTAATCTCCCTTTCTATTTTTTGAACAAACCAGTCCAATTATCAAAAGGCTTATCTTCAAGAATTTCATACTAGCAGCACCACCAACTCTATAAAATTAGAAATGTGCTTCTTTAAGTTCATACATATTAGCAGCAACACCATTTTCAGATATCCACATTTTCAAGAGAAATCATACACATGATTAAATGTGAAAAAAACTACAAGTATTTACTAAAAAATAATGCTAAGACATTATTTAATTAACTATTAACTCAAGACTGATACCTAAAAACTACTGTCAATATATAACTCAGAATTGATACCTAAAAACTGATAACTAAATTCTGGTACCATACACATTGTAAAACTAATATCTAAAATATGATGCTGAGACTAGTAAGAAAAATATACAAAAATTATTAAAAATAAATGTTTGATGTTAACATAGTTCATTAAATGTTCGATGATCACCGAATGGATCAAGTAATGTTATGTTGTGTACATTTTTTATTAATTATTGGTGAAAACAGTAACAATAAAAAGATATGGTATGACCAATGCTTTTTTCAACTTGATTGCATTGGAGTAATTATTCTTTATATAGATGAAGTCGCCTTAGTATGATAAGCATCATGGCAGCCTTCGTTCATCTATTAGTGGTCAAAGTTGAGATTTGTTACCATTGCGACTCACATTAATTTTATTTTTGGGATCGTCAAAATTTCATAGGTTTGGTATTGGCGATGGTCAGATGTTGTTGAGTACAAGGGAGTGGATGGTATATAATTCCGTAGCCAAAGAAGGAAGAATAGAGTAGTTAGCTGAAGAAGACGACATGCAATAATTATGTATAACGCAACTTCTTGGAGAATAAAATTTTAACGGGGTGTCCTTGACGTTAAAAAGCCTCTAATTTTGTCCTTAACAATATTTTTCTGAAGCCACTACATCAGATGTAAAAGTTTCTATAAATTCCACTTATTTTCTCATCTTATCTTCCATTTTACTTTTACATTTGCCATTTCATATTTTACAATATTTATCATTCCTATTTAAGAACATTTACTCATACCTACAAATTGGTAGCATTGAAATCGAACAACTAACCTAAAACCAATGAAAACTTCAATTACATCTAAATTCCATATCCAATTTTCTGTCCATAACATTCACATGGAAGTTTGGCAGTTGGCCAAAACTAGAATAAGGTCGATTTCGTCTTACTTTGCAGGTATTTATGTGACCATTGCATCATTATTTGTAGAAGAAAAAACTTAGAAATTACATTAATATTAAATATGTTATTTAATTCATGCATTGTTTTATTAATAAATTTGACAATATTATAATCAAACGTAGTATTTCATCATTATCGTATGATGAATATTCTAGATATTTATTTAATCAATTTGCAGAATAAGTAGGCGTTGTGTTTATAATCGTTTGGCTATGCATATCTCAGTTATTAAAAAGTATTTTTTAGAAGAGGTAGAATAATATATAAGCGATTATTTTCCTATTTGATTGGATTGTTTGAGTAGTTATTTGTTAATCCCTAAAAAATCCACGCGCACATTGAACGAGGAATATGTTGCTAACATCATCAGGGTCGTTCACACACTAAGGCACTCGAAGTATTGGTAACAGAAAAGAAAGGTCACAAGAGCATGTGCTGAATGTCAAGCCTTGAACAAATCAGGTCGACCAGGTATAACCGGACGACACGATGCAGTGTGCGATCCTAAAACTTGGGTCCAAATCAAGATTCAGGCGCGGAGACTAAGACCGGTCGCTCATGCGGAAATGAGACTATACCAAGCATCAACGTGAAGCAAGTCGCTCATCCAACATAAGCCAGAACGATCACATCCTGCAGAAGCAATAGGAGAGCGAACACCCCTAAAACTAAAGCAATCGGTCGCAGGGAACAATGAAGAACCAATCCCAGACTTGCATCCCGTTCCTACAAGGCCTCCTAAAAATGGTCGCCCGCACAGAAGCGCCCACTCTCACGAACCCGCTCAAACTACATAAGGCGTCCGACCCAAAAAGCTATCTACGCATGACAGCCTAAGACAGCTAATGATAGCTGGAGACAACTGGCCAATGGCCCGATTGTAATTAGCAGAATTAGATATTTACAAGGCGGGAAAGGGATTTCAAACCGATGACTCACCTATAAATATACCATAGCCACTATTGGAAAAGGGGGGGGGGGGGGAGAGATTGGAAGAATCACGAAGTGCTGCCAAACTCTGCCAAAAACCACGGATCTGGCCATGGCGTCAAGCTCAATTTCGTGATTCAGAAAGAACAAAAACATCATCAATCTCAATCATCCATTCATCCTCTTTCTCCTCAAATTCAACCATCTTCTTATATAATTTCCTAGATTAAAGTATATAAACATGGTTGTATTAGGCGAAAATGGAAGTGTATGATGCAGAGAGAATTGATGTACTTTGTAATTCATATCATGAGATTAGAAATCATCTTCATAGTGGACGTAGGCCTCATTAACGGCCGAACCACTCTAAACCTCGTCTCTATTTTTACCTTTTTTCTGCATTTTTCTACTTTGAATTACTGATTGAATACGGCTCCATTTTATTCCCTACCAAATTGGTGAAGTACAACTTTGTACCTGAGGTGTTTGGACCATTTTTGGTGTAAACATTTTTAGCGCCCACGGTGGGGCCGTATTCATCTCTTCCCTCATTCTCTTTTTAAAAGAAAACGCTGTGCTCGCAATCATGAGCATGGCGGGAGAAATTGCAGCTGCCAGAATCAATGGCGTTTCCGGTACTGACTCATCGCCCACCGTCCGTTCCGGAAAAAGGGAACCGCAAAGAGTCGAGGCGGCCATAACTAGGAAGGAGTTGGAGGAAGCAGTGACAGAAATAACAAGCCAGATAACTATTGCGAACGACGCCTTGGTAGAGAAAATCGAGTCGGTGTTTGCTACCCAGACCTCTGTCATTAAAGCCACGCCAAGCATTGCAGACCTTTTGTTCGCACAAACAAGTCGTGCAGGCAAAATGAATTCTTTTGTTGAACAAAAAAGTTCTACTCCGAGAACTGCCTACTGTGGCTATGGGCCCCATCAAAGATCTGGCAGGAAGGAAAGTGTTCGTTCCATGGAATGGAAGGAAAAACAGGGATATGTCTCGGATGTGAAAAAAGGAGCCAAGAAGAGCAAAAGGAGATCGCGCTTTTTCAACGATTCTGAGTTCACTCCCCTCAACGACACCATAGAAAATATCTTCAGGGCAACCAAGGGCACTATAGCATACCCGGTCCCGGAGCGGATGCAAGTCAAGGATGCTGCCATGAAGTCAGGAAAATTATGTCAATTCCATGATCAACCTGGCCATAGTACCAACGAGTGTACACACTTGAGGTCACTGGTCGAGAGACTGGTTAGGGAGAACTATCTGCAACACTATGTGCAAAGACATCGTCCCTCTTATATGCCAGCGTGGGAGAGCAAGCTCCCCAAAGAGAGGGCCTAAACTAGCTTGAGATCGACGCACGTCCAGAGATCAATAATTGGCACTCTAATCGAGGAATTCTTGATTGAAATTCCCGTCACACCGCCCCGCTACTCTATTTCTATCCTGCCTGACTTAAGAAATAATAGCTGTTTTACTTTATTTTCCCAGTTGCTACATTCATGTTGAGCAACGAACTACTTGCATATACTATGTATAGGGAAACTATTGTATGCTCGTTCAAATACCGTAGTCATTGCTTCATGCTAAACACCAACTTTTCAAATGTAGACCTGTTAGAGGTGGCTAAGCATATCCACCCATCCCAACTGCAAAGGGAAGGTTCCTAAAGCATATCTTGAGCACAGCGGCCTGAGAGCCACGAGCATTAAAATAACAAGCTATTCTGGGGCAGACAACGAGATGAACAGCAGACGAAAAGCTGTGCACATCACCATGGAAAAGGCTGAATGCCTAGCAAGTACCTACTTAAAGGACCATCGTAGAACCTTGTTGCAAACGCCGGGCTATTGCAAAATCTCTCCCCAGAACAAAATTGTTGATTCTGAGGAGACGCCCACTCAGGTGCAGTACATGAATTCCCCAGGACATGAATTCCTCAAAACCGGAGTCAAGACCAACAACAAGGAGTAACGCTTATCTCTCAGGAATCAATACTGGAGCAAAAGCAACTCAAAACAAAAAGTCCCTCGGATAAAATAGCTGAGCCCGCCAAAGAAACGCCCTCTTGGGTGCAGGACACAGGTCGTTTGGCTTAGGAAGATTTTTTAATTTTCTCAATCAAACGACCAATGTCTATTTCATAGGGCAAGATGCAAAGTCGGCAAAAACCGGCTGGTTCGTGAAAACCCTTACCGAAAGGAGGTGTCTGATCCTGTTCTTTGTTGTTAACCAAGTCAAACAAAGCTAGGATTGGATTACAGCAGAAATCCCAGCCGAAAGGGGGTAAACCAGAAATCCTATCCATTTGGGGGTATCCAACAAGGTCCTTCCAGTCCTAGAATAATCAGGGCTAACAAGGCCGAAATTGGGTCGAAATCGAAAAGCAAGACCTCCCATGGGGGCACCCAAAGAAAACACCTAATAACCACACGTTGTCTAAAAAAATCACCATGAGTTGATCAATTGAAATCACTATGCGACTCAAAGCAATTCGTGAAATTAAAAAAAAAAACCTTGGTATGGGGACGTCACCATTGTGTAAGAAATCACCAATGCCCATTCTAAACATACCATTGGTTCTTCGTAAGGACTACTCGAACGATAAAACTCACGCGAACAACAAATTAAAAGTGCGATCACCCACAAAAATGAAAAATAATAAATTCATAACAGCCCCTAAACGAAGCGAGCATAAGAACGCGAAACGAACGTCGCTAAGCGAGGGCCGGCACTCGCATAAACAACCGGTCTAATAACGCGACAGGTTGAAGGAAATAAACCAAAACTAAGCCATAGAGATTATAAATACTTTCTCTCATGCATAGCAGTGTGAATCAATTATCCAGGTACCCGCTGACCCGTTTTAGAGAACAAAAAGGTCTATGATCCTTATCAATCAGCCAACCAGCTACCGTTTGCGCTTCAAAGTGGATACAGCCTTGGTGTTCCAGATCTCATCCTCATCATCCGGATCGGACGCATTCGGTAAAGGCACGTCAACTGTTGAGGATGGAATGAGAGGACTCATACTGGTAGATACCAAAACAGAATCAGCAGCAATGGGTTAAGCAACGGAATCACAAACAGCCAAAGAAGGCGGCGAAAGCGCACCTGATGCAATTCACAACCAGCACTAAGGTCGGCAGTCTCAAGTGAAGAAACGAGGAAATCTGAATTCAAAACGGAATGGTAGATATCAGCTTTACCTGAAGCCGTCGGATGCATAAAGCCAACCACCAGTTCCTTTGTGCTCAAAGAAGTGTTGTCACAACTTGCGCCTTGCGTAGTGATGTCTTCTTGGCTTGAGTGCTCGGTCCAGGAATGACTCTAACAACATCTGTAACAAAGCGATCTGTGACAAGAATGCAAGAACTCGAAGCATCAATTCCAGCAGAACTTGGAGGAGCACAAACAGTACCCAAACACTCTTTTCCAAGTAGTGAAGCTCGCTCGTTCACCAGTAACTGCCTACCTTTAATCAAGGCATTGCAATCCTTCTCCTCTAAAAGCTGTCTTTGAAGGAACCCATCGTCAAAATCCTTGGAATATGAAAGTACTTTCTCCCAGACAAGAGCCAGAGTCCGCGGGAAATCTTTCTTCAGATAGCTTAAACTCCCTCGACTCATGACGCTGCAAACGTAAAAATGAAACAGATTGTCATCAGCCTCAACTTTGGCTCTGACATGATCTTCTTGCAATCAGATCTTTTCTTCCTCAGACGTTTTAAGGATTTCATTTTGAGAAGCAAGGCGGCCTTCAAGTGCCATGTTCTCATGTTCCAAAGAAATTAAAGCCTGGTTTTCTAGGATCAAACGACGTTCAACAAATTTTCGAGCGGACTGAGATTCTAAAAGCTGCGCTCGCACACCCTCCAATTTCTTTCTGAGCTCAGCATTTTCAGCCTCAAAGTCATTCATTCTAATGCTTCCATTCTTCAAGGAAGAGATTTCAGAGTCCTGGGATTCAATCAGATATACAAGACTAGCTTTGTCACCTTCCAAAACCTTAATGTAGTTGAGATGTCGTGCGTTCAAGTCCTGAAATTCATACCCTAACTTCGACCAATCCTCTAGGCATTTATCAACACTCTGCATGACCAGATTCAATTGTGCTTCAAGCTGACCTTTGACAACACCGAGCTGGTCAGCCACACTGTTCTTCACAGCCTCCAGGCTTCTTGCAATGTCCTGCCTATCATTAGGATCTAAACCCAGGGAAGAAGACACTCCTCTTAAATCCCAGCCATGAAAGCGATCCTTAAGCACTGGACTTTCAGAAAGAACTCCATAAGGAGGGCGATTACATATTGCTTGAACCTGAACAAGAGTTAGGACAGCATGTCTCGTAGAAGGACTAACTGATTCAGGTCTCAGAGCCTGACCAAACTCCTCGCATCCTGAAGGATCAGACATGGGAAGCTCAATGATAGGCTGGGGTTGAGAACTGGAAGACGTCTGGGGACGTTTCATATAATAGGAAAGATGGGACTGAAGGAGGCTTCTCGGATCAATGAGATCGGCCTGTTGAGAAAAGTTGTCTGATAATGAACAGTCTGCGCTTGCGCTTGGAAAACAAGTAAAGCATGCAATTAGCAATCAGCTAAAAATTGCCCAATTCACAAAGAATTTCGCCACAGATAAAACAATAATCAAAACCAGTCCCAAGGAAAGTTTCGAAAGAAACTTTATCAGAGCATTGAACAGGGCCGTGGAAATTTCTTATATAAGACATCACAACGTCACCCTGGCTCAGATATTTAGCAGAATCCAGGTCCCCTAGGTCTCCAAAGGTCCCTGGAGAACTTTTCACCTGTGATAAGGAGCGTGCAGAACTCTCGGTTGTCGTCCCAGAAGTCACATCAACCCTTGAGCCATGAGCGCACTCACCAACTCCCCTGGCATTCCTCTCAATAATTAATGATGAAGACCGACCACCTACTTGAGAGATTGATCTTCTCTTCTTAACAGGTTTACTAACAGAACGTTGAAGATGAACCGAAGCCTTACCAAGGGACCACGAGGGATCGATCAACCGGTATTCGCAAAGGTTCTCTTCTGTCAGCAGCACCTCTCCACTCCTTTCTTTCTGGTCAACAGATATTAAAGAATTCAAAAGAGACTGATCCAGAGTGAGACCCACGACCGAAGGGATCACTACAAGAATCAGAGGGAAAGTCAGAAGAAGAAAAGATGTAAAGATTCCAACAGTAAAAGAATAATTATCCCCTTCTGCCCATCGACCAAAAAATTTACTGGGACACCTGACGAAGAAATACTGATGCGGGAACCCTTTGGCACCTTCTGTCAAACCCATAATAATCCTATCATGCACAATATCCAAGAAGAAGAAAAGGGGACCATCAACTTCCCTTCTCTTAAAGCTATATAAAGAACAAACGTCTGCGAATGTAGGTGCCTGCTGCCGGACTTTCATAAAAAGAATGTACAAACTAAGCAGAACCTGATATCCACTAGGGTGCAGTTGATATAGGGAAATTGCCAGGTGCTTCAAAACAGACTCCAGATAAGGATTAAAGGGAGGAATTGCCCCACTACACAGCATTTGGTAATTAACCGCTACATACCCAAAAGGCGAACAATAAGCCATCTCTCCCTTTCTGGGAAACCTGACCTCGTTCTCTGAAAATCCAAAGCGGGTGTACATTTTTCGATATTGCTCAAAAGGGAGCATCGATTTGCGGCAACTGGTCACTACCTTATCAAAGAAGCGAGGCTGAGGATAAGTACGGTCAGCCACCAAATCAAAACCAGTAGTGTTGGCATCTTCCGTCACTTTGTCAAGGCCTTCCTGTTCCCCAGACATCACGAGACGCCTGGAATTGAAATGAATAAGTGGTTAGTTGCATGACAACATAATCACACAAAGAAAAGGCGAGAGTCCAAAGGAACAAGAATATCTCTATGATATAGACGATCCTTTAAACACCCAGCTGGGGCACAATGAATTAGGGAATTCCGCCTCGATTGGCATTTCAGCAAATGGATTGCCAGCATAAGCGAAACTAGGGCTTGTCACACAAGATAGAGCCGCCGGAAGAAGACTTCCTTCCACGGAACTAAGAGAATCAGTCTCACATCAGAAGACAAAAAGGAAAAATTTCGTTTACGAGTAGAAGTTCGGCTCGAAAAGAGGGTTAGACAAGATAACCAGGGAAAGAAGTAAAAGCTGAAGAAGATTAAAGCTTCGGGAAACGACGGTAAGGTCTCCTATGGTGAAATTGCCATTAGAGTGGGTATACCAGAGAAAAATACAAAAGCGGGAAAATGAAGAGGCAGTATCTGAGAAAACTAAGAGCCCCCTTTTTTCAATGATGCGACAGCCCAATTATGATTTGGTGACCCGGTACGGCATACCCGAAAGATATCCCGCCAAAATGTCCAAAGACCGGCAGTTGTTGGAATGTCTGAGCTTCAAAAAAAAATCATAATAATAAAAGCTATCTGGGCTTACGTCAAACCCTCTACTGGCAAAGGTCAGCGGCAATAAAGTAATCTTAATTTCTTGCGCAAGCAACCCATCAACAAGTCAAAACAAGCCCACTCAATAATGTGCGATCGAATATGTCGAAGCCAGTAATTCCTCATTAAAAGGAATCACAAGCTTCGAGGGGCAAGTGTTAATCCCTAAAAAATCCACGCGCACATCGAACGAGGAATATGTTGCTAACATCATTAGGGTCGTTCACACACTAAGGCACTCGAAGTATTAGTAACAGAAAAGAACGGTCAAAAGAGCAAGTGCTGAATGTCAAGCCCAGAACAAATCAGGTCGACCAGGTATAACCGGACGACACGATGCAGTGTGCGATCCTAAAACTTGGGTCCAAATCAAGATTCAGGCGCGGAGACTAAGACCGGTCGCTCGTGTGGAAATGAGGCTATACCAAGCATCAGCGCGAAGCAAGTCTCTCATCCAACATAAGCCAGAACGATCACATCCTGCAGAAGCAACAGGAGAGCGAACACCCCTAAAACTAAAGCAATCGGTCGCACAGGGAACAATGAAGAACCAATCCCAGACTTGCGTCCCATTCCTACAAGGCCTCCTAAAAATGGTCGCCTGCACAGAAGCGCCCGCTTTCACGAACCCGCTCAAACTACATAAGGCGTCCGACCCAAAAAGCTATCTACGCATGACAGCCTAAGACAGCTAATGATAGCTGGCGACAACTGGCCAATGGCCCGATTGTAATTAGCAGAATTAGAGATTTACAAGGCGGGAAAGGGATTTCAAACCGATGACTCACCTATAAATATACCATAGCCACCACTGGAAAAGGAGGGAGCGAGAGATCGGAAGAATCACGAAGTGCTGCCAAACTCTGCCAAAAACCACGGATCTGGCCATGGCGTCAAGCTCAATTTCGTGATTCAGAAAGAACAAAAACATCATCAATCTCAATCATCCATTCATCCTCTTTCTCCTCAAATTCAACCATCTTCTTATATAATTTCCTAGATTAAAGTATATAAACAAGGTTGTATTAGGCGAAAATGGAAGTGTATGATGTAGAGAGAATTGATGTACTTTGTAATTCATATCATGAGATTAGAAATCATCTTCATAGTGGACGTAGGCCTCATTAACGGCCGAACCACTCTAAACCTCGTCTCTGTTTTTACCTTTTTTCTGCATTTTTCTACTTTGAAGTACTGATTGAATACGGCTCCATTTTATTCTCTACCAAATTGGTGAAGTACAGCTTTGTACCTGACGTGTTTGGACCATTTTTGGTGTAAACATTATTCGTGGAAATTAATAGCAATCCAATAATATGCAAACACTGTGTTTTCTTTGTATTGAACAAAGACAAATGGAGTTGATATTAATTTGTAACATGGTTATAAATTAATTAAAACTCCAAATGGTAGTGATAGAAATATCACTGTATACTTTATTGAAAATATCTGAGATTATATATATATATATATATATATATTGTGAAAATGGGTATAATTTCATTAAGGCATAACAACCCAAGTTGATATAGCTGAGACAACGCACCCGATACACCCAATAGTTCAATACAGCCGACATATAAAACAAAATAAATGTTCGAACTGACATAAATTGAAATACAAAGCTATATATATATATGGTGTTCTGCACATATTAAATAAAGTTAAATGGAGTTGTTTCTACGTTCTAATTTAAAGTTACATCAATTATAGAAGTAACAATATATATTTTATCACTAATTGGAAGTTAAAAGCACGAATTTTACAATAAGTTGTAATCCTAGTAAAGCTCATTAGTGCTTACATTTGAATTAAATGAATGATTTTGTAAGTGCATGGTTTATTTACAAATATTATTTATGTAAATGAACCATTTTATAAATAAAAGAGATAGTTATAAAATAATATTTTTTTAGCATTATAAAATACTATATGATTTATAAAATAGCATAAAATTGACTATTAAATAGTATTGAGTTTTTATAAAATAATATAAATTATTTTTTATGAGATTGTACGAGATTTGATAAAAAGCATGAAGTAGACATTTTATAAAAGTGTATAAATTTTTCTTAAATAACATAAAGAAGATATTCCAAAAAATAGCCGCCGTAAGGTTTTATAAACTATCTGAAAGAAACTTAATTCTAAATTGAAAAATTATGCATTATAAGGGCCTAAATGGATTTCTAAGCCAATGCAGTATTTTATAAAATAGTGCGGGATTTTAAAATAGTTTAAAAAGGGTTTTGACTTTAATTAAAGAGATTTTAGCAAATAAAAGCAATATATGTCTAAGTAATCTAAAATACTCATTCAGTTATATTTGTTCTGGATAATGGTATTGGTTTTATATTAGTGACAATGTCTAGTATCAGTTTTATGTTAGTGGTGATACATTGTAATGTTGGGTGCAACAGAAGTGTATCTTAAGGCAAACCTAACACTAGGGCTGAAACAACCCGAACTCGTCCTTACGGGAAAGCCCAGATTGAGTTGAGAACACGACAAATCAGAATGCAAACAACATAATATTTCCTTGTTATTACAACAATTTACTTCAGAGTGCAAGAATATAACAAAATATGAATAAATAATATACATCAGAAACATACCAGATATTAAAATACATTACATAGTAGCGGAAAAATAATACATAACACAACTTAAAGAAATACATGGATACAGAGTTTTCCGAATATAGCTCCAGCTGTAAATCCAGGATCTTGTGAATATAATATCTGTAAAACCAAAACTACTAGCTGTCCGTGTAGAAAATAGAGACACCCAGAGTTTAGTTAAAACAATAAACTCCAAGTCAGTCATGAGACTGGTGTGAGAACTAAAACAGTTATTAAATGGATTTTACAGTTAAGTAAATCAAGGGACCACGCCGTATAACATGGAATGGGTTTAACCCCAAGAATACCAGTGCATAAAACAAATAGCGCAATGCTAATTAAAGAAAATGAAGCTATTATTAGACTCATGTCCCATCACACAATGCAACGCAAGCCAAAGGATAAAGTTTTACCTTATAATAGCCAAATCATGCTCAATACGTGAAATTTAATCTTTTATTATTAATATAAATGAAGAAATCAACTTCAAATATAAATGTATCAATTATAGACAGCATAGTATCCCATGCTACTATGTCGCCATACTAGTTCTACAATCAAAACCGAAATGTCGTATTGGAAATTGGATTTCCATCATAAACCAAGGCAAGGGATCGTCCTTACCGAATTCGAGAAAATCTAGCCTACCATGTCTCAGGCTACAGTCGCAACTGCACCTAGGAAAATGCAGTGTCGGTCCACACTTAGTGGATTATTAATCCCTGAACAATACGTTTCCCCCCCTATGGGGCGTAATGGTCAGTATGTCGACCATATCATCCATCGGCCCCGTAGTGACCGATATATCCAAGGTACCTCGCTTTCCAACAACCACATAAGTAAAAATGTCTGGGCTTCATACCATGCCACCACTCCTAGATAGAAAGAAACGCATGCCCTCCCTGCCGTCCTTCAACCCGTTTTTGGTTCATACCGGGGTGTTAAGCTCGCGAATTAACGCTATACACAAAGCTATGCTATTTAAAGCCGTGCTTTAATCATCAACCACAAGACTCTGCTTTTCAATAGATTCCTTGATCATTTGCATCTCAGCACGCCACACAGGCAATTCACGTCATGCGACTGATGTCTATCGATATATAACCTCTGAGTTCGTACGTCTCAGAGAAGGGCGTTAAGAAAGAGAATAAATTCTCTACCAACAAACAAATATATATTTAATAGAGATCAATCAACACAAAATAAAATCCAATGTCAGACACACATCCATTTACAAGTTCGTTCTGGGTCTGAACAAAACCGAAGGCACCTTATTCCTTATCCCATATGTCCAATATAGGAGAGATGTCCTCGCATATCCGGTCGATCTCCAAGTACGTCTGGATGATCACCACTTATTACCTTGTCTTGGGTATACAACCCAATCAAGACCTCAGTAATCATCCAAATGATGTGAAGTTCTCCGGCCATCAATCACCGTCGACTTACCGTCGTATAAATTATTCAGAATGGGATAAACCCGGTATCTCCGAATAACTCACGTATCTAATAAACAAATGCTATAAAACACCACATACGCCTCATTCCAATCCAGAATATTCTTTTATTCAAATATTCTTCTCACAATATAAAACCAAATTAAGGTTTTCCAAACTAGTCAGGATTAGCGAACCTTACCGAAGAAATCATTTATTTTATTTCCCAATCCCAACTTATTCATCCCATGGGGCAAAACTGGTAATACTTCATATCTAACACCACGGTGTTATCGATAAAATTAATTACCATTTCACTTTCAAATCTAATTAAAGATTTAACTATCTCTTGGAGTAAAACTGGTGGTACTCCATTCTCGATCATTTCCCAAATTTGATAATTTACATTATCACTTTCGCATTTCAATCTAATTAAAGATTCATTAAAAATCCACTTGGTTTTAATATCATAAATCATTACTTAATGATTATTCAACTTTCTGGAAACAAATTATGTCTTTAACTGTGTTAAAGACCTAATGTCATTTAAAACATAGTTCACGATATACCCAAAATTACATTCCATTAACTATGGAATCTTCACGGAAAACATATCAATATATATAATTGATATCAATTTCCGTATCCGACTAATAATATAAATGGAATAACGACAAAGCCTTTTAAATTCCATATATACTAACAGTCTTCCTCCACAGAAGCTCACTTCGATTATTACCAAATCGAATTCCATTCCAATTCAATTTTTTTAATTAAATTGGAAATCTTTACTTTGGAAATTCCATTAAATCTTAATAAAAGATTTGTATATTCCAGATCACATTTCACTGTTAATCGGGTTAAAGAACGAATGTCATTAAAACATAGTTCACAATGAACCCAATTCACATTCCATTTTATTCCAATTAAATGTTAATTAACTGGAAACTCTAATAATCTTAATTAAAAGATTTATTCCTTTCACATGTGGTTTAAGAACAATGTTATTGAAGACACTATTCACGACAAACCCAATATCCAGTTCTTTTTATCCGATTCCAATTAAATATTAATTAATTGGATAACTTCCCTAAATCTTAATTAAAAGATTTATTCTTTTCTCAACTGGGTTTAAGAACAGTTTTATTTAAGACACCGTTCACGACAAACCCAAAATCCAATTTAATATTAAATACAAGGCTCTGAATAGAAATTATATCGGCTTATATTCAATATCAAATACTGAAACTAACGGATATCGTATTGGAAATAACGATATCTATATCTTCCAAATTTCCATAATATTATCCGTATAACCACGGAATCCAATATCGAAATATTCCGAAGATTATTTCCATTACAATCCATTCCAATTTATTCATTGGAAAATTCTGGTTATTTTTAAAACCCTTTCAAATCCAATTTTAATTTAAATATACTGGATTATTATTCTAGTTAATAACTAGTTCATTTTGATAAAAATATATTTTTATCTTTATAAACATGGAATTTTTCCATCCAAATTCTTTCCAATCATTTATTATGATTTTACACAAATTATAATATTTTTAATAATTTTATTAAGGCCCTTTCAGTCGATTTCCATAAACGGTCATCGAACTGCATTTACAGCGACCTTTTCCAAATTTGATTTGAACATAATTCCAAATCCAACGTTAGATTTCAAATCTCTAATATTCATTAGAAAACTCTTTTAGATACGAATCCAATGGTTTCAGTTTTAGGAGAATCCGACAGTCGGATCTCCCGTAATGTCAATTCGAAGTCAATGGTCGAAATTTGCGAACGGTCGCGACGTGACACGTTCTATTCAATCCATTTAATATATAATATATATTATATATATATTTCTTCGATTTCCATTTAAAACGTATTTTATAAATTCATTTCAAAACGATTTCACTCATTTCAATTTTCAAATCAAATTTGAATATTCCTTAATAAATTCGTTTTAAATTCATTTCAAAACGATTTCAACTTCATTTCAATTTTCAAATCAAATTCGAATATTTCTTATCATTATAATATTAAAATGATAATATTATCAAAATATCTGATTTCGATTATACACTGAATATTATTTAAAAATATTGGTTAATTCTGAATTGGAATCAGACTCAATCAATTACCATATAATTTCAGTTATATGGATTCTAACATCACATGTATACAACAATAATGACAAACAATCATTAAAAATTCATACAACACCCAGAGTGCATTTTACAACTATATAAGCACTAAAATAAATGATTAACGCTTACAACAGTCTGTCAACCAATCGATTGACATACGACTAAACAATTGAGATTAGTGTATGTCAAATATCATCCCAATACCCGTGTGGGGTTTCAACCAACAAATACTGAATCTTATTTATGCAGCTGGGCGATGTGTAAAATTTATCGTCCCAATCCATGTCAGTTAAATGGGTGTACATAAACAAATCGTCCGACTTGTAAATGAATATTTATTTTCATTTCAGGCGCATTTTATGCCGTTCATATGTACATTAAAAATAATATTTTTAACTAACCATTATATTTCTAACATATTTTAGAAAATTTTGGTAGCATAATGATGCGATACTAGAACCGGAATAAGGTCTAGCCTTATCCCTCGCCTAATATTGGTTCGCGCCATACACATACCAATTCCAATCAATTCAATTAACATCCCAAATCAAAAACCAATTTCTTAATAGGGTTGCCAAACCCTAGTAAAAAACAATCAATCAAATAAAACAAACAACCAACATCCATGGTTTCAATCAAAGGTGTTGGGTGCTACTAAGCACTTTCTGCATCCTAGTATATATTTAATTGTAAACAAAATTAGAGTGAGAAGGAGTTCTCATCGTCGGTTTCCACTTCGCCATTCTTTATTGTCGCTCAGGTTCGCTGCTCTGATTCTAACACAATCTGTTTCAATGCCTTTTATATTAAAAATCACATTTTTAACATCGCTATATATAATTGAAAATCACATTTTTATATCGCTACTATATATATAAAAATCATATTTTGATACCGATATTATATATATATAAATCATATTTTTATGCGACTAAAAATCATATTTTTATACGACTAAAAATTATTTCATAGCGTAACTATTTTATAAATAGTATACATATGATAAAAATCCTATTTTTATCTGTCTAAAAATATTTTCATAATACGATGAAAATTATATTTTTTCATAACATAAAAATCAGATTTTTCATAACATAAAAATCATATCTTTATCACCAAAAATCATATAATTTCTCAGAAGTAAAATCGGAGAACTTACAGCCATTTTAGGGTTTCGGATTGGCGGAGGTGTCGAAGGGTGTGCGGTGCGCTCAGGTGGCAGCGGCGGTCGGCAGAGCGGTGGGGTGCCTTGTAATAACCCGAAAATCTGGGCCAGTTTGAAATTTTTATTTTGGCAATTTTAGCGAATTTTGAATATTTAAAATGAATTATTTTAAATAATATCGACGAGAAATTTATTTTGAATATAATTCGAACGTATATATTATACGCGTCGTCGTTAGAATATAAATATTTATATATAATTATAAATAGAATTGAAAATGGCGCGGTAGTTCGATAATTCGATTTCAAACTTCAATTGAATGTACCGGAGCAAAACAATCCGGATTTTAGTGAAACCAAAAACATTAGGATCTAATTGACGATATCTTACCAACGAAGTTAACAAACTGAGATTTCACTTTATAAATGATAAGATATGTCCAGTTGAAAATTCTGAATAGTCGCTATGGAATTCAGGCCCTTAAAAATGGACATTTTGCAAACGACCTCGGATTTCGACGAAACCACTTTTGTTGGGTCCGTGATGTTAAATTATTGCTAGGTTCCAAATTTCATAATCTTTCGAATCAATATGTGAGCGTGGCAAAGGAAAACGCGTTTGACCAGTTTCAGTTGATTTTAATCGACTGGAAATTGGCCATTTTTCTAACGGTCTCAGAATTCGACGAAACTAGTTTTGTTAGGACCGTATCGTCAATACGAAGCTAGAAAATATTTTTCTGGAATTTTTCTAGTTAGTATGTGACCCCGGTAATTCGAAATGTACGTTTAAAATTCAATATAGTGATTTAAATGTAAATTTAACGGAAACTGATTCAAACAGCCGAATCAAACTACGATACATATCCCATTGTGTTCGGAATAGGGGTAAAACGCTATGGACGACAGGCGGTGGACCTCGTTTAGAGGTCGTATGTAAAAGTCAACTTTTTAGAAAATAAAATAATTAAAATAATTAAAAACTAAAGTCTTCTCTCTCCTTCTCCTTAAATAATTTCTGCCCCCCCCCCTTCATAAATCGAATCGGAAGAAATAAAAAAAAAAAAAAAAGAAAATATCGAGCCGCCACCGCTCGTCGCGGTCACCGTCGACGCGACCACGCCCCACCTCCAGCGAACGATGGCCGACGCTCCCCTTCTCTTCTCCTTCCCCTCGTTCCCCCCCCCCTTCAGACCGACGTGCGAAGCCCCTATCGCGAGACCCCAGTCGCGAATCCAAGCCCGAGACCCCACCACCGAAGTCGACCCCGCCTGCGCCAGTCCCACCTCCATCGAGCACCTCCTCCTCCACCGATCTGACGTCGGCACTAGGAAGACCCCACCTGATTACAGTAAGTGTTTTTTTATTTTTATTTTCAATTCTGATTTTTTTATTTATTTTAAAAACTGACCTTTTTTTTAAGATATAAAAACTGAATTTTTAGAATTTAAAAACTGATTTGTTAAAGAATTTAAAAACTGATTTTTTTTAAAGAATTTAAAAACTGATTTGTTAAAAATATAAGAAATGATTTGAAAAAGGTTTAATCTTTTAGTAGAAAAAGATTTGAACTTGCAAAAAATAAAGATCATATTTTTAAAAAGAGAAAAGACGGGATTTTTATTAGGTGGAAGGAGCAAGACATGATTTTTGTATTTTTAAAGTAATAAAAATATAATTTTTACATCATAGGAATATTAAAAATATAATCTTTATATGTGTAGGAAAATAAAAATGAGGTTTTTATAAAGATGAAATCTTTAAATTTGAAAAGGCGAAATCTTTATATGGAAAATAGCGTGATAAAAATATAATTTTTTTTATCTTTGAACAACGAAGTAAAAATATAATTTTTATCTATGAACTTCGAAATAAAAAGGTGATTTTTATATATTGAACTTCGAAGTGAAAATTCGATTTTTATATATTGAATAGCATAGTAAAAATTCGATTTTTAAATATATGAAGTGATTATAAAAATATGAATTTTAAATTGAAAGTAAACAAATAAAAATGTGATTTTTATTTTAAAGACATCGAAATATAAAGATGTGTGATTTTCATATATATAGTGACTACGGGCAACGAAGATGACGAAGATGGGATAACGAAGAAGATTTCTATCAATGAAGTGCCGTGGAGCTAGGATAGCTATAAGTGAGAATTTCTCACTCTTCAATTTATTTTCTAGTTATATATATATATACTAGGATGCAGACGGTGTTTAGTAGCACCCGACACAATCGTCCACAGACCATGGACTTGTTTGTTTGGCTGTTTGGTGATTGATTGCGATATTGGTTTGAATGTGGTTTGTGGTGTGAAAAATCGAATCGATAAATTGGTTAGGATTAGACGTGCGCCGTTATAAGGCGAAGGAGTAAGGCTAGGTTAGACTCTTACTCCAAATTTTGTGGTTTGCATAATGAAATGAATTGAATTGTTTGGTGAAATGAATGGATTGATTGATGTGTGAATGGCGTGGGCCTTCACTAGACCGGGGATAAGGCTAGGCCTCGTCCCGTTTCTAGTATCGTGCCGTTATGCCGCCGAAATTTTCTAAAATATGTTAGAAAAATAAAAATATCATTTTATTGAATAAATGAATTGAATAGAAATTCATAGGTTGAAATAAAATGTTTTATCGTTAAAAATATAATTTTTAACGTGAATATGAAAATAGTGAAGTGAACAAAATAAAATATTCATTTACAAACCGGACGGTTTGTTTATGTACACCTACTTGAATGACATTGATTGGGACGATAAATTTTACACATCGCCCAACAGCACAAAATAAAATATGTGTTTGATTGTTTGAAACCCCACACGGGTGTTGGGATGAAATTTGAGGTTCACTCATCCTGATTGATTAAATATGTCAATCTATTGATTGACAGGCTGTTATAAGCATTAGATATCTATATTTGATGCTTATACGGTGTAGTGCACTTTGGTTGATGGTTGATTATTTATCGTTGCTATTATATACATGTGTTGTATGAAAATCCATATAATTAACTTTATATGGTAATTGATTGGGCCTCATTCCAATCGTGAAAATAAAGAATATTTTGATAATAACAAATATTTTGATAATAGGAAATATTTGAAATAGAATATTTGAAAATAGAAATATGTGAAGCCGTGTTGATTAGATTGACGCCAATTTGACGTGACCGATATTTATATCGATTTGAAAACGATTTCGAAATGAATTGAATTGAAAACGATTTCGAAATGAATTGAATTGAAAACGATTTCGAAATGAATTGAATTGAAAACGGTTTCGAAATGAATTGAATTGAAAACGATTTCGAAATGAATTGAATTGAAAACGATTTCAAATTGAATTGAAAGCGAATTGAATTGAATTCAAATTGAATTGAATAGAAATGAACTTTGAAACAAATTTATAAAGAAGAATTCAATTTTGAATTGAATTGAAAAGAAAGTTGAAATTGCTTTTGAAACGATTTTAAAACTATTTATATAATTCGTTTTAAATAGGAATCGACGAAATATATATTATATATATTATATATAATATAATGGCCTGAATAGAACGCGCCGCGCCGCGGCAGTTCGCGAATTTCGACCATTTATTTCAAACGGACATTACGGGAGATCCGACCGTCGGATTCTCCTAAAACCGGAACCGTTGGGTTCGTATCGAAAAGAGCTTTCTATTGAATATTAGAAATTTGAAATCTAACGGTTGGATTTGGAGATACGTCCAAATAAAATTCGAAAAAGGTCGTTGTAAGTGCAGTTCGATGGCCATTGATGGAAATCGACTGTACGGGCCTTGATAAAATTATTAAAAATAGTAATAATTTGTGTAAAATCATAAGAAATGATTTAGAAAGAATTGGGATGAAAAACTCCATATTTGAAAAGATAAAAATAGATTTTTATCGAAATGAACTAGTTTTGAACTAGAATTTTAATTCTATTTATTTTTAAATAAATAAATTGAATCTGAAATGGTTTTGAAATTAACCAAAATTTCCAATGGTTGCATTGGAATGGATTTGAATCGAAATTGTCTTCGGAATATTTCGATGTTGAATTTCGTGATTATACAAATGTTGTTATGGAAATTTGAAAGATATATATATATCGTTATTTCCAATGCGATATTTGTTAGTCGTAGAATTTGATATTGAATATAAGCCAGGATATTTTCTATTCAGAGCCTTGTATTTAACATCAAATGTGATTTGGGTTTGTCGTGAATGGTGTCTTCACTAACACTGTTCTTGAACCCAGTTGAGAAAAGATTAAATCTTTTTATTTAGATTTAATGAAGTGTACCAATTAAAAATGATATTTAATTGGAATTGAATTGGGAATGATTTTTGGGTTTATCGTGAACAGTGTTTTAAATAACATTTGTTCTTTAACCCGATAATTAATGGGAATGATTTTTGGGTTTATCGTGAACAGTGTTTTAAATGACACTGATTCTTTAACCCAGTTAACGATTAAAACTAAGTGGAGTTTTAATGAATCTTTAATTAGATTGAAAAGATCGAGAATGGAGTATCACCAGTTTTACTCCAGGCGATAGTTAAATCTTTAATTAGATTTGAACGTGAAAGGGTAATTGAATTTACCGATAACACTGTGGTGTTAGATATGAAGTATTACCAGTTTTACTTCATGGGATGAATAGGTTGGGATTGGGAAATTAAAACAAATGATTACTCCGGTAAGATTCGCTAATCCCGACTAGTTTGAATTGAGATTCAAAAAGAGAATAAAGAATAAATTCAAGGAATTTATCTTGGATAAAATTAATGGGAACATTTCCCTATGAATGCGAAATTTAGAAACTAACTGTCGGTTGGCCAAGCAGAATGGTTTTCTGGATATTGATCTGATGTTGGTTTCGGCCTTCGGGGTTAATATTTGGGAAATTATTCTCTTGATTAATTTACGGTTAGTGATTGATAAATTGGAATGAGGCGTATGTTGTGTTTGTGTAACACTTATTTAAAATATACGCGAGTTATTCGGAAAGACCGGGTTTATCCCATTCTGAATAACTGATACGACGATAAGTCGAAGATGAAGACGATGGTCGAAGACCGGAAGTCTTCACGTCGTTTGGGTGATAACTGATGATCTTGATTGGGCTGTACACCCAAGATGATGGAAACAGTTGGTGATCGTCCAGACGTACTTGGAGATCGATGGATATGCGGGGTACTAGGTGCCTCCGGTTTCGTTCAGACCCAGAACGGACGTGTAAATGGACTGTGTGTCTGACATTGGATTTTAGTCCGTGTGATTGATCTCTATTAAATATATATCTGTTTGGCGACGGAGAATTTATTCTCTTGCTTAACGCCCTTCTCTGAGACGTACGAGCTCAGGGGTTATATATTGATGGATATCAAACGCATGGAGTGAATTGCCTGTGTGGCATGCCTAAGTGGCAATTGATCGAGGCTTCTGTTGAAAAGCAAAGTCTTGTGGTGATGATCAAAGCACGGCCTTTGTGGCGTAGCTTTGTGTAACGTTTGCTTCGCGAGTTTCACACCCGGTATGAACCAAAAACGGGAGGGGACATCAGGGAGGACTTGCGTTTCTTTCTAGCTAAAAGTGGCGTCAGTGGTTTTACACGCCCTGACGAGTTTGACTTATGTGGTTGTTGCTGTTGCGAGGCGCCTCGGTTTGATCGGACGATCCGGGTCCGATGGAGTCATTCGTTGGCTCGTTTGCGCCCCAAAGGGCGGGGAGACGTATTGTTCAGGCATAATAATCCACATCGGTGGACCGGCCCTGACGATCCAGGGGGCAGTTGCGGCTGTTCCTGAGACATGGTAGGCTAGATTGTCTCGAATCGGTTGAGGACTATCTTTTGCCTCGGTTCATAGACGGAAATCCAATTTCCAAATACGTGACTTTGCGGTTTTATTTGTAAACCTATATAAGGTGACATAGTGGCATGGGACGCTCATGTCGCCTATGATTGATACTTATGATTTGAAGTTGTTTTATACACTATGCACTTATAGTAGTATCAAATGATTTGTTTTAAAACGTATCAAGCATTCTTTGGCTGTTATAAGGGAAAACCCTATCCTCGGCTGCGTTGCATTGTGTGATGGGACCTGGGTCTTATAACAGCTTCATTTTTCTTTATTTAGCATTGCGCTATTGTTTTATGCACTGGTATTCTTGGGAGGAAATCCGTTCCGTGTTATACGGCGTGGTCCCTTGATTTACCTAACTTTAAAAATAAAGATTAACTGTTTTAGTTCTCACACCAGTCACATGACTGACCTGGAGTTTATTGTTTTAACCTAAACTCTGGGTGCCCTTATTTTGACACGGGCAGCTAGTAGTTTCGGTTTTGCAGATTTATATTCACAGGATCCTGGTTTACAGCTGGAACGATATCCGGAAAGCTTTGTATCCGTATATCTCATTCTAGTTGTGTATTGTATTATTTTTCCGCTGCGATGTATTTAAATGTAATTTAAATCTCTGATATTTCTGTGTAATATTCTTTTATACTCTGTATATTCTTGTAATCTGATGCATTGTTGTAATATACAATGAAATGTTCTTCTGTTTGCGTTCTATTTTGTCGTGTTCTCAAACGATAGGGTGTTTCGAACGGTTTGGGTCGGTTTAGCGACTGGTTCGGACCGAGCGAAATTCCTTTCCGTCACAGTTGGTATCAGAGCTTTGGTTTACAAAGCTAGAGAACAAGGCACATTAGAACCATACGAAAGGATTCATCAGATATTGGATTAGTAATATCCAATGGAATGACTCGTTAGAGATGGGATCAGTAGTATCCTAGAACGAGTGTGAAGAGTATATTTTTGAAAGTGAAAACAAATTTTTGTTTTGAAAATTTAAATCAATTATTCGTATTTGATTAGTTATTATGTTTGAATTTGGACAGTCCAGTATATATAGACTTTGCGTATACGTCTGATCCACGTGTATTTGAAGTTTTAATATACTGGATAGATATAGAATCACACTCTAGTTGCCCGGACATGGTCCTGATGATGAAGTATACCATCACCAGCATTTATTTTCGAGTGACGAAAGTGTGATATCTATATATTTCCATTAGACTGGTGTGAGAACCAAATCTTATATAGCTAGAAAACTTTGTTGTGAATTGGCATCAAAAACAAGATTTTCAGTATATATATCAAAATTATGAATTTGAAACGTTAAATTCACTAATTGATTGATGTTTGTGTTGTTTGTTCATTTGTTTGCTAATTTTGAACCATTTAGCCTAATTGAATCAAATATTGGATTATATTGAAGATGGGTCGCATTTGCTTGCATATACATATACTCACCTTGAACAGGTCATAGCAAGGAGGCTAGAGCCAGAGAATAAAATTTGTTTGCCCGACAAATAGGTACATGTTTACTACATAATTTCCTGTTTTGTTTGGGTGATGATGATTTTGTGAGCCTATTGGCTAGCCGCTTGGCTTTTTCTTTTTCTTTTTGAGATCTGAAGGACCGGGGAAGCTATTTGAAATTCCCCGATGCTCCCGGTGTATGGGAGGTTATGGCGAAATTTTTCAAAAATTTAGGGTGTTAGCCAAATTTTTGAAATTTTTGAAAATACTCAGAAACTGAAAAGTTGGAGAATGAAAGCTAGATCGAACGTAGAGTTGAATTATCAAACCACTTTCGACTTTGTTCCTTTTCGGGGACGAAAAGTTTTAAGTGGGGGAGATTGTAATAACCCGAAAATCTGGGCCAGTTTGAAATTTTTATTTTGGCAATTTTAGCGAATTTTGAATATTTAAAATGAATTATTTTAAATAATATCGACGAGAAATTTATTTTGAATATAATTCGAACGTATATATTATACGCGTCGTCGTTAGAATATAAATATTTATATATAATTATAAATAGAATTGAAAATGGCGCGGTAGTTCGATAATTCGATTTCAAACTTCAATTGAATGTACCGGGAGCAAAACAATCCGGATTTTAGGGAAACCAAAAACATTAGGATCTAATTGACGATATCTTACCAACGAAGTTAACAAACTGAGATTTCACTTTATAAATGATAAGATATGTCCAGTTGAAAATTCTGAATAGTCGCTATGGAATTCAGGCCCTTAAAAATGGACATTTTGCAAACGACCTCGGATTTCGACGAAACCACTTTTGTTGGGTCCGTGATGTTAAATTATTGCTAGGTTCCAAATTTCATAATCTTTCGAATCAATATGTGAGCGTGGCAAAGGAAAACGCGTTTGACCAGTTTCAATTGATTTTAATCGACTGGAAATTGGCCATTTTTCTAACGGTCTCAGAATTCGACGAAACTAGTTTTGTTAGGACCGTATCGTCAATACGAAGCTAGAAAATATTTTTCTGGAATTTTTCTAGTTAGTATGTGACCCCGGTAATTCGAAATGTACGTTTAAAATTCAATATAGTGATTTAAATGTAAATTTAACGGAAACTGATTCAAACAGCCGAATCAAACTACGATACATATCCCATTGTGTTAGAAATTGGGGTAAAACGCTATGGACGACAGGCGGTGGACCTCGTTTAGAGGTCGTATGTAAAAGTCAACTTTTTAGAAAATAAAATAATTAAAATAATTAAAAACTAAAGTCTTCTCTCTCCTTCTCCTTAAATAATTTCTGGCCCCCCCTTCATAAATCGAATCGGAAGAAATAAAAAAAAAAAAAGAAGAAAATATCGAGCCGCCACCGCTCGTCGCGGTCACCGTCGACGCGACCACGCCCCACCTCCGGCGAACGATGGCCGACGCTCCCCTTCTCTTCTCCTTCCCCTCGTTTCCCCCCCCTCCCTTCAGACCGACGTGCGAAGCCCCTATCGCGAGACCCCAGTCGCGAATCCAAGCCCGAGACCCCACCACCGAAGTCGACCCCGCCTGCGCCAGTCCCACCTCCATCGAGCACCTCCTCCTCCACCGATCTGACGTCGGCACTAGGAAGACCCCCCTGATTACAGTAAGTGTTTTTTTATTTTTATTTTCAATTCTGATTTTTTTTATTTATTTATTTTAAAAACTGACTTTTTTTTTTAAGATATAAAAACTGAATTTTTAGAATTTAAAAACTGATTTGTTAAAGAATTTAAAAACTGATTTGTTAAAAATATAAGAAATGATTTGAAAAAGGTTTAATCTTTTAGTAGAAAAAGATTTGAACTTGCAAAAAATAAAGATCATATTTTTAAAAAGAGAAAAGACGGGATATTTATTAGGTGGAAGGAGCAAGACATGATTTTTGTATTTTTAAAGTAATAAAAATATAATTTTTACATCATAGGAATATTAAAAATATAATCTTTATATGTGTAGGAAAATAAAAATGAGGTTTTTATAAAGATGAAATCTTTAAATTTGAAAAGGCGGAATCTTTATATGGAAAATAGCGTGATAAAAATATAATTTTTTTTATCTTTGAACAACGAAGTAAAAATATAATTTTTATCTATGAACTTCGAAATAAAAAGGTGATTTTTATATATTGAACTTCGAAGTGAAAATTCGATTTTTATATATTGAATAGCATAGTAAAAATTCGATTTTTAAATATATGAAGTGATTATAAAAATATGAATTTTAAATTGAAAGTAAACAAATAAAAATGTGATTTTTATTTTAAAGACATCGAAATATAAAGATGTGTGATTTTCATATATATAGTGACTACGGGCAACGAAGATGACGAAGATGGGATAACGAAGAAGATTTCTATCAATGAAGTGCCGTGGAGCTAGGATAGCTATAAGTGAGAATTTCTCACTCTTCAATTTATTTTCTAGTTATATATATATACTAGGATGCAGACGGTGTTTAGTAGCACCCGACACAATCGTCCACAGACCATGGACTTGTTTGTTTGGCTGTTTGGTGATTGATTGCGATATTGGTTTGAATGTGGTTTGTGGTGTGAAAAATCGAATCGATAAATTGGTTAGGATTAGACGTGCGCCGTTATAAGGCGAAGGAGTAAGGCTAGGTTAGACTCTTACTCCAAATTTTGTGGTTTGCATAATGAAATGAATTGAATTGTTTGGTGAAATGAATGGATTGATTGATGTGTGAATGGCGTGGGCCTTCACTAGACCGGGGATAAGGCTAGGCCTCGTCCCGTTTCTAGTATCGTGCCGTTATGCCGCCGAAATTTTCTAAAATATGTTAGAAAAATAAAAATATCATTTTATTGAATAAATGAATTGAATAGAAATTCATAGGTTGAAATAAAATGTTTTATCGTTAAAAATATAATTTTTAACGTGAATATGAAAATAGTGAAGTGAACAAAATAAAATATTCATTTACAAACCGGACGGTTTGTTTATGTACACCTATTTGAATGACATTGATTGGGACGATAAATTTTACACATCGCCCAACAGCACAAAATAAAATATGTGTTTGATTGTTTGAAACCCCACACGGGTGTTGGGATGAAATTTGAGGTTCACTCATCCTGATTGATTAAATATGTCAATCGATTGATTGACAGGCTGTTATAAGCATTAGATATCTATATTTGATGCTTATACGGTGTAGTGCACTTTGGTTGATGGTTGATTATTTATCGTTGCTATTATATACATGTATTGTATGAAAATCCATATAATTAACTTTATATGGTAATTGATTGGGCCTCATTCCAATCGTGAAAATAAAGAATATTTTGATAATAACAAATATTTTGATAATAGGAAATATTTGAAATAGAATATTTGAAAATAGAAATATGTGAAGCCGTGTTGATTAGATTGACGCCATTTTGACGTGACCGATATTTATATCGATTTGAAAACGATTTCGAAATGAATTGAATTGAAAACGATTTCGAAATGAATTGAATTGAAAACGATTTCGAAATGAATTGAATTGAAAACGGTTTCGAAATGAATTGAATTGAAAACGATTTCGAAATGAATTGAATTGAAAACGATTTCAAATTGAATTGAAAGCGAATTGAATTGAATTCAAGTTGAATTGAAATTTGAATTGAATAGAAATGAACTTTGAAACGAATTTATAAAGAAGAATTCAATTTTGAATTGAATTGAAAAGAAAGTTGAAATTGCTTTTGAAACGATTTTAAAACTATTTATATAATTCGTTTTAAATAGGAATCGACGAAATATATATTATATATATTATATATAATATAATGGCCTGAATAGAACGCGCCGCGCCGCGGTAGTTCGTGAATTTCGACCATTTATTTCAAATGGACATTACGGGAGATCCGACCGTCGGATTCTCCTAAAACCGGAACCGTTGGGTTCATATCGAAAAGAGCTTTCTATTGAATATTAGAAATTTGAAATCTAACGGTTGGATTTGGAGATACGTCCAAATCAAATTCGAAAAAGGTCGCTGTAAGTGCAGTTCGATGGCCATTGATGGAAATCGACTGTACGGGCCTTGATAAAATTATTAAAAATAGTAATAATTTGTGTAAAATCATAAGAAATGATTTAGAAAGAATTGGGATGAAAAACTCCATATTTGAAAAGATAAAAATAGATTTTTATCGAAATGAACTAGTTTTGAACTAGAATTTTAATTCTATTTATTTTTAAATAAATAAATTGAATCTGAAATGGTTTTGAAATTAACCAAAATTTCCAATGGTTGCATTGGAATGGATTTGAATCGAAATTGTCTTCGGAATATTTCGATGTTGAATTTCGTGATTATACAAATGTTGTTATGGAAATTTGAAAGATATATATATATCGTTATTTCCAATGCGATATTTGTTAGTCGTAGAATTTGATATTGAATATAAGCCAGAATATTTTCTATTCAGAGCCTTGTATTTAACATCAAATGTGATTTGGGTTTGTCGTGAATGGTGTCTTCACTAACACTGTTCTTGAACCCAGTTGAGAAAAGATTAAATCTTTTTATTTAGATTTAATGAAGTGTACCAATTAAAAATGATATTTAATTGGAATTGAATTGGGAATGATTTTTGGGTTTATCGTGAACAGTGTTTTAAATAACATTTGTTCTTTAACCCGATAATTAATGGGAATGATTTTTGGGTTTATCGTGAACAGTGTTTTAAATGACACTGATTCTTTAACCCAGTTAACGATTAAAACTAAGTGGAGTTTTAATGAATCTTTAATTAGATTGAAAAGATCGAGAATGGAGTATCACCAGTTTTACTCCAGGCGATAGTTAAATCTTTAATTAGATTTGAACGTGAAAGGGTAATTGAATTTACCGATAACACTGTGGTGTTAGATATGAAGTATTACCAGTTTTACTTCATGGGATGAATAGGTTGGGATTGGGAAATTAAAACAAATGATTACTCCGGTAAGGTTCGCTAATCCCGACTAGTTTGAATTGAGATTCAAAAAGAGAATAAAGAATAAATTCAAGGAATTTATCTTGGATAAAATTAATGGGAACATTTCCCTATGAATGTGAAATTTAGAAACTAACTGTTGGTTGGCCAAGCAGAATGGTTTTCTGGATATTGATCTGATGTTGGTTTCGGCCTTCGGGGTTAATATTTGGGAAATTATTCTCTTGATTAATTTACGGTTAGTGACTGATAAATTGGAATGAGGCGTATGTTGTGTTTGTGTAACACTTATTTAAAATATACGCGAGTTATTCGGAAAGACCGGGTTTATCCCATTCTGAATAACTGATACGACGATAAGTCGAAGATGAAGACGATGGTCGAAGACCGGAAGTCTTCACGTCGTTTGGGTGATAACTGATGATCTTGATTGGGCTGTTCACCCAAGAAGATGGAAACAGTTGGTGATCGTCCAGACGTACTTGGAGATCGATGGATATGCGGGGTACTAGGTGCCTCCGGTTTCGTTCAGACCCAGAACGGACGTGTAAATGGACTGTGTGTCTGACATTGGATTTTAGTCCGTGTGATTGATCTCTATTAAATATATATCTGTTTGGCGGCGGAGAATTTATTCTCTTGCTTAACGCCCTTCTCTGAGACGTACGAGCTCAGGGGTTATATATTGATGGATATCAAACGCATGGAGTGAATTGCCTGTGTGGCATGCCTAAGTGGCAATTGATCGAGGCTTATGTTGAAAAGCAAAGTCTTGTGGTGATGATCAAAGCACGACCTTTGTGGCGTAGCTTTGTGTAATGTTTGCTTCACGAGTTTCACACCCGGTATGAACCAAAAACGGGAGGGGACATCAGGGAGGACTTGCGTTTCTTTCTAGCTAAAAGTGGCGTCAATGGTTTTACACGCCCTGACGAGTTTGACTTATGTGGTTGTTGCTGTTGCGAGGCGCCTCGGTTTGATCGGACGATCCGGGTCCGATGGAGTCATTCGTTGGCTCGTTTGCGCCCCAAAGGGCGGGGAGACGTATTGTTCAGGCATAATAATCCACATCGGTGGACCGGCCCTGACGATCCAGGGGGCAGTTGCGGCTGTTCCTGAGACATGGTAGGCTAGATTGTCTCGAATCGGTTGAGGACTATCTTTTGCCTCGGTTCATAGACGGAAATCCAATTTCCAAATACGTGACTTTGCGGTTTTATTTGTAAACCTATATAAGGTGACATAGTGGCATGGGACGCTCATGTCGCCTATGATTGATACTTATGATTTGAAGTTGTTTTATACACTATGCACTTATAGTAGTATCAAATGATTTGTTTTAAAACGTATCAAGCATTCTTTGGCTGTTATAAGGGAAAACCCTATCCTCGGCTGCATTGCATTGTGTGATGGGACCTGGGTCTTATAACAGCTTCATTTTTCTTTATTTAGCATTGCGTTGTTGTTTTATGCACTGGTATTCTTGGGAGGAAACCCGTTCCGTGTTATACGGCGTGGTCCCTTGATTTACCTAACTTTAAAAATAAAGATTAACTGTTTTAGTTCTCACACCAGTCACATGACTGACCTGGAGTTTATTGTTTTAACCTAAACTCTGGGTGCCCTTATTTTGACACGGGCAGCTAGTAGTTTCGGTTTTGCAGATTTATATTCACAGGATCCTGGTTTACAGCTGGAATGATATCCGGAAAGCTTTGTATCCGTATATCTCATTCTAGTTGTGTATTGTATTATTTTTCCGTTGCGATGTATTTAAATGTAATTTAAATCTCTGATATTTCTGTGTAATATTCTTTTATACTCTGTATATTCTTGTAATCTGATGCATTGTTGTAATATACAATGAAATGTTCTTCTGTTTGCGTTCTATTTTGTCGTGTTCTCAAACGATAGGGTGTTTTGAACGGTTTGGGTCGGTTTAGCGACTGGTTCGGACCGAGCGAAATTCCTTGCCGTCACATGCCTCGCGATGGAGGGGGCGGCGGTGAACGGGCGACGACGGTCTCACAGGTCTGGGGGTTTGCGGGATTTGATCAGAAGGGGGCGAAGGAGGAGGAGCTATGAAGGAGGATGATCAGAGGGGGGCGATCGTTGGAGGGGGGTGACTGGGCGGCGCGACATGGTGACGAGGGGCCTCCGGTGGCACAAGATCGGGGGTAGTGGCGGTTTCAAAGAAAAGGGCCCGATATTTTTCTGAGTGGAGAAAAATTAGGGTTATACCGTTTTATAAACATTTTATTTAATTATTTAATTTATTCCCCAAAAGTGAATTTTATATTCGAACTCCAAATTGAACCCAATGACTGTCGCCCCTAGCTAATTACCCATATTTCGAACGCAATGGGATATGTCCCGCAAGCCAACTGTTTCGATCAGTTTCCGTCAAAATCAAAATATAAATTAATATAGCGTTCAAAATTGATTTTTAACGTATATTTTGATTTACTGGGGCCACACACTGACTCCAAAAAATTCCAGAAAAATAAATATAGCTATGTTTTAACGATATTGTCCTAAAAAATGATTTCATCGAATTTGAAGACCGTTTGAAAAATGACCATTTTCTGGTCAGTCCAATTCAACTGAAATTGGCAAAACACGTTTTCTTTTGCCACGCTCACATATTGATTCCAAAAATTATGAAAATTGGAATCTAGCAATAATTTGACATTCCAGATCCAAAAAAAGTGGTTTCGTCGAAAATGGAGGTCGTTTGTAAAATGGCTATTTTTAAGGGCTATATATTATATTACATATATATAAATTCCATAGCGACTATTTTAAATTATAAACTGGACATAACTTTCAATTTATATTATGAAATCCTAGTTTTTGGCATTCATTAAAAAGATATAGTTAAAGAGATTCAAATATTTCTTATTTCGCTGAAATCAGATTTATTTTGAATCCAGTACATTCATTTGAAATATGAAATCGAATTTTCAAACTGCCGCGCCATTTCTATCTCGTTTTATAATTAAAATAAATTTATTCGTTCTAACTTCGATTTAAATAAATTTTTAGTCATTATTGTTTAAAATAAATCATTTTAAATATTCAAAATCCATTAAAATTGCTAAAATAAAAAATTTACACTGGTTCTGAAAATCCGGGTTGTTACAAGAGGGGTGGTAAATAGTATTTACAGGATTTATATGATTTTTTTTTCGAATTACTTCAATTAAGTATATAAGCAAATTAAACATATTTATCATAGAAATCACAACATAATCAAAAGCAATAAAGTAAAGGAAGGAAATATATCAGACTTTATATTGGTTCGAAGTTACCCTACATCCAGTCTTACACCAAAACCTGTACGGATTTTTAATCACTTCAAAATATTCTTCTTGATTTCAAGGCTATAAGGACACACCCTCTAGAATCTCGGCCTCTAGCACAACCAACTTTATTTCTGGGTTAACAAGTCATACTCAATTGTTTTTCGGGTATAATCAAACCCTACTTGATTTACGGGAAAACAAGTCACACCCTTTTGAGTATAGTTGTGTAGATTTACAAAGGAATGCAGATTTGATCATGCGGTCGTGGTTACAATAGCCCTATTACTTTGATTTGCACTCTGATCTTGATAGATTGTGGACAGGATGATGGATAATCAAAACCGAGTAAAAATAGATTGATTCACTTGAAATTCAGCAGGATATAATTGGGATTTTGATTATAAATGATGGAGAAGAAAAGGAGTGAAGAAGAAGATGAAATAGTTAATTAAAACTTTAAATTGGAACTTCTTATTATAGAAGAGAAGGGAAATGTCTATTCGCGAAAGGGTACGACGAAAAGAAACTTCAATTCAAATTTGAAATCTAGAAAAAACCGGTTAGTATATCGACATACCATGTCTGGCCATGTCGGCATGGTCTTAATATAAATTTTGAAAACTTATTTTAAAAATTGTTTTGAAAATATAAAACTATGTAATTTAATTTGAAACTTTGGAAAACTATTTAACATTATATAAGAGATTGTAAACATAGAAATACTTAAAAACATTATCAAAATAATTTTAAATAATTGGACAAAATTTCAAAAAAAGCTTGTTTTTTAAACTAATTGCAGATTTAGGCTACTTTTGAAACTATTTACAGAAATAGGCCTGTTTTGGCCACCTCAGCGTTGAGGTGGCCAGTCCTTTTAAAAAAACATGGAGGCGGTGCGCCCTTACAAAAATAAATGGGCGCACTTCACAAATGCGCCCATAAAATTTACATACTGGAAAATCAGTCGTTTGCATTAAATCTTTGAAACATACCAGTAGACACTGCAAATACGAGAGAAGGCATATTGCCATTTTCTTCAGCAAGAGAAGATACGAGTTTCTTAGTGCTTTATGAAGGGGAGGTTTTGTTGCGGACCGAGGAAAGGGAGAGAATGGAAGACATCTGGTTTACTTGTGATCACCAAGTTACCAATAGTATCACTTTGTGGAAAAAATCAAGCAGTTCAGACGTTGTTTGATTTACAAATTTTAATATATGTTTTTTCCTAAAAATGTAAATATGGTCAACTAGGTACCCTGCACAGCATAGTGTTTATAATTTTCATAGCATGGAGATATAAAAAAAATGCCAACAATGCGTAGTAGGGTGCGTAAAGTCAATTGTAAAAATTGTTGTTAATTCAGCAAGTCAACCATTTAACACTATGTGATCGGAATGTGGATGTAAGTGGAAAAAAGAAATTAAACTTGCCAATGCTCGGTCTTCTTGTCTTCGTCTTTATTACTATGCAGCAAGATGTATATTAAGTATTAACGCCATAATATCATATAGGGAAACTGTGGTAACAGTATACAATTGATTATATTAGGTTCACGGATTGTTTTACAGCAGTCAACAATCCATGTTGCTACAGTGTAATTCTGGCAAATATAAGTAGTTAATGGTATGTAATGTTAATGCACACCTGCCATGTGGTAACAATATACGATTGATTATGTTAGGTTCACGGATTCTTTTATAGTATGTATAACAGGTGCACCTTGTAGTTCCGTCTGTTTAATATTTCATGGTATTTTTGAAATTGCGCACTTGCGAAGTGCGCCCATATATTTTTATAAGAGGCGCACTTCACATGTGCGACCCCGTGTTTTTTTTTTTGAGAACTGACCACCTCAGCGTTGAGGTGGCCAAATCAAGCCTATTTCTACAAATAGTTTCAAAACTAGCTTAATCTGCTATTAGTTTTAAAAACAAGCCTATTTTGAAAATTTGTCCTAAATAATTTAAACTTAAATATATCTAAAATCAATATAAAAAGTAAATTTCAAATCCAAAACTAAATATTTAAAACAATAAAGATTAAAATAGTAATACATATAACACAAATAATATAAAATATACCAAACTACAAATATAAAGTATATAAAGTCCATCAACGAGTGCTTCAACGACCCATTGAAAAATGGGGGCTAGGTTAAAAGGTATCTCGTCGCCACTCTCATTCACCTCTCTTCCCCTTCATTCCTCTTCAATTTCATTTGTTTACGATTTATTTTAACCTAGCTTTCCCCTTTTCTGTGCATCGTTGTTAGCTGCTATCTCACGCGTTCCCCTTCTATCTGCATATCTAAACGACTCTTTATCATCTGCTATTTGTGGCTCTGATGAGTCTTTGTGCTCGGATCTAGCGCGGTCTCAAGGGGAATACGTTTTATTCAAGTTCGACTTCATGTCCAAATCTCCTCCAAATAAGACAGGTAACGGCCGATGTGGGGAGCTTGGGTGCGCTCTGTGTCTCCTTTTGATGTATTGTCACGATGAAAGCGTATTGCTATAGTAGCGGTTCGGATTATAGGACCTTTGCTGTGACGGTTTGGACTGCTCGCTCTTTCCTTTTGTTGGTAACACTGCGCTAGATAGTCACCATTAGGTGTTATGTCAATATGTACAAAGTCAAAGAAGAAATGTGAAAATGGGCTGGTGCTTGGCTATCGTTGCAATGTCCAATTGCCTTGTCTTGCCTAGCCTGCTTGCTTTCGTGTACTGTGCTAAGACAGTGCTATACTACAATTGTACTTAGTTCTTTACTTTTTGTAATGTACTTTGTACCAGTTATTTATGTAACTTAGGTATGTAATTTGTTCTTGGGTCTTGTTACCTAGGGTTGGCAATTAGAATCGAAAACCGAAAAGTCGAACCAAACCGACCCGAAAAGTCCTGAACCCGAACCGAACCCGATGGATCTCGGGTCGGGTCTGGGTGATGAAAAATAAAATAAAGCACGATAAAACCCGACCCGAAAGACCTGACCAAAAAACATTGAAATATATGTAATTTTAGTGTTATTTCCCTTCCGGACCCGAACCGAAGCTCGGTTCGGGTCGTGTCCAGATTTTTGAAATGTATAGTTTAGACCCGATAAAACCTGACCCGCCTAGACCCGAGACCCATCGGGTCGGGTTCGGATCTATCGGTCGGGTCTAATTGCCACCCCTATTGTTACCCTATGTTAGGGGTGAGCAAACCCCGGTTCGGTTCGATTTTGGGGTAAAACGAAACCGAAAGACCTCGGTTTTAAAGATCGATAACCGAACCGTAACCGTAATTGAAGCATCGGTTTCAAAACCTCGGTTTCGATTTCAAAACCTCGGTTTCGGTTTTTATCGGTTCAGTTTCGGTTTTAAAACCGATTCAAAAATATATATTATAAATTTAGACAACCAAAAAAGAAATTAAAATAAATTATTTCAACTGAGTATATTGAGACACGTGGTACAGAGTATAAACTAGTAGACTATGAGTCATCCAAAGTAGTACAAAGCTAAGCTAGCTAGCTCTAAGCCGAAGGCAAGGAAAAAAAAAGGAAATGAGCAGGAGCACTCCAGTGAACCACACTACAGAAGACCAGCAGCAACTTGGAATTCTAGAAAATAGTCTACTGGTACCTCAACTTTCATCTTCAATTTAAAACATCCTAGAATCTAAAAATAATAAGAAATGGACGTTTTATATTAGTCTACCTCTAATTCTATATTCAACTAAATCAAATGAGTGAAGTAGTGGCCAGTGTGTATATACTATATAATACGAAACAACATGCAACAAGAGACAATATGCAACATTTTATAATTCAGTTCGGTTCGAATTTTTTCGGTTCGATTTGGACCTAAAACCAAACCCAAATATTAGTATGGTTCGGTTTTTTGATTTTCAATTTCGGTTTTGGTTTTTTTCATTTTCGGTTTTTTTCGGTTCGGTTTCGGTTTTTTGCTCACCCCTACCCTATGTCATATTGTTCCCTCCGTGGACGTGGAGATTGAGATTGTGTAATCTAGTCATTTAAACTAGCTGCATTGTTGTTAGCTGGCATAGTAGTAGTGGTCAGACCACTCTAAAAACCAATAGTGGTGGACGATCCACCTTAAAAACCGACTTTAGTAGATTGATGATCTGCCAATCTCTTGTACTTATTGTAAATATTATTAGTTATAATAGTAAGTGTTACGGATCACTATAAAAATCAGTCGACTTTGCCATATATAAAGTATATATTATCAAAAATATAATATCAATATCAAGTATAATTAAAATTGCAATAGTAACTAGATTTGAAACTTTAAATGTAAAATATTAAAATTAATTCAAAACTTAAATCTTAAAAACAATTATAATATATGCTTTTGAAAAGTTCTTTAATTTTTTTTATAAACTTGAAAAGCCATTTGGAAAAAGGATCAGATAAGTGCAACTAAGTTTTAACATACTTAACTAATACTCTAATACATATCTTCATCATACTTGAATTCTTGAACTCTTGATAACTCATGAGTCTTGATTTTCATCACTAGTCTTGATTAACATCTTCATAACATTTCCTTATATCTTCACATATGGTCTTGTTACCGTATAGTCTTGGTTATCAACACCTGGCATAAAGCCTGTACGATGCACTATATATAATCGTTTGCAGTAGTTGTAAATATGTTTTATACCAATACATGTTGTTGTTATCGTTAAAACATCCTTCTATTGCACTAACAATCTCCACGTTTTTGATGATGACAACATTTTTATAAAATATATTTCCTAACTCCCCTTTACTTTGATAACTCCCCTTACTGCAACACCATATTTTATTTCTCCTCTTTTGTCATCTATCAAAAAAAAATGTAGCTTCTCTTTAATCTATATCGAAATGTAGTGAATACTATTACATATAACATAGTTTCAACCCAAACCAATCAAAGTTATATATTCAGTACTTCAATCCATATACATAGTTTCAATCCAGACATATACCAAATACAATAGAATAACACTTCTTGACATAACCATATATACAGTTACTTCTAATCCTATACTAAACCTTATACAACTATTAATTTAACTGATGTTAAACTAATCTATTTTGATTTACTAATGATCAGAGATTTATGGATAGGGAAATGAGGATAATATTGTAGGCAAAAAATACCCTTTCGTTTGATCAAGTTTCCATCCTTATCGAAGCATACTTCTCCAACACACTCTACTTCATTTTCCTCTTCCATTTCTTCTACTTCTTCTTGTTCCTCTTCCTCTTCATTATCATTATCATTCCTTGGATTGTGAATGGCTATACCAGATGTTTCTTCCTCAATTATGATCGGATCATTTGAATCATCCATAGTCTCCTTCAGTGGATTATGGAGTATCCTGCTATGCCTTTATTGTTCCTTTGCCATCCGAATTTGTTGTACTTTAATCCAAGTCATCATTTGAAGAATGTCTTTTAGATTTTTCTCTATTTTAATGATTTTGAAAGTGTTGTGTTTCGAAAAGGGGCTTGGGTAGGGTTTGGGAAATAAAATTGAGAAGAATTTGGATTATTAGAAGGGAAAGCCATGGCTTAGAGAATTTTCAGCTTTCATACATAGATAATTTCGAATTTTAGAAGAAGAAGATTGTTTTAATTTAATTCATATAGGTATAAAACTGAATTTGAAAAGATTTTTAAAAATTGATTTTAACGTTATATGTCAACATGCTCATATATACTATGTCGACATACTTGTCTTTATTTTTGAAGTTCTGAGTTATTGTAAAAATAATAATTAAATTTAGGATAACAAACACACGCTTGAATCTGATCATAATTTAGTAAAAACTTGTTGATTCAAGGTTTAGTTAATATATCGGATATTTGATTTTTTTTATTAATATATTCTAAGGTTATTATTTCTTTTTTTATATTATCTTTTAGAAAATGATGTCTGACATCAATGTGTTCGGTTTTAATATGGTGGGTTGGATTTTTGGATAAATTTTTCGCACTCGTATTATTATAGTATATATGTGATTTTATGAAGTTTATTCCGAAATCTCTTAGGGTTTTTTGCATATAAATTACTTGGGAGCAGGTTAAAGCTACTGAAATATATTCTGCTTCTGTAGTTGATAATGATATTGTATTTTGCTTTTTACTAAACCAAGAGACTATCCTAAAAAGCAACAAGTTCAACTAGTACTTTCCCTATCTGATTTATATCCATCATAATTTGCATCTCTATATGATATTAATTCAAATGTAGCACTCTTTGGACAGAATAATCCATAATCTAACATATTATTTACATATCGTAATATTCGTTATACTGATTTTAGATGAGTTTCCTTAGGTTGCGATTAATATTTTGCACAGAGATAGACACTATGCATGATATTCGGTCTACCGGTAGTTATGTAAAGTAGACATCCTATGATACATCTATGAAGTTTTTTATCAACGCCTTTAGAATTATCTTCCTTATTTTAATTTTCAGTAGTTGCCATTAGTGTTGGTTTTCTGCTTGTATTTGACATTCCAAACTTCTTTACTAAATCTCAAGCATATTTTTCTTGATATATACATATTCCATTTTCTAATTGTTTGATTTGAAGAACAAAACTAAGTTTGATTCCACTATGTGGCTCATCTTAAATTATTTGGTCATTATTTTTGAAAATTCTTCATTTATTGATCCAAATATATTATCATCTACATATATTTTTATGAGTTAAATATCTTTATTAATATTTTTAATAAGTAATGTACTATCGACTTTCCTAATTTCAATATTGGATTGAAGTAAATATGATTTGAGTCTTTCATACCATGCTCTTGGAGCTTGCTTAAGGCCATAAAATGTTTCCTTAAGTTTGTAAACATGATCAGGTAAATTATTATCTTCAAAAAATGGGTTTACTCTCAATAAACTTCTTCTTTTATAAAACCGTTTAGAAAAGCACATTTAACATCCATTTGATATAGTTTAAAGTTGTTATGATTCACAAAAGCAAGTAAAATTCCTATTGCTTCAAGTCTAACTACGAGTGCAGAAGTTTCATCATAATCTATTTCTTATTCTTGACATTAACTTTACATGACTAATTGTTCTTTATTTCGTATTGCTTCTCCTTATTCAATCAACTTGTTTATGTATAACTGTAACAACCCGCTCAATCGACGATTTTAGATTTAAATATTTTATTTAAATATATCATCGTACCTTATGTGTCACTCAAAATGTCGTTTTCACAAATGATAAAATTAGGATTCGGGACCACTTCCATTGAGTACGGATCGTCGTTTACAACCTTTTTGACTATAAGCATAGATATGTTTCGAGTTCGTGAGAATTGGCACCTTGGTTGGGTCATGAGTTAGCTAACCTAGCCAACTCTTATAACTCACCTATCTCCCTCCTCCTTCATTCATTCTTCCCCATACTTCAAAAAATAGAAAATAGGGATTGGGAAAGGGAAATAGAAACTCTCTAAGCTAGGGCCTTCAATCTAGAGCTCAATTCTTGTGCAAATCCAATTCTAAGACATGGGTAAGCTCTCTACTCTCCCTCTCTACCTTATACTCCTCTCAATTTTGGATTTTTCCACAACCCTACTTTATATATGTTTGTATGTGAATGTATGAGGTGATTTCGAAGGAGCAAATGATGAAAGAGAGGAGCTTTGCTCGAATTAGAGCTTGTTCTTTATCGTTTGAAACCAAGGCGAGTTCTTTTTGAACTCATATATATGCCACAAGCCATTGTCTTGTACAAGTGTAATTTAGCATTCATACGAGTTTTCATGTTCTTGTGAATTGGTTAGGTTAGTGTAACTTAGCCGATTTCATGTGTTTACGATTCATTGAGTTGAAAATTATGATTAGAATTGTCTACACAATCTAATTCATAAGCTACTAGTTGATTTGGTGATATTTTGAAGCTCCGTTGTCGCACTGGCAAGTTCTAAGACTTCACAATTCACTTATATCGCATTTGATTGCTTTGGTTAGATAATTTAATCGTTTTGGAATTTATAATCAAGAATCATTGCAAATCTCTTATGTGAATGTTTGTGCATGTG
This sequence comes from Allium sativum, assembly GCA_030737875.1. Lineage (NCBI taxonomy): Eukaryota > Viridiplantae > Streptophyta > Magnoliopsida > Asparagales > Amaryllidaceae > Allium > Allium sativum. The sequence continues at coordinate 731,854,395 of CM060910.1, forward strand.
AATTTGGTGTTATGAGTTGCTTCGGTGAGTTATAGACACCTCATTTGCATGTATATAACATCATAGACCTTCGGGCATTAGCCGGTATCATTATGGGGACGAAATTATAAAAAAAGTTGGAGGTTTAATGGCCATTCGGCCATTAATGTCCGAACAATTAAAAAAAATCAATCTTTAAATGGCTATAACTTTTTCATACGAACTCGGAATTGAGCGAAATCGGGTGCTTGGAATCGTCTCGACGAGAGCTTTCCAATGAAAGCAATTTGGAGTAGGAGTTCATGATAATTTTTTATGGAGAAAAACATCTAATGAAAATAACCAAACAGTGAGAAACAAAGGGTGAAATAATTAATTTACTTTAAAACGATCATAACTTTTTCATACGAAATCGGTATTAAGTGAAACACGATGCGTTGGAATCGTGTCAACAAGAGTTTTAAAGTGAAACTAATTTTGGAGTAATTTACACCTAGAAATCAATCTAAAGCCCGTGCGCTCTATTTTGCATATCTAATTTATTCGATACTCTTGTTAAGATGACTCACGCCATTAAAATGTGAATTATCGACTCGATATCCTTCGAGTCTATTCCGATGTAGTTTAAAACCTTCGGATGCTAGTTTGGAATTTTGATTCGTTCGTTGATCGAAATTACAACTTTTATCTCTTGATTTCTTGTATGTTGTTGTAATGTGAGTTTATGTTTCATGATGTTTGTGTTCTATTCGCTACGGCGACGATTTTCATGAATAATTGAACCACAATGGATAATGGGGTTTTATATTGTTAATGGGCATCGAACCGACGTTTAATCAGTTTTTAAATTCAAATCCTTTTAAAATCAATTCGATTTCTAGACCCGGTTATGATTCTATTGATTTATATGCAATTCCTTATCCTATCGATCAGACGAGAAATTTAGTTTATTTACCTTAGTAAAATTGAGGACTATGACCCCTTATACGTTTACTTCGGCGAATAACTCTTGGACTCGTGTGTTTGAACATGTGGTGATTTTCTCTATTTTGAATAGAAACCAATTACGGGTTCGTAAATATTTGAGAATAGCATATGGTTATGGGACATGTCGCTATTTCCTTAGATTAACTAGCTCAAAGTAATTTCTATTCACCCGTATCATTGGTATCCGCCTCCTGACATAGTTGTTTGGTTCGCAATCACCATAATGGAAATTTACGATTTGTGACCTTCATCTATATGACTTCGGTCCAAGTTTTTATGATGTTTTCTAGAGATCGTATCTTATCTAGGGAGTAACCACTTTTTATGATGTTTTCCAGAGATCGTATCTTACCTAGGGAGTAACCACTTTTTATGATGTTTTCTAGAGATCATATCTTATCTGGGGAGTAACCACTTTTTATGATGTTTTCTAGAGATTGTATCTCATCTAGGGAGTAACCACTTTTTATGATGTTTTCTAGATCGTATCTTATCTGGGGAGTAACCTCTTTTTATGATGTTTTCTGGATCGTTTCTCATCTGGGGAGTACCACTTTTTATGATGTTTTCTGGATTTCTAGTGATTTCTGGATTCTTGTTATTGTTGTATGCTCAATTTCATGAGATTCATTTCCACTGTCATTTCCTGTTGTGTGATATTATTTGAATGTTGCATTCTACATTAGCTAGGAGATTATGTAGAGATAATTGTGTGCTGACATTCCATTGTCATTTATGATGTTTTCTAGAACGTATCTTATCTGGGGAGTAACCACGTTTTATGATGTTTTCTGGATCGTATCTCATCTGGGGAGTAACCACTTTTTATGATGTTTTCTTGATTGTTTCTAATCTGGGGAGTACCACTTTTTATGGTGTTTTCTGGATTTCTAGTGATTTCTGGATTCTTGTTATTGTTGTATGCTCAATTTCATGAGATTCATTTCCACTGTCATTTCCTGTTGTGTAATATTATTTGAATGTTGCATTCTACATTAGCTAGGAGATTATGTAGAGATAATTGTGTGTTGACATTCCATTGTCATTTCCTGATTGTGTTGACATGCCATGTTTCATATTTATTTATGATTGGATCTTTTTATTAGAATCATGTCATCCTGCGTTATATCGCTCATTATCTCAGTTTATTTGATAAGTACAGCTAGACTGATCCGTTTATTGTTTATTCTTATAAATTATACTCGGCTCAGACCGCCGAGTCATTTTAGGTACTCCTCTGGGACTTCTCGCAGGATTGATCTTCCGCTTTCAACTTGCTACTCTGTCTTCGCATCTTTACGTACTTTTGTACCTATGACATTATCTATCGTTATGTACATATCCTTTTATTTAGATCATGGTACATGTATTAGTGGATCTTTGTTGACCACTAGCTTGTTGTATGCATCCTTGGTTAATCATATCTATTTCTCTTTTGTGATATGATTATTCTGTGTCTGGCTATGAGATATACCATATTTATATTATTATTGTTGTCTATTTTATACTTCTTTCTGGATTATTTATAGCCATTGTGTAGTTGCCCTATGTGCCGAATGGTCATGTCGAAATTTTAATCGGTATCAGAATTCGATGTGCATTCCTCACATGGAGCAATTATACAATCAGTCGCTTTTCACAAACCTCATTCTCCGTTATGGCCTACGACATTTCTTTGAAATGAACTGGATGATAGTGGGTATAGAGGCGGGGTGTTACAGTTGGTATCAGAGCCAGGTTTCGATCCTGGGACCTGTGGGTTATGGGCCCTTCCTCACATGGAGCAATTATACAATCGGTCGCTCTTCACAAACCTCATTCTCCGTTATGTCCTACGACATTTCTCTGAAATGAACTGGACGATAGTGGGTATAGAGGCGGGGCGTTACAGTTGGTATCGGATCCACTTTCCGGAACAGTGTAAGATAGTTTGACGATGGTATTGTCTTAAGCCTCTCTTGGGAATCGTGCTTTAGGGTTTTAGTTAGAGTCTTAAGACGCGTCATAGCTTATCTTCATATACGATTCCATTATTGATTGAATTCGCATCATTTGAATTCAACTTGAGACTAACTTTTTCTTCCTTCTTTTTCCTTAAAGAAGCGAAATAGTTGATCGTAGCCGTGCAAGTGCCGGTTCACCCAGTGTACCTCCTACGAGATGGGTGATTATGTCTCAAGTGGCCTATTTTTAGTCTTTTAGAATAGTTATCGACTTGTCCCTTCGGGTTGCTTTTATAGTCCATCTAGGGCCTGTGTGCTCTAGTGGTGCTTCTGTTTCATTCTTTGACTCGAGTTGCTAATTGATGTCTGTTTGCCCTATTGTGTATCACACTTATCTTATTGATCATTTATAATCCTTGTTGTTGGTTGATCATTGGATATCTTGCCCGTGCGTCGTTACGCACGTTGTAAGCGCCTTTGATCCTGATATTTCTTGATTTCTAGTTAATATTGTTTCGTACGTCATTACGTACCTAGCATGGTCTATTGATCACTTTTCGGTCGATATGGAGATACCATGTCTTTGTGACTAAATCTACTCCCTTGTTTTCAGCTATATAGTTGTAGTTCGGTGTTAGATAACCAGGCCTTTAGGCTAAAACAACTCATTTGTTACCTCGTTGTGCCGGTGTGAGTCACCCATCATTTATGATAAATTAACTCAACAAATGTATCGTTGCGTTCCAAACTCAAGATCAAGAATGAGGGAAAGCATCCCGCTTCTTGTGATCCCTCTTCTTGAGCCAAGTTACGTGTCATTAATTCCTTAATGTCATTTACCTTGTTCAGAGATTATTTTAATTATGTTCTTTTGATATACGTCGACCGTGTTCTTTGTTATCAAAAGATATCATTTGTGTTTTATTTCGTAAGTTGATAAAGGAATTTTATTTCCTTTATGCCATCCCGAATGATTTATTGAATTTTATATTTTCGCGAGATTGGCGTAAACGTTAGAAATTGTGAGGACTTTCTTGTGTTAACTTGTCCATCGGGTGCGTTAAGGATCTTGAACGAGATATGGGACGCCATGTTGTTGTTCAGAATTCCTAAACACCATTATGTGACAATCCGACGTTCGAAATGATTCCAAAAAATTAAAATTCACTCCTAATAAGTTAATCAAAATAATAATATTTTGGATTTATGCGATTTTTCATAATCATTTGTTATTTTTTTGGATAATTTATTTCTAGATTTCCTTGGAGCAATTTCGAGAATTTGAGTGGTTCAAGATTTTTAATTAGAAATTATCTTGAATCTTTTCTTTGAGTAAATAAATAACCGATGAATCTTGTTTCTGGAGTTGTTTATTTATGTCTCTAATTTCTGGATTTCAGTTCTTTGATTCTCGGAAATTCTTAATGATTGGGAATTTTGCATTAATCCTGTGGAGGGAGTGAGATTTGGGTTTTACGATCCACAGCAAACTCAATAATTCCTTACTTTGAATCTATGATCTAGTCGATCATCCGGAAAAGCTAAAGTCAACTCATGTGTTGACTTAGCCCCATGTATCTTTAGAAATGAATATCGAAAGGACGAGCTCTTTTGATATTCCTCCTTTGTTTGTTTGAATCATTTGGATTGACAATTGTATCCGCACATTTGTTAACCCTTGTCAATCAAATTTTTGGGAATTACGACCTCTTTGGTTTAATCTCATCTTGTTATAGAAATTGTCTATTGCTTCTTTGATTAATTGCTGACGTTTTTGCGATTTGAGATTTTTGGCAGAAAATTATCTTAAATCTTGTTGTTCCGAAGTGGTAGGTTGTGCACTACTTTTCCATCATCTTCTCGATGTTTTGATTTTCTAAAATCGATACTCATGTTTTTGAATATTGGGAATTTCGTATAATTCCTAATGATTTGTTTTTATGGTTACTAAATGAGATTTAGTACCTGGTTAGAAATCGATTTCCCCAAATAGTTCATTGATATTCCTTTACCAATATTTGTTATCGATTTTTGGTTCATTGGTATTCCGTTACCAATATTTGATTATCGACTTTTAGTTCGTTGGTATTCCGTTACCAACCTTGAATTATTGATATTAAAATTGATTATTCCTTCAAGAATTGCTCTCCTTAGCTAAATTCATTGGAATCTCTGTGTTGTGCTTTTGTGGGTGTCAGCCACCTTATCGCGAGACTGAAGTGCTGAAGTTCGGTGTTCGCTACATCGTCGTGATTGAGTTTTGGGAATGGAACAGTCAACCATCGTAAATTCCCATTTCATACCCTAAGAGAAATATCTACTATTGATATCTCGCGTCTGTAGGACGCAGTCCCGTTGCTTCTTGAAATTCCAAATTAGATTCGCATGGTTTTTGTGCATTCTATCGGTTCTAATTCCCTTGAGAATCATACTAAGAAAGGTGAGTCTATTTGAATTCATAGCGCTTATGAATTTTTCTTGAATTATTTTACTCGTTTGGGATGACTATCTTCATGGGTAATGGAGTTCGAGATTGAACTCTAGTTTTTATGATCTAGCGAGACAAAATTGGGATCTCACCTAGCCGTTGGTGTGACCTTTTCATTTTGTGTCAGTTCTTATGGTACCACTCCGTGGTATTATTTTTGGTTGTTACTTATTACTTCAATCTTAAGGAATTGCGGGGACGCAATTCTTTTAAGGGGGATGTCTGTAACAACCCGCTCATTCGATTATTTTAGATTTAAATATTTTATTTAAATATACCATCGTAACTTATGTGTCACTCAAAATGTCCTTTTCCCAAACGATAAAATTAGGATTCGGGACCACTTCCATTGAGTCCAGATCGTCGTTTACAACCTTTTTGACTATAAGCATCGATATGTTTCGAGTTCGTGAGAATTGGCACCTTGGTCGGGCCATGAGTTATCTAACCTAGCCAACTCTTATAACTCACCTAGCTCCCTCCTCCTTCATCCATTCTTCCTTATACTTCACAAAATAGAAAATGGGGATTGGGAAAGGGAAATAGAAATTCCCTAAGCTAGGGCCTTCAATCTAAAGCTCAATTCTTATGCAAATCCAATTCCAAGACATGGGTAAGCTCTCTACTCTCCCTCTCTACCTTATACTCCTCTTAACTTTGGATTTTTCCACAACCCTACTTCATATATGTTTGTATGTGAATGTATGAGGTGATTTCGGAGGAGAAAATGATGAAAGACAGGAGCTTTGCTCGAATTGGAGCTTGTTCTTCATCGTTTGAAAGCAAGGTGAGTTCTTTTTGAACTCACATCTATGCCACAAGCCATTGGCTTGTACAAATGTAATTTAGCGTTCATATGAGTTTTCATGTGCTTGTGAATTGGTTAGGTTAGTGTAACTTAGTCGATTTCATGTGTTTATGTTTCATTGAGTTGAAAATTATGATTAGAATTGTCCACACAATCTAATTCATAAGCTACTAGTTGGTTTAGTGATATTGTGAAGCTCCATTGTCGCACCGGCAAGTTCTAAGACTTCACAATTCACTTATATCGCATTTGATTGCTTTGGTTAGATAATTTAATCGTTTTGGAGTTTATAATCAAGAATCATTGTAAATCTCTTGTGTGAATGTTTTTGCGCATGAATTTGGTGTTATGAGTTGCTTCGGTGAGTTATAGAAGCCTCATTTGCATGTATATAACATCATAGACCTTCGGGCATTAGCCGGTATCATCATGGCGATGAGATTGTAAAAAAATTGGGGGTTTAACAGCCGTTTGGCCATTAACAGCCGTGGGAATGGCTCCTGGTCGGCCATTAATGGCCAAACAGTTAAAAAAATATATTCAATCTTTAAACTGCTATAACTTTTTCATACGAACTCGAAATTAAGTGAAATCAGGTGCATTGGAACCGTCTCGACGAGAGATTTCCAATGAAAATAATTTGGAGTGATTTGGAGTTAATTATAATTTTTGATGGAGGAAAACATCTAACGAAAATAACCAAACAGTGAGAAACAAAGGGTGAAATAATTAATTTACTTTAAAACGATCATAATTTTTTCATACGAACTCATATTTCAGCGAAATAAGATGCTTTGGAACCGTGTCAACGAGAGTTTCGAAAGAAACTAATTTTGGAGTAATTTACTCTCAGAAATCATTCTAAAGCCCAGGCGCTCTATTTTGTATATCGAATTTATTCGATACTCTTGTTAAGATGATTCACGCCATTAAAACGTGAATTGTCGACTCGATATCCTTCGAGTCTATTCCGATGTAGTTTAAAACCTTCGGGTGCTAATTTGGGATTTTGATTCGTTCGTTGATCGAAAATACAACCGTTATCCCTTGATTTCCTTTATGTTGTTGTAATGTGAGTTTATGTTTCATGACGTTTGTGTTCTATTCGCTACGGCGATGGTTTTCATGAATAATTGAACCACAATGGATAATGGGGTTTTATAGTGTCAATGGGCATCGAACCAACATTTAATTAGTTTTTAAATTCAAATCCTTTTAAAATCAATTCGATTTCTATACCTGGTTCTGATTCTATTGATTTATATGTGATTCCTTATCCTATCGATTGGACAAGAAATTTAGTTTATTTACCTTAGTAAAACTGAGGACTATGACCACTTATACGTTTACTTTGGTGAATGACTCTTGGACTCATGCGTTCGAACATGTGCGGTGACTTTCTTTGTTTTGAATAGAAACCAATTACAGGTTCGTAAATATTTGAGAATAACATGTGGTTATGGGACATGTCGCTATTTCCTTAGATTAACTAGCTCGAAGTAATTTCTATTCACCCGAATCGTTGGTATCCGCCTCCTGACATAGTTGTTTGGTTCGCAATCGCCCTAATGGGAATTTACGATTTGTGACCTTCATCTATGGGACTTCGGTCCAACTTTTTATGATGTTTTCTAGAGATCGTATCTTATCTGGGGAGTAACCACTTTTTATGATGTTTTCTAGAGATCGTATCTTACTTGGGGTGTAACCAATTTTTATGATGTTTTCTAGAGATTATATCTCATCTGGGGAGTAACCACTTTTTATGATGTTTTCTGGATCGTATCTTGTTTGGGGAGTAACCACTTTTTATGATGTTTTCTGATCATATCTTATCTGGGGAGTAACCACTTTTTATGATGTTTTCTGGATCATTTCTCATATGGGGAGTACCACTTTTTATGATGTTTTCTGGATTTCTAGTGATTTCTGGATTCTTGTTATTGTTGTATGCACAATGTCATGAGATTCATTTCCACTGTCGTTTCCTATTGTGTGATATTATTTGAATGTTGCATTCTACATTAGCTAGGACATTATGTAGAGATAATTTTGTGCTGACATTCCATTGTCATTTCCTGATTGTGTTGACATGCCATGTTTCATATTTATTTATGATTAGATCTTATTATTAGAATCATGTCATCCTGCGTTATATCTCTCATCATCTCAGTTTATTTGATAAGTATAGCTGGACTGATCCTTTTATTGTTTATTCTTATAAATAATACTTGGGTCAGACTGTCGAGTCATTTTAGGTACTCCTCTGGGACTTCTCGCAGGATTAATCTTCCACTTTCAGCTTGCTACCCTGTCTCTGCATCTTTATGTACTTTTGTACCTATGACATTATCTATCGTTGTGTACATATGCTTTTATTTAGATCATGGTACATGTATTAGTGGATCTTTGTTGACCACTAGCTTGTTGTACACATTCTTGGTTAGTCATATCTATTTCTCTTTTCTGATATGATTATTCTATGTCTGGCTATGAGATATACCATATTTATATTATTGTTGTTGTCTACTGTATACTGCTTTCCAGATTATTTATAGCCGTTGTGTAGTTGCCCTATGTGCTGAATGGTCATGTCGAAATTTTAATCGGTATCAGAATTCGATATTCATTCCTTACATGGAGCAATTATACAATCGGTCGCTTTTCACAAACCTCATTCTCCATTATGGCCTACGACATTTCTCTAAAATGAACTGGACGATAGTGGGTATAGAGGCGGGGCGTTACAATAACCCATTTAGTTCCAATTAAAGATTTATTTACTGGTCATGGGACTAACTCCCAAATGTTATTTTAGTAAATTGATTTAATTCCTCTTGTATAGCTAATGTCCAAGAGTCATCTATAGATGCTTATATTAGATTCTTAGGTTCAATCGTAGAGATAAACACAACATTACTCATTTTGTTTAATTAATTTCCTATTTTTGCTACTGATTCAATACTTGCTTAAATATTTTCTATTGGATGATCTCTTAGAATCCTTGTCCTTTTATTAGGTTGAAAATCCTTATGATTACAATCATTATCTAATGCTTCTTCTAAAAAAAATTCCTCATCAAAATTTATGTTGGTATCATTATTATTATTTATAGTTTTATGGTTTTCATCAAATAAAACATGTAGGGTTTCTTCGATTGTTCTAGTTCTAGTATTGTATATTTTATATGCTTTACTTCAATTTGAACATTCGATAAAGATTCTTGTAGCAAATTTTGAATCAAATTTATCTAAATTATCTTTAGTATATAAATATAACATGCACTCCCAAAAATTTTAATATGATACTTTAGGCTTTTTACTATATAATAATTCATATGATGTTTTGTTGGTTAATGATCTAATTAATATTTTATTTAAAATATAACAAGCTATAGCATTTGCTTCAGTCCAAAACTTCTTTGGTAATTTGCTGACGTTTAACATTGTTTAGCACACTCTTGAATAGTCATATTTTTACGTTCAACTACTGCATTTTGTTGGGATGTTCTGGGAAAAGAAAAGTTGCAAGTTGTTCTTTTCTTGAAAGAAAATTTTTCAAAATTCTTATTTTCAAATTCACCTCCGTGATCACTCCGTATAGTTTTAATTTTAATAGAAAGTTGATTATGTATTCTTTTAGTAAAAAATTTAAACTGTTCAACTGAATCACTTTTATTATTTTGAAAAATCATTCAAGTGAATCTAGAAAAATCATTCGAGTGAATCAAGAAAAATCATTTACTATGACAAATACGTATCTATTTTAATTTATAGATTGAATTTATAAAGGATATAAAAGATCAAGATGTAAGATTTCAAAGGGTTGAGAAGTTGAAATCATATCTTTTGATTTAAAGGAACTTTTTCTAAGTTTTTCGAATTGGCAGGAACCACATAAATTTTCTACAATAAAACCAATTTTAGGGAGAACTCTAACTAGATTATTTTTTGAAATTTTTGACAAGAGTCTAAAATTTACATGATCAAACCTTTTGTAAAAGATCCAAGGGTCACTTGTATCAGCTTAAAGACATAGATTATGATTTGAAACTTTCATACTTAATATATAAATATTTGTTTTTCTTACGCCTTCAAAGACAATATTTGACTCATTATCCTCGATAACATCTATCTTTTTCAAATTTTATCCTATAGCTTTTATTGTATAATTGACTAATGCTAAGCAGATTATGTTTTAAATTCCTAATTTATAAAACATTTGGAATAGTAGGAGTTCTAGAATTACCGATTCCAATCACATATCATTTTGAGTTGTCTCTGAAGTCAACCGATGCATCATCTTTATAGAAAATATCCCTTAATATCTTCCACTCATATGACTTGAGCATCCACTATCAAATATCCATTTTTTTATTCGCTATGCTTGTTCATTAGTTTTATGTTCATTAATCGCCATGAAACAAATTTGTTCCTGCAGAGTGTACCTTTTCTATAGATCAAGTGACATTTTAACAATTATAGATGCAATTTTACAAAATGTTAGTATGACAATTTTGTGATAAATCCATCCAAGAATGAAAGTGATAACCATTTCATAAATTGCAAATTTAAATTTTGTTAAAAAATAGATTATGAACATTTGAAAACCAATGCTCCAATACCCATTGTGGGTGCAATGGAAGTGGATCTTATGGGAAAACCTAACACTAGAGGGGCGCTGAATAGTGTTTTTAGAATTTATATGAATCTTTTTGAATTAATTCAATAGTACATGTATATAAGAAAATTATTACAAATTTATCACAGAAATCGCAGCAAAATAAAAAATAATAGAAATAGGTAAAGTAAAGGAAGGAACACACCAGATTTTATATTAGTTCGGAATTACCATACATTCAGTTTTGTACCAAAACCTGTCTTGATTTTTAGTTACTTCAAAATCTATTACACTCTTTGATTTCAAGGCAACAAGGAGATACCCTCTAAATCTCGGCCTCTAGGCATAACCATCTTTATTTACGGGCCAACAATTCACACCCAATTTCTTTTCGGGTATAATCAAACTCAACTTGATTTGTGGGCCAATAAGTCACACATTGTTTAGTATGTTTGTGTAGATTTTACAAAGAAATACAGACCTGTTCTTACGATTGTGATTACAATAGCCTTATAACTTTGATTTGCACTTTGATCTTGATTGACTGTGTAGAGGATGTCAGAGAATAAAAAACTAAGTAAAACCAGATTGATTTACTTGAAAATTCGATAGAATATATTTAGGATTTTGATTAGAAATAATGGAGAAGAAAAGGAGTGAAGAAAAAGATGAAATAGTTGATTAATTTTTGAAATCAGAACTCCGTATTAATGGAAGAGAAGAGAAATGTCCATTTCCAAAAAGTATGACAAAAAGACACTTAAATTCGAATTTGAAATTTGAAAAAAAAAACGGCTAGTATGTCGACCTGGCCTTAGTATAAATTTTGAAAAAGTTATTTAGAAAATTATTTTTGAAAATATAAAACTACGTAATTTAATATGAAACTTTGGAAAACTATTTAACATTGTATAAGAGAGTTTTAGACATAGAAATACTTTAGAAAAAATGTCAAACTAATTTTTAAAATTTTGAAACTTAAATATATCAAAAATCAATATATAAAGTAAATTTAAAATCCAAAACTAAATATTTAAAATAATAAAGATTAAAATAGTAATACATATAGCACAAATAATATAAGTTATATCAAAATACAAATATGAAGTATATATCCTCAAAAATTAAAATATAATATCAAATATCAAATATAATTAAAATTTGAATAGTAAATAAGTTTGAAACTTGAAATGTAAAATATAAAAATTAATTTAAAACCTAAAAATAATTAATATATATGCTTTTGAAAAGTGCTTTAAACTTTTTAATAAATTTGAAAAACAATTTGTATAGGGGTCAGGTGAGTGCAGTCGAGTTTAAATATATATAACTAAGATTTTAATATACATCTTCATCATTCTTGAATTCTTGGTAACTCATGAGTCTTTATTTGGATCACCAATCTTGACCAACATCTCCATAGCACCTCCTTAGATCACCATGAACGGTCTTGTTCTTGTACAACCTTCATTATCAACAACTATTGTAAAGCTTGTACTATACACTATATATAATCATTAGCAGTGATTGTAAATATATTTGATACCAATACATGTTATATGTGATGACCCAAACTCGCCCTTAAGGGAAAACCTGGATTGAGTTGAGAACACGACAAATCAAAACACAAACAGAAGAACATTTCATTGCTATTACAACAATTACATCAGAGTACAAGAATATAACAGAGTATGAATGAATAGTATACATCAGAAAAATAACAGATATTTTAAATTACAAAGCAGCGGAAAAATAATACATAACACAACTGAAAGAGATACACAGATATAGAGCTTTCCGTATATAGCTCCCGCTGTAAATTCAGGATCTTGTGAATATAATATCTGCAAAACCAAAACTACTAGCTGGCCATGTGGAAAATATAGGCACCCAGAGTTTAGGTTAAAACAATAAACTCTAGGTAAGTCATGAGACTGGTGTAAGAACTAAAACAGTTATTTGAAACTTTACTTTAAAAATAAAGTAAATCAAGGGACCACACCGTATAACACAGAACGGGTTTCCTCCCAATAATTCCAGTGCATAAAACAAATAGCGCAATGCTTTTTGGAAAAATGAAGCTATTATAAGACTCAGGTCCCATCACACAATGCAACGCAAGCCGGAGGATAGAGTTTTCCCTTATAATAGCCAAACATGCTTGATACGTTTAAAACAAATCATTTTGATATTACTATAAGTGTATAGTGTCAAAATCAACTTCAAATATAAATGTATCAATCATAGATGACATTGGTACCATATATCATGTCGCCATACTAGGTTTTACAACTAAAACCGAAAGGTCAGGTATTGAAAATTGGATTTCCATCATGAGTCGAGGCCAGGGATAGCTCCTCCCCGATTCGAGACACTCTAGCAAATGCCTCAGGATCGCACCCTTAGCAACCTTGGATCCTACAGGGCCGTTCCTCTCTTACTTTTGAGGATTGGTTATTCCTGAAAACATGTTTCTCGGTCCTATCGGACCCATCCATCGGCCTTGTAGTGACGGATATATCCGAGGCGCCTCGTTATCCATCATCCACATATAAAAACAAATAAATGTCTGGGCTCCATACCATGACACCACCCATAGCTAGAAGGAAACGTCATGTCCTCCCTGCGTCCCTTATCCCATTTTTGACTCATACCGAGGTGTGAGGATCGAGAATTAAAGCTATACACAAAGCTATGCTATTTAAAGCCGTGCTTTGATCATCAACCACAAGGCTCTGCTTTTCAACAAAAGCCTTGATCACTTGCATCTCAGCATGCCACATTGACATTCCATGCCATGCGACTAATGTCTATCGATATATAACCTCTAAGATCGTACGTCTTAGAGAAGGTGTTAAGAAAGAGAATAAATTCTCCACCACTAAATAGATATATATTTAGTAGAAATCAATCAACACAGAATAAAATCCAATGTAAGACACACATCCATTTACTAGTTCGTTCTGGGTCTGAACGAAACCGGAGGCATCTTATTTCTCCTCCCATACCAATACAGGAGAGAGGTCCTCGCATATCCGGTCGATCTCCAAGTACATCTGGACGATCACCACTTATTACCTTGTCATGGGTATACAGCCCAATCAAGACATCAGTAATCATCCAAACGATATGAAGACCTCTGGCCTTCAACCACCGTCTTCATCGTCAACTTATCATAGAATCAACTATTCATAATGGGTATAAACTCGGCCTTTCTGAATAATTCATGTATCTTATAAAAAAGTGCTACACAAACACAATATAAGCCTCATTCCAATTTGGAATATTCTTTTATTAAAACATTCACATCATTGGGGAAAGGTTCCCATTAATTTTATCAAAGATAAATCATTTAAATTTATTCTTTACTCTTCCTTTGGAAATCAATTCAAACCAAATTAAGGTTTATCCAAACTAGTCGGGATTAGCGCACCTTACCAAAGTAATCATTTGTTTTATTTCCCAATCCCAACCTATTCATCCCATGGAGCAAAACCGATAATACTCCATATCTAACACCACGGTGTTATCGGTAAATTTAATTACCATTCCACATTCAAATCTAATTAAAGATTTAACTATCGCCTGAAGTAAAACTAGTGATACTCCATTCTCGATCATTTCCCAAATTTGATAATTTAAATTATCATATTCACATTTCAATCTAATTAAAGATTCATTAAAACTCCAATTAGTTTTAATCTTCCCAAAAATCATTATTAATGGTTATTTAACTCTGGGAAATCAAACATGCCGCATCAACAATCTACATTGTACCATTGATTTTTGCCGATATATAATCTCTAAGCTCGTACGTCTCAAAGAAGGGTGTTAAGCAAGAGAATAAATTCTCTGCCACCAAACAGATGTATATATAGTAGAGATCAACAATACAGTTCGAAATATAATGATAGGCATGAAATCCTGTCTTTAACTGGGTTAAAGAACCAATGTCATTTAAAACACGCTTCACGATAAACCCAAAATCAAATTCCATTAATTATGGAATCTTCACGGAAAAACAGATCAATATATAATCAATATCAATTTCCGTATTCAACTAATAATATAAATGGAATAACGACGAAGCCTTTTAAATTCCATATAAATTAACAGTCTTCCTCCATAGAAGCTCACTTCGATTATTACCAAATCGAATTCCACTCCATTCCAATTTATTTTATTAAATTTGAAAACTTTGCTTTGGGAAATTCCATTAAATCTTAACAAAAGATTTAAATATTCCGAATCACATTTGACTGTTAATTTGAGTTAAAGAACGAATGTCGTTTAAAACACAGTTCACGATAAACCCAGAATTAACTTTCATTTCTGTAACATCCCATATTTTCTGTATATATTTAATTTTCAAATTTTAAATAAATAAAATAGAAGAATATTGGATAAAAATCAAATTTTGTCGATTTTAATGAAGATTATTTGAATGGAGTATAAATAGATTTTAAATCTAGTTTATACTTATAATTGTTGCAATTTGAAAATTTATATTTTATTTATTTAATAAATTTGAGTTGTTTAGTTTATAATGGAAATTCAAATTTAATTTGGTAAATAGAGGATTCTAGGTTGGGAAATAAAAACTGAAATTCAAGTAAAAATTTCAAATAATCAAATTAAGATGTAAAAATGTGTGAAATTTATTTATAGAACGTATTTAAGTTATAATTTGATTTAAATTTGAATTTAACGAATATTAAATTTGAATTAAAACAGTTAATCGAATAATTGAATATTTTATTTATTTAATTAACTGTGAAATTTAACTGTTTTGGCAACTGTCTCGGAATTCGACGAAATTGCCGCTATTGGATTCAGAACAATGAGTTATGGTAGCATTTCAATTTGCGTTACAATCCGACTTACCGTTTGATTGTACGAGAGAAAATGTGAGAGAAGTCAGTAAAATACGATAATTTGTTGTTTCTAATGTTTGGACCTTATATATGTGTATAAATAAATTCCCTATCCACCTAACCAGCCCATAAGTATTCTCCTTATTTATGTATGTTCATTCCTTGTCTACTTCATCTCTCTAATGGCTGAAATCAGTTTTCAAACCCTAGAGCAAAATATAATACAAGCTGAAAAATCAATTCTCTCCAAACCCTAGCGTATTATATGTCAAACTGAAGCTCTCGATGATACGAAGCTTCTGGTGTAATTCGTTTCGACATGCAGTGAGCGGTTGTGCCGGAATTCGCAGTTAAACGGCCTGATTTTCGGAACCCTGGCTTCAAAGGGGGGGTTGATTCTCGAATCAATCGAAGATTTTAGATTATAGGTATTGTAGAGGAGGTTGATACGAGCATGGGGGTGGTGTTCGTTGGTCATAACATGGTTGGAGGAGACAGCAATTTGTGTTTTAGGGCTCGAAAGTTGTTTCGTTCTTTGACTGGGCAACGACGAAGGGGATGACCGGAGGTGGTCTTGTGGGTGTCGGCTGGCGCGTAGATCAATGAGCTTCCGTTTATAGCTAGTGTCGAGATTTCCGATGGTCGAAATCGGGCGTGGTGGTTGGTCAAAGTTTGGCCTACGGTAGGATTTTCTTCGTGACTAGTACTGTAGTTGAGTGATGGTGGGCGGGAAGATAGGAAGCTGACGTGGCGTGATATGAGAGGGTGAGAACTTATTTTATTAATTTTTTTATATATTTTAAACTTCCAGTAGTAAAACGTTAATAACTTCTTCATATGAGGTCGGATTTACGCACGATTTGTTGCGTTGGGATCGTGGCGAAATTGCGGACGTTTTGGCACTGGTTTGGATGCGTTTGAAGATAGAATAATTTTGAGCTTTAGTTGGGCGTTCGGCTAACTAGAGAATAAATGGTGAGTGATTCTTCGCTCACGAATAACTGAATTCTTCTCATGTTTATTAAATTGAATTATGAAATAAGTTTAGTTGCATGGTTGTGTTTGATTGTTGATATGTTGCTTAAAATTTGACATGCAAGTTTATAACAGGAAATGAAATTAATAATTAGTTATTTAGATTTAATTTAAATTTCTAATTAGAAGATACCGGCACTTGTTAACCAGTGACATAACTGATACTTGCCATGGAAATAATGGTTGTGATGAATGCCTTGGTTGATGTGATTACTGAATGATTATTGTAAAATGTTACTTACTTCAATATATGGATGTTCATGTGTTCATTTTTTTTGATGATGAATCCAAAATTTTCACCTTGATGTTACGGGCATCCAATGAACCCGGGATTCATCGATGAAAATAAATTAAGAACGCAGAGTGAAATGATAAATCTCTATGACCCTGATTTGGATTGAAATGATAGATCCATCCCTGAAATATCGAGAAATTTAAATATAATATCACTTGGCCATTGGATAGATAATTATATAAAGACATCGGTTGGGTAAATGATTTCAAATATTTAAATATTATTTGGTCGGGAATTTCATTTAAAAGAGATGTGCCGATACTCGATAAATCCATTTTATTTAAAGGTATGAAAACTGGGAAGGTTTATTAAAAAGGGTTAAGGAATTTATCCCAAAGCAAAGTAGAAATTTTTAAATTGGGATTTGAATATGTTTTGGAATTATTCAAATTAGTGCAGTAGCTTTGAGGGTAATAAATTCTCATGGAATTTAATTTTTGAATAATGGAAATCGAGGGTATCCTGAGTTGTTTTAACTCAGTTTTTGAATACAGATTTGAATTCTTGAAATCGAACGATTGTTTTGAACGATGTTGAAAATGATATACGAAATTAATGAACTCCATTGAGGCTGGAGTTAGATTCAAGTATTGAAGTTCAGAAGAAAGGAACGATTTTAGTTAAAGAATTTATTATATATATTTACACTGTTTGATTTAAAATAACTATTTCTTTTCTTAAAATTTATTTAAAACTTTCCTATAAAACTATTTTATTTCAACTAAATTGTTCTTTATATTTTATTACTTAAACTAAGTAGTAAATTTTTTAAATTACGTATGTACATAGTGTTTAAATTATCTTGTTTATTCTAGCTATTATATTCTATATATATATACATTTTATATAAAGATTTTTATTTTATAAGCATCTATTTTTTTCAAATTATATTAAATGATTGTAATTTTCTTCCGAATGGAAAGTGTTTGGATCCAAAACTGTTGTTCAAATGGAGTTGAGATAAATTTTATTTTATTTGAATATGAATCAATTTCTAAACCGATTTTGACATGGAAATGTAAATTATATTCTACTCGAATATAACTAGACCTCCTAAGGGATTGAAATGAGTTGAAGTGAAAGTAGATATTCTATTTGAATACGAATTATGACAACTGGGAATCTCGGTCGATCCAAATCGATCGCTAAACCGACCAAGACCATTCGAAACCCCTGATTGTTTTCAGAACAAGACAAATCGGAACGCAGACAGAAGAACAATTCATTGCTTATTACAACAATTTACATCATAGTACAAGAATATACAGAGTATGAATAAATATTATACATCAGAAAAATATCAGAGATTTAAATACATTACTGCAGCGGAAAAATAATACAATACACAACTGAAAGAGATATACGGATACAGAGCTTTCCGGATATCATTCCAGCTGTAAACCAGGTTCCTGTGAATATAAATTTGCAAAACCAAAACTACTAGCTGCTCGTGTCAAAATAAGGGCACCCAGAGTTTAGGTTAAAACAATAAACTCCAGGTCAGTCATGTGACTGGTATGAGAACTAAAACAGTTATTAATCTTCATTTTAAAGTTAGGTAAATCAAGGGACCATGCCGTATAACACGGAACATGTTTTCTTCCAAGAACACCAATGCATAAAACAACAGCGCCATGCTAAATAAAGAACAATGAAGCTATTATAAGACACAGGTCCCATCACACAATGCAACACAAGCCAGAGGATAGGGTTTTACCTTATAATAGCCAAAGAATGCTTGATACGCTAAATTTCATCTTTTATTATTACTATAAGTGTATAGTGTCAAAACAATTTCAATCATAAGTATCAATCATAGACGGCATGGGTACCATATATCATGTCACCAATACTAGGCTCTACAATCAAAACTGCACATGTCACGTGTTGGGTTTCCATCTATGAACTAAGGCAAAAGATAGTCCTTTACCGATTCGAGACAATCTAGCCCATGTCTCAGGAATAGCCGCAACTGCCCCATGGATCTTCAGGGCCGGTCCACCAATGTGGATTAAGCATAAACCCTGGACACTGCGTTTCCCAGCCCTTTAGGGCGTAAATGAGCCAAATGACTCCATCGGCTCCAAATAGTCACCGATATATCTGAGGCGCCTCGCAATCCAACAACCACATAGGTGAAAATAATATAAATGTCAGGGTTGGTAGGTCACTGACACCACCCTAGCTAGAAGGAAATGCATGCCCTCCCTGCAGTCCTCTCCCATTTCTGGTTCACAACTGGGGTGTGAGGCTCGCAAATCAACGCTACATAAAGCTATGCCACATAGGCGGTGCTTTGATCATCAACCACAAGACTCTGCTTTTCAACAGAAGCCTTGATCATTTGCATCACAGCATGCCACACAGGCAATTCATGCCATGCGACTGGTATCTATCGATATATAACCTTTGAGCTCGTACGTCTCAGAGAAGGGCGTTAAGCAAGAGAATAAATTCTCCGCCTCCAAACAGATATTTATTTAATAGAAATCAATCAACAAAGAATAAAATTCAATGTCAGACACACAGTCCATTTACAAGTCCATTCTGGGTCTGAAAGAAACCGGAGGCACCTTGTACCTCGCATATCCATCGATCTCCACTTACGTCTGGACGATCACCAACTAATTCCCTCCTCTTGGGTGTACAGCCCAATCAAGATCATTAGTAATTGTCCAAACAATGTGAAGACCTCTGGTCTTCGACCACCGTCTTCATCCTCGACATATCGTCGAATCGGTTATTCAGAATGGGATAAACCCGGCCTTTCAGAATAACTCGCGTATATAATAAACAAGTATTACACAAACACAACATATGCCATATTCCAATTCAGAATTTTTATTTATTCAAATATTCTTACACTTTGGGAAAGGTTCCCATTAATTTTATCAAAGATAAATTCTTTAAATTTATTCATTAATCTTCTTTTGAATATCAATTCAAACCAAATTATGGTTTATCCAAACTAGCCGGGATTAACGAACCTTACCGAAGTAATCATCTGTTTTAATTTCCCAATCCCAACATATTCATCCCATGAAGTAAAACTGGTAATACTTCATATCTAACACCACAGTGTTATCGGTAAATTCAATTACCATTTCACGTTCAAATCTAATTAAAGATTTAACTATCGCTTTGGAGCAAAACTGGTGATACTCCATTCTCGATCATTTCAATCTAATTAAAGATTCATAAAAACTCCACTTGGTTTTAATCTTCCCAAAAAATCAATATTAATGATTGTTTAACTTGGGAAATCATATCCTGTCTTTAACTCGGTTAAAGAACCAATGTCTTTTGAAACACGGTTCACGATAAACCCAAAATCACATTTGATATTAAATACAAGGCTCGGAATTGAAAATATATCGGCTTATATTCAATATCAAATTCTACGACCAACAAATATCGTATTGGAAATAACGATATTAATATATCTTTCAAATTTCTATAACAATATCTGTATAATCACGAAATCCAACATCGAAATATTCCAAAGACAATTTCGATTCACATCCATTCCAATTCAATTATTGGAAATTCTGGTTATTTTCAAAACCATTTCAAATCCAATTTATTTATTTTAAAAATAAATGGAATTATAATTCTAGTTCAAAACTAGTTCATTTCGATAAAAATCTATTTTTATCTTTTCAAGTATGGAAATTTTCATCCTAATTCTTTCCAAATCATTTCTTATGATTTTACACAAATTATTACTATTTTTAATAATTTTATCAAGGCTCGTACAGTCGATTTCCATCAACAGCCATCGAACTGCACTTACAACGACGTTTTCTAAATTTGATTTGGACATAATTCCAAATCCAACCGTTAGATTTCAAATCTCTAATATTCTTTAGAAAGCTCTTTTCAATACGAAACCAACGGTTCCGGTTTTAGGAGGATCCGAATCTCCCGTAATATCCATTCGAAGTCAATGGTCGAAATTCGCGAACTGCCACAGCGCGGCGCGTTCTATTCAGGCCATTATATATATAATATTATATATATTTCATCGATTTCCTTTTAAAACGTATTTTATAAATCGTTTTAAATTCGTTTTCAAAACGATTTCAACTTCATATTCAATTTCAAATCAAAATTGAATATTTCATATCATTGATATACAAATGATAATATTTTCAAAACGTTATATTTTGAAATCACTTCCTTTTCTATATTCATTATAAAAATGAATAAAATCGATATAAATATCGTTCACATCAAAATGGCGCATATCTAATCAACACGGCTTTATATATTTCATTAACTTCGTTATTCTATTCAACAAATGAATATTTTCTTCAACACATGAATTTTCTTTTATTTAACACATGAATATATATTTTATTCAACACATGAATTTTCTTCTATTCAACGAATGAATATATATTTTGTTTGACCCATGAATTTTCTTCTATTCAACACATGAATATATATTTTATTCAACACATGAATTTTCTTCTATTCAACACATGAATATTTATTCTATTCAACACATGAATATTTATTTTATTCAACACATGAATTTTCTTTTATAATATTCCTTATTTTCCAAATTGAAATGAGGCCCAATCAATTACCATATAACGTTAATTATATGGATTCCCTACAACACATGTATATAATAGCAACGATAAATCATCAACCATCATCCAGAGTGCACCACACAACTGTATAAGCATTAAATATAAATAATTAACGCTTACACAGTCTGTCAACCAATCGGTCAACATACTACTAAAAAATTGGGATTAGTGTACGTCAATATCATCCCAACACTCATGTGGGGTTTCAAATCAACAAACACAGATTTTATTTGTGTAGTTGGGCGATGTGTAAAATTTATCATCCCAATCAATATCAGTCAAATCAGTGTATATAAACAAATCATCCGATTTGTTTATAAATATTTATTTTATATATACGTTAAAAATTATATTTTTAACTATAAAATATTTATTCACTCCACTGCACACAATCATTTTTTTCACAACACATCAATCAAACAAACAAGCCATCCATGGTCTATGGACGACGGGTGTTGGGTGCTGCTAAGCACCGTCTGCATCCTAGTATATATTTCAACTAGAAATTAAAATAAAAGTGAGGAGTTCTCACTAAGAGCTAAACCAAACGCCGTGACTCTTCATATGTAGGAAATCTACGCCGTTCTCGCCTTTTTTCACTTTTGTTGCCCGTATTCACTACATATATAAAAATCGTATTTTTATGACGCTCCATACATAATAAAGATGCAACCTTTCTTCGGTAACATCATATATAAAGATCCAACCTTTGTTTATTTAAAAATCTAATCTTTCTAACTATAAAAATCAAATCTTTCAATGATAAAAATATCGCCTTTCTTTATATAAAAATCCAACCTTTATGGTATACAAAAATCGAACCTTTATATAATTAAAACTCTAACCTTTCTATAAACAAAAATCCAACCATTTCACTCTAGGTTATTTATATAAAATCAAAAAATAAACAAATGATTTTTAGTTACATAAAAATCAGAAAATGAAAAAACGTATTATAATTAAACATAAAATAAAATAAAATAAGATAACAAACTTACTGTGCTCGAATCAGAGGGGAGGGGGTTCATTGCGTCCGCCGGACGTGGGGGTCCGACTACTGCGCTCCGGAGGTGGAGAAGAGGAATCAGGCAGAGGGGTGGTGGGGGGACTGGAGGGGCGACGGTTCTATGGGTTCGGGTAGGGCTTAAACGAGGAGGATGGGAGAAGATCGGAAAGGGGACTGGAGGGAGGCGCGACGACCTCATATGGTGCGGCGGCGGCGTGGCCGCGATGGGGGGGGGGGGGGGGGGCGATCGTGAAACTAGCATCGACCGATGGGGGTTAGGTTTTTTTTTGATTTGATTAGGTTAATGAGGGGGGGGGGGAGAGTGTATAGGAAGAGAGAGGATTTTTTTATTTAATTATTTTCAAAAAGGTCCCTTTTTATTTTGACCTCGAAACGAGACCCACCGCCTATCGTCCCTAGCTAATTACCCCCATTCCGAACACAATGGGATATATATCGTAAGCTGATTCGATCGTTTCAATCAGTTTTCATCAAAATCAAAATATAAATCTATATATTGAATTTGAATGCACATTTCAATTTACCGTGGCCGCATACGGACTCTAAAAATTCCTGAAAAATATTTTCTAGCTTCGTATTGACGATACGGTTCTAATAAAACTAATTTCGTCCGATTCTGAGACTGTTTGAAAAATGGCCATTTTCTGGTCGAATGAATTGACTGAAACTGTCAAAACACGTTTTACTTCGCCACGCTCACATATTGATTCAAAAAATTATGAGTTTTGGAATCTAGCAATAATTTGACGTCCTGGATCCAACAGAAGTAGTTTCGTCGAAAACCAAGGTCGTTGGCAAAATTTCCATTTTTAAGGGCTAGAATTCCATAGCGACTATTCTGAATTTTTAACTGGGCATAACTTTTTATTCCCGCTATGAAATTTCAATTTTTCGGATTCGTTGGAAAGATATTCTCAAATAGATTCAAATATTTTTGGTTTCGCTAAAATCCGGTTTATTTTGAATCCTGTACATTCATTTGAAATTTGAAATCGAATTTTCGAACTACCGCGCCATTTTCAATTCCTTTTATAATTAAAATAAAATATTTATATTCTAACGACGATCTATATAATATATACGTTCTAATTCTATTCAAAATAAATTTCTCATCGTTATTATTTAAAATAATTCATTTTAAATAATCAAAATTCATCAAAATTGCCAAAATAAAAATTTTAAATTGGCCCAGATTTCTGGGTTATTACACGAATGGATTTCGAACATAAATCAATTTGGAAAAATTTGAAATCTTTGAGATAAAATATGTTCTATTTGAATATAAGTCGATTTTTAAATATTATTTGATTATAACATAAGGATACGGAAATTTATTCTAATTTAGAATATAATCGGCTTGGTATGATATGACATTTTGATATGAAATCATATTCTATTTGAATATAAATTTGGTCCGAAACAGAATATGATATTTTGATATGAAGCGAACCTTTGTGAAATATAAAAGAACCAACCGATGTGGAAAGATGTAAGCGTTGGTTGTTAAAGAGACCGGAGTCGACATAAGGCATACTCTCTGTCAGTGTCGATACCACTTTGACAACTGTGAATGTTATGACGTATCCAGAATGAGTATAATGACTTGGAGGCGATTATTGAATCGAAGAAGATGAACGATGACGAAATGGCCCTGACCTTTGGGTCAGAATTGAAATGACTAAAACAGGAGCTATACCATGACTAATTGAGGTAGCACCTTTGATCGGACACACTTCTTCGATACTATTTCTATGACTATGGTGATGATGATGATTTGGGCCTATTTATGACTTTGGGAGTGTGTTCCGAGGTGGGCGGCAGTGGCTACTATGTGTTACCACCGGTCCGGGAATGCAATTGGTAGAATCCTACCCTAGGCACTACCTCAAGTGCCTTGTCATATTTATCCATATCGAGCCCCATACGATTTTGATTTAGCATTGCCTTCTATGGAGTGCCCGCTGATAACACCAGTACGGTGAATTTACGGTACTGTATAGATTGTTGATGCCTGTAAATGGTGTAAGGCTAATATGGTAATCCCGCTTACGCTACTTTTATGATATTTACTTTACTGGATAGACACTATCATAATAGCGTATTATACTATGTATGTATTAGTTTAACGGATCCTCGAGAGATGAAAAAATCCCGTAACATTCTTGAGTTACTACACTATGACACTCGGTTGTTTCATATTTTAATTTGACTAATATGAGAATGATTTAGTGCTGATCCGAGTGTTTGTTGTGTTTTCTTTTTATGCAATACGCTCGGGTCGGTAGATGTTTGCAGTTACCGAAGATGACTGTGCCTTGGAGATCGAAGACGAAGAATGGTATATATCTATCATATATATATATATGTATATATATAGATGTATTTCTGTTGGATTTTATTTCCGCTGCATTTTATTTCCGCTGCCATGTGATGAAACCTATATATGTATAACTCTGATAGTCAATGTACATATATTTCAACTGTTTTAAACTGCTATTTGTATATTATATGTTGTCCTTCCGCTGTGAGATTCTATTATTGTTTTTCTCTCCTTTCTTCTTTTCCCAATAAATGCATGTGTTTATGGTTTGTTCGGGTCGACATGTGTGGTTTATTGTCGATTTGAACGATAAAAAATGTGGGTCGTTACATTTGGTATCAGAGCGAGGTTAGCGATAACCTTGGCTCTGTTTGGGAATTAACTCATTAGAGATAAGATTAGTAATATCCTAGAATGAGTTTGAGAGTATATACGAGAAAGCCTACTTGTATTTTTTCGTATAAAATGGTTTTATATTGTGTTGACTTGTTCTGTTGAATATTTATGGATTCTGGTCGATATATGGGACGCCATAGAATTGATAGGAATCTATACATAATCGAACAGAATGGATCGACGTAATATGGTTTTCGATTATATTTTAAATATATATATATATATATTAAATATAATATTGGTTTTAGGTACATATGTATTCGTTATTAGTAAGGGGTAATATTGAGTTATTACCTATTTTGGTTGATTAGATATTAAATCTAGTAAGGGAAATTAAATGGTTTTATAAAATATTTGAAAATGAAATGATACCTTTAAGTATAATTGGGTGAAAAGGTTTGAGATTGGAATAGAAATGAACTTGGAACTCGATCCTGGGGTACTTATGAAATAGTTTTGTCGAATTTGGAATAATATCGTATTATAAGTATTTTCGAAAGGAATGGTTTAAAGGATTTTAAAAGAAATAAGTGTGTAATCCCTTCTGAGACATCAGAAATGACTTCGGTAATGAGTGCACGCATTATCGACGTTATTATGAAGCGTCTACGTGGGAGGAGATCACTTCGTATTTTCATAACTAGTTGATAAAGGTTTTGGATTTAATTACATATGATATAAATTTCATATAAAGATATTAGTACCTGTTATTAGAAGTTGAATTCAAATTAAACCAGGATTGGAATTTCTTCGCTTTTGTTAATTAAAAGTTTGGATTTAGAATTTTATAGGGTATGGGTTTTCCTAAATAGTATAAACTCTCATATTATTTAAAACTTTGTTATAAGCCGGAATCAAGGCATTCAGGCTCATTTTAACTAATAATATTGATTTGGGAGCTTAGACAACTCGATTCATTAGAATTCTTGATTCTGAAACCAGAAAATGAACTTGAGTACTAAGAGAAAGAGAAATGGTTATTTAAACCCTTAAGCGTGGACGATGGTTAAGTTCAGGAAATTCTAAGTTTGACCGATAAAGGTGTTATAGAAAATTAAATTAACTATGGAATAAAAACCAAATAAAGTCGACCAAAATGAAATTTAAGATTGGTTGTGAAATAAGAGCGATAACACATGACTTAGCTAATTAATAAATATGATAAGTTAGTCGAAAAGAGTTAAAAGGAAACTATGTCATTGATAAAATGTGAATTTTCAATAAGGTAAAAAGGAAGAAATTAAATGGTGTAGTAGAATACATATGAAATGAACAGAATGTAAATCATTTTGCTGAACGAAATATAACTTAAGTTGAGTTGAGTTAAATAAAGTTTAACTTAAGAAATCAAATTATAATAGTTGAGAACTGAGTGTAAAAATTTGAGTCCTTAATTCAACTATGATTTATGAATTGAATAAATAAATTCAATTTATGGAATAAGGTTGAATTTAAAATTGGCAAATGGGAATAAGAAAAAGGGGTAAAAGGTAAGAATGGAAGTGCCAAACAAAAGGAAATGTGATGCAAGTATAAAATTTGGTTCATACGGATTAAAATAATCGTTGGACAAATCTATTGCTCGGATAATAACGATTGAGAACTAAGAATAAACTTGAGTAGTGAATAGCCATAATTCAATTCATGATTGGTAAGTCAACCAATAAATTTGCGTTAATGGGATAGGTTTGATTTAAAATAAATAAAAAACGAAATAAAGGGGTAAGTAATGAAGTTTGGTAAATCGACGAAGGTTAATGAATTAACGATTTAATATACTCAAGTTAGATCGGAGAGTAAAATGAATTCAAGTTTAACTAGAATGAATACTTAGAATGAAATGGGAAATGGATAGTTGGATTGAGTAAGCGTGGCTTGATTCTTATTAACGACTAACGACTAAATATATGAGGATGAATTCATATATATATATATATATATATATATATATATATATATAAGTAGATAAGAAATGGTTAAACCATTGCAATGGGTGAATGAATAATAACAAATGTAAACAAAATCAGCAATTGTATATAAACCCATTTCTTGGATTATGAAGTAAGTATAGAT
Source organism: Allium sativum (assembly GCA_030737875.1). Lineage (NCBI taxonomy): Eukaryota > Viridiplantae > Streptophyta > Magnoliopsida > Asparagales > Amaryllidaceae > Allium > Allium sativum. Next base: position 731,881,838 of record CM060910.1, read on the forward strand.
GATTGAATGGACGAACAAGAGCAAACAAATGGGTGGATTGAAATTGAACTTAAGTAAGATGGACGGTAATGAAATACAAGTAAATGGAATGGAATTCGTTTAATATAAGTGAAATGAACATGAATATATTTAGGCAATAAAGCGTGAATCACATTGTGTGCTTAATGGGGCGATAACCCCTTTTAGATGGTTAAGCGTTGCTTAAATTTTTGAATCCAAAAAGATCGAAACTACAAATAAATAAACCTATGTGATGTGAAAATCTGAAATTTTCAATAGACTGAAGTAAAACAACTATAACTTTTGAATGGATGATCGAAATTTAACGATTCCGGACTTTTTGGAAACCTTGGAAACTGAACTAAAACTTTTATTAATGGGGCCCTGTCTAATTTTCAGGTTTATTAGGTTTAAATCCAAGCGTTAGTTGTAGTTCAGCGCGCAGAAAATAAAAATCTGAAGTGGATACCTCTATTGTTTTGACCATAACATCCTATGGGAACGTCGGATTTTAATGTGCGAATACAATTTGGAAAGACCAAAATGTAAATTAAGACTTTTCCTTTATATGTTGGGTAAAATTTTGATGTTTAAAGGGTTGAAAACTGGGTTGAACAACTCAGATCTGCATTTTTCAGTGTACGGGCTGAGGTGTTCGCCTTCACTAAAATGAGCATAATTTTTGAACGAATTATCCGAATTCGACGAATCTGGACAATTCGGAAAGCCTGAAACAAATGCTACAACTTTTTCCTGTGTCTTTTAGTCAAATTCCATCATTTATAGGGTGATAATCGTTGATTTGTTTGCTGGCCTGTTGTTAACATGTTGGCTTTGATGTTGAAATGTTCAATATATGTAGTGTAAGTTGTATACATTGCTATATATTGTATTTACGTTTAATTCTTATGCGTATGTGAGTATGTAGCAAGTGTAAGGAGGTCGCGCTACACCTTGGAGCTCACTTGTGCTAAATACTAAAATGCTAAGGTAAATAAAAATGCAAATAAGCGCTAAAGAAGGTACATATTTGGGTTGTATAGTTTTGTAGTTACATATATATGGTGTTTTCCCCATTTTTGGGGTGCCTCATCGAATGATGAGATGTATATTGGAATTTTATATATGTCGTGATTTTCCGGACCTCACCGTACAAAGGAGATGCTGCCAAAAATTTTCGTGATTTCGGGAGTTAGAAAATTTGTGAGATTTCTCAATCGTATAACTTATTTTATAAATACTATTTTATAAGTATGAATTTGGAAGTATAATTTGTTTAATACCTTATTTCGCTCTCTTTTCGAGGACGAAAAGATTTTAAGTGGAGGAGAATGTAACATCCCATATTTTTTGTGTATATTTAATTTTCAAATTTTAAATAAATAAAATAGAAGAATATAGGATAAAAATCAAATTTTATCGATTTTAATGATGATTATTTGGAGTATAAATTCAGTTTAAACTTAGAATTATTGCAATTTGAAAATTTATATCTTATTTATTTAATAAATTTGAGTTGTTTAGTTTATAATGGAAATTCAAATTTAATTTGGTAAATGGAGAATTCTAAGTTGGGAAATAATAACTGAAATTCAAGTAAAAATTTCAAATAATCAAATTAAGATGTAAAAATGTGTGAAATTTATTTATATAATGTATTTAAGTTATAATTTGATTTAAATTTGAATTTAATAAACATTAAATTTGAATTAATACAGTTAATCAAATAATTGAATATTTTATTTATTTAATTAACTGTGAAAATTAATTGTTTTGGCGACTGTCTCGGAATTCGATGAAACTGCCGCCATTAGATTCAGAATGATGAATTATGGTAGCATTTCAATTTGCGTTACAATCCGACTTACCGTCTGATCGTACGAGAGAAAATGTGAGAGAAGTCAGTAAAATACGATAATTCGTTGTTTCTAATGTTTGGACCTTATATATGTGTATAAATAAATTCCCTATCCACCTAACCATCCCATAAGTATTCTCCTCATTTTTGTACGTTCATTCCTTGTCTACTTCATCTCTCTAACGGCTGAAATCAGTTTTCAAACCCTAGAGCAAAATAAAATACAAGCTAAAAAATCAAATCTCTCCAAACCCTAGCATATTATATGTCAAACTAAAGCTCTCGATGATACGAAGCTTCTGGTGTAATTCGTTTCAACATGCAGTGAGCGGTTGTGCCGGAATTCACAGTCAAAGGGCCTGATTTTCGGAACCCCAGCTTCAAAATTGGGGGTTTTTGATTCTCGAATAAATCGAAGATTTTGGCTTATGGGTATTGTAGAGGAAGTTGATACGAGCATGGGGGTGGTGTTCGTTGGTCGTAACATGGTCGGAGGAGACGGCAATTTGCGTTTTAGGGCTCGAAAGTGGTTTCGTTCTTTGACTGGGCAGCGGCGAAGGGGATGACCGGAGGTGGTCTTGTGGGTGCCGGTTGATGCGTAGATCAATGAGCTTCCGTTTGTGGGTCGTGTCGAGATTTCCAATGGTCGGAATCGGGCGTGGTGGTTGGTCAAAGTTTGGCCTACGGTTGGGTTTTCTTCGTGACTGGTACTATAGCTGAGCGATGGTGGGCGGGAAGATAGGAAGCTGGCGTGGCGTGATATCAGAGGTGAGAACTTATTTTATTAATTTTTTTTATATATTTTAAACTTCCAGTAGTAAAACGTTAATAACTTCTTCATATGAGGTCGGATTTACACATGGTTTGTTACGTTGGGATCGTGGCGAAATTGCGGACGTTTTGGCACTGGTTTGGCTGCGTTTGAAGACAGAAAAATATTGAGCTTTAGTTGGGCGTTCGACTAACTAGGGAATAAAAGGTGAGTGATTCTTCGCTCACAAATAACTGAATTCTTCTCATGTTTATTAAATTGAATTATGAAATAAGTTTGGTTGCATGGTTGTGTTTGATTGTTGATGTGTTGCTTAAAATTTGACATGCAAGTGTATAACAGGAAATGAAATCAATAATTAGTTATTTAGATTTAATTTAAATTTCTAATTAGAAGACATCGACACTTGTTATCCAGTGACATAGTTGATACTTACCATGGAAATAATGGTTGTGATGAATGCCAGGTTGATGTGATTACTGAATGATTTTTATTGAAACGTTACTTACTTTAGTATATGGATGTTCGTGTGTTCTTTTTATTGACGATGAATCCCAAAATTTTCACCTTGATGTTACGGGCATTCAAGGAACCCGGGATTCATCGTTGAAAATAAATTAAGAACGCAGAGTGAAATGATAAATCTCTGTGACCCTGATTTGGATTGAAATTGTAGATCCATCCCTGAAATATCGAGAAATTTAAATATAATATCACTTGTCCATTGGATAAATAATTATATACAGACATCAGTTGGTTAAATGATTTCAAATATTTAAATATTATTTGGTCAGGAATTTCATTTAAAAGAGATGTGCCGATACTCGATAAATCCATTTTCTTTAAAGGTATGAAAACTAGGAAGGTTTATTAAAAAGGGTTAAGGAATTTATACCAAACCAAAGTAGAAATTTTCAAATTGGGATCTGAATATGTTTTGGAATTATTCAAATTTGTGGAGTAGATTTGAGGGTAATAAATTCTCATGGAATTTAATTTTTGAATAATGGAAATCGAGGGTATCCTGAGTTGTTTTAACTCGGTTTTTGAATACAGATTTGAATTCTTGAAATCGAACGATTGTTTTGAACGATGTTGAAAATGAGATATGAAATTAATGAACTCCATTGAGGCTAGAGTTAGATTCATTACTGAAGTTCGTAAGAAAGGAACGATTTTAGTTAAAGAATTTATTATATATATTTACACTGTTTGATTTAAAATAACTATTTCTTTTCTTAAAATTTATTTATTTAAAACTTTCCTACAAAACTATTTTATTTCAACTAAATTGTTCTTTATATTTTATTACTTAAACTAAGTAGTAAATTTTTTAAATTACGTATATACATAGTGTTTAAATTATCTTATTTATTCTAGCTATTATATTCTATATATATATACATTTTATATAAAGATATTTATTTTATAAGCATCTATTTTTTTCAAATTATATTAAATGATTGTAATTTTCTTCCGAATGGAAAGTGTTTGCCAAAACTGTTGTTCAAATGGAGTTGAGATAAATTTTATTCTATTTGAATATGAATCAATTTCTAAACCGATCTTGACATGGAAATGTAAATTATATTCTACTCGAATATAAATGGACCTCCTAAGGGATTGAAATGAGTTGAAGTGAAAGTAGATTTCTATTTGAATATGAATGGATTTCGAACATAAATCCATTTGGAAAAATTTGAAATCTTTGAGATAAAATATATTCTATTTGAATATAAGTCAATTTTTAAATATTATTTGATTATAACATAAGGATATGGAAATTTATTCTAATTTAGAATATAATTGGTTTGGTATGATATGACATTTTGATATGAAATCATATTCTATTTGAATATAAATTTGGTTCGAAACAGAATATGATATTTTGATATGAAGCGAACCTTTGTGAAATATAAAAGAACCAACCGATGTGGAAAGATGTAAGCGTTGGTTGTTAAAGAGACTGAAGTCGACATAAGGCATACTCTCTGTCAGTGTCGATGCCACTTTGACAACTGTGAACGTTATGACGTATCCAGAATGAGTATGATGACTTGGAGGCGATTATTGAATCGAAGAAGATGAACGATGACGAAATAGCCCTGACCTTCGGGTCAGAATTGAAATGACTAAAACATGAGCTATACCGTGACTAATTGAGGTAGCACCTTTGATTGGACACACTTCTTCGATACTATTTCTATGACTATGGTGATGATGATGATTTGGGCCCATTTATGACTTTGAGAGTGAGTTCCAAGGTGGGCGGTAGTGGCTGCTATGCGTTACCACTGGTCCGGGAGTGCAATTGGTAGAATCCTACCCTGGGCACTGCCTCGAGTACCTTGTCATATTTATCCATATCGAGCCCCATATGATTTTGATTTAACATTGCCTTCTATGGTGTGCCCTCTGATAACACCAGTACGGTGAATTTACGGTACTGTATAGACTGTTGATGTCTGTAAACGGTGTAAGGGTAATATGGTAATCCTGCTTACGCTACTTTTATGATATTTACTTTACTGGATAGACACTATCATAATAGCGTATTATACTATGTATGTAGTAGTTTAACGGATCCCCGAGAGATGGAAAAATCCCGTAACATTCTTGAGTTACTGCACCCATGACACTCAGTTGTTTCATATTTTAATTTGACTAATATGAGAATGATTTAGTGCTGATCCGAGTGTTTGTTGTGTTTTCTTTTTATGCAATACGTTCGGGACAACAGACGTATGCAGTTACCGAAGATGACTGTGCCTTGGAGATCGAAGACGAAGATTGGTATATATCTATCATATATATATATATATATATATATATGTATATGTATTTCCGCTGCCATGTGATGAAACATGTATATGTATAACTCTGATAGTCAATGTATATATATTTTAACTGTTTTAAACTGCTATTTGTGTATTATATGTTGTCCTTCTGCTGTGAGATTATGTTATTGTTTTTCTCTCCTTTCTTCTTTATCTTCTTTTCCCAATAACTGCCTGTATTTATGGTTTGTTCGGGTCGACATGTGTGGTTTATTGTCGATTTGAACGATAAAAAATGTGGGTCGTTACAATTTCAATTCCAATTAAATGTTAATTAATTGTCAACTTCTCTAAATCTTACATAAAAGATTTATTCTTTTCTCACCTGGGTTTAAGAATAGTGTTAATGAAGACACCATTCATGACAAACCCAAAATCCAATTTAATATTAAATACAAGGCTCTGAATAGAAATTATTTCGGCTTATATTCAATATCAAATTCTGAAACTAACAGATATCATATTGGGAATAACGATATCTGTATCTTCCAAATTCCCATAACAATAACCATATAGCCACAGAATCCAATATCGAAATATTCCGAAGATTATTTCCATTCCAATTTATTCATTGGAAAATTCTAGTTATCTTAAAACAATTTCAAATCAATTTTTATTTCTTTAAAAATATTGGATTATTATACTAGTTAATAACTAGCTCATTTCGATAAAAATATATTTTTATCTTTACAAACGTGGAATTTTTCATCCAAATTCTTTCCAAATTATTTATTATGATTTTACACAAATTATTAATATTTTTAATAATTTTATTAAGGCCCATTCAGTCGATTTCCATAAATGGTCATCAAGCTGCACTTACAACGACCTTTTCCAAATTTGATTTGGATATAATTCCAACTGTTAGATTTCAAATCCCTTATATTCATTGGAAGGTCTTTTCGATACAAACCCAACGGTTCTGGTTTTAGGAGAATCCGACGGTCGGATCTCCCGCAATGTCAATTCGAAGTCAATAGTCAAAATTCGCAAATGGTTGCTGCGCTACACGTTCTATTTAAGCCATTATATGATATATATATAATATATATTTCGCTAAAAACATATTTTATAAATTTGTTTTAAAATCAATTCCCACTTTCATTTCAATTTTAAATCAAAATTGAATACTCATTTATCATTGTAATATTTAAATGATAATATTTTCAAAATATCAGATTTTGAAATAATTTCCTTTTCGATATTCATTATAAAAATGAATAAAATCTATATAAATATCGTTCGTATTAGAATGACGCAAATCTAAACAACACGGCTTCATATATTTCAATGTTTTCGTGTCCATCCAAAATCGGACATCAAATTCACATTTTAATCCTTTATTGAATAATATTTTAAAATATTCGTTATTTTAAAATATTTCCTTACTCTAAAATATTCGTTCCTTTTGAATTGGAATCAGACCCAATCAATTACCATATAATGCTATTTATATGGATTTCATACACACATGTACACAAAAATAATGATATACAATCAACCATCATCCAGAGTGCATTACACAACTGCGTAAGCGTTAAATATAAATAATTAACCCTTACAACAGTTTGTCGACCTATCGATTGACATAAAACTAAACAATTGGGATTAGTGTACATCAAATATCATCCCAATACTCGTATGGGGTTTCAACCATCAAATAATTATTATTATTTGTGCACTTGGGCGATGTGTAAAAATTATCGTTCCAATCGATATCATATAAATAAGCTAGCGTAAACAAGTCGTCCGACTTGTAAATGGATGTATAAACTTATTTTAACTATCCAATAAATATATAGAATTTTATAACTTTGCTTATAAAATTCTATACAATGCCTAAATAATTTTATTCATCGCAGTTATAAACTAAAAATAATATTTTTAGCGAACTATTATTTATTCCATAACATAGCCATTTTACATATCTCCTATATATGTTAAAAATACTATTTTTAACTGGCTATTAATTTTTCTAACACATTTTAGAAAATTTCAGCAGCATAACGGTGTGATACTAAAACTGGAATAAGGTCTAGCCTTATCCCTCGCCTAATACTGGCTCGCGCCATACAAAAACCAATTCCAATCAATTCACAATCAATCCACAACCAATTTTACAATCAACATCCAAATTTCCACAATACAATCCAAATCAAACAACATGGTTTGTACAATAAATAGTGTTGGGGGGCTACTAAACCCCGTCTGTATCCTAGTATATATTTAACTATAAAATAAATTGAGTGAGAAGGAGTTCTCACATTCGTTTCCACTCCTCCAGTCTTTATTTCTGATTTCAGTTTTGTTTTGATTTAAATCTGCCTTGAACTCTAATTTGCTATGTTTCCATTTTGGTCTGAACCACTGCTAAGCCCTCATTTTTGTGATTCCAACAAAACTGATTTTTCGCGATTTCATTTCCGTTTGCTAAAGTTATAAAGGTTTACATATTAATTACATTAATAAAACAATTAACTAAATTAATTAATTAATTAAACCCTCTCTCTAATTACTCTTCCTCCTGGAAACCGCTTATCCACTGTCGATTTCATTATCCACCTCGTGTGCTACCGTCAGCTGACCGGACCATGATCGGACTCACCGCCATCAAGCCCCATCCGTCCTCTACCTCCACTGGAAGCCGTCGCGCTCGAACCCACCATAGACCATGAATTTGAACCCAAACGCGGTGACTTTGGCCTCCAAATTCTCACGATACACATTAATAAATTCGATCATAGCTGTTAAACCCATAGATCGTGAGAAGCTTTCTGATTTTCCTTTTGGGAGCTTCGAAAATTGCCGATTCGATTTGAAGAAAACTTGGGGCGAATTTCTGAAGATGAAGGTCGTTGATTTACAAAGAACGGCGACTCTGAAGAATGGGAATTAGGGTTTTCCATTTTTTTCCCTTTATACCCTTTTGTTTATTTTTTTAATATTATTAAATTCTCTTTAAAACTCCAAATCATTACTAACTCCAAATCGAACCCAACGACTGTCGCCCCTAACTAAATACCCCCATTCCGGACACAATGGGATATGTTTCGTAAGCCAATTCTATCATTTCGATTAGTTTTTCTTTAAATTAAAATATAAATCAATATATGTTGAATTTAAACATACATTTTAATTTACCGGGGCCACATACTGACTCCAAAAATTCCAGAAAAATAAATCTAGCTATGTTTTGATGATACAGTCATAATAAAAATAATTTCGTCGAATTTGGAGACCTTTTGAAAAATGGCCATTTTCTGGTCGATCCAATTCAAACTGAAATGACCAAAACACGTTTAAATTCACCATGCTCACATATTAAATCTAAAAATTATGAAATTTGAAACCTAATAATAATTTGACATTCTAGATCCAACAAAAGTGGTTTCGTTGAAAACGGAGGTCGTTTGCAAAATGGCTATTTTTTAAAGTGCTATATATTATATTAAAATATATATAAATTCCATAACGACTATTCTGAATTTTAAATTAGACATAACTTTCAATTTATATTATGAAATATAAATTTTTCACCTTCATTAGAAAGATGTTATTAAACAGATTCAAATATTTCTGGTTTTACTAAAATCTTGAATCCTGTACATTTAATTAAAACTTGAAATCGAATTTTCAAACTACCGCGCCATTTCAGGCTCGTTTTAAAATTAAAATAAATTTATATGTTCTAACTTCGATTAAAATAAACTTTTAGTCGTTATTATTTAAAATATATCATTTTAAATTCTCAAAACCCGTTAAAATAGCTAAAATAAAATTTTTAAATTGGTTCTGAAAATCCGGGTTGTTACATTGTACCTGTTGTTGTTATCATTAAAACGTCTTCTATTACGCTAACACATATTGGCTTTTTATTCGTGGTCATGCAACAATCCGACTTTCAATAAATCTGAATTTTTTGCGAAATGCTAAAATCCAAGTCCACTGAAACCCGAGTTAGTTTGTTTGGTATCCTATAGAAAGGAAAAAATAAAGTGTATCAGAGCTCACAATGGAATATCTCACAACGGAAAAATCAAATATAATAGTAAGTAAATTCTTACAATAATAATGACACTATCTAACAAGTGTCTCTAGGCTACATAATCTCTACCACCTGTCTAACCTGTGGGTTTGTCATGCGGAGGGGGTTAGAACAAAATTTCTAGTAAATGGACAAATTATACTTTCTATAAATAGCACTGCATATACCGTCGTATCACTGGTTTACATTTATTAAGTTATTTGGCTATATTACACATTGCACTTCCTATTTCGCGCATAAACCGTACCCTTCTATTCTCAGGTAGATTAACCTAGTAAATCATACATACACACACCAATATGCCAAATATATCGAGATACTCCCCATAGTACCCTCCTCAAGTGGTCTCCTTCGCCGCACTGCGAAAACGTACTAGCACTTCATCGCTATGCTACGAAAGCATACTAGACCATGTTACGAAAACGCACTAAGTCTCCGTCGCTATGCTACGAAATCATATTAGGCCACGCTGCGAAAGTGCACTAAGCGTCCATCACTACGCTACTAAAGTGCTCTAATCCCGAGTTCACCCATGGAACTCAGTTGGGTGATTTCCATATCTGTCAAGAATGTTTTTGTTAGGCTATGACCAACTATCCTTGTTAGGTCCTGACCACGAAGTCTGCTCTCCTGAGCCGAGGCAGCCGCCGAATCTTTCTAAAAATCATCCCACATCCATCTAGGTTGCCTTTGATATAAATGTAGGTAAGGCATACTCTATGGATGGAATAGTACAGATCATGCTTCTGTGGATAAAATTTTGTTAGGCCTACCATAGAGGGTCATCTCAGGGTATCCCCACATCCCGTATAAGTCATGCACTTCTTTCCAGGCCCATCAAATAATAAGTTGGACGTGCTCCCACCGCGTCTTCGGACACCTATGATGATTTGCTCCGTCAAGCTCTTCATCCCCACGGACTAGACCAAATGTATACCGCTATTTTATTAGACATGTATCTAATTTACAGTTATCTCTTTTACTTCCTCGTCTTCCCATTGATTAACAATATTCATTAATTTATTTAATATAATATTTGTTCATCAATTGCATTGCCCAGTCGCAAGGCTACCATAGAATCTTATGCTCGTAACTTACACCTTGTAAATTAATATGTTCATATTAAAGCCTAACGCCTTTTAAGCTCGTAACTTAACCCTTTTAAGTCAATATGTTCATATTAAAGCCTAACCCCACAATTTTAGTTTTAAGCCTGTAACTTAACCTCTTTAAGTCAATATGTTCATATTAAAGCTTAAATGTTCTTTAAACCATTTCCTATGATATTCATATTTGCAATTAAACTATGTTTGTTTATTACGGTTTCTCCATTTTCATATTCATGCAAACATAATTTGCGGCCATATGTTCCTTTTCCCTTTCATATCATCTTTCAATTATGTTATCCTTTTCCTTCCATCTTTACAATTTATTTTTTAGGAAGTTAGGCCTATTCCCAATTAACTGGTTACAAAACCTGTACAATATTTATTTCCATCATTTTAACTAAACACCATAAAAGGAACCCACAATTGCAAGACGTTCATTTTCTAAAATCATTGATTAATGAATTATTTCGCAATACGAATAATTCCGTATTTTGCATGCATTTACTTGTTTTTAGGTTTGCAATCATGTTTCCTATTTTTCCTTATTGACCAAATTATGCAAATATATTCCTATTTTCTTAACCTATCAATATAGATTATTCCTAACCTTTCATTTTATAGATATATATATATATATGAATTGCTCTTTTCTTCTTTTTATTTTCAACCCATGATCTGGTTTTGTCATTGTTTTGGTATATAAGTTCATTTTAACCCTATTTTATCAAATCCTCTTTTATTAATTATTCCAATTGAATTATATTTTCCAACGCGTGTCAACAAAAGAGATTATAATCAGTCGCACAAAATTAGACGCATAATTCAGTCTTACATGTATGCCAATATTGTGGATTTATACATAATTTGTGCGTACCCAAAACTCAACACAAAACTATAAATTTCGATGTAGAAAGGGTGAAAAGAAGGAGAAGAGAACATATTATAAATTTTATAGGAATCAAACCATATCATATACCATTATAAGAATATATAATTTAAATCCACTAACCTGAATGCTTTTCAGTTCATGTATCTGATTCATATTTATCATATGTGGTCTTCCTAATAGAACCTACCACTATAATTACCATGGATTTACAAATCTGATTCTAATAGAATGAAAATAATAATATTAGATTCAGATTCATGGAATTTACTTCATACGAACAGGGAAATCTGGGCACCTATAGCCTAAATCTATGATCTTCATCTCCAAATCTTGAATCAGAGATCCCTAGACTAATATATTTTTATTTCAGAAGAGTTTGGAGAAGAAATGAAAGAGCAAGGCCTTTGCGCTTGCTCAGGAAAATATGAGTTTGATGGTTAGCAATGTACGTTTATTTATAGCTACCCAAAAGAACAACGTCCGTCCGATTCACAAAAATTAAATCTGAACCGCCTAAATAAACAAAACACGTCAAATTTGGCCCGAATGGATTGACCTAGACCCTTCTTGTGTCGACCCATGCGTTGACACAGTCCTTAGGTGGGTTGACACATGAGTTAGCCCACTTCAGGGTTGGGTCAACCCATATATGGTTTTCGGACTGTGTTTTAGTCCATCCTTCGATTTGATTTCTATTGCGGTTAAACATTACCTTTAACATTATATTTCTTAACCATTTTCATTTGTTCCTTCCCTTTTTGTAGTCCATCTATTTTGAATTTCAAACGCGTAATTAATATACACGTATTATTTGAGATTGATTTATGTATATTTACACAAGATTCCAAATGTTATTTCTATATTTATTTCCGGTTTTATTCCTTGCACATTAATTCTCCCTTCAGTTTTCAATACGCGTTTAATATTAATTTCAAACACATACCATTTTTATAATAAATATGTGCATACTTATTTTAAATTAGAATGTTACCTAACTTCATTAAAATTTTCATTATTTAATTCTATTTGCGACGCATGCTTATTTTCAAATGCAAACGTCCACCACCTCTGATATTTATGTCTATACATATTTTTATATACATGTGTGTCAACATTTCAGAATTAATTATCTACTTCTAACTTTGATGTTATTTTCATTTATGTTTACATTAATGTCATTAATGACGTGCATTATCTTTCAAATTCAAATGCGTGTTGCTTTTGACATTTTATACATATATATATTTTTATGGTGTGAATATATATTTACACATGCTTACACGTGTGTTACAATTAATTAGTTTTTTTCCATTTTTAAACTTTAATGTTACATTCTATTTATTCATTTACAACGTGCTATTAATTCGTTTCCATTCATTCTTTTATAACGTTTCTTTTTATTTAATTCTATTTATACCATTGCAATGTTATGTTTGCATAATAGCAACTTCTTACTTATTGCTTATTTTGTGACATGCATATGTTTTCGAATTTCAAATGCTCATTACTCATGTAATTGTTTTGATAATTTTATTACTTAAAATGCTAGGTGTTATAGGTTATACATATTATTAGTCTTTTGATAGTGACTAGACGTATAAATCGATGATGAGATTTCGGTCTTCGTTATGTTAGACATATTTAATTATGTGTGATGTTATATTATATTTATATATAGCATCAGTATTCCTTTATGGTACCGATAGCATATAACATGGGATATGTCGTTTCTCTCCTTCGTAGAGATGTTATGTGAAAATAATAAGAAGTTCATGTTGGTCGAGGAGGAGATTATAATGATCACTTACGTGTGGATAATATATTACATACGTGCACTATGGGGTAAAGTGGGATCCATGTAGGTTGTAAGTAAATTGAGAAAGTCATATATTGTAGCGAACTATCCCATAAAGATCTAATTCCCTATCCAGAAAAGTCATGTTGTAACTTCGAATCATTCCAAGGCGAACTTGTAGTTTGTGAAATTTTAAAATAGTACATAGTATATGGAATTGTCTATATATTTCCATAATCTCATAGCGAAATGGGTAAATATAATACTAAAAATATATACCCATAGATAAAAGGTTATTTTAGAACATAGGATATTAAACTAAAGGCTCCACAAAATTCCAGCATAAACTCCATAATACAGAGTTTCAAAAAAAAAAAAACAGTTTTAAATTAAGGTAAATGGAAAATAACATAAGTAAACAATAATGGATAAACAACTGCCGCAATCAGCATCCCCACTTATGCTTAATTCTTTATGAAATCTTTGTCTCCCTTAACATGTTTTGACGAAATGAAGAGAGATTCAAAACAACAAAGTCCAGTGAAAGAAATATAATGTTTTACAGTAGAACCAATATGGGCGGTGTAATTCGAATATGTTGTTTGTATTTAAAATCATAACATACTAAGAGCTTCAACTCTAGTTCTAAAGGCCCCTCCAGTATGATCCTAAAACCCTGACACAACTACTGTTGATGATACAAGAGAAAGCATTTAAACCACTTAATATCTTTTATCGAAGATCATGCTGACTCTAGTAATTCAATATCCTACAAATATGCAGGCTTCTGTATAGAATGCCTAAACCACTGCTAGTCTTTTACTTGATTTCTAACGCAACTAATGTAATAATGCAAGTGAATGTACCCAAACCACTTAGTACCTTTTTATTTACAATTAGGAAGACTCTAACTATATAATACCTATAAAATAGACAAGTCCTTATCATTTAATACCTAACTCACCCTTGTAGCCCTCTCTTGCTATATTCGTACGAAATCTTTTATGTCACTTTAATCTTTGTTATTGCAAAGAGAGGTGACCGTATAATGTTTACTTTCTAAACCCGAAGAAGACCCCTTTAAAATGATTTCCACTTACCTATCAAAATGTTTTATTGACCCATATCCCAACTATGATGATTAAGATTTATCTAACCATTCATAGGTATTGGCTCTGACCGAGTAGTCTTAGCCTGTATACTTAGGACCAACCTTGCATTCACCAAAGTTACTTATTATAGGCGATGCCTTACATAAGTTTCCAAAGTTGCACTGCTAGTAGTAAAATTTAATTGGAAGATTAATTAGCCAAGAATACAACACATTAAAATATATTGATATACGCAACTTCCTTCTGTGTATTGTAAAAAAGCATTTAGTGAATAGAGAAACTCCAAAAACAAAAAAAAAACAAAATTCAAAATCAAATGCAAACAAACCGAGTTTATACAAACCAGAAGCTAAAATCTTCAATTTTCTATCTGAGCATTAGGAACCCCTTTGCATAAGTAATATTGTTCTATTTTCAATAAACTAAATGTTAAGTAAAGTGAATGTAAATTGTTGGTTGAATTTTTTCTGCCGCAGATTAGGATGAACGAATATCTGAGACACGATGTGGTGATCGCTATCCTAAAACATTGCTTCTTTATTTCAGTGCAAGAGTAATAACAAATTTGTTTGAAGATACAACAGAGCATATACAAAAGTTATCATTAATCGTCGTGTTTGCACAGGCATGGCGATTCACGATCTAGAAATAATATGCTGCAGTAACAAGAGATCAGAGTTTCAGCCTACAGGATCCAGAACTGGTTTGCTTTATTTAAGAAAACAACAGAGTATGCGAGAGGAAGAAATTCGTGTATTTCAAAAACTGGAGTGTGGTAAGTTTTATAGAAGCGAGGAGACGCAACATCATCCGTTCAAATGAAGGTCTCATCTATTTATTCAAATGGCAGTGTCCGTTTGAATTCTAATGGGCACATCCTATCGTTTAATACCTGGATACCCGTACACAACACAATGTTATACGACTCGGCACAACACGACCAGTTGGTTGGACGGACAGCGGTGGCGCGCACGTTTTTTGTTTGTGCATGGTATCCCTCCTCACAACAAAGCAAATATGTGGGAGCCCAAAGGCCTCAACATACTTCTAAGAAATCCCCTTAAGTACCTCGAAACATTTTTCAATTCTTATGATGTGGGACTTGTCTTCCTCGTTTTATTTCAAATTTCTTCCAACAATCCTCTACCAAATTTTAAATAAATCCTCTTATCGTATATTTACAGGAAAATTTGTGCATAAGTATAAATGTCTTATAGACTTGAATCTATACATAGTGATAACCCATCAAAGTATATCAAGATGAAGTGGTTGACTAAATATTGAACCATCCATCCTATGTGTTCTACCAGATGTGATTATCACACACTCATTTTAATAATCTCAAGATAGTATGTATACTCGACCGGGGATTGGCCTTGGGTCAGTATCTTCTTTCATGAAATGCCCTTAGAGATTAAGTCATAATCTGGCAGAAGGCGGCACTACCTTCATTGCATTCATATAGGTAGATTTATCAGAAGTGCCTTATAATACACACCTCAACAATATGTCTGTTATAAATCTATTAAGTTCTATGTAGAACATCCTCTCTTTGCCATTATAAATACCAAGAACTTTTTCTTTGGAATGTATGATAATGATTATTGCATTAGACTAAATATTATAGTGCTTCCAATCGCAAGCATATGAAGTACTTTTGCTCTTTGAACTCAAGATAATTACAAATTTCTTTATTATGTTGAGTTGAGTTTCTTTCATAGGCGATTGTGTTGTATAGGCTTTAAACCCATTCCCTATGATATTTTAGCACTAAGTTCCTTGCAAGTCCTTTAGTAAATGGATCTACCTAATTATGGCTAGATTTTACAAAATCTATGGTAACTACCCCATCAGTGACCATTTGCCTAACCAAACTGTGCCTTAAACCAACATGTCTAGATTTACCATTATAAACTTGGTTATATGCTTGTCATAATGTTGATTGACTATCATAATGCATAGAAATTGGTGGCATAGGTTTTGGCTATATAGAAATTTCTAATAGTAAATTCCTTAACCACTCTACTTCTTTACTACCAGAAGCTAGTGCTATAAATTCAACTGCCATAGTTGAATCGGCAATACACGTTTGTTTCTCTGAGGTCCAAGATATTGCTCCTGCACCAAGAGTGAATATCCATCCACTTGTTGATTTATGATCTTCACTTTCAGTGTTCCAACTAGCATCTGCGTATGCTTCTATTACACTAGGATAACCAATGTAATGTATACCATAATTTATGGTACCTTTTAGATACTTAAAATTTTATGTACTGCATTCTAATGAATCTGACTAGTATTACTGGTATATCTACCCATTTTACCAATGACATATGTAATATCTAGTCGGGTGCATGTCATTGCATACATCAAACTTCCGATTACTCTTGCATATTCTAATTGTTCTATAGCTCCACCAGTATTAGTATATAATTGCATATTTGGATCAAATGGAGTGGACATAGGTTTAGAATCATATAGACTGAACCTTTTCAAAATTTTCTCAATGTAACGAGGATAGAAACCTTTTGGTTTCTTCAATACTTGAAGTATCTGTTCCAAATATAAGCATATCATCTACCTAAAGACATATAATTACACCTTTACCAGAATTAAACGGTCTATAGACACATTTATTAAATTCAAATATCCTAAAACCATTAGATATAATAGTTTTATCAAACTTTTCATGCCATTGTTTTGGTGCTTGTTTAAGATTGTAAGGTGATTTGATAAGTTTACATACTTTATGTTCTTGTCCAGGAATCACAAAACCTTCTAGTTGAGATATATATATCTTCGTCAAGTTCACCATTTAAAATTCTGTCTTGATGTCCATTTGATGAATTTAAAAATTATAGATAGAAGCTAATGCAATTAAAGTTCTAATAGTTGAAATTCTAACCACTGGGGCATATGTATCAAAATAATTTAATCCTTCTTTCTGTGTAAATCCTTTAGCAACTAATCTAGCTTTAAACTTTTCAATTTTTCAATCTTCCTTTAACATTTTCATGAATATCCATTTACATCCTATTGGTTTAGAACCAGGAGGTAGATCTACTAGTTTCCATGTTTTATTTCCCATAATATAATCCATTTCATCATTTATGGCTTCTTTCCAAAATGACGAATCTTGAGATTTCATTGCTTCACTATATGCTAAAGGATCAGATTCTATGCTTGTAGAAATCATTAATTGACGATCAACATTATCTCTAGATCCTTCAACTAAATATACAATGAAATCTGGTCCAAAAGATTTTTCTTTCTTCTTCATTTTCTTCTCATTAGAGGACCACCAATTTTGTCGATATTTAAGTCAGTGTTTTATGTAGGTTCAATAGTAGGTTCATTAAACTCCACCATTTCACCAATAGGTGTACTAACCTCTACCGTTTCATGAATCGATTTATTTTGAACAAATGTAAATCTATTCTCATAAAACACTGCATCCCTTGATTCTGTTAATGTATTTACCTCAATAGAGCTATTAAATTCTATTATAAGAAACCTATATCCTTTGCTATGTTGAGCATATCCGAAGAATATGCACTTGATAGTGTTTTGTCCTAATTTCTGAATTTTTGGTTCAGGTAATCAGACAATAGCTCTACATTCCCAAACTCGATAATAATCAAGGTTTGCTTTCTTTTCTTCCAAAGTTCATAAGGAGTAACTTTAATTTTCTTTTGAGGTATTCTATTTTAAATATAACATGCGGTTAGTAAAGCTTCACCTCGGAAACTAGTATTAAGTCCAGAATTACGCAACATCGCATTTACCATTTTGGTAAGAGTTCTATTTTTCCTTTTAGCTACTCCACTATGTTGTGGACTGTAAGCAATAGGTATTTCATGTATAATTCCTACTAATTCACAATATTCTAGAAATTGATACTCGCCACCTCTATCAGACCTAATTGTTTTTATTTTAACATCACATTGGTTTTCTACTTCAGTTTTGTAAGTAATAAATGACTTCAACACTTCATTTTTAGCATGCATGAGGTAAACATAACAATATTTAGAGTAATCATCTATAAATGTAACAAAATATTTATTTCCACCTCTAGTAGCAGTATTATGCATATCACATACATCACTATGAATAAGTTGTAACAATTTAGTTGCACTTTCTGCTTTAAAAGGAAATGGTTTCCTAGTGATCTTAGTTAATGAACATATTCTACACTTATGTAGCATGTCACTTTTATGTTCAGGAATCAAATTTAAAGATATCATATCATGCATGCGTTTATTATTAACATGTCCTAATCTATTGTGCTATAAGCAGAATTAATACTTTTATTAATATCAACATTTAGTTTACCATCACACATGTACCCTTTTCCCACAAACACACCGCCTTTGGTCAATACATATTTGTTTGAATCAAAGACTTGTTTGAAACCAAACTTATTAAGAAGACTTCCTGAAACAAGGTTCTTCCTAATTTCAGGTACATAATATACATTATTTAATGTCATAACCTTTTCGGATGTGAATTCCAAATCCACAATCCTTTTCCCTTTGACCGCTACCTTTGTTGAATTTCCCATATATTTAAGGGTAATCTTCATCTTTAGCCGGTTCTAGTTTCTTGAATTGATTCTTGTCAATGCAGACATGCTTAGTAGTGCCATAATCAATCCACCAAGAGTTGTCTTATTCAATCATATTCACTTCTGATACGACTGCTGCAAACTTTTCTTTTTCAGATTGATGCTTCTTTTTCCAGAAGCGACAATCCCTTTTGAAATGTCCTGGTTTACCACAAAAGTAGCAACCATTTTTTTCCTTTCTTGTTCTACGGATTTTTGTTGTTATACCCTTTCCTATTTTATTAGAAGAGTTATTCAAGGCATTATATGCTTGTTTTTCTTCCACCATATGGATCTTTGACGTATCAACAACTGTTGCATCTTTCTGCCTCGGTTGTTGTTCAACCTGCAAATATTATGCAAGGCTGTCTAGACTCATATCCTCCCTCTTATGTTTTAATAGTTTCCTTTGATCTTTCCAAGAGGGAGGTAATTTTTCTATTATTAATGAGACCTTAATCTCTTATGTAACAACCCTCATTTTACATATCGGAGGATCGTAAAATATTTTTTATTTAATTCCTGAGGGTTGGATCATTATCATATTTTGATATGTTGGTTATGGGGATGTGAGACATATCCATAATTTTTACCAATTTTACTTTTGACCATTTTTCCCTGACCAGTTTTGTATAGGGTACAACTTGCGACTGGGATCGAATCAGGTGCTGAGGTCAATTTCATTAGAAAGGAAATGGTGTTGTCAATTTCGTAGAGTGGTCAGACTAAAGATTTGGTTCAGCGATTTTGGAGGAATCACTGTTTTTGTGTTTCACAATTTCTGTTCAAGTTTTGTGAGCCATTGATGGGCTGATTTGATAAGGCCCATTAGTGGGCTGGTGGGACGCTATAAATAGGGAGTTAGAGACATGGAGAGAGGGTTACTTTTCTTCATTCTCTCATTTGGTTGACCTCGTGATCCTCCTTGCTCGATCAACTACACCTTTCCACCATTAAAATTCTAGATCAAAATGTGAAGATTAAAGATTAACATCAATCGAAGCTAGATCTACATCAAATGGAGAGTGATCGCATCAAATCGAGAGGTTTGAAGGTTGTTCCTCGCTGTTCGAGTTCGTGATTCATCATTTTTAAGCTAGATTGAAGATCGGTGAGTGATAAACATCTCTCACACGGATTCAATCAATTATATGGGTTGTTTGATCTTAATTTCATCATTATAAGTTGTTTTCACCAAATTCTATGTCATGGTAAGTATATTTTCAATTTAATCACCATAGGATCTAATCTAGCAACTTAAATCGGTAAATTTTCATGTTAATTCATATGTTTTTGAAAGTTTAGATCCATTGTTTAGTTTATGCATTGATTTATCATGATTTGGTGAGTTTTATATGATTATTGATGAAAATTTGTTATTTTGATGTTGTTGATGATTTCATAAAGTGCTTATGGCTGAATTTGATGATTTGGACGAGTTATTTGAATCGATGTTAATTTTTGGCGATGATTTGATCAAGTTTGAAGCTATTTTGGTCGGATCTGGAGTCAGGTAGTTTTGGAGTTAGGTCGTGTGTCGTGTTCTGCAAGAAGTGGACGTGGATTGTTCGAGCATGGTGTTTGGATGATTTTAGGTCATGATGGCTTAAGTCGTTCAATGGCCTAAGGTGTTGGATCGTGTAAAGCATGTCTGATGCAAAGAAGAGGCGGATCGGTCGAGGCTCCGTGAAAGTGAAGCAAACCAGGTTGTGGGTTGTTGGAACCTAGGTCAGGTTGGAGGAAGGTGGGTCGGTTCAAATGTGTGGCTTCAGGTCAGCTAATGTGGATGGCTTCAGGTCGTGGAGCTTCAGGGAGAAGCAGATCGTTCAACATTAATAAATGTTAGGTCGTTAACGACCTGGAAATGTCAGACCGTTGGGAACCTGGGTGAGTTAGGTCATGGAACGACCTAAGTAGTTAGGTCGTGGGTGTATGATTCGGAACGCAGGAAGTCAGTCAGCCGAAACTAGAAGAGTTAGGTTATAGGTTATGGTTCGAGTGCGACCTAAGGGGAACACATAATTATGCAGGACCATTATTTGATATTATTTTGGTTCGGAAATGGTTGTGGCTTCGAAGCATATTCAAGTGGGAATGTTCGAAGTGATGTGATATGTTAGTTGATCGTCGTAATGCAATGAATGTAAAAATGACTCAAGGTTGTGAGTTCGTCGATAATGGTTGCTTAAGAAGGCGCTGAGATTGTGAATAGTCGTCAGGATGGGTGACTAGAGATAATAAAGGCCGAGAGATTATTGTTGTCATAGGTTCTAGCGGAATCAAAGCAAGGTACAATAGGAGCACCCAAACGACTAGATGTGGTTGGTCGAGTACCCTGGGCAGTCATGATGGGACTAGAGATATGTGATGGCCGCCCCGTACCATCACACATTTCCCCAGAAATGCGCTGTGCCAATGCTCGACTAGCATGGGACGCTCGTCAAAAGGGTTGAAACGATGAATTACCAAAGATCATGTAGTATATCTCACAACACATGGAATAAAATGCTATAATAACATAACTTGATATAAAATAGGTGAGACACGATATAAGCTGAAAACTTAAACCATATCCATTAGAGTAGAGGAATCCAATATATAGCTTCACATCCAATTATTACAACTATAAAATACTGTCCCTAAAAGGAAATATAAGAGGTACACTACTAATGCCCAAAGCAGTGACCAACAACAACACAGGGAGAATATACATATAGTACATGGAAGCCTCCTGCTCGTCTCCGGACAGCTACTCGTGCATAACCACCTAACATGCCTCTAGTCTGCTTGTTTAGGAGTACCCAGAGTAATAAGAAGATACATAAAACTCTTGGTCAGATGAAAGTCTGGTGTGAGCGATAGCAGACTTTACATACCGCTCTGGCTCTAGTTCGTCTACATGCCCTCTCTCTCAATGATGAACCAAAGTTATAGATATCGATAACTCCTTTGCACACGTCCCGTAGCAAAGCCCAACTCTTGAAGTTAACTCATTGGTTCCCATCTGGATCCTGAGCGATAACTTTCCGCTTGTACTTCCTTTGCATCTCGGGTTTTGGTCGAATTGGAGTTGATCTTTAGAAGAGTTCACGGTCGTCGTCATGTGGTAGAAGCTCAAATCCAGTTCGGTTCGGGCTCACCACCATGACTCGGTTCGTGGTCATCACTGGCTCGTGGTCACTATAAGGGTTTTGCTCACCATGGGGTCGTGGTCACCATAAGAGTCGTTGTCACCATAAGGGTCGTGGTTACCATAGGGGCCGTGTCAATAGGGGTCGTGACCATGGGGGTTGTGGCCATAGGGGTCGTGACCATGGGTTCGTGACCATGGGGGTTGTGACCATAGGGTCGTGACCGCCTTAGGGGTCTCCATCACGAATCGAAACCCTACAGTATTCCAGCAAGCCAATTTCGCCAAACGGTGGTGTTTTCAACCATTCCAACTTTCCTGTGCAATCATAAAACATACCACATAGCAGTAGTTACATGTAGAATCAACCAAAAACATCAAAACAATGATTTCATATGTTAATTTAGATCAAACATACCCAAATCCATGATTTTTCCCCTAATCCCCTAAATTCTAGAATTAACAAAATAAATCCAAATCAACCTAATTTCATATATGTGACATAAAATATGATTTTAGAATTTATGCATATTTTCCCAGAATTTTTGGATGTATAATTTCGCTAATTATCACTAATCATCCTTAATTAGCACTAATTTGTGTATAAACATGCAAATCACTCACCTTAGCCAATAATTAATGGTAGATCTAATTTTTTTTTACTGGTTTGGCTTCGATTCCAATGTGGTGCAATAGTTGTACCTCGAATTTGGTGTTAATCCGGCTTGATTTGATGTAGATTTGATTAATTAATGACTAGAAAGTGATTAGAGAGAGATTTAGAAGATGGAAGCCATGATTAGGATTTTAGAAAGGTTTGTGGTGGCTAGAAAAATGAAAGGAGATGATTCTCCAACTCCTTTCAGCCTTCCCATATGGGCTTAGCTGTTAATCACTTAATTAAGCCCAAGTAAGTTGTTTTTCCATCTTTCAAATCTTATTTCAGCCATATCTCCCAAACGGTAAGTCCGTTTGATTAATATGACCACTCTAAGGAATGGGAAACCATCATCCAAATCTAATGGAAGTGCTTTTAGGTTGAAACCCCTTACCAATCAAAATTTATGGGCGAAGCAAGATTCGCCAGGGGCAAAATGGTCATTTTAAAATCCAGCAAAAATCGTGAATGTGGGAAATGACCCCAATAGTCATTTCCTAAAGTTACACGACTATATGACTTCGTATGAAGATAAAAAAATATTCTATGATCCTCCGATACATAGAATACAGGTCGTTACATTTTTTCCCCTTAAGAAATTCTGCCCTCGAAATTCATTAACCAAGAAAACATACAGTAGTGTCCCGCATTCCTATCAACCATTTATAAACAATCAAACATATATAATTAACACTACAAGCTTGTCCTAGCATGCAGTTTACTAACAAGGGAATAAATATATCGCAATTAAAATCTTACCAGGTAAAGAGCTCTGGATACCACTTCCTTTTGTTCTCCTCAGTTTCCCAAGTACAATCATTCTCATTATCACCACACTGGACCTTAACCAGTTTCACCGTCTTCCTTCGAAGTTGTTTCATATCGTGTCTGATAATACGAATCGTTTTGTGACTTCCAACTACCTTGGATTCTACCTCGATATCATCCAACTGATTAGGTGAAATAGTTATACCAGAATCATATATGAACTTCCTTAATTGAGAAACATGAAATACGTTGTGCACTCCCGCCATCTTGTCAAGTAATCCAACTTTATATGCTAAATTCCCAACTCGTTCGAGAACTGAAAACGGGCCAACAAACCTTAATGCTAACTTACCTCTCCTACCAAATCGAATCACACTCTTCAATAGAGAAATCTTGACGAATACCAAGTCGCTAACGGAGAATTTCAAATCTCTTCGTCTTTTATCAGCATAACTCTTCTGCCTATATTGAGCAGCCTTCATTCGCTATTGAATAAGCTTGATCTTATCTGAAGCTTCTCTTATTACATCTGGCCCAAGCACAAATTTCTCACTGGTTTCCAACCAACATGAAAGTGAGTTGTACGGTCTTCCGTAAAAAGTTTCAAATGGAGCCATACCAATACTGGACTGATAACTATTACTATATGTGAACTCAACCAGATGCAAACGGTCATCCCATGATCCCCCAAAATCCAACATACAAGCTCTCAAAAGATCCTCTAATACACGATTCACCCTCTCTGTTTGACTGTTTGTTTGAGGATGGTACGTGGTGCTGAGATGTAATTTTGACCCTAAGGCCTCTTGTAAGCTCTTCCAAAACCCACTAGTAAATAATGGATCTCGGTCACTCACAACACCCTTAGGTATTCCATGAAATCTCACTACCCACTTCATATATAGTTCCGCTAACTTAGCTATCGTTTTATTCGACTTAACCAGTATAAACCTTGCACTCTTGGTCAATCGATCCACAATCACCCAAATACTATCATGACCCAATCTAGTCCTTGGTAAACCATCGATAAAATCCAATGATACTTGTTCCCATTTCCATTCGGGAATTTCTAACGGTTGTAACAAACCACTAGGCTTCTTTTGCGCGGCTTTAACTAACTGGTAGTTCATGCACTTGGTTATAAACTTTCCAACATCTCTCTTTATTCCTTCCTAGTAGCAGGTCTGCTTCATGTCTCGATACATTTTGTTAGTATCGGGATGTATAGTCTGTTTCGAGTGATGACACTCTCTAAGCACTTCATCTCTCAGTCCATTAACGTTGGGTACAACTAGTCTCCCATTCTTTCTAAGCCATCCTTCTCGATCAAGTCCATACTTATTCATCCCCTCTGCGTCGATACCCATCTCTACCATGGAGATGATTTCCAGTAGGTTAGGATCATCCATCTGACTGGAACCAATCCTCTCAATTAGAGTCGGTCTAATCGTCAAACTTGCTAACATATCTGGATCCAATTCGCACTTAGGTCTGAAATCATATCCCATGATATACTCCAGTTGCTTCCATTCTAGAAACATAGCCCCCAAATTGGCATATCTCCTACTACATGCATCGACTATTTCATTGCCCTTCCCGAGTGTGTATGCAATATTGAAACCATATGAATCCAAGAAATCTAACCATCTCTGCTGATGAAGATTTAAATCATTTTGAGAGAAAAGATACTTTAATGACTTATAATTGGTAAACAACTTGAATCTTTCTCCCAAGAGATAGTGTCTCCACATCTTTAATGCAAACACGATCGCTGCCAATTCCAAATCATGGATAGGATATCTTTTCTCATGTGGTTTCAGCTGCCGACTAGCATAAGCCACAACCTTATCCCTTGCATCAGTACGACACCTAGGACGGTACCACATGCATCCATGTATATCGTCATCTCTTCGTTCCCTTTAAGAATAACTAACACTGGTGCACACGTTAGCTTCTCCTTTAGACTCTTAAATGCATTCTTACACCTTTCCTCCCAATCAAAAGCTTTATTCTTCTTGGTCAACTGAGTTAACGATGTCGCTATCTTGAAGATGTCTTGAATAAACTTACGATAATATCCAGCTAATCCTAAGAAACTTCTCACGTCTGTTGCATTCTTGGGCGTAGACCAATCTTGCACCATAGCCACCTTCATAGGGTCAACAACAATACCATTCTCTGAAACAACATGTCCCAAGAATCTCACTTCCCTCCTCAAGAAGTGACACTTAGAAAATTTCGCTTTCTATTGGTTTTCCTAAACACCTCCATCACTACCCTCAAATGTTCCTTGTCTTCTTCCTCTGTCCTTAAGTAAACCAAGATATCATCCACAAACACAAGAACAAACTTATTTAATTGATCTCTAAAAACCCTTTTCTTAAGATCCACAAAATATGCGGGTGCATTGGTCAACCCTAATGGCATGATCAACCACTCATAGAATCCAGACGACGTCCGAAATGTCGTTTTAGGTATAATCTCAACTGCTACTCGGAACTGATGAAATCCTATCATGAGATCCAACTGGGAGAACACTCTAGCTCCATTTAGTTGATCAAACAAATCATCTATCCGTGGAAGAGGATACTTATTCTTCCTGGTCACCTTGTTCAACTCGCAGTAGTCCACACATAAATGAAGGGAACCACCGGCCTTAATAGCAAATACAACTGGTGCTCCCCACTTGGAAATACTTCTTCAGATAAATCCCTTCTTAAAAAGATCGCCTACTTGCGCTTCGAGCTATCGCTGCTCCTTTGGCGCCGTACGACGAAGAGGCATCACTATAGATCTGTCATCTTTCACTATATCAATCCGAAACTTGATCCCTTGTTGTGGTGGAAGTCCGCCACTTCCTCAAAGATGTCTGGGTACTCGCCAGCAATAGTTATATCTGATAACTCATCATGCGGGATGTCGAGGGAATTTAGAAAACTATCCATCGCCCCATAACTAGGTAGGAAACCCAATACCATGCTCCGCCCATCATCCTCTCTAATGGTCAAACCCCTCACAGTCTACCACCATCTCATACCTTTGGAGCTAATCGACTCCCAAGATAATGCCAAACTCAGTAAAGCCCAAAACAAAGCAATCACAAGCAAACATACATCCATGACTCGATAAGACCAAATTATGATAAATCATACAAAGGCTACTCGAACCACCGATTGGGTTCATCACAACTAAAGGTCTATCGATAATCTCGGGTTCCAATTCCAATCTATCTACCAGATCACTAGATACGAAGGAATTGGAAGTCCCAGTATCAAACAATACTCGTATAGGAACATCATAAATAGAAAGCATACCTTGAATAACGACACCCTTTACTTTCTCCGCCGCAGTTGGGGCATTCGACGAAGAAGGAACAACATTGATGGCATATGCTTTCATGATCTGCTTCTCCTTAGGGGGTTGTGAGCATTTATTCTTGAAATGTCCCACTTGGTCACAGCTGAAGCACTTCTTCTTCCCTGGCTTCGCTCGATAATCTTTGATATAGTGGTCCTTCTTGCCGCAGCTAAAGCACTCGATATCTTTCATACTCTTCTTTTTTTGATCATCCTTGGTTTAGTTCTATTTTCTCTTATTCTGGAAATTCTTCTTGCCTTCTCCGCTTGTTTGTAGTTTTGGCTCCTCTGCAGATTCAATAGCAACCTCGGTCTTCGACTTAGGGTAAAGGCTCTGTGATCTCAATGCCTTTCCCACAATAGATTCGAAGGTCTCATCGATATGGTTTATAAGTCTTTCCTCCAAGCACTCATCTAGGCCAGTTATGAACTTCTCCTTCTTCTTCTAAGTAGTATCGATAAGAGAAAATCCGTATTTTGATAGAGTATTGAATTCAGCAATATATTCTGAGACTGCCCTACCATTCCGCTTAAGCTCCAAAAACTACCTGAAAAATTCTAATTTATGTGCAGTTGGAATAAACTTGTCACTTAAGCGAGTCTTAAACCGATTCCACGTAATTTGTTCATCGGGAGTAGCCGCTTTAATAACATTCCACCAATTCATTGCTCGTCCTTGAAGCTAACACGATGCTAGTTTTCTCTTCATTGCATCATCGATCCCCAAATCCTCGAAGATGCGCTCGCAAATATCAAGCCAATCCTGAAACTCTGTAGCCGATTCTGTTATGTGGAACGGATTCCCACTAAGACTAGTATAATCCTTGTTAAGCTTGGAGAAATCGGCTCTAGGCGCCTGCACTACTGCACCACCACCGTTAGCAGCATTAGGAACTTCTCCCTGAGCATCCATAAGCCTCTCTCGCCTGAAGGCAGTAAACATCGTCCTCATATCATGGACAATCCCATTGTTGGCCCCTGAACCTGCTCCCTCTTCAATTCTCAATGCGATGTTCCTCACCGTACTCCTCATATTTCGACTCATCATTCAATCTATAAAGAGAAAACGATAACTGTCTCCTTAGTGGTGCTAGTGCAGTGCGACTTCGTCCTTAGATATACTAATAGTATATATATAGTTTTGAAAACCAAAATATCACAAGTACGCACTCTCATATACGTGTACTATCTCTCCCTGATATCTTCCCCTAGGTTAAACTATGCAACCTTGGCTCTGATACCAAGTCTGACGGGCGCCCTGTACCATCAGACATTTCCCCCTAATTGCGTTGCGCCAATGCCCGACTAGCACGGGATGATCTTTAAAAGGGTTGAAACGATGAATTACCAAAGATCCTGTAGTATATCTCACAGCACATGGAATATAATATAATAATAACATAACTTGATATAAAACAGGCAAGACAGTATGTAAGCTAAAAACTAAACCGTATCCATCAGAGTAGAGGAATCCAAAATACAGCTTCACATCCAACTATTACAACTTTAAAATACTGTCTCTAAGAGGAAATAAAAAGAGGTACACTACTAATGCCCAAAGCAGTGACCAACAACAATACAGGGAGAATATATGTATAGTACGTGACATCCTTCTGCTTGTCTCCGGACAGCTACTCGTGCATAACACCTAACCTGCCTCTAGTCTGCTCGTTTAGGAGCACCAAGAGTAATAAGAAGAGACATAAAACTCTGGGTTAGACGAAAGTCTAGTGCGAGCGGTAGAAATTCTATATAACAAAATAAAGCAATAACAGGTATAAATAATCATACCTGACCTGGACCTGCAACCAAAGAGTTAGCACAACAAGATGTACAATACTCTAAGGTAACACTAACATAGAGTGTAAAATGGAAGTGTGCGTGTCATGGTGATAACAAACATTAAACATAGCAATCATCCTTATATCTCTCAATTAGTGCGTAAAGCATACGATATCCACCGCTTTGATCACCAAATTCATTGGGCCCATGACGAGTCCACATCGCCTTGGACTTCGTACAGCTATTGATATGACCACACCGCCTTGGTCTATAGTCAATAACCCTACCCAGTCCACACCTCCCTGGCTCTGGGGTACGAGCCAGCCAGTCCACATCGCCCTGGCTCTGGTTCATTTACATGCCCTCTCTCTTAATGGTGAACCAAAGTTATAGATATTGATAACTCCTTTGCACACGTCCCGCAGCAAAGCCCAACTCTTGAAGTTAACTCGTTGGTTCCCATCTAGATCCTGAGCGATAACTTTCCACTTGGACTTCCTTTGCATCTCGGATTTTGGTCCAATTGGAGTTGATCTTTAGAAGACTTCACAATCGTCGTCACGTGGTAGAAGCTCAAATACAGTTCGGTTCGGGGTCACCACCATGGCTCGGTTTGTGGTCATCATCGGCTCATGGTCACCATAAGGGTCGTGGTCACCATAGGGGCCGTGGTCACCATAAGGGCCGTGGCCATGGGGACCGTGACCATTGGGACCGTGACCATGGGGGTCGTAACAATGGGGGTCGTGACCATGAGGGCCATGACCATGGGGGTCGTGACTATAGGGGTTGTGACCACCCTGGGGGTCACCATCACGAACTAAAACCCTGTAGTCTTCCAGCAAGCTAATTTTGCCAAACGACAGCGTTTTCAATTCCAACGTTGCTATGCAATCATAAAACATACCAAATGGCAGTAGTAACATGTAGAATCAACCAAAAACATCAAAACAATGATTTCATATGTTAATTTAGATCAAACATACCCAAATCCATGATTTTCCCTCTTAATCCCCTAAATTCCGGAATTAAGAAAATTAATCCAAATCAACCCAATTTCATATATGTGACATAAAATATGATTTTAGAATTTATGCATATTTTTCTATAATTTTGGATGTATAATTTCGCTAATGATCACTAATCACCCCTAATTAGTGTATAAACATGCAAATCACTCACCTTAGCCAATAATTAATGGTAGATCTGAAATTTTTACTGATTTGGCTCGGATTCCAATGTGGTGCAACAGCTCTACCTTGAATTTGGTGTTAATCCGGCTTGATTTGATGTAGATTTGATTAATTAGTGACTAGAAAGTGATTAGAGAAAGATTTAGAAGATGGAAGCCATGATTAGGGTTTGAGAAAGGTTTATGGCGGCTAGAAAAATGAAAGGAGATTATTCTCCAACTCCTTTCAGCCTTTCCATAACCCTAATCCTGAATTGGGTTATGGGCCTTGCTCCTAATCACTTAATTAAGCCTAGTTAGGTTGTTTTTCCATCTTTCAAATCTTATTTCAGCCATATCTCCCAAACGGTAAGTCCGTTTGATTAATGTGACTACTCTACGGAATGGGAAACCATGATCCAAATCCATGGAAGTAGTTTCAGGTCAAAACTCCTTACCAATCAAAATTTATGGGTGAAACAAGATTCGCCAAGGGCAAAATAGTTATTTTAAAATCCAGCAAAAATTGTGAATGTGGGAAATGACCCCAATAGTGGTTTTCCAAAATTACATAACTATATGACTTCATATGAAGATAAAACAAATATTCTATGGTCCTACGATATGTAGAATACAGGGTGTTATGAGATACGAGTCACGATGGAGTTTGGCGTTTTGCTAGAACCGGGGTTTACTATAAGCTCTTGACGGACGACAAGGTGTTGAGCCGATCATACGGTTAACGATGGTTTCAAAGCAGGATTGGCAGTGATAGCCAGAGTCATGGATGATGATTGCCTATTTGTATCGTCTTATGTAGATTATTCAATGTCGAAGGAGATAACTCTTTGGTGCTTGTCTTATATTGGTTTAGGCCTATGGGGCTTGTGCTTGTGGGATGTCAATGTCGATTAGAATGGTCTATGCTTGATAACTAATTGCCATGAATGTACTGTTGTTTCTTCTTAGGTGTTTGTAAAGGCTATCACTGTCGGATGTATGGAAGATAGGTATGGGTTCTTCTCTGTTGATGTTGGTAGATTAGTTGATTAATCTACCTATTGAAGATGTTAGATAACCATTTTATTACTCACTAAGACTGTTGTCTGACTCAGGATTTTATGTTTCCCTCTAATTACCTTGGGTTGTTCATCCGGTTTTCGATGGGCAGACAGAGTAGCAGGTTACAAGTATCAAAACTTAGTGAGTCGAGGATGCAGAGTGATAACGAACAGGAGGCTTGTGTATCAGTTTTCTACTATCTAGTATTGCATGTTTCCACTATTATGATTGGTGTTATCTCTGAGTGTTGTAGTGAGACGAATTTGTACCGACACTTATGTTGTAATCCAAGGATGTATGGATATTCTTTCTAGTTGTTATGAAAATACAAGTTTTGCATAGATATGCTTCACTATTATAGCCTGTTGTATATGTTCTATTATATTTTATCTTGCGTTATGAGTTATACAACAGGTTTCGCTTATATCTTCCTATCCGATGATCGTCCACAGCTGTCTTACACGTATTTCAACACACTATTTCCTTTATTAAGTGCTAGAGTTATGGGAGGTTGTCACATCTTCATCCATGTTTAAGTTATGTTGACTAAATTGATTAAGTATGTGCATGATATTATTGAATTGCTCTACCACAGATCGGTCATCGGTCATCTTATAATTAAAAAAATTTATGGTAAGAAATTTCATCTTATAATTAAAAAAATTTATGGTAAGAAATTTTTAACTAGTTGCGTCTTCTATAATATACTTTGCTTCTAATGAATCCCAGACGTCTTTTGTAGTGGGCTTGTGTAGTAAATATTGAAGAGTGCATCATCATGGCGTTGCAAATATGGCCCTTGAAAATATACTCATCTTGTTCCCATTTGATCCTTTCCTGTATCTGCGCAATGGTTTCGTCTTGTTTCTCCGCTGGCTTTGGCGCAGGTAGAACATAAACAACTTTAATTCTAGCTAATAGAAAATGCATCTTTTTCTGCCATCGTAGATAATTAACACCATCAAACCTCTCCAGTTTTTTAAAATTAGCAACAAATTCCTTAAGACTATTTGGAGCCATTGCACAAATACTATTTTAGATTATTGGTTGAATTTTCGCTGCTGTAGATTATGATGAAAAAATCTCCAAGGCATGATGTGGTGATCGCTACCATAAAACAGTATTGTCCCCTTTAATTTGGTGCAAGAGTAATGGTAAATTTGTTTGAAGATACAATGGAGCAGATACAAAAGTTATCTTCAATCATCGTGTTTGCACAGGCACAGTGATCCTCGATATAGAAATAATATGCTACAGTGATAAGAGATCAGAGTTCCAGCCTGCATGAACCAGAAATTGTTTGCTTTATATAAGAAAACAGTAGAGCATGCGAGAGGAAGAAGATGGATAAAGAAATTCGTCTATTTCAAAAACTGGAGAGCAGTCAGTTTTATAGCAGCAAGGAGATGCGACAGCGTCCGTTCAAATGAATGGTCACATCTATTTATTCAAACGGCAGTGTCCATTTGAATTAGAATGGGCACCTCCTGTCATTTATTACATGGACCAGTTTGACTAGTCCAAATACCACCAATCGACCGATAAGGGTATAAAACTGCATCAACAACCAGTTTTCAAATACCACTAGTTGAATGGTCCAAATACCACCAGTCGACTGTTCATGATTTAAAAATCTGGGCTAAAAAACCCTATTGCACTGTGGTCCAAAATTATGAGTTTGGCCCAAGCCCATACACAACACGGCTCATCTCGACATGGAACGGTCGGCCGGTTAGACGAACGGTGGCGGCGCACGCATGTTGTTTATGCATGCTCTCCCTCCTCACAACAAAGCAAACATGTGGGATCCCCAATGCCCCAACATAATTCCAAGAAAGCCCCTTAAGTACCTTGAAACATTTTTCAATTCTTATGATGTGGGACTTGTTTTCCTTATTTTATTTCAAATTTCTTCCAACATAAATTTCCATAACCAAAAAAAAAAAAAAAAGTTGATTGCACAATTAAATTCCTACCAACTGTTTATATCTAGAAGTGAATTGTAAAAGCTCAACCAAAGTATAAAAAAACCAAAGAAACCTCCGCATTACTAAAAACTTTTCAGCTTAATAGGTATGTCTATATGTAAGACGAATACCCAAATATAATGAGTAAAATTTTAAAATAAAATAAAAAATAGTGTATGTTTGTTTCAAATCGAATGATTGTTTAAGTTTGTACACTTGTACTTTTCAACCAAACTCAAATCTCCATAAACCAAGTTTCCATTTCTTTTGAAAATCGTTAAATTGCTTATTTTTTGCACAAATCTTTTATTAATGTCATTTAAGGTAATATTCTTAATCTATCTAGTTTACTAACAAAATATACAATTGATTCAATTGAGCATCAGTTAGTGAAATTATTCGCATTACATACTTTCAACAATAAAAATAAATAAACCATTATGTAACGTTTTACTAAAAGAAAAACATAATCGAGTAAAATTCCAATCACTATACACATATACATATATGTGAGTATGCTTGCATGTACAAGTTATTGCAAAGATTCATTCATTGGGTATTTAATTCATAGTAAGTCATACATGTGTTTATATGGGAAAATCTATTTAGACACAATATTTTGACATAATTGAGCACCTGCGAATTCCACTCTTCCATATAAAGACAAAGAGATCCAACGGTCAGGACTTTGTGTGTGTGTATGCATGTCTCTCTCTGTGTGTGTGTGTGTATATATATATATAAAGAGAGAGAGAGAGACGCACGAATACACTAAGACTGTATTAATAATACGTAAAAAAATCATCACAACATAGTTAAAGCTTCAAATAGTTCATTACACATGCATCAGTGGATAAAATAAACATATAACCTTCTCTAGTGAGTGCAACAAAATGAATCGACTAAGTGAACGGTAGAACTATTATCCAATAAAGGTGCTTGAATTATTATCCAATGTTCATAATTCATTTCAAATGCTCATTCTTAGGAAAATAAACTAAAAAGAGGAAAGGAAAATAACTTTAAAAAAATCATTGTTAATTCAATTTTTTGAATAAAATATTCAAATTTTTATGTATATTTCAAGATAGTGTTGGGGATTGATTGTCCTCAAGAACACGTGTGCATGTGCTCATATACGATGGGTAAATATAATTTTTTTAATTTCAAAATAGACAAATATATATAACCAAAAGGGAGAAAATAATCATTCTCTAGTGGCTCACAGAAATCTAACATCAGCACCACAAACGCCACCGATACAATCATACCCAAAATATCCAAAATGGCTATATAATAATCTCACTCAACCAAAAAAACCAGATGTTGCGAAGGAAAAACCTGGAGCAACCACCACAAGAAGCAAAGGGAACCAAAAAAACCCCACCAGAAGACCTAGAGCAAAGGAAAATTGCAGCAAGTCCAGCAATCAACACCAACGACCAACAGAGAAAAACACCCGGGACCCATACAACGGATACTTTAAACTCCTGTCCTAGAACCAAATCTCGCACAACAACCTGGTGAAAATCCAGAGCCTCCCAAATCCATCCTCGGGACCTGAAGAAAAAAAACCACAACCTCACCTGACATCCTCACGAGGAAAATTCCTATGGGTGATAGAAAAAGCGCTAGCCAACGCCAATGATTGGGTTTGAAGGCTTCCCACGAAAGGATGACCTCTAAATGACTAGAAGACATTGTTCTTAATTTTGCGAATGATGGAAGATGATATCATATAGGATTCGTCGAAAATTGCTGTATTTTGTGCACACCAAAAATGCCAGCAGATGACACTCAGAATAAGGCAAAGAAAGATCGACCGAAGGTCCTTACCGGACCTCCCATCCCACCAATCTTGAAGCAAGAGAATCATAGAGGAAGCGACCCCCTCATACCAAACAATGCCCCAAATAAAGACCAAACAGCAAGAGCACATTCACATACAAAAATAAATGTGCAGAAGATTCCATAGCCCTGGACTTGCATCATCATTTGCACCTAGACACCAATGGGATATCGATCCTCATGAGGTTAACATCACATGGGACCCCCTCATGCAGAATTTCCATATAAGGATGAAAAACTTGGGAGGCATCCAACTGTTCCAAATGAAATAAAACACTGCAATTCTAGGCATTGGAGTTCTTGTCGAATTCCATACACCTTTGAGAGAGAAAGGAGCCCTATTCCATTCGAATCCCCTATTATGGGAATCAGGAAAAGCCTTTACCGATTGCGTTGGTTTCCACGTCTCACTAACGTAAGACGGAGTCCCAGAGAAATCAGACACCAAAAGGCGACGATACTTAACATGAAGAAACGACGCCCATGGGGAGTCGACAAATATAATTTGAGTTTACGTAGAACTATTATAAACTTGCTATCAAAGACGACTTACTTATGTGGGTTGCCCTAGGCAAACTGATCATGCAACAACAAATTTTTCTAGGGTAGGTGGAAAAGTTGCAAAATTGTCCATGCTAAGAGTCGAACAACATACTCCAACATTTTCATTCCCACAAACGACCACCATACCAAAGCTTCCTTTTCAAATTGGATATACAACATCCTTTTGTAAACTAAACATTTTGTTTACCCTCATCCACCCCTTCCTCCACATTGCCCTCCACACTGGGGGTTGCCCTATAAGGTCGTTTGCCAGGACTTGCCCTAAAATCAGGCTTGCCTACTATTATATAAAACATGTATTGCATTGAATACATAATGAGAAACAACAGAAATATAAGCCAAGTTGGAAGTGTGAGAAAAGTTTAAGGCATATCTGTCTTTTATAAGTAATATATTGTGATTAAACTCCTAATCCAGACATCTTACTTGTTAAAGCCTACAACGTGGAAATGGTTCAGATGGTATGACATTGTAATATTTTTAAAGAGAAACAACTATGTAACGACCCGAGGATTTTCGACTCCGAAAATCGACATAAATACGTTTACCGTATCTCATGCCGACCTTCCAACATCGAAAACACCAAAACGTTTATAGAAAGAAATTAGAGGGTGAAGTAAGAAAGAAAGAAAGTTAGAATATAAGAAGAAGGAGAAGGACCAACACAACATAGAGTCTCACATCACAGCGGAACAAAATATAATACAGAAATAAATCTTTATTGAGAGCTTTTAAAAATACTTACAATATCAGAGTACATCAACACCTCTGGACAATTATAATAATGTACCCCATAACAACACACGATGGAATACACATAACATATATATATAATACGTCTGAACTTCTCCAGCTCGTCTCTGGACTTTGCAGCATTCGATAACCTGGACCTATACAACCTGGTCTAACTCTAGCATTACAAACACCAGGTCAGTTCGGTGAATCAGAGTGAGAAAACTCACAAAATTTTAAGGGGAATCATCCAACTTGATTTTTAAAGTTTCAAAAATCTTTTCGAAAGAAAAGGATAATCATAAGACCAAATCCATACAGAAATACGGACGGTTTTTACCTTACGATAACCTAAAACTTCTTTGAAATCAATATCTTTTCTGATATTATAATAGTGTCTAAATACAAGTAAATATCAATCTAGCAGAACGCTTGCATCTCACGCTCCACATACATAGTATACAATCAAACTGCGGGTGCTTATTGGAGATTGGATTCTGACTATGACAAAGTATTGAACCACGTTGTTTTCTAAACGGATACTCTATTAAACTAGAAAACCGTTAACACAAAATATCATGATAATGTCGCAAGCGCACAACATACAATTATTAGTACGTGGCAGATACGAGTCGATCCGCAGGGAAAGAATTAATTCTAGATTTTACTCAATCAAATTGAACCAAATTCAAGTGAAGTTTTAACTAATAAAAGCTAAATGAAAACTATAAACTAAGTTGAGAGCTAAATATGAAATGAAAACAATTTAGAGGCAAATCAACTCTCACATTTATGTAAGTTATCAAAAATACAATTTATGATCTCCATTAAGTGATATAAATGCAATATTTAAACCACATATGATTCTCATGAAAATGGAACTAAAGCAAAACAATTCTATGTATGGCCTATGAATTATTAACTAAGACTATAGCCCATCAAATTTGTGTTCTTACTTTCATTTCAAAATCAATAACCACTTAGCAGATATTTATGTAACTTGTGTTTACATTGACTAAGCATAGCCTATTTTGTTGTCAACAAACATAGGCTATCAAAACCATTTGTATAAACTTACATCAACATTCACTAACATGAAGCACAACTTAGAAATCACAAATCATACAAATGTTGAAATTACATAAAGTTAGAGAGCATCATTTCCCCTAAATCAAGGGATTAGCCACTCATATGTGTTATCATATCAACACATGTAAGTTTCAACATTAGAAAATAAAGCAAAATGAAAGAAAAACTAAGTAGAACAAGAAGAGAACTAAACAGAACATAAAGTAAATCTAAGCTATGAACATAAAGTAAATGAACATGAAAGTAAATCTAAACTATGAACATGAATGTAATTCTAAGCTATGAACATGAAAGTAAAGAGCATAGAAATTAAATTGCATTAAAACAAAGAAGTTACATAAAGAAAATGGCTAAGTAGCCATGGAAATACAAGAGAGCTTGTGCTCCTCTCAACTTAACTAAATAAGGGATAAAAGAGAAGAGACTATTTACATCACATAAAGGGGTATAACCCAAAACCCTAATCACATTTGTTGGGAACTCCCCAAAATGCCCCTTCATAAAGCTTCTAATCTTCTCTTAGCCACAAATGAGTCATGTAGGATGCATGAAACCTTTTGTCTTATTCAATTAGTCTTTAATAAGAAGCTTAAAAGAGGGTAATTTGAGAGGTGGGGTCCTCCATAATCATGTATGAGAATTATTTCCTCCTCATTCCTTTATATGCATGCATTTGTGCTCCAAATCTTCATGTGTATGCTTTATTTATGCTCCAAAATTCCTATAAGAACAAATACAAAGAACAAGTAAAAGCAATCACAAATTAAAACACGAACAAGTGACCATTTTACACCTTAGGATGAATGCATGACAATTTGAGAATTTTAGGATTTTGGTTTAAAACATGTAAAAATAGCCAACTATGTTATTTATTTAATTAAAATAAAAAAAATTGAATATAAATGTGCACATTTATGTGCACATCAAATACCCCTACACTTATCTTTTTATTCGTCCTCGAATAAACAAATAAAACTAGGATAAATTCGTTTCCGTAGGGAGCACGATTGCATTGAGCGTATGCAACAAGCCTTTAAATCTCTGGGTGTCCCTAGTAGGACGAGTGTTGTCTCGTGAGAGTTTTCAGCGGATACTACCCACAAAATCCAAAAGTTAAATGCAAAAATATTTATAAAATGCAAGACTAGAAAATATTTACAAGATAAATGCAATCTTTTAAAGGAATATTTACAAATGGATAATTTACTTTTAAATATTACACGAATGATTTAATACAAATTTGGGTCGTCACTATGAAATTTGAGTCCATTACTAATCAAAACTTCAAACAAAAGTCATGTTATCATCACAAACTCCTACAGCTTGGCCAGTTGTTTTGGTAGAAACATAGTGCAAATATGAAATGAATTCTGTAATTGATATCAACAATTGTAAAACGACATCTCAACTTCCTTTTTGTTAACAAGTTAGGTCGAATAAGTGAAGAGTGTGCTTGGATTTTAAGTGCTAACTCTCTCTTTATTATAAAATATTTACATTATTACTATTTGCAAACACCTAACCGAAAAGACCAAGGTATACCACCCGTGAGAGTTTGGGACAGAGCTTGGCGGATTGTGCAGACCGACGCTGACTTTCTCAATAAGATGTCGGTAATCCTTAGGTGTCCAACTCATAAAATGAGACGAAGGTATATCAACGCTGACTTTGTCAACAAGGTGTCGGAAAGAGCTTGGCGGGTTTGCACACCAATGCGAGATGTACTAGCAATGTTGGATACCCTTGGATTATTATTATATATATACATTCTTTTTTTTCTTTGTCTCTTTTTTTCTTTTCTTTTTTAGATAAGAGAGAGAGTTAAGTGAGAATATCTTAGCACAACTTCACTTAAAAGATCTAAAATGTTATCGTAAGTTGTCTAAATCAACCATTCATTTAATCGGATTACAATTCAGAAAACATTTCATGCTCATCACCTACGAACCAATATACCAGTTACACCAAATTTGCTAATAATTCAAACTTTCCTTTCATTATCAGCTAAGAGAAGTAAATTTACAAACATTTTAATCGAACGACCAAAATTATATGCTAACACCATCATGTCTTATTTAAAAGTAAATAGAAATGCGAAATTCTTCTTCTTTTTTTTAAAGAGAAAAGGATTTTTTTTAAAAGAAAGGAAAAAAAATGCAAACTTAAACTATGAAAAGCAGAATGAAAATGAGACTCCCCCTACACTTGATTTCGACTGTGTCCCCCCCCCCCCCCAGTCAATGCATGACACAATGTGTGAACGGAAGAGAAATATTTACATATGTACAAAAGAGGGTTAGTACGACTTACTGAATGTGTGTGCAGAAAATATGCAATCATCGAATAGATGAATCAGTCCACAATGGACCAATGGATCAGCCTCATAAGGATTATGAGGCACAGCTGAAGCACAGAAAACCAAATCATAAAAGATTTTTGTATTACGTGTCAGATTTGGATAAACAAATTTTGTTTTTCAAAAATTTGAATTGTAATTTTATAATGTTGAGCTTACAATTGATCCTAAAATCAAATTGAATTTTTGTAGCAACTAAAGAGAGGTCAGTGAGCCGGGGTTCAGAAAAAATTTCAAAAACAAAGTTAGATTTGTTTAGATGATGTATAAATTGAGAGACGTGTGCATCGTTTTCACCTCCACACTTGTTTTGAGAAATATTGTTCAATTTTGCTTTGATAATCGAAATTTTGTTGACTAAAGGTTCATTCATAAACCTAAAGTTAAAACAAAACAATTGAATTTTCAGTAAATTTTGAAATCGTGTTTTCTCAAGAATAGTATTATTACAGAAAGAGTTCATATACCGCAGAAATTTATCATAGAAAAACAAGTGCTCACTGTGAGGTTCAGTTGAAACGGTGAAATCGCAAGGAATTTCAAAAGTTTCAGAAAAATGTTATTGTGCTTAAGATCAAATTCAATAGTTTCATTGTTTCCAACCTCAAGAATTTCAAAATTTTCAAATGTTTCATTTTCAATTTCAGAGCCAACAACATTATCGTCAATCAGTTTAAGAAGTTTCGCTCATCAAAGTTGTCCTCACTTAAATAGTTGTCAACAACTTCATCATTTTTGTCAGGTTGACAATTTAAAGTTGTTAAAATTTCAAAATATTCCGAATCTGAGAGAGGACGATCAAATTGAAGATTAACGTCTTCGTTTTCAAGAGAATTTGAATTCAAATCAAGCACAGAGCTTTCAGCAACTTCATTAAGATTTTACTCCATTTGTAAAATTTCTTCCCCGGCAACGACACCAAAAACTTGTTCGCTAAACAGATATTCTATTAAATTACAAAACCGTTAACACGAAATATCATGATAATACCGCAAGTGCACGACGTACAATTATTAGTACGTAGCGAATACGTGTCGATCATCAGAGAAAGAATTAATTCTAGATTTTACTCAATCAAATTAAAACCAAATTCAAGTGAAGGTTTAACTTATAAAAGCTAAATCAAAACTATAAACTAAGTTGAGAGCTAAATATGAAATGAAAACAATTTAGAGGCAAATCAGTTCTCACATTTATGTAAGGTATCAAAAATACAATTTATGATCTCCATTAAATGATATAAATGCAATATTTAAACCACTTATGATTCTCATGAAAATGGAACTAAAGCAAAACTATTCTAAGTATGACTTATGAATTATTAACTAAGACTATAGCCCATCAAATTTTTGTTCTTACTTTCATTTCAAAATCAATAACCACTTAGCAAATATTGATGTAATTTGTGATTACATTGACTAAGCATAGCCTATTTTGTTGTCAATAAACATAGACTATCAAAACCATTTGTGTAAACTTACATCAACATTCACTAACATGAAGCACAAACTAGAGATCACAATCATAAAAATGTTGAACTTACATAAAGTTAGAGAGCATTATTACCCCTAAATCAAGGGATTAGCCACTCATATGTGTTATCATATCAACACATGTAAGTTTCAACGTTAGAAAATAAAGCAAAATGAAAGAAAAACTAAGTAGAACAAGAAGAGAACTAAACTAAGAACATAAAGTAAATCTAAGCTATGAACATAAAGTAAATGAACACGAAAGTAAATCTAAACTATGGACATGAATGTAAATCTAGGCTATGAACATGAAAGTAAAGAGCGTAGAAATTAAATTGCATTAAAACAAAGAAGTTACATAAAGAAAATGGCTAAGTAGCCATGGAAATACAAGAGAGCTTGTGCTCCTCCCAACTTAAATAAAGAAGGGGATAAAAGAGAAGAGACTATTTACATCACATAAAGGGGTATATATACATGCTTCTAACCCAAAACCCTAATCACATTTGTTGGGAACTCCCCAAAATGCCCCTTCATAAAGCTTCTAATCCTCTCTTATCCACTAATGAGTCATGTAGGATGTATGAGACCTTTTGTCTTATTCAATTAGTCTTTAAAAAGAAACTTAAAAGAGGAAATTTGAGAGGTGGGGTCCTCCATGATCATGTATGAGAATTATTTCCTCCTCATTCCTTTATATGCATGCATTTGTGCTCCAAATCTTCATGTGTATGCACTATTTATGCTCCAAAATTCCTATAAGAGACAAATACAAAGAACAAGTAAATGCAATCACAAATTAAAACATGCACAAGTGACCATTTTACACCTTAAAAGATGTTGAATGCATGACAATTTGAGAATTTTAGGATTTTGGTTTAAAACATGCAAAAATAGCCAATTATGTTATTTATTTAATTAAAATAAGAATAAATGTTTGAACATAAATGTGCACATTTACGTGCACATCACACCTGCCAATAGTGTATCTCTAGAGGGGAATACACTAGGTTCAACAAGAACATCTTGCAACCCGGCCCACACATGAAAGACCACTCATTTCGCTAGAGTGAATCGAATGTATATCACCAACGGTTGGGCTTAAACCACCATTTCCCAAAAGGGACAACATCGAATAGATTAAAGAAGGAAATGGATTTTATCTAAATAGGTGATTATACACCCTAATGGGAGCGACCCACATAGTCATGCTACCTGCCCAATTTATGTCATTTCCCGATTGATGAGGCTTAAGGTTAGAATTCACCTTTGGAACATCTGGCCATCATTTACTTTGAATGCCACATCTTCAGATCTGCCAAATCACTAATTAACGTCCACAAAAATACTCTGCAGCTGACAGAAGTACGTTTGTAAAAATCAATGTATGTAAATCTTAAGAAATACTATGTCATACATTCGTCCATACAAGTCATCCTGGAACAGGATGAACCGAAGGCACTCTCCTACTACACCCTATATAGGAATCACCCCAAGGATCAGTAGCAAGTAGTCCTTGAAATCCGTGGATTCCAACCACGACAGAACCATAGTACATCTTTGGCTGCAAACCGGGGATTATTAGCAGTTCTTCCATTTATGAAGATCTATGGTCTTCAATGTTCCATCTTGATCATCTTCTGATATCTTCACGTATTTGTTGATCGAAATGGTTTTCGAATATAAATTCGATCCCGGTCTTTCCGAACCAACAATCGTATTGGACAAATTTGATAGTCGGTTATTTAACTATCAAAATAAACAGTGATTCAGTCATGAAAATCCAATGAGTTCACTGGTTTAGTATTTAGCATCACTTGGCCTTTTAATTAAAACAAATGTAAATTTAAATCTTTTAAATATTTTGATATTACGAATATAGCTTTTCGCTTCTTATTTAACATAAGGTTATTCTTTAAACAAATTCATTTTAATACTTAGGAAAATCCTATATCATATCCAGTTTTCTATTTTCACTTTCAAAACATTAGCCACATTATTATCTAATATTGGGAAATCTCTTCAACTTGTTACTCGTAAATTAACATTACAAAATATCTTTTATTCATTACCTGACATCACTCAGTGCTTATTTTTATTGAATCAAACTCAACTTTATGTTTCGTTTCTAACTCGAAAATATCCGTTATAATTTCGCGCAACC
Source organism: Allium sativum (assembly GCA_030737875.1). Classification (NCBI taxonomy): domain Eukaryota; kingdom Viridiplantae; phylum Streptophyta; class Magnoliopsida; order Asparagales; family Amaryllidaceae; genus Allium; species Allium sativum. Next base: position 731,924,977 of record CM060910.1, read on the forward strand.
CCTTTTTTTACTTACTATGGAATCCTCATTATATATTTTCCAAATTTCCAACAACATTTGCATTATTATTTCTTTAACGGAAATAATACATTATTAGGATCCTCTTTTACCATCACAACTAATATCATCCTCAGATAATCATGAAGTCGTTCAAGTTGGGATATTTTAATTACCTCTCAGACCTTGATCAAAGACGTTCCTACCTTAAGATTGATACAAGTTGTAATCCAAAAACCAATATTTCATTCTAATATCAATACAAATTCCATTTATTTATTTTATTCAAAATACGGTTTCATAAAACTTGCTTATCTTTTTGAAAATCTCTTTCTCGGGTATAACCATTCTTTCTTAATTCAATAACTAAGTATCTTCTTTATAAAATACCACTTTTAACTCTACCTCTTTAACCAAACTCATTTTATAATTCTGATTTGTTCACAAAATCCCATCACTCACTTCTTTCACCATATTCACCTTTACTAATTCCTTTTCAAATCCGTTCAACCATTTTTCCGCTTGAAACTCTCATTTCAATTCCCCAATTTTACTTAATCCCAATATTGAGCAACGTTAATTTAAAATTAACGATGTAACATCTAATCTCTTTTTACAAACTCCCTTTAAATAAATTCTGAAATCTAAATCCTTTTCAACTCAGTTTCCTTTTACCTTAATCCAAATATTAAGTCAACCTAATTTAAGCTATTGTATTCGCTTAAATTCCTTTTATAACTTTGTTATAAAACTCAAGTTTAAAATAAAACCTGTTCATAACTCCTCTCAAAATTCAATTAGATTTCATTTCAATTTCGATTACATTTTAAATGAATTTCAATTAAAAAGTAATTTTCTAAATTATTATTAATTAAATTAATAATTTATTTCTATCATTAACTACTTCAATAGTTAATTTCTTTATTAACTAAAATAAATAGTAAATCCCTTTTTAAAACCTTATTAAAATTAAACAAATATTCTTTAAACTAATTAATTATATTAATTCAAAACAAACTAATTTAATAATCAATCCCAGTTAAAACGGTCGACTTAGTCGACTCAAAACATGGTTATCTCATTAACTGATTCCAATTCGTTTTCCCTTTAATAATATAATTAATTTAAATAATTCTGTTTAATTGTTAAACAATTATACAAACTTAACCGTTAGGTTAATTTTCCTTTCCCATATTTATAAATCTGATTAACATCAGAATTTACTTTATAAAATAGATTAATAATTTATGTTAGTTGAATAAAATAAATTTTATAACTTCAGTTCTATCAATTCACCTGATGGTAATTGATTATAAACAAAACAATTTATCCTTAGGCCATTTACCGTTGGTTACTTAACCAATATTTCTCATTGGTTAAAACAAAACAAAGGTTGAATTTCTAGTCAATGATCAATAATCAAATCAATCACCCAATCATGACAGTTCATATATTGATAATATGAAAATAAATGATATTTAATATATTTGAGGAATCCCGTTGAATCCCTCCAACCTGTTTTTCCATGTATCCAAAACGGTTATCTCCAATCAAATCATTCAATTCCATTTAACTAATTTCTATAACAATAAACGACAACTATTTAGCATCAACCAAATAACAGAACAATCCAAACAATTAAACACGTTTATTTTATAAACGTGACCAACAAGGTAAGTTACCTTCATTTGTTCAAATCGTTAGAATAACAATATGGTTTATAATAAAATGAAACAATGTTTAATTTTAGAAATTCAATCCATATATGAAAATACAAATAACAAATAATCAACCATTTGTAACTATAGCACACAAAATAAAAACCCGACTTATATAAAATATAAGTAGGGAGAACTGAGTGAGTGTAACTCACCTTAATTTGATTCCATTGACAATGACTCCTTTTAATTGAATTAAATAGTAGTTTAATTTAATTAAGAATTCTGGTTGATTCCAAGCGTGTCCAAATTGGTTCCATGATACAGTGCTCGTTACTGCGATTCCAACGACACCTTGTTTGTCAAATTCTATTAAGATATGAACCAGTTATAAATGTTTTAAGCTATTCGATTTTATTTTAATTAACTAATTTAATTAAATTAATTAAACAATAGTTAACATTAACTGATTTAATTAATTACATTTCACTAAATTAAGGTTGACGGTGTAATCTCTCCTGAACCGTTGCTTTGAATCAAATTACATGCTCTCACATGAAACAATTCACGTTCCAGTAAATGATTTAACTGAAATAATATTCACCTAATTAAAAGATCAACGAATTTAATTACATTTTAACAGTGAATTAGGCCGGTTGTTCATCTTGTATTCAATATTCCAGAAGACATCACCCACGTTCCTGTTTGTTTCTCATCATGCACGATGTTTGACCATAAAGCATCGTTGTGCTGACCTGTGTATGAATTATACAAACCTTAAAACTCCGTGATTATATTAATTAACTAATATTTTAATTCTAATTCCTTTCTTATTTACGCCCACGCCAATTTAATTCCTCTTCCTCCATCCCTGTTTGTTTCAACTGTTTCATCAAAACAACGTACGCTCCCTCAAATCCGCCACTGCCGCATCCTACAGCCACCGTCGGAGCCTCACCAGAATACACCATCCCCTGCGTTTCCTCCCCTCCAACCTCGAATGAAGTGACGACCCACTTCGCTCCTCCAATTTCCTGAAAACAGTCCCAAAAGGTCACCGCTTCACACCCCCGATTCCAACGAGTACAACGAGGAAAAACTAATCATGATGATCCACCTCGAAGCTCTCACGTAGCCTTACATTTCTCTAGTTGGGACATTTTAGATTCACTGTATGGATCGAGAGAAAAGGGGGAAAAAGGATCGGAGCTCTTAGTCCGTTCATTTCAGTAGAGGCGGCGGTTTTTGCTGTTTGACCAAGGAACGAATTATCAACTGCTAGAACGTTATGGCTGGGGATATATATATATATATATATATATATATATATATATATATATATATGGACCAATTATTACTTAATAATCGAAACTTCAACGCGAAGTAACTTGCAGAAACACCTCCAAACGACTTCTGTTTTCCGATAAAAATGCTAATCCTAGCATAAAAATATATTTCGGACCCAATGGGACATGTTTCATTGAATTCCGAGGTCGTTTGTGAAAAGTCCTTTATAATTATCGATGAAAAATCAAGCGTTTAAAATTCCTAAAATTACAAAAAAAAATCCAATAAATTTGAAACCTTAGCATTTTACTAGGCTTCTTCCTTACAAATCCAATGAAATTTGTTTCATTAAAATCGGTGTTCATTTGGCCAGTCGTTTATTCGTTTAAAGTTACCCATGTTCGAATTGACCAAAATAATATAAAAGATTAAGGCGTTTATCGTTGTCACGATCAAACGGTAAGTCCGATGGACATAAAAATTGAAATCCCACAATAATTAATTAATATGAATCCAACGACACTAATTTCGTCGCAATCCGAGACTGTTTCCAGGTACGCTATTTTTATACGCACCACAGTGCCATTTTGAACACCAAATTACCCGGTCTTCAAAAATAACAAACTATATACCTATCCTAGCTCTAATCATTGATACGAACTCAACGGAATTGGTTTCGTGGCTTAAATCGATCGTTTGCTCACGTTACACTCAAAAATATCTCTATTAAATCAAATAAAATTAATTACGCGCTATAGAAATTGATTGAGCGTTTATGGCTACCGTGATAACATACAACATCGGTTTGTCACACCATTTAATATGATGCAATAACTTAACGTTATGGTTCCAATGAAACTAATTTCATCGAAAATGGAAACCGTTTGCAAAATGGCTATTTTAAAGGCTTATATTTTAATAACGATTTCCATAGCGACATTTTTAAAATTTTATTTGGCCATAACTAACAAATTATAACACGAAATCTGAATTTTTCTCTTTCATATGAAAATTATAATCAACAAAATTCCAACGCTTCTTGCTTTACAGAAATCCGACTTAAAACGGATTTTGTATATCCAGTTAAAGTTCAAAACTCCGTATTACAAACTATCACGCCATTTCGAGCTCGATATATATTATAAAAAAAATTAACATTCTACCTTCATTTTAATAAGCAAATTTAATATTAAAAATTCATTAATATCTCAAATAAAATATTTAAAACAATAAATAAACAAATTATTTGACTACCAAAATTATGGGACGTTACATTCTCCCCCAGTAAAAGAATTTCGTCCCCGAAATTAATTTGGTGAGAAAAATGCTACAAATCCCAATAATTTCCAAATCCAATTTATTTTAAATCGAAAACTAATTTATTATAATTAATATAAATTTTCAAAAATATCGAAAATTTTCTAACACATTAAATTCCCGGAAAAATTCAGTAGAGTCTTCCCTATACAAAGTGACATCTGCGATACCGCAGGAACAAATAATATGTATACATCGACCCACATGGTCGAAAAACAAAATAAAAACCTAATATTGTATATTTTTGCGTAGGAATACATTTACAAGCGCTATTGAGCATTACTGCTCAATGTATATGCAATTTACTCAACCAGTATCAATCTGCCTAGCCATCTGGCACCTATACTTAACTCAATTCACATATTAGTAATAGATATATGAAATTCTAAAGTAATATTTCACTAATCAACAAGTATAACTACACCAATTCCAAAATCAAATAGATATATCAATTCATTATTAAATACAGGGTTAAATCATAAATTCCAATTCATATGCAGTTTCATTCCCGTTTAGTGTGACGACCCCATTCCCGATAAGATGGTGGCAAGGGTAATCTTTGGAATATAACACATAAACAGATAATAACAGAACAGAAATAAATAAATACACCAGATAATGTACAATAGAATACACTGGATAAATATCATCATTAGAGTTACACAGTATATAGGATCATACTTAGTACAAAGTACAGTTCTGTAACAGCTAAGGTCACTCACTAAGGGAATGCCTTAACTTCGGTGGAGTATTTTAAGTGAATATAGAACAGAAAAATTACAACAAGACAGATATAAATAATACTTGAAATCTAAAACATCATTTCATTGCAGCAGAAGATAAACATGTTTGGTTACATCTCAAAACCAACTAAAACAAGAGTCATGTACTAAATATCCATCCTGATAAAACATAAGTACATAATCCCACTACATAACTAATAGCCATAATAGAAAAGATAAGTTGGGCTTTACATCACGGTCCAAGCTCCAAAAGATAGATAAAGCAATCTGATCAAAGCCCACTAGTGCTAGGCCCACTCTGAGAACCTGAGGGTTGGGAAAAAGATAAAAACAACGGGGTCAGACATAAGTCTGAGTGAGCCCTATAACTTTAACAATACAATCATTAAAGTAATTAGGGTATGATATAAACTTGGTACGGTGATGACTGGGGATAAATGACTACACTAAGCAGCCAACTAGACATAGGATGAACTAAGATAACGGTAAAGACGCATCTACCCACCCAAGGGTAAGTACTACACTGCACCACACCAGTCATTCCTATTTAAAGGTTGATCCCACTCAAGGACTTAGAAAATATAACTAGTAGTTTCTTGTACCCCTAGCTGACCACATAGGTGCCGCCTGCCCCTATCTCCACTAGGTGTACCCACTACTCCCCAAGCGATCGGCTCCCTAACGTAGATACCGTGCTGGCCCCACAGTGGGGTGTATCACTTCCCAAAGTGGCAACCCGATACAACCAACGGTGCACGGCTTATACCTACACGATGCAACAACGTCTTACCTACCAGCCCGGGTCCACACACGCATATGAAACCCGTTGGACTTGCGTTGCCATCGCTAACCCGTTTTGGCCTCTTATAGTCAAGCCCAGTACGCGTGTTCCGTCCTCGACATGGGTCGAGCCCAATAAGATACATATGGGTTACTGGTTGAAATGGGTCCCCACAAGCTACCCACCTAAGCTTGTCCCTTTTTCTAGTGCATCCCACTTAACCCTTTAATCATGTTTAATTACATGTTTCCACTTGGTTAAGTATTCTAATCGTATTTTCTATTGCCACCCAAGGCAACCCACTAGATTTCCACATGCCACCTAAGGCACTTACTTGATTTCCACATGCCACCCAAGGCACCCACTTAACCCCTCATGCCTCACTACATGCTTATCTGGTAAAGTGTTTCTTAATTGATTAAGAACGTAACCTTTGTAAAGACCTCTCACATTAGGCTGTCTTTTATGGCAGCTGGATTTGCTGGTCGGTTCCGGGCAGCCTTACGCCATAACAGAGTCTAACCTCGTATCTTTACACTTGTCACGTATTTAGTTTATGCCTAAAACCTCTCACATTGGGCCAATCATTTGTAGCCGCTGGATTTGCCGGTCGGTTCCGGGTAGTCTTATGCTACAAAAGGGTCCAACCTCGTGTCTTAGTCAATTAATTACACCTAATTAATCACCCCCATAATTTGTATTAATTATCCCTAATTAATCACAAATTTAACGATGTACATAATTGACTCAATTATGTCCACCCACTTTATGGTATGCATAATCATACCAACTTCACACCATTTTATCAACATGAATATTAACCCCATCATTCCCCACGTAATACGTTGACATGACATACCTAAAAGGGGAGATTCATCACAAACACAATGGGTTCAACTTGCATAACATTAGCATCAACATGGGTTTTAAAGGTGTCAACATGCATATATGACCATAGCATCAAACCCAACTAGCATAAATAATCAACCCAAACTTGCATGAATCACATATGTCATAAAGAGGGTAACTTGCATAAGTTACTTATGTCATACAAGGGGTAAACTTGCATATGTATGTATGACATACAAAGGGGTTAACTTGCACATGTTACTTGCATATAATCAAACACCAAACTTGCATAACATGTCATATATGAATTTGCATATAATCAAACACCAAACTTGCATAACATGGTGTCATAATGGATCAATGTTTATAATAGTGATTTGCATAACTAGCATCATGAACACATAGCATAAAACTTGCATAACTAGCATCATGAACATATAACATAAAACTTGCATAACTAGCGTCATGAACTCATAGCATATGACTTGCATAACTTGCACAACATCATGAACACATAGCATATGACTTGCATAACTTGCATAACATCATGAACACATAGCATATGACTTGCATAACTTGCATAACATCATGAACACATAGCATATGACTTGCATAACTTGCATAACATAATGAACACATAGCATATGATAATATAACTTGCATTGATCCACATACATAACCATAACCTCATTATATCCTATCATAATTAGTTTAGCAATTGCTTGCTAAAGGCATAGAAACTCACAACTTGTTGATTAGCACTCCTATGAAGAAGATTAAGTTGCTAGAGTTGATTAGAAGTTGATTTGAGAAGCTATCTTCTTCTACAATTTGATGGAGGCTCCTTCAAGTTGCATTTTGACGGCATAACGACGTTGTATCTATTTTTAGTATGAATTAGGGTAGTCTTAGGGTGTATTTATAGAATTAGGATGTAGTTTAGGCCCTTAGATTAACCCTAATTTAGTTTAGAGCCGTCAGATTTTGTCATAAGCCACCAAAACACAGCCCAAAGCTCAAATCAGTGCACCCAGGCCAAACTGACCGACAGGGGGGGTCGACCCCTGGGTCGACACATGGGTCGACTCCTGGGGGGGGGGGGTCGACACCCATGTCGACCCTAGTGTCGACACCCTTTGTCTGGCGGGAATTTTCCCGCCTCTTCTGAAATTTGAATATTTTAAATCTGTTTTGAATTTTCTGAAACTTCGGATGGCCATAACTTCTTCATACGAAGTCCAAATCACGCAAACTCGGACTTTATCTCAACCAGAATTCCGAGACGAACACAATGGCGCAACCCGTTTTCCTTAATTCTCACGTCTGAGATTAATTATTCTTTAATTACTAAACATTAATATTAAGTGAAATTCGGGGTGTTACGTTCTCCCCTACTTAAAGGATTTCGTCCCCGAAATCTCCAAGTCTAGAAGAACGTATCCTACCAACCAAACAACCATCTACTCAAACCATCAAACACTGGCATCCATTGTCCTTAAAGTTTCTAATGCTGTATGAACATATGCAAAAAAGTGTGTGTATATGTTTCCTGTCTAATGCAAAATCAGGCGGTCTACTGATTCAGTTGACCTCCTTAATGCAAACCATGATTGTGCCATGCATCCAATATGTATGTGAAAGAATCCTATTGACACATACTATTACTACATGTGTGCACAACCATACACCAAAATGCATCATCCATATGATAACACAACCATCATACACCCATCAATTTAGCTACCTACACACAATTATGCAATATGCAATATGAAGTGACTGAGCCGATCTAGTGTCTAAAGTGTGTGTATATGCATCCACGAGCAACCACTAGCAAACACTTGCATCCACATGCATCCATCAATCATAACATGTCTCAAACACATGTTTCAACCATAGGTTTGCCCTATCTAAAGGTCAAAGGTACTAATGAGAGGACATGCTAAAGATAAGATAAGTACTAGACAAACGATAAAGGAGAAGTTAAAAGACATACCCTCAAAAAGGAATGGGTACAATGAACGCATCTTCGCTTCTGTCTCCCAAGTAGCGTTGCTCTCATCCTCTCCCCATTGCACTTTGACTAGTCGAACCTCTCTGTTTCTCAACTTCCTAATCTCTGACCCAAGGATGCGGGTAGGAGCTCGTCGAATAGTCGCATCACGCTCTACCTCCACTTCTCTAAGCAAGCTCGGCTCTACCACCTCTGAGGTCTCATGTAGGCACTTCCTCAAATGTGACACATGGAATACGTCATGTACCCCACTAAGTCTCTCGGGTAAATCCACTCTATATGTCATCCGTCCAATCCTTTCCTTAATAGGAAACGGTCCTACAAACCTTGGTGCTAACTTCCCAACGGATCCAAAGCGAACTACATTCCGTAATGGAGACACCTTGATAAAGACCATGTCCCCAACATCAAACTCAAGATCTATCCTCCTCTTGTCCGCATAAGATTTCTGCCTGTCTTGTGCCGCTTTCATCCTTCTTTGAATCAAGTCAATCTTCTCCGAAGTCTCTCTAACCATATCGGGCCCAAGCAAGATCTTATCCGTAGATTCCCGCCAACATGTAGGTGATCGACAAGGCCTTCCATAAAGAGCTTCGAAAGGAGCCATACCAATACTAGACTAAAAGCTGTTATTATACGCGAACTCCACCAATGGAAGATGCTCTTCCCATGTACCTCCAAAATCTAAGATACATAGCCTCAAAAGGTCTTCTAGAACACGATTCACCCTCTCGGTCTGGCCGTCCGTCTGAGGATGATACGCAGTGCTCAAACACAACTGAATCCCTACTGCCTCTTGCAAACTTTTCCAAAACTCGCTAGTGAAGATAGGATCTCGATCACTCACTATGCTAGAAGGTACCCCATGCAATCGAACTATCTCTCGAAGGTAAACTGAAGCTAGCCATGGAGCAGTCCTCTTGCTCTTCACGGGTATGAAATAGGCGCTCTTAGTAAGTCTGTCTACCACAACCCAAATTCCTATATTACCCTTCCTCGATCTTGGTAACCCATCAATAAAATCCATCGAGACGCTATCCCACTTCCATTGCGGAACTTCCAATGGGTGAAGCAACCCACCAGGTTTCTTTTGCTCCGCTTTAACTTGTTGGCACACCATGCATCTAGCGACATACTCGGCCACATCTTTCTTCATACCGGCCCAAAAGAAAACTCGCTTCATGTCTTGGTACATCTTGTCCCCACCGGGATGAATGGTCATCTTCGAACGATGCGCATCCTCAAGTATAGCCTTCCTCAAACCCTCGTCTTGCGGTACACAAAGTCTACCGTCTCTACGCAACTACCCCCTATCGTCTAGGCTGTACCTACTCAAATGGCTGGACGACTCCCCCCTTATGAGCTTCTCTACTAACTCAACCAACTGTGGGTCATCCCGCTGTGCCTCGCCAATCCGTCCCAAAAGAGTAGGTCTGACCTCTAAGGATGCTAGCAAACCGGGTATAAAGTCAACGGAAGGTCTGAAATCAAACATCGAGATAAATTCCAAGCTTCGTCGTTCCACGAACAATGGACTCAAGGACAACCTTTTTCTGCTTAAGGCGTTTGCCACCACGTTATCCTTGCCAGGGGTATACGCTATCTCGAAATCATAGGATGCTAAGAACTCCATCCACCTTTGCTGTCTCAAGTTCAAATCCTTCTGAGAAAACAAGTACTTCAATGATTTGTGGTCAGTGAACAATTCGAACCTCTCTCCAAGAAGATAATGGCGCCAAGTCTTAAGCGCAAAAACAATAGCGGCCAACTCTAAATCATGGGTAGGGTAATTTTTCTCATGCTTTCTCAACTGCCTTCCCCCATAGGCTATTACCCTTCCCTCTTGCATTAAAACTGCGCCTAGTCCTGTTCCACAAGCATCGGTATAAACAACAAATGGCTTACTCCCATCTGGCAACACTAAGACTGGAGTTGTGGTTAAAGCTCTCTTTAACCGTTGGAACGCATCATCACAATCTACGTCCCATGCGAAGACTAGATTCTTCTTTGTCAAGCGAGTTAATGGGGCTGATATCTTCGCGAAGTCCTTGATAAACTTCCTATAGTAGCCAGCCAACCCCAAGAAACTCCCCACCTCGGTAGCACTCTTCGGAACCTTCCAATCTTGGATGGATACTACCTTCGCGGGATCCACAGCTATCCCTTCCTTAGAGACTATGTGCCCTAAGAACCGCACTTCCTTCCTCCAAAAGTGACATTTAGAGAATTTAGCCTTGAGGCTATGCGCTCGGAGAGTCTCTAACACTTCCCTAAGATGTAGGGCATGCTCTTCTTCACTCTTAGAAAAGACTAAGATGTCATCCACAAAGACCACCACGAACTTATTAAGGTACTCCCTGAACACCCTACTCATCAAATCAACAAAGTATGCAGGGGTGTTCGTCAAACCAAATGGCATCACAAGCCACTCATAGAAACCTTCCGGAGTCCTAAAGGCAGTCTTGTCTATGCTATCCTCAGCCACTCTCAACTGATGAAACCCCGTGGCCAAGTCCAACTGCGAAAACACTGAGGTGCCAACCAACTGATCAAAGAGATCATCAATCCTCGGCAATGGGTGTCTATTCTTCTTTGTGAGCTTGTTGAGTTCTCTATAGTCTACACAAAGTCTGAGGGTCCCATCCGCCTTCGTGGCAAAAACTACTGGAGCACCCCACTCCGATATACTTCGTCTTATGAACCCCTTCTCAAGCAACTCCCCTACTTGCTTATGGAGTTCTCTCCTCTCACGAGGAGCCATGTGGTGCACTGGCAAAGATACTGGTTTAGCATTGTCCACCAGATATATTCGGAAGTCTATCTCCCGCTTCGGAGGTAAGCCCTTCACCTCCTAAACACATCCGAGTACTCCCGGACCACTCTAACAGATCGCAAACTCTCGACCGAAGCGTCAAGCGATTCAAGATAACTTAGCATAACAGAATCCATGGGATTACAAGAGATCTCGAGAGTGTTACCTAAGCGGGTCATGAGCCTAACAACTCTCCTTTCACAATCAAGAACGGCACCATTACTGGATAACCAGTCCATGCCCAAAATCAACCCATAGCCCGTGAAGCCCAAAAAAAAGCATCACATCTAAACTCAACGCTAAGTATGGAAATCTTCAAACCCAAACATATCATGGACAAATAAATGGAGCCCCCAATTGGGTTTGAAACAACCAAGGGATCATCTACTAGACTGGTGTCTAAGTGCAGTGACTCAACTAATGATGATGAGATAAACGAATGCGATGCGCCAGAGTCAAACAAAGTACGGACAGGATGATCAAACAGAAAAACCGGACTTTCAACGGAAATAGTTCTACCTCTTTCCTGAATCGGTGGAACCACGAGAGCCTGAACTTGCCCCCTTGCCTGACCTGGTGCCATAAGAGCTTGCACCTGTCCCCCTGAGGTAGATCCCGTCCTCTGTCCCTTCTTAGGGCAGTCCTTCACTAGATGCCCTGCTTCGCCACAGTGGAAGCAGCCCGTCTTCTTCTTCTTCCGACAATCTTTGCTTAGGTGGCCTGGTGTCCCGCAATTGAAGCACTTCTTCTTTCCCTTGCCACCGTTGCCTTTCCCACCCTTGTTTTGCTGTTGCTGTTGAGGTCTCTTCTGATCTCCTTTCTTCCCGGGTGCCTTATTAGCATTGGGACCCTTCTCTTCCTCATGCATGAGTGCCATGTCTACTAGCTTCTCAAAGGTGGCCCCCATAGGGATGTGAGTCTGCATTGGTTCATTCAAGCCCTTAACGAACCTCAAAGCCTTCTTCTCCGGTGTATTCACCATGTCTATGCCAAATCTTGCTAGCTGATTAAACTTGTTGACATATTCCTTTACTGATAGGTTTCCTTGCTTTAGAGTCGAGAACCTTTCCATATACAGATTTTCTTCCGCCCTTGAAAGAAACTTTGCCACAAACCTTTGCCTGAAATCCGCCCAAGAGTCAACAGGGCGCTCTCCATTAGTGACCTCCCACCAGAACGAGGCCTCTCCCTTCATTAACCAAGCAGCTAACTTGACTTTCTTTCCTTCTTCCATCTCAAAGATATCTATCAACTCTTCCACCTCCTTAAGCCAATCTCTAGCTTCCACAAAAGTTTCCGATTCTTGAAAAGGTTTCCCTCCCATAGCCTTAAATTCCTTACAAGTCTTAGCAAAAGTATCCGTGCGAGGAGGAGGAGGAGGAGGAAGATAGGGTGCAACTGTTGGTGGAGGAACATTTGCTGGACCCGCAGCGGCGGCCCTAGCCTTCATCAATCTCCTATACCATACTGGTATCGTCACACCCTCCGGAAAGTTAAGATCTTCAGCCATGCTGAAACGAAAAAGGAAAGATTCAAAACGGAGAATTCGAACGATAAAGATATGGCTATTGGGGATTATGCTTTTCTTTCAAAAACTTTTCTCTTAAAAGACATGTTTTTGAAAATACTTCTTCCAAAAATGTTTTTAGAAAAATAGTTTTCTAAAATTTTTATCTGTTCTGGTAACCTTCAGCTCTGATACCACGTGTAACACCCCACATCCGCTAAGGTCACTCACTAAGGGAATACCTTAACTTCGGTGGAGTATTTTAAGTGAATATAGAATAGAAAAATTACAACAAGACAGATATAAATAATACTTGAAATCTAAAACATCATTTCATTGCAGCAGAAGATAAACATGTTTGGTTACATCTCAAAACCAACTAAAACAAGAGTCATGTACTAAATATCCATCCTGATAAAACATAAGTACATAATCCCACTACATAACTAATAGCCATAATAGAAAAGATAAGTTGGGCTTTACATCACGGTCCAAGCTCCAAAAGATAGATAAAGCAATCTGATCAAAGCCCACTAGTGCTAGGCCCACTCTGAGAACCTGAGGGTTGGGAAAAAGATAAAAACAACGGGGTCAGACATAAGTCTGAGTGAGCCCTATAACTTTAACAATACAATCATTAAAGTAATTAGGGTATGATATAAACTTGGTACGGTGATGACTGGGGATAAATGACTACACTAAGCAGCCAACTAGACATAGGATGAACTAAGATAACGGTAAAGACGCATCTACCCACCCAAGGGTAAGTACTACACTGCACCACACCAGTCATTCCTATTTAAAGGTTGATCCCACTCAAGGACTTAGAAAATATAACTAGTAGTTTCTTGTACCCCTAGCTGACCACATAGGTGCCGTCTGCCCCTATCTCCACTAGGTGTACCCACTACTCCCCAAGCGATCGGCTCCCTAACGTAGATACCGTGCTGGCCCCACAGTGGGGTGTATCACTTCCCAAAGTGGCAACCCGATACAACCAATGGTGCACGGCTTATACTTACACGATGCCACAACGTCTTACCTACCAGCCCGGGTCCACACACGCATATGAAACCCGTTGGACTTGCGTTGCCACCGCTAACCCGTTTTGGCCTCTTATAGTCAAGCCCAGTACGCGTGTCCCGTCCTCGACATGGGTCGAGCCCAATAAGATACATATGGGTTACTGGTTGAAATGGGCCCCCACAAGCTACCCACCTAAGCTTGTCCCTTTTTCTAGTGCATCCCACTTAACCCTTTAATCATGTTTAATTACATGTTTCCACTTGGTTAAGTATTCTAATCGTATTTTCTATTGCCACACAAGGCAACCCACTAGATTTCCACATGCCACCCAAGGCACTTACTTGATTTCCACATGCCACCCAAGGCACCCACTTAACCCCTCATGCCCCACTACATGCTTATATGGTTAAGTGTTTCTTAATTGATTAAGAACGTAACCTTTGTAAAGACCTCTCACATTAGGCTGTCTTTTATGGCAGCTGGATTTGCCGGTCGGTTCCGGGCAGCCTTACGCCATAACAGAGTCTAACCTCGTGTCTTTACACTTGTCACGTATTTAGTTTATGCCTAAGACCTCTCACATTGGGCCAATCATTTGTAGCCGCTGGATTTGTCGGTCGGTTCCGGGCAGTCTTATGCTACAAAAGGGTCCAACCTCGTGTCTTAGTCGATTAATTACACATAATTAATCACCCCCATAATTTGTATTAATTATCCCTAATTAATCACAAATTTAACGATGTACATAATTGACTCAATTATGTCCACCCACTTTATGGTATGCATAATCATACCAACTTCACACCATTTTATTAACATGAATATTAACCCCATCGTTCCCCACGTAATACGTTGACATGACATACCTAAAAGGGGAGATTCATCACAAACACAGTGGGTTCGACTTGCATAACATTAGCATCAACATGGGTTTTAAAGGTGTCAACATGCATATATGACCATAGCATCAAACCCAACTAGCATAAATAATCAACCCAAACTTGCATGAATCACATATGTCATAAAAAGGGTAACTTGCATAAGTTACTTATGTCATACAAGGGGTAAACTTGCATATGTATGTATGACATACAAAGGGGTTAACTTGCACATGTTACTTGCATATAATCAAACACCAAACTTGCATAACATGTCATATATGAACTTGCATATAATCAAACACCAAACTTGGATAACATGGTGTCATAATGGATCAATGTTTATCATAGTGATTTGCATAACTAGCATCATGAACACATAGCATAAAACTTGCATAACTAGCATCATGAACATATAGCATAAAACTTGCATAACTAGCATCATGAACTCATAACATATGACTTGCATAACTTGCACAACATCATGAACACATAGCATATGACTTGCATAACTTGCATAACATCATGAACACATAGCATATGACTTGCATAACTTGCATAACATCAAGAACACATAGCATATGACTTGCATAACTTGCATAACATCATGAACACATAGCATATGATAACATAACTTGCATTGATCCACATACATAACCATAACCTCACTATATCCTACCATAATTAGTTTAGCAATTGCTTGCTAAAGGCATAGAAACTCACAACTTGTTGATTAGCACTCCTATGAAGAAGATTAAGTTGCTAGAGTTGATTAGAAGTTGATTTGAGAAGCTATCTTCTTCTACAATTTGATGGAGGCTCCTTCAAGTTGCATTTTGACGGCATAACGACGTTGTATCTATTTTTAGTATGAATTAGGGTAGTCTTAGGGTGTATTTATAGAATTAGGATGTAGTTTAGGCCCTTAGATTAACCCTAATTTAGTTTAGAGCCGTCAGATTTCGTCACAAGCCACCAAAACACAGCCCAAAGCTCAAATCAGTGCACGCAGGCCAAACTGACCGACAGGGGGGGTCGACCCCTGGGTCGACACATGGGTCGACTCCTTGGGGGGGGGGTCGACACCCATGTCGATCCTAGTGTCGACACCCTCTGTCTGGCGGGAATTTTCCCGCCTCTTCTGAAATTTGAAATTTGAATATTTTAAATCTGTTTTGAATTTTCTGAAACTTCGGATGGCCATAACTTCTTCATACGAAGTCCAAATCACGCAAACTCGGACTCTATCTCAACCAGAATTCCGAGACGAACACAATGGCGCAACCCGTTTCCCTTAATTCTCACGTTTGAGATTAATTATTCTTTAATTACTAAACATTAATATTAAGTGAAATTCGGGGTGTTACAAGTTCGGCTATACATAAATGCCTACTGCGGAAAAGAAAACATAATATGTTCAACAGGGGCTGAACAACATAAAAGAGATATATGATAGAATCCATCTTCAGCTCCAGCTATCCAGAAAGAGCCTGCTAAAACCTGAATACAAGGCTGCCCGTGTAGAAAAAGGGGCACCCGAGTTTGCAAGTGAAACAAACTACGAGTCAGTCATGGGACTGGTATGAGAAATCTACTCAACACATTATTAAATATGGCAAATCACAGGACCATGCCACTTTCGCGGAACGGGTTTACTCCATTGGATTGCCAGTGCTTTAAAACAAATAGATCTTTTAAACATCGCAGTGCTTTTTATAAAAATGAAGCCATTATAAGACTCAGTTCCCATCACACAATGCAACACACACCAGAGGATAGAGTTTTACCTAATAATGGCCAAAATATGCTTGATACGAGCATAACAAATCATTTGATATTATTGTTAGTGTATATATGTTACAAAAACAATTTCAATCATAACTATCAATCATAGGCGGCATTAATGCCCCATACCACTATGTCGCAATATATAGGTATACAAACAAAACTGCACGATGTCGTATTTGGAAGTTGGATTTCCGTCATGAACCGAGGCAAAAGATAGTCCTCACCGAATTCGAGACTCTCTAGCCCGATCCTCAAGCAAGTACTCAGTCAAGCCTTAGGAGCCACAGGGCCGGTCCACCGATGTGGATTAAAATGCCTAAACACCGCGTTTCCCCACCCTTTGGGGCGTAAATGAGCCCAATGACTCCATCGGTCCTGGATCGGCCGATATATCCGAGGCGCCTCGCAACAGCAACAACCACACAGGTGAAAAGTATATAAATGTCAGGGCTGGTAGGTCACTGACACCACCCTAGCTAGAAAGAAACGCATGTCCTCCCTGGATCCTTCTCCCGTTTATGGTCCATCCCGGGGTGTGAGGCTCGCGAATTCACGTTATACACAAAGCTATGCCACAAAGGCTGTGCTTTGATCATCAACCACAAGACCTTGCTTTTCAACAGAAGCCTTGATCATCTATCACTTAGGCGTGCCACACAGGCAATTCAATCCGGGCAACTGATTTCTATCGATATATAACCTCTGGGCTCGTACGTCTCAGAGAAGGGCGTTAAGCAAGAGAATAAATTCTCCGCCGCCAAACAGATATATATTAAATAGAGATCAATCAGCACAGAAAAAATCCAATGTCAGACACACAGTCCATTTACACGTCCGTTCTGGGTCTGAACAAAACCGGAGGCACTCAATACCTCGCATATCCGTACAATCAACATGTACGTCCGGGTGGCTACTACTTCAACCCCGTCAAGGTAGCTACTCCTATCATGAGCATCAGTAGCACCCCTCCATTCGACGTGAAGATTATCGGTCTTGCACCGTCTTCATATCTTCGACCTTCAATCGTCGGTCAATCATTTGAAATGAGAATTAACTCGGCCTTTTCAAATAACTCACGTATATTTAGAATTTCAAATCAATTTATTTCAATGGTTAAATCATTCGACAACACCAATTTTGTTTTTTAATGTAATTTCCACACCAAACACATTCAACCATCAAATATCAAATAAATTGAGCAAATTCAGTTTATTTCCATTCCATATCGTTTATAATATCTTATCATGATTTATCGCTATTTTTATTTATTTTAAAAATAGCTATTTCATTAAAACGACGCTTCAGGCCATAACGCGGCCGAGGCGCTGTTTTTCTCCAGATTTGATTTACACATATCTGAAAATCTAACCGTTGGATCTTCACAAATTTTATATCATTAGGAAAGTCATTTCAAAACGAATCCAACGGTTTCAGTTTTGGGAAAATCCGACGGTCGGATCTTCCACACTAGTCATTTGAAGTTACGATTTCAATTTACGAACTGCCGCGTCGTTATTCAATTTAATTTAATTATATTTTTATATATATAAATATAATCGTTTCTAGCGCTGTTTTTCTTCAGATTTGAATTAAACATTCCAGACAATCCAACCGTCGGATATCCACAAAGTTGGTGCCATTGGAAAGATATTTCCAGGGCGAACCCAACGGTTGCGGTTTCGGGAAAATCCAATGGTCAGATTTCCCGCACTAGTCGTTTGAAATCACAGTTTCAAAACACGAACTGCACGGCCACGTTTTGTTTTAATTTTATTTATATTTATATAAATATAGTTCGTTCAAAAATTCCTATATCGTTTTCACTTCAATTATTTCACTAACGCCTTAAAATTTTGGAAAATTTCGCCATAACCTCCTTTGTACGGGAGGGGCTGGGAAAATTCCCAAATAGCCACACGGGCGTCTCATGTCAAAAAGAAAAAGAAAAAGCCAAGCGGCTAGCCAACAAGCTCATAAAATCATCACCCAAACTAAACAGTAAATGTGTACCTATTTGTCGGGCACAAAATTTTATTCCTCTTCTCTAGCCCCTTTGCTATAACCTGTTCAATAAATATGCATGTACATATATACAATTTTTATCACTTATCATTTTCCATTCAACTTCATATTTGATTTACTTTGGTTTAAAAACACCATTCATTCCAATGTTGCATGCATAGGCTAAAATCATATCATTAGCTAATTAATGTATATTTCAACCCATGCACATTTATTTGAACAAGTGGCTATTTTTAACACTTCACCTTCCAAAGATGATAATTTTGGCGAACTAAAATAGATTTCAACACATGACTATTTTATTTAGTTCCTATGCATGTTAAAAATAATATTTCTTCACCAATATTTATTTCAACGTCTGCATATCTCTAGCATATCACATATATGATAAAAATGATATTTTTATCATTTAAAATATTTATTCGACAAATGGATGTTTTCAACACTTTATAGTTTCAATAAAAATGTAATTTTTATTGTTCGATCTTTTTATTCAACACATGAACTTTTCCACTACACACACTTCTCAACACATGAGCATTTCCACACATGGATATTTTATTTATGTTGTTCATATAAGAAAGATAGAATTTTTATTTTTGAAACTATTTATATATAGGGCGAATATTTTTCATACTTCATATATATTATAAAAATGTGATTTTTATTGTTTAAACACTTCATTCATTCACAAATGAATTTAATTTTCACACATCACTTTTCAACACATGAACATTTCCACACATGGATATAGTTTCAACATATGACTTTAATTTCAACGCATGAAAATAATTTCAACATATGAAAATTATTCTAACACATAAAGATTATTCAAAATTTCGGCAGCATAACGGCAGGGTAGTTAAAACCGGCACCGTCCCTAGTACGGCTCCTCGCTCTACCTTAAAACCTCGCGGTTTTTGACAATGGGGATTCATGCATCTAATTCGCACACAGGCGGCATGTTTATTTTTATTTCCACAAATATTTCCAATTCATTTCAATCACCAATGGGTATTTTTCAACCACAATCAAACAATATCAACCACAAACAATTATTCAACCATTCGTATTTTTCATCCAATATTTCACACCAATTCACAACAATAAATATCGTCCATGGTTTGTGGACAAGGGGAGTATATATATATATATATTATTGCTATATTTCACTTGCATTTCAACACATATATCAATTATTCTATGCATGTATAATTCATACTTCGCTTATATAGCTTACACCACGCATGTACATGAGGTATACAACACGTGTGTAATTTATATTTCGCTAATATAATTTATACACGACATTTTCCATTCAAATTTTATTAATTTAGATTTCTCACCTTGGTTTTCGGAGTGCTAAAAATCGTAGATGACTCAGAAAAATCCGCGGCTTCTCCTATGTGATAGAGAGCTTCCTTGCGGTCCCGATGTTTCCTGTTTCGTCGAATGTCGTCGACACACCAAAAAGACATGATTTTTCAAAGTGCAGATGTAATAAAAGACGCACTTTTCACGATGGTTCAAAACTAGGTTTTGATCTTTCGATCAAACTGTTGCGCAATAGGAGAATCAGCTCACACAGCGTCGAAGAGCTTCGAAAGACCTTTGCACGTGTGGTGGTGAGGTGCAGTTCGGTGCACTCTGGTGGCGGCGGCGGCGCTCCAAAGGGGCGATCTTCCCGAGCTCGCAACTCGAGAAATACTGCACGATAAATGCCAAACTTCACATGGATTTGAAGAGGATGGTTAGAGCTTCAAAATGGATCCAACCTCACTTGATTTCGTCGAGAAATGAAAGAGAAATTGAAGAGAGAAGTTTGGAGCTCCTTTCCGTCTCGCGCGCCTGATGATCGGGGAGAGAGAAAAGCATCTGGGCCAATGAGGGATTTTCTTGTAATTTATAAATTTTTAAAATTTCAAAAATACCCCTTTCACACACGAACTCCAATCCAAACCCAATGACTATCGTCCCTAGCTAAATACCCTCATTCCGAACACAATGGGATATGTTTTGTTGGCCAATTCGACTGTTACAGTCAGTTATTCTTCAAATTAAAGTATAAAACATTTAATTTTAACTTTGAACGCACATTTCAATTTGCCAGTGCCACAAACTGATTCGAAAAATTCCAGAAAAATAAATCTAGCTATGTTTTGACGCTATGGTCCCAACAAAACTAGTTTCGTCTAATTCTGAGATCGTTTGAAAAATGGCCATTTTCTGGTCAATCTAATTTAACAAAAATTGACCAAACGCATTTTCTTTTGCCATGCTCACATACTAGCTTCAAAAATTATGAAATTTGAAACTGATTTCGTCGAATTCCGAGGTCGTTTGCAAAATATCAATTTTCCAGGGCTATATATTCTATATAGCGACCTTTTTGAAAATTCATTCTGCCATAACTTTTGATTCCCGTTATGAAACTTCGATTTTTCAGATTCGTTAGAAAGGTATTGACTAACAGATTTAAATATTTTTGGTTTCACTAAAATCCGTTATATTTTCCACCATGCACAGTCAGTCAAAGTTTGAATTCAAATTTTCAAACTGACTCACTATTTCTAATTCACTATTTTATTGAATTATTCTATTTCAATTGTTCAAATTCCTTTGAAATCACCAATTTAAAAATTTTAAATTGGCCCGTATTTTCCGGGTTATTACATTTAGTCATAACGAAAATTATTCTTTAGTTTATAATTCATTTAGCTCCATTAAATTGTTGATTATTTCATTCAAACAAACTGTCATCCAATAACAAACAATCCACAATCAACAACCAATACACAACCAAATTAACTGAACTTACATTCAGTATTAATATTTATTTTGGTTTCACATATTCGAACATCAATCGGTTAATATTCGATTGATTTCTATATAATTATCGTTTATTTGATTTTCAAATTTCAAATAAGCTTTATTTAATTTCACTTAACCAGGTTAATTCCCAATTCAAATTTTCAATCCAATTTGAATTCCATTAAAATCAATCAAACACACTAATATCTCAATAATTTAATAGAATTATTTCTTTTCTATACAAAAATATATTTCTGGTAAAATTATTTCATTTACCCTCTTTACAAAACAGTACTGTATCCATTGACAGTTCAATGCTTCTCAACACTTGAACCGATAAACCAGCAAAATACAAAACATTTGTGTATAAAATTTACAAATACGCTCTCATATATATATATATATACACACACACACACTCAACTCGATCTAGGGTATTACTAACCTTGATTACTTGATAGAGATGGGGTTACTCACAGAGCCAAGGTTTTTACTAAACCCATAGCTCTAATACCACTATAACGACCCAAGAATTTTCGACCCTGAAAATCGACATAAATACATTTACCGTATCTCAGGTCGACCTTCCAACACCGAAAACACCAGAACGCTTATAAAAAGAAATTAGAGGGTGAGGTAAGAAAGAAAGTTAAAATAGAAGAAGGAGAAGGACCAACACAACACGGAGTCTCACATCGCAGCGGAACAAAATATGAAATAGAAATAAATTTTTATTGAGACCTTTTAAAAATACTTACAATATCAGAGTATATTAACACCTCTAGACAGTTATAATAATCTGCCCCATAAACAACACACAACGGAATAAACACCATATATATATAATACGTCTGAACTTCTCCAGCTCGTCTCTCAGCTTCGCAGCATTCGTTAACTTGGACCTATACAACCCGGTCTAACCCAAGCATTACAAACACTGGGTCAGTCTGGTGAATCAGAGTGAGAAAACTCGTAAAATTTTAAGGGGAATTATCCAACTTGATTTTTAAAGTTTCAAAAATCTTTTCGAAAGAAAAGGATAATACTAAAACCAAATCCACACATAAATACGGGCGGTTCTTGTAACACCCCGTATTTCTGTTAACACTAAAGTTACTAATTTAAGAATAACCAATGCTTAATATAATAAATGTGTAAAGGGGAGATGTATCTAATGTGGATACAAATTTAATAATAAATGTGTAAAGGGAGGATGTATCTAATGTGCATAGAAATTTAATAATAAATGTTAATAATGTACATTAAGAAAGTAATTGTGAACATAATTGGCTTCTCTTTAGAACGGATGGCTTTGATTAACCTTGGTTCATCGACGGCTCAAATTAACTTGCAATCCTATATAAACAGCCCCCTAGTCTCCTTCTCTTTGCACCATTCTTTTCTAACCTTATGCTGCACAAATTCTTGGTGGACATGGCTTCTTCTTCTTCCTCTAAATCTAAATAAATAGATTAAAATAAAATATAAATCAAGACGAGGATATGCTGCTCAAGTCTTTCAAGAGAAGATTCAAAACAAGTTAGGATTCAAGTAAAGATTCAACGGCTTCAAGCAACGCTATCTTTCTATTCTTTTCTAGATCCAATCAATGTAAGTCGATTACTTTTTAGATTTGAACGCCTTTTCTATTTGTGACATGAAATTAAAAGAATATAAGAAATATGCCTTATCATTTCATTGAATCTGTGCTTGTTTATGACTTTGGATCTGATTCTTGATTATGGCCTAGAACACATTGTGACTAAATTGCCAATGCTTAAGATTATGACTATGGAACTGTGGCCTTCGAAACCATAAGCCTTTGACTATGAACATAAGCCTTTGACTATGAACATAAGCCTTTGACTAGGAGCATAAACCAAAGCCTATGACTATGACAAGGACAATAGTGGATAATTACCTATGATTCATGGACATGATATTATTGCCTAGGATTATGACTGTGAGATTGGATCTAAACTTGATTATCTATTCAGTTTATTCTTAATTATTCTTGTATCTTGATTATGGGAATTTATCTATTAAGTTAGATCTACCCATATACTTGAACCTTTGTTATTTGTTCAACCCTTTTTATGTCATAATATTATCAGACCTATAGGCCTTCGATGCTTTAATCAGTTTATTCAGTGTAATTTGTTAGATCTGTGATTAGTCAATTATCATCTTCTGCCAGTCATTATGTCTATCTTTTCATGGCATTTTGGTTCATTCCCTTTTTATCCACGAATCTAGATTTATCTATAATCTAGGATGAAATCACGATTACACGAACGATGGGAATACGATTTGGGCAAATCATAAATTTGACTTAAACATAGTTGTAAACTTGGAAATTGGCATAATGTGGAACATGAACATAATTATGATTGACATAATTTAGAACATGTATTATGGCATGTTTATTAGAACGCAAATTTGAAAATTTGACATGAATTATGGAATATGTAATTTGACATATTAAATTTAGTATTGGCAAGTAAGCTAAGTTTTAGGCGTAAACGGTAAACTAGAATAATAATTCTAGTCTTGCCATAAACTGTAAATTAGGATGTTAAATCAGAATTGGGTCAATTAAAGTTAATTTGGCATAATAAGTATATTAGCACAAATTTTGAATTTACTCATAATTGTGAGTAATTGTCATGTTTAGAATAATCATGGTTAGTGACACTTAATTTGGTATAATTTACATACCAAAAACTATAAATATGATATATATAGGGAAAATGAGCCATAATAATAAATGTTGACAATGTACATTAAAAGAGTAATAATGGAATAAGTAAATTTGGGAAAATTTACTTATAGAATTTATCCTAAATGAGAAAAGTAAATTTAGACAATACGAACATGCTTAACCCGAGGTTGGATTGATTTGTGAAGTAAACCTGCCCGGACCCGCCCGGTTGTCCAGTGATCACAACACCTATCCAATGTGGGAGGTTAAGGCATTGAGCCCGATAAAGGCCCGAGGTTAGACTGAGTTATGGCGTAAGACTGCCCGGAACCAACCGGCATACCGGCAGCCACAACAATACCTATCTAATGTGAGTGGCTGGTGCTTTAATATGACAATTAAAGTTAAGCTAGAATGGGAGTGTTAAGTCCATAAGAACACTTAACCAACTTAACACAGTTAAGTTAGAACGATAGGGTTAAGTTAACTAGAACACTTAACCAACTTAACATGGTAACAAGACGAGATTTGTAGGGGTTAAGTAACTAAGAAAAACACTTAGCCAATTTAATATGTTAACCAGACTAGAAAGTGGGGGTTAAGTAAATTCAATACACTTAGCCAATTTAACATGTTAACTAGACTAGAGGTTGGGGATAAGTAAAGTTAATACACTTAGCCAATTTAACATGCTAACTAGACTAGAGATTGGGGTTAAGTAAATTTAATACACTTAGCCAATTTAATGACCGTAGGGTTAAGTAAGCTTGAACACTTAACCATCAGAGTGTGATAAATGAATAGGGTTAAGTTAAAAACATGAAGGGACAATACTTAACCTTAGAACATGTTAATCAAACCAATGTTAGGGTTAAGTTAACTAAGGGAACACTTAACCATTATAACATGTTAGTTAAAACAGATAGGCAAGGTTAAGTTAAAAAGGAACACTTAACCAATACAAGATGAATGGGTAGGGTTAAGTAAATACTTAACCAATATAACTTGATGCTGGTAGGGTTAAGTCAACGTGAATTACTGGTAACACTTAACCAGTTTAACATGACAAATGAATAGGTTAAGTTAACTTGTATCGACTAATGACACTCAACCAATCCAACTTGACGAGAAAGAAAACTAAGTAGTAAACTTTAGTTAAAAGGACTAAGTGGTAAACCTTAGTTAAGAAAACGATGATTCAGGAAACCAAGTGGTAAACCTTAGTTAGGAAAACTAAGTAGTAATCCTTAGTATAACACGAGGAGGAGCGAACAATCTTAAAGAAGGCTCCAACGAATTGGGTTACGAAGCCCGAGGCTTCGAGGGGACGTGAGGGTATAGTTGGATCCCTCTATGAGGCGGCAGATGATCCTCCTGGGCTCACAGAGGTTAAGGTCTGCGTTAGGAGAACCAAGGGTATGCCTTGGTTGCAATATAAGGCAACCTAAAGACTAGGATGCACCAACGTGATTCGGCGGGACAAATGGCCCTGTGATAGCGACCCGTCGTCTACCTACCATCTTGAGTCAATCGAGATACGGAAAGGCGGAGAACTCCAAAAGACCATATACTTGCTATCTAATTATGGTTGCAGATGGCCATAGGTTAGTGGGGCATAGGGGGGCCTGCGTATAGTTCTCATTTTTCAAGGTGTGCCTTTCAATAGTTGGGGGAGGGGTCAAGTGGGACCATAGCCACTGGAAAAAAAAAACAGACCTTAGCATCTGCATCGGCAGATAACTTAAAGCTCCCGACCGAGTTCCGTGTTTCTTGATTTGCCCTGCCACGGGACTCGGGTCGCACATATAGAGGACAGTGCATCTAGACAGCGATAACGATTCACGACACATACGTGGGGAATGTCTAGGAACATATACCGCTCTAGGTAGTGTGTCCTAGACTAGGGGCATCATTTGACAGGTAGCGTAATCCCTAGTTGGACCTAGGTGGCATAAACCCTAAATCTGTGAAGCATTAGATAAGCCGCGTAAACCCGAGTGGAATCTAGGAAGTACTTTGATATAAAACACTAGATTAGATCTAGGTAATAAATAATAAATGTACGCCTAAAGGCAACCACAATTACTGGGATTGGGATCGCGTTATCATTTTAGACAGATTACTATTTGGGACACTAGATAGGTGGTGCAGAGACATAGAAACCATAATAACAGGTTAATAGCGAAGCGGAGAAAGTATTAAAGCATATTCAGTTTATCTTGTCTTAGCATATCTTGTGTTAATCTTATCCTATCTTGTTGGCCCTATCATCATGGTATTGTCTTGTATTCAGTTAATTCATGTCATTTTGTTTTTCCTTGTTCACATGCTAGAAGTAACTGAACTTACCAGACTTTATGTCTGACCCAGTTTTTCTTTCGTCTTCTTTTCTTCCGTTCCCCCCCAGGTAGTTAAGGAGGGAATAGTATAGCTCAGGTTAGATTGGACCGTCACTCTTCCCAAGCTCGAGGATTCTTTGACAAAGTGCTTTGGACTCTCTTTTTCTGCTGCTATGGCTGGCTTATGCTACATTGGGGAATATAAATGTTATTTTATGCTTCTTTATTTTGTAAGACAGATGATACTCTAATATTGGAAAACAATTGTTGTACAAACTATTTTATCAATAAAGTAAAGTTTTATTTTCCGATGTTTTAATTTTGTCTGTCTTGTAATTTATCTGCATCTTTTACCCTAAATGCTCCACAGAACTTAGTGCATTCCCTTTGTGAGTGACACTCAAGGATGTGGGGTGTTACACTTGGTATCAGAGCTGAAGGTTACCGGATCAGATAAAATATTTGAAAAAATTTATTATTTTCAAACAGTTTTTAAAAAAGCATTTTCAAAAGAAAAGTTTTGTTTCAAAGGCATATTCCCCAAAAGCCATATGCACTATCTTCTGATTCTCTGTTTGAATTCTTGTCCCCTTCTTTCTTGAGTCTCTGGGGCTCCTGGCTTTCTGGGAGGTAACCTCATCGAAGGGCGAAGTAGTGCCCGACTTCCATCTATAACCGTAGTAGTTTCACCTGCGGCTAGTTTTCTTTCAAGCTTAGTAGGGTTTTCTGTACGATGGAGGCAGCTTTTGAGAGATTTGTCAACATAATTACACACGAAAGAGGATGAGGTGTTTGGCTAAGGAGCATAACCCAAGGATGAGGAATTCATGGATGTAGACTTGGCTCACGAAGGAGGAAGGGATTATAAAACCTAAGACAAGAGGAAGTATCTTTACTATGGCAGAATAGGGCATATAATTAAGAACAAAGGGCAAGTACATGCTTTCACCACTAAGCGTACCTAGGAGAAAGGTAGTAAATTCTGTTGGAAGAGTCTACCTTTTCTGTTTGTACTCTTTCTTTTGATTTTAGCACTTCGCATTTGTTCATATTTGTTTCCATAGTTGAGTCTCTGCACCATAGTACTTGTACAGTAAAAGATCCCAACTAGTGCTCAAGTGTTTGGTTGTTTTTGCTTAGATCATCTCACGTAGATCGTCCAAATTCGGAGGAGACATTCCTCGGGTGCTTGTCTGATATTGGTTTAGGCCTTTGGGGCTTGTACTTGAGGGATGTCGAGTTCGACTAGGATGGTTTGCTTGAGAGATGAATAGTTGTGGCAGGCGCTCTATATAGAGAAGGACTAACCTTAAGAGAGGTAAAAAGTACGTAGTGACCTTTTGACCCTCATAGTTATGGCATGATGGATAAGCTAAGAGGAGAGACCTCTGATCATCCTAGTATATACACTCAGTATCATGGTTGACATTTGTTTATTTTGGAAATGCAGGTCAAGAAACTTCGCAATCGTGAAGTTGAATCTGTTAAGTTACAGTTGAGTAAAGCTCAAGAAGACATGATACGGGAGAATGAAGATAAGGCATACGCGCCTCATACCCTTTTTCTTAAGGGTACATCCTTGATTCCTTTTTTTAGGAATTCTATGCATACTAATTTCTAGCTTTTAAGGTATATCCTCTAGGACGTATCATCGATCCTTAGGTAGAAACCCTTTTGGATGTAAACATGTATTTGAAACATGTTAAGGTTGATGGTTGCGAATGGTTGCTAGTGGTTGCTCGTGAATGCATATACACACGTATTAGGCACTAGATCAGCTCAAACGCCTTCATATTTCATTTACATATATGTATTTGTTTATGAATTGAACTTAATGTGTTATCATATGAATGTCGAATTTTAGGGAATGATTGTGCACTCATATAGAAATAATATGTATCATTAAGATTTGCATACATATTGGACGCATGGCGCTGACATGATTTGCATTAAGGAGGTCAACTGAATTAGTAGACTGCCTGATTTTGTATTAGATAAGGACATGTACACACACTATGCATATGAACATACAAGCATTAGAAGTCTTTAAGGACAATGGATGCCTGTGTTTGATGGTTGACTATTTGGATGATTGGATGGTAGGATTTACATTCTTCTTGACTTGAAGATTTCGGGGTCGAAATCCTTTAAGGAGGGGAGAATGTAACACCCCGTATTTCTGTTAACATTAAAGTTACTAATTTATGAATAACCAATGCCTAATATAATAAATGTGTAAAGGGGAGATGTATCTAATGTGCATAAAAATTTAATAATAAATGTGTAAAGGGGGATGTATCTAATGTGGATAGAAATTTAATAATAAATGTTAATAATGTACATTAAGAAAGTAATTGTGAACATAATTAGCTTCTCTTTAGAATGGATGGCTTTGATTAACCTTGGCTTCATCGACGGCTCAAATTAACTTGCAATCCTATATAAACAGCCCCTAGTCTCCTTCTCTTTGCACCATTCTTCTCTAACCTTATGCTGCACAAATTCTTGATGGACATGGCTTCTTCTTCTTCCTCTAAATCTAAAGAAATAGATTAAAATAAAATATAAATCAAAACGAGGATATGCTGATCAAGTCTTTCAAGAGAAGATTCAAAACAAGTTAGGATTCAAGTAAAGATTCAACGGCTTCAAGCAACGCTATCTTTCTATTCTTTTCTAGATCCAATCAATGTAAGTCGGTTACTTTTTAGATTTGAACGCCTTTTCTATTTGTGACATGAAATTAAAAGAATATAAGAAAGATGCCTTATCATTTCATTGAATCTGTGCTTGTTTATGACTTTGGATCTGATTCTTGATTTTGGCCTAGAACACATTGTGACTAAATTGCCAATGCTTAAGATTATGACTATGGAACTGTGGCCTTCGAAACCATAAGCCTTTGACTATGAAGATAAGCCTTTGACTAGGAGCATAAACCAATGCCTATGACTATGACAAGGACAATAGTGGATAATTACCTATGATTCATGAACATGATATTATTGCCTAGGATTATGACTGTGAGATTGGATCTAAACTTGATTATCTATTCAGTTTATTCTTAATTATCCTTGGATCTTGATTATGGGAGTTTATCTATTAAGTTAGATCTACCCATATACTTGAACCTATGTTATTTGTTCAACCCTTTTTATGTCATAATATTATCAGACCTATAGGCCTTAGATGCTTTAATCAGTTTATTCAGTGTAATTTGTTAGATCTGTGATTAGTGAATTATCATCTTCTGCCAGTCATTATGTCTATCTTTTCATGGCATTTTGGTTCATTCCCTTTTTTATCCACGAATCTAGATTTATCTATAATCTAGGATGAAATCACGATTACACGAACGATGGGAATACGATTTGGGCAAATCATAAATTTGACTTAAACATGGTTGTAAACTTGGAAATTGGCATAATGTGGAACATGAACATAATTATGATTGACATAATTCAGAACATGTATTATGGCATGTTTATTAGAACGCAAATTTGAAAATTTGACATGAATTATGGAATATGTAATTTGACATATTAAATTTAGTATTGGCAAGTAAGCTAAGTTTTAGGCGTAAACGGTAAACTAGAATAATAATTCTAGTCTTGCCATAAACTGTAATTAGGATGTTAAATCAGAATTGGGTCAATTAAAGTTAATTTGGCATAATAAGTATATTAGCACAAATTTTGAATTTAGTCATAATTGTGAGTAATTGTCATGTTTAGAATAATCATGGTTAGTGACACTTAATTTGGTATAATTTACATACCAAAAACTATAAATATGATATATAGGGAAAATGGGCCATAATAATAAATGTTGACAATGTACATTAAAAGAGTAATAATGGAATAATTAAATTAGGGAAAATTTACTTATAGAATTTATCCTAAATGAGAAAAGTAAATTTAGACAATACGAACATGCTTAACCCGAGGTTGGATTGAGTTGTGATGTAAACCTGCCCGGACCCGCCCGGCTGTCCAGTGATCACAACAATACCTATCCAATGTGGGAGGTTAAGGCGTTGAGCCCGACAAAGGCCCGAGGTTAGACTGAGTTGTGGCGTAAGACTGCCCGGAACCAACCGGCATACCGACAACCACAACAATACCTGTCTAATGTGAGTGGCTGGTGCTTTAATAAGACAATTAAAGTTAAGCTAGAATGGGAGGGTTAAGTCCATAAGAACACTTAACCAACTTAACACGGTTAAGATAGAACGATAGGGTTAAGTTAACTAGAACACTTAACCAACTTAACATGGTAACAAGACGAGATTTGTAGGGGTTAAGTAACTAAGAAAAACACTTAGCCAATTTAATATGTTAACCAGACTAGAAAGTGGGGGTTAAGTAAATTCAATACACTTAGCCAATTTAACATGTTAACTAGACTAGAGGTTGGGGATAAGTAAAGTTAATACACTTAGCCAATTTAACATGCTAACTAGACTAGAGGTTGGGGTTAAGTAAATTTAATACACTTAGCCAATTTAATATGTTAGCTGGACTAGACCGTAGGGTTAAGTAAGCTTGAACACTTAACCATCAGAGTGTGATAAATGAATAGGGTTAAGTTAAAAACATGAAGGGACAATACTTAACCTTAGAACATGTTAATCAAACCAATGTTAGGGTTAAGTTAACTAAGGGAACACTTAACCATTATAACGTGTTAGTTAAAACAGATAGGCAAGGTTAAGTTAAAAAGGAACACTTAACCAATACAAGATGAATGGGTAGGGTTAAGTAAATACTTAACCAATATAACTTGATGCTGGTAGGGTTAAGTCAACATGAATTACTGGTAACACTTAACCAGTTTAACATGACAAATGAATAGGTTAAGTTAACTTGTATCGACTAATGACACTTAACCAATCCAACTTGACGAGAAAGAGAACTAAGTAGTAAACCTTAGTTAAAAGGAGTAAGTGGTAAACCTTTGTTAAGAAAATAACGATTCAGGAAACCAAGTGGTAAACCTTAGTTAGGAAAACTAAGTAGTAATCCTTAGTATAACACGAGGAGGAGCGAACGATCTTAAAGAAGACTCCAACGAATTGGGTTACGAAGCCCGAGGCTTCGAGGGGACGTGAGGGTACTCTTGGTATCCCTCTATGAGGCGGCAGATGATCCTCCTGGGCTCACAGAGGTTAAGGTCTGCGTTAGGAGAACCAAGTGTATGCCTTGGTTGCAATATAAGGCAACCTAAAGACTAGGATGGACCAGCGTGATTCGGGGGGACAAATGGCCCTGTGATAGCGACCCGTCGTCTACCTACCATCTTGAGTCAATCGAGATACGAAAAGGCGGAGAACTCCAAAAGACCATATACTTGCTATCTAGTTATGGTTGCGGATGGCCATAGGTTAGTAGGGCATAGGGGGGCCTGTGTGTAGTTCTCATTTTTCAAGGTGTGCCTTTCAATAGTTGAGGGAGGGGTCAAGTGGGACCATAGCCACTGGAAAAAAAAATAGACCTTAGCATCTGCATCGGTAGATAACTTAAAGCTCCCGATCGAGTTCCGTGTTTCTTGATTTGCCCTACCACGGGACTCGGGTCGCACATATAGAGGACATGTGCATCTAGACAGCGATAACGATTCACGACACATACGTGGGGAAAGTCTAGGAACATATACCGCTCTAGGTAGTGTGTCCTAGACTAGGGGCATCATTCGACAGGTAGCGTAATCCCTAGTTGGACCTAGGTGGCATGAACCCTGAATCTGTGAAGCATTAGATAAGACGTGTAAACCTAAGTGGAATCTAGGAAGTACTTTTATATAAAACCCTAGATTAGATCTAGGAAATAAATAATAAACATACGCCTAAAGGCAACCACAATTACTGGGATTGGGATCACGTTATCATTTTAGACAGATTACTAGTTGGGACACTAGATAGGTGGTGCAGAGACATAGAAACCATAATAACAGGTTAATAGCGAAGTGGAGAAAGTATTAAAGCATATCCAGTTTATCTTGTCTTAGCATATCTTGTGTTAATCTTATCCTATCTTGTTGGCCCTATCATCATGGTATTGTCTTGTATTCAGTTAATTCATGTCGTTTTGTTTTTCCTTGTTCACATGCTAGAAGTAACCGAACTTACCAGACTTTATGTCTGACCCAGTTTTTCTTTCGTCTTCTTTTCTTCCGTTCCCCCCCCAGGTAGTTAAGGAGGGAATAGTATAGCTCAGGTTAGATTGGACCGTCACTCTTCCCAAGCTCGAAGATTCTTTGACAAAGTGCTTTGGACTCTCTTTTTCTGCTGCTATGGCTGGCTTATGCTACATTGGGGAATATAAATGTTATTTTATGCTTCTTTATTTTGTAAGACAGATGATACTCTGATATTGGAAAACAATTGTTGTACAAAATATTTCATCAATAAAGTAAAGTTTTATTTTCCGTTGTTTTAATTTTGTCTGTCTTGTAATTTATCTGCATCTTTTACCCTAAATGCTCCACAGAACTTAGTGCATTCCCTTTGTGAGTGACACTAAAGGATGTGGGGTGTTACAGTTTTTACCTTACGATACCTCAAAATATTGTTGAAATCAATATCTTTTCTAATATTATAATAGTGTCTAAATACAAGTAAATATCAATCTAGTGGAACGCTTGCATCTCATGCCCCATATACGTAATATACAATCAAAACCTCAGGCTCTTATTGGAAATTGGATTCTGACTATGACAAGGTATGGAACCACCTGCCGATAGTGTATCTCTAGAGGGGAATACACTGGGTTCAACAAGAACGTCTTCCAACCCGGCCCACATATGACCGACCAGTCATTTTGCTTTAGTGTATCGAATGTATATCACCAACGGTTCGGCTCAAATCACCGTTTCCCGAAAGGGACAACATCAAATAGATTAAAGAAGGAAATGGATTTTATCTAGATAGGTGATAATACACCCTAATGGGAGAGACCCACATAGCCATGCTACCGGCCCGATTTTTGTCATGTCCCGATTGATGAGGCTTGAGGTTAGAATTCACCTTTGGAACATCTGGCCATCATTTACTTTGAATGCCACATCGTCAGATCTGTCAAATCACTAATTGATGTCCACAAAAATACTCTACAACTGAAGGAAGTACGTTTGTAAAAATCAATGTACATAATTCTTAAGAAATACTTTGTCATACATTCGTCCATACAAGTCATCCTGGAACAGGATGAACCGAAGGAACTCTCATATTGCATCCCATATAGGAATTAACCCAAGGATCAGTAGCGAGAAGTCCTTGAAATCCGTAGATTCCAACCACGACAGAACCATATACATCTTTAGCTGCAAACCAGGGATTATTAGCAGTTTTTCCATTTATGAAGATCTATGGTCTTCAATGTTCCATCTCGATCATCTTTGATATCTTCATGTATTTTTTGATCAAAATGGTATTAGAACATAAATTCGATCCCGGTCTTTCCGTACCAACAATCGTATTAGACAAATTTGACAGTCGGTTATTTAACTATCAAAATAAACAGTGATTCATTCATGAAAATCCAACTAGTTCACCGGTTTGGTATTCAACATCTTTTGACCTTTTAATTAAAACAAATGTAAATTTGAAACTCTTAAATATTTCGATATTACAAATATAGCTTTTTGCTTCTTATTTAACATAAGGTTATTCTTTAAACAAATTCATTTTAATACTTAGGAAAATCCTATATCATATCCAGTTTTCTATTTTCACTTTCAAAACATAGCCACATTATTATCTAATATTGGGAAATCCCTTCAACTTATTACTCAAAAAATAACGTCACGAAATATCTTTTGTTCATTACTTGACATCACCTACCGCTTATTTTTATTGAATAAAATTCAACTTTACATTTCCTTTATAACTCGAAAATATCCGTTATAATTTCGCGCAACCCCTTTTTTCCTTACTTTGGAATCTTCATTATATATTCTCCAAATTTCCAACAACATTTGCATTATTATTTCTTTAATGGAAATAATACATTATTACGATCCTCTTTACCATTACAACTAATATCATCTCAGATAATCATGAAGTCGTTCAAGTTGGGATATTTTAATTACCCCCCAGACCTTGATCAAAGACGTTCCTATCTTAAGATTGATACAAGTTGTAACCTAAAAACCAATATTTAATTCTAATATCAATACAAATTCCATTTAACAATTTTATTCAAAATACGGTTTCATAAATCCTGCTTATCTTTTTGAAAATCTCTTTCTCGGGTATAACCATTCCTTCTTAATTCAATAATTAAGTATCTTCTTTATAAAATACCATTTTTAACTCTGCCTCTTTGACCAAACTCATTTTATAATTCAAAATTGGTTACAAAATATCATGACTCGCTTCTTTCACCACATTCACCTTTACTAATTCCTTTTCCAATCCATTCAACCATTTTCCGCTTGAAATTCTCATTTCAATTCCCCAATTTTACTTAATCCCATTATTGACCAACGTTAATTTAAAATTAATGATGTAACACCTCATCTCTTTTTATAAACCCTATTTAAATAAATTTTGAAATCTAAACCCCTTTCATGTTAATTTCCTTTTACCTTAATCCAAATATTAAGTCAACGTAATTTAAGCTATCGTATTCGCTTAAATTCCTTTTATAACTTTGTTATAAAACTCAAGTTTAAAATAAAACTTGTTCATAACTCCTCTCAAAATTCAACTAGATTTCATTTCAATTTCGATTACTTTTAAATGAATTTCAATTAAAAATTAACTTTCTAAATTATTATTAATTAAATTAATAATTTATTTCGATCATTAACTACTTCAGTAGTTAATTTCTCTATTAACTAAAATAAATAGTAGATCCCTTTTTAAAACCTTATTAATATTAAACAAATATTCTTTAAACTAATTCATTAGATTAATTCAAAACAAACTAATTTAATAATCAATCCCAGTTAAAACGGCCTACTTAGTCGACTCAAAACACGGTCATCTCATTACCCGATTCCAATTCGTTTTCCCTTTAATAATATAATTAATTTAAATAATTCCATTTAATTGTTAAAACAATTATACAAACTCAACCGTTAGGTTAATTTTCCTTTCCCATATTTATAATCTGATTAACATCAGAATTTACTTTATAAAATAGATTAATAATTTATGTTACTTGAATAATAAATAATAATTATTTATTTCCTTTTAACAACTTTTATTAAAAATAATATAATTCAAAATCTATATCCAGTTATAAAATAAATTTTATAACTTCAGTTCTATCGATTCACCTGATGGTAAATCATTATAAACAAAACAATTTATCCTTAGGCAATTTACCGCTGGTTAATCAACCAATATTGCCCATTGGTTCAAACAAAACAAAGGTTGAATTTTACGAATGTTTGGTTAGGCTACGAATGCTATTTGGATGTATAATTTGAATATAATTAAAAACAAGCCCGTAACGTCGTGGTAATTCATAATTTTACGTTTTGAACTTCAACAGAAAATATAGAATTCGTTATAAGTCGAATTTCACTAAAACAAGAAACATTCGAATCTATTGAACTATATTTTTATAACGGGATAGAAAAATATAGATTTCATATTATAGATTTTGAGTTATATCCAAATCAAATTTTCAGAAAGTCGCTATTGAAATTAGTAAGAAAATGCATTGGCAAATTTTGATAGCTCACCAATTGTTGAATTTCCAAAGTTCACCTTCATAACACCAAAACACGTCTATACTTGCAATTATTTCCAAAACAAGTCTAAATTTGATTTAAGCTTAAAGAACTCCTCTAGGTGTACCAAAGGCACTATAATATCAATCTTAGGAATTTGAAATAAAGAAAGCCGATATGTGCTATTTTTCATGTTGGAGATAATAGGTATAAGTTTTAAAAGTACACAAAACTAGATAGAATCGCTAAACAAAAAGTGCTTTTGATGGCATTAACATACGACATTTCAGCAAAATTTCGTTTAAACATTGAGTAGTTAATCTTTGCAAACTCAAAGATAAAAAAAAACCCGCGTGCTAAACGCTATTTACTGAACAAGGCAGGTAACGAAATATTTTATGTAGGAATAAAAAAATTAGTTCATATTCACTTTATTCCTCCTTTACAAGCTTTTAATCCCTAAAATCTTATTCAACATCTCCAATCGTTGTTCTAGATCGATTAATTTCTGGCACCAGTCATCAACGGTTGATCCCGACTGCCCCAAATCATAAATTCGCGCCTTGACAAATTGGATTGATGAGAGAGGCACAACGTTTTCTTCTATCTTGCTTTTGAGGTACCAATTTATTTTAAAGATTCAATGTCGTAATTCATAAAATTTGGCATTATCATCTTCTATAGAAAAATAAATGCTATTTTGATTTAAATTCAAATTATTGTCGTAATTCATAAAGTTACTATTACGAATATATTTTGCCAGGATATTTAAAAATATTAAATAGACTTGATTTATGGTTATTGATATATCTTTTGATATCTTTTAGTTATTTCCTTAAACTAAAAGATTTGTTAAAATATTTGAGAATATTAGATAGGTTTGATTGATTGATATATTTCCTATTTGTGGTCACCTGATTGATTGACATATCTCTTTCCTATCTTATTTATGCCCACCGTAGCTTTAGGGATCTTGATTGATTGTTTAACAACTTATATATATATATATGTATATATATATATGCATATATATGTATATATATATATGTATATTGCCTTGTTGAATCAATAAAAGATGTAAGATTCTACCTATCTTTTCATAGAATTAGAGTTTCTTCTTTAATTTTCTTCTCTACACCTTAAAGCATGGTGGGCGTCGGTGAAACACCACCAGACCCATCTTCAAAACTTATGGGTTTGGTGGGGAATGCCAAAATTGCTGAAAACAGCTTGAACGGACAACATGAACAAGCTGATTGGAACGGGAACTAGGAGGGACGGATTGCACAAGATCTATGAGCCAGTTTCGAGTTTTGATCTCAAGTTTCAAGTTTCGAGTTTCAAGTCTTTTTGTCACATGTTTCAACATCTTCACAATTGGCGGATATTTTTACTAAGACACTTGGTAAGTCACAGTTTGATTTTTTTTCTTTCCAAGTTGGGTATTTATGAACCCCATGCTCCAACTTGAGGGAGGTATTATGGATATATTTTGCCAAGATATTTAAGAAAATTATATAGGCTTGATTTATGGTTATTGATATATCTTTTGATATTTTTTAGTTATTTCCTAAAACTAAAATATTTGTTAAGATATTTAAGAATATTAGATAGGCTTGACTGATTGATATATTTCTTATTTGTGGCCACCTATTTGATTGACATATCTTTTTCCTATGTTATTTGTGGCCACCATAGGTTTAGGGATCTTGATTGATTACCTAACAACTTGTATATGTATTGCCTTGCTAAATCAATAAAAGATATAACATTATGCCTATCTGTTCAGTTACGATACTTTTAAACAGCCTTAAATATTCATAGTTGTATATTCGTGTGTGAGTTCGAGATCAGTTTATGGAATCTACAATCTAATATTATCCATGTGTTTCAATAATTGAAGGGATCTGCAATATTAAAACCCAATTCGATCAATTCCCTATGATTATATGAGTTAGGTTATCGTTTTGATAGTCCATTAATTCTAAATTTTCAGCAAAAGGGAAGCAAAAAAGCTATTTTGTAGATTTGGGGTTGTATGATTTCGGTAAATATGAAATAAGTGCCACAGTCTGTGTTAATTCATAAATCATGAAAGTGATTAAGTAACATATGAGAAGTGATTCATGGCATGCGAAGTAGTAATCAGATCATACCTGCACTTACAAGGCAACGATATGCATTTCAAAAGTGAAATATTATTCTACTCTAATATTGATTTGGCTATAGAGTGCAGCTTCCTATATCTATTACCACTACCAAACTCGATGGTCCATGCGTGTAACATCGTTTAAGCATGTCATATTGCATCTTTTCTCGTAAAGGTTAGTTATGAGATGCAGTTTGGCATGTCAAAGCATTCAAAGAACGTATAAATAGAAAAAATAGATATACATTGATCATGAGATCTAGTGGTATACCAAGAGATTAAAAAATATGAAAATTTATTTAAGTTGTTGCGTCTTAAGCATTTCCTGGCTGGTTGCTATATTTTGGAAAAATGATACATTTGCACTCATGAAAATTAGAGAGATGAACATGCTAAACAATATCCTAATGATAAAAAGCTTAAAATGGTAAGAGAAAATATGATATTGTAACTTGGATGTATAAAGTTATTGCTATCATCATAAGGATTGAGGAAGAATTGATATAGATCTACAGAAGTATATGATACTAAGTAAATAGAATTAGTCTTTTATATGCTTCAATGTATGGGGTTTCCTACCTTATTACTGAATTTGATATTTGTACCCCTTCATTTTTATATTATTTTTTGATAGAACAAATGGTTTCATATCATCAACTAGGGTGTTAAGATAAGGAGACCAACTATGTCCTTTTTATTTTGTATTGCAGTGGAGTACTGTTCATTATGATGTACAGTAGGAGGTTGATGCTTTTAGTTTGTGTTTCTATAAAAGAAGATATAAACGTTAGTGCTTTTAGTTGTTGTATAACAATAAATTGTTCCTTCGAATTTAGAATTTTGTTTGCTTACATATTGAAATTGTGGATAAAGATTGGGTACGCCTAAATAGGTAATTATACAATACTGAAGTATAAAAATAAATTTACAACATACTTTAATATCTAAGGTGGTTGTTATTTTTTTATTTTTAATCCTAGAACTACTAAAGAGTACGAGCAAGCAGCTTGGAGTTTTATGAATGTTGCAAAAATAAATATGCGAAACGTGGAAAAAAATATGCCCTTGTTTAGATTGTCAGAATCTTACTCATCTTCATAAAGAAGTTGTTGTTGAGCATTTGATTATAAGAGGAACGTATCCTAAGTACATGGGTGGTGAGTGGTATAATCATCATGAGCAAATAAATAAAAGCAAGGAAACAAAGTTAGGTGATGCATATGATTTACATGAAGCCATTATCTACGAAGAAGAAG
The DNA here is from genome assembly GCA_030737875.1 of Allium sativum. Taxonomy (NCBI): domain Eukaryota; kingdom Viridiplantae; phylum Streptophyta; class Magnoliopsida; order Asparagales; family Amaryllidaceae; genus Allium; species Allium sativum. Next base: position 731,964,593 of record CM060910.1, read on the forward strand.
ACTTTGTTAATCATACTTTTTTCATGACGATAAATGCAAAGATGATGCAAAAAGCCGAGAGGATGAGTTACATATGAGTTTGGAAAATGCAGAGACCACATTATATTCTGGTTTCTTAAATCAAACAAAATTATCTGTTATTTTTGCATTATATAACCTTAAATGAGAGACTGGGTCGTTTGATAATGGTTTTAATAAGCTTCTAAATGTGCAACTGTTGTTGTTGCCAAAAAATAACGTACTTCCCAAGTCGTTATTGAAATTAAGAAATTCCTTAAAATATTTAACATGGGTTTTGAGAAGATTCATGCATGTGAAAACGATTGTTGTCTTTTCATAAATGAGTATAAAGAGTTGAATAATTGTCCAAATTGTGGATTTTCAAGGTGGAAGATAAATCAACAGATTAAGGTGATTACGCATGGCATTCTAGTTAAAGTGCTGCGTTATTTCCCAATAATTCTGAGATTTAGATGAATGTTTAGATCCGAAACCACGACAGAAGATTTACGGTGGCATTTCAATAACAATAGCATAGATGGAAAATTGTGTCATCATGTAGATTTTATAACTTGAAATGTAGTGGATGAAAAATAGGAATCATTTTCAGCAGATCCACGCAATCTTAGGCTTGGCCTTGCAATTGATGGTTTTAATCCATTTTCCATGCTAAGTTTTAAATATAGTTGTTGGCTCGTAATTCTCGTGACATATAATCTTTCGCCTATGTTTTTTTTCTGGCAAGGCTGACCAGTTTTTATAGTGTTTTGTAACACTCTTTTATTTATTACAAAATAAAAGGTACATTTATAAGTTCAGGTGATATGTAATCGACATATCAACTATAGACACTTCCACAGATGGAAGAAGTACACCACTTGCATAAGCTAATAACATGACAAATAAAATTACATGGATATTACATTACTTATCACATAGCATGGTAATGTTGTAAGGGGTGATTAATCCATTTCAGTGGAAAAACCTCAATAGGATCTTGCAATGATGTGATAGAACAAACAGCTTGAAATGAATATAAATCTCTAATCACAAAAAAAATAAAGGCAACAGAGAACACACAAATTTATAGTGGTTCCACTATCGCGAGATAATGTACGCCCACTTCAATGGGGAAGAGATTTTATTAATATTCAAGAGATTACAGAGTTTTTAAAGTAGAGCAAAAAAATGAAGAATACAAATGTTCTCATACTTCTTATATGAATAAGATCCTCTATGCCTCTCTTTAAATATAGAAAAGATTACTTGGGGATGAGACAATTGATTTATGTAAAATAAATCAATTTATGGAATGGACTAATATCCCATTAATTAATTGTCATATGATTGATTGAAAATTTTCCCTGTTCTCTATCAATCAATCCCTTTTCCAATTTTAATCTTTTTCCGTTTCTTTTCTTCATGGAACATAGCAACTAATTAAATGACGAATATTTCTAGTATCCCCTATTCGTTAATATTTCTTCCATTTCTTTCCATTCATTTCTTGCACAAAACGGGTAACGAAATTACCACGAATATCTCCAAAAAATCTAATTGATATTTGGAAATATTGTATCACCAAATTCCAATAATCTCCACCTGATACAATATCTCATGCAACCTAAAGACTCCAATGTGAATGCTTCCCAGTGAGTTCCCGCTAAAGCCACCCCTCGTTGCACTTTGTCAGTGAACTCCGGCAAGGTCACCGCCCACCAACAAAGCGTTGGAAGCATTCAGAAAAAACAAGGTAGACATTGTGCAACCAACTCCTATATCTTCATATAAGAAGAATACCACATCTTCTCTTGACTTCAACCAAGTCACTCTCTTTCCCATTGTGCCACCTTGTGGCACCTAGCACTTCATCAAGTGAATCAAGTTCGAGTAATGCTCGAACTTAGTAGTAGGTAATGCCTTTGTAAACATGTCTGCTGCATTTTCATTTGTGTGAATCTTCTGAAGACGAAATAACTTCTCCTCATTCATAGAGATGCAGAAAGACTCTCTTACCTCTATATTCTTTGTTCTAGAACTAAAAACAAGATTTTCAGCTAAATGAACTGCACTTTGATTGTCACAATTCACCAAATAAGCATCTTGCATGAAGCCCAAATCACACAATAACTTCTTCAAATAAAGTGCCTCCTTAGTTGCCTCAACTTCAGCTATCAATTCTGCTTCTGTAGTAGACAAAGCAACTATAGTGTGCAACCTCACTCTCCAACTAATAGCTGTTCCTCCAAGTGTGAACACATAGCCCGAGGTTGACTTCCTTCTATCTCTATCCCCGGCATAGTCTGAATCACAGAACCCAACCAAGTTGAAATATTTATTTCTTCCGCAAAAAACAAGCCCATAATCTGATGTTCCTCTAAGATATCTAAAAATGTACTTCACTACCTCCCAATGCGATTTTCCCAGATTTGTCGTATATCTACTAACTAATCCAACAGCTTGAGCGATGTCAGGTCTAGTACACACCATAACATACATCAAGCTACCTACTGCACTGGCATAAGGCACCTTCTTCATATAGGCCTTGTCCTTTTCTGAGATCGGAGAGCCCTGGTTAGAAAGCTTTATATGCAAAGGCATGGTGTACTGATAGCCTTTGCACCATCCATGCTAAATCGAGTAAGCACCTTTTGAATATATTTCTTTTGAGTAAGTCTCAAAAGTCCAAGCTTTCTATCTCTTTGGATTTCCATCCCCAAAATTTTATTTGCTTCTCCAAGGTCTTTCATATCGAATTCCGCATTTAATTTCAACTTCAATGCATCAATTTCAGTTTTATCCTTGGAAGCAATCAACATATCATCCACATACAAAAGTAAATACACCCAATTATTATTCTTTAAATGCTTAAAATAAACACATGCATCTTTAGTACTACGATTAAAACCATGTGAAAGCATAAAAAATCAAACCTTTTGTACCATTGTCTAGACGACTGTTTTAGTCCATAAAGAGATTTCTTCAACTTGCATACCCAATCTGACTTTCCATCTACAATAAATCCTTCTGTCTGCTTCATGTAAATGGTTTCCTCTAAGTCACCATGCAAGAAAGCGGTTTTCACATCAAGTTGTTCTAACTCCAAATCATAAGCAGCAACTATTGCAAGTAGGATTCGAATTGAAGTATGTCTAACAACTGGAGCAAATATTTCATCATACTCTAACCCCATTCTTTGTAAAAACCCTTTGGCTACTAATCTTTCCTTGTATCTACCATCATATTTTACCTTGAACACCCAATTGCAACCTATGGCTCGGCTTCCTTGAGGTAGTGGTACCAAATCCCAAGTCTTGTTCTTTTACAAAGACTGTATCTCCTCTTCCATAGCGCAATTCCACTTCGAGTTGTCACTCGACTTCATGGCTTCTTTAAGGCTCAATGGTTCATCATGAATTACATGTAAAGCATACTCAAACTGATCATCAAGGCTCAAATTTGCATACTGCCAATCTCCATATCTAATTGGAGCTCTCTTTGGTTTCTGACTAGCTCGAATGACTATATTGCCTGACTCTCCTTCAGCTCACCTTGAACTCCACCTTGAGCTCCACTTTGAGCTGAATCATCTCTAACTTCATGACCATCACCATCACTACTAGAGGAAATCTGTGGACTATCATGTGATGTATCTTCAACTGCTCCATCACTATTATCAATAGTGATAGCTCTACTTTGGGTTTGAAAACTAGGAATCTCTGTCTTTTCATGTTTCTCATCAACTCAGTCTGAACCCTCCGATAAACCTTCCAAAGGTTTGAACATTGCCGACTCATCAAAAGTCACATGTATGGAATGTATAACTTTCTTCGTAATTGGATTCCAAATTTTATTTCCTTTTATGCCATCTGTATAACCAAGAAAAACACATTTGGAGGCCCAAGGCTCTAACTTGTCATGTCCTGTATTGTGAACATAAATTAGACATCCAAATATATGAAAATAACTTAATAAAGTGTTTTTACCTCTCCATAACTCCTATGGAATCTTCCCATCAATGGATGAGCACGGAGTCCGATTAATAATATGTGTTGCAGTCGAAATAGCTTTAGCCCAAAAACCCTTAAACATACCCACAGTCAATATCAAGCAACGGGACTTTTTCAATTAGAGTCCTATTCATTCTCTCAGCAACCCATTGGGTTGCGGATCACCAGGTGAAGTAAAATATCTTCTAATACCATGCTGTTTGCAGTAGTTGAGGAACTTTTTAGAGACATATTCGCCACCATTGTCAGATCTAAGAATCTTCAGTTTCTTTCCTGTTTGGTTTTCAACAAGAGCTAACCAAACCTTAAACTTCTCAAATACTTTCGACTTAGCTTTCATTACATACACCTAAACCTTGCGCAAGTAGTCAACAATGAAGGAAACAAAATAATATGCTCCACCAATAGAATCTAGAGAGTATGGCCCCTAAACATATGAATGCACATAATCAAGTACCCTCTTAGAAGTATGCATGCCATCACCAAAAAAAACTATGGTTTGCTTTGCCAATACACACTTCTTGCAAAAGTCCAACTTGTTGAAGATTTCTCCCTTGATCTTTTTCTTCTTACGAAGCAACTCTAAGTTCTTCTCCGAAGTATGACCTAGTCTCATATGCCAAAGCTTGGTAGCATCCAAACTTTTAGAACTATCGACTCCAACACATAATTCTCCATGGACAGTGGTACCCATTAGCAAATACAGATTTCGCACCATAACACCCTTCATCAATATAAGTGCCTCTCTAGAAACTCTCAAACCATCTTTGACAATGGTTATCTTGCATCCCAATGATGCTAATTGGCCTAACGATATCAAAGACTTCCGAAGACCTGGGACATAGCGAACATCTGAAAGTGTGTGAACAATCCCATCATACATGCGAATGCGTTCTAAACCAACTCCCATAGACTTGCATGTAGCATCGTTCCCCATAAGGATAGAACTTCCTTCTTTTGTATCGAAGGAAGAAAAATAATCCTTATTAGGAGTCATGTGAAATGATGCTCCAGAATCTAGAATCCAGTGGTCTGGAATATCTGATGCAACCGCTGTCAACGAATTGCTACCGCCTTTCTCCATCTCAATAGATGAAGAACCATCAGTCTTCTTCTCTAAATCTGGGCAGTCTCTTCTCCAATGGCCTGGTTTCTTACAATTATAGCACTTTCCATCTTTAGACTTACTCCGTGAATTACGCTTCCTATAATTGGAACGCCCCCTATTATTCTTCACTTTCTTCTCTGCTCTTCCTCTCTCAACAAATAAGCCTGAACTACTACTTCCTCTGCTACTATCAACAACACCAAACTCTTTCATCTGATCTCTCAACTCTTCACTGAGCAAACCTGTCTTCACATCATCTAATTTCAATGTGTCTCTACCATTGATAAGGCTGTTAGTGAAACCAGTGTATCGCTCTGGAAGCGAACACAACAGAACCATTGCTTTTTGTTCTTCATCAATCAACTCAACAGACTTCATCTTCCTCAACAGGTCATCAAACACACTAAGGTGTGCCTTAATTGAAGAACCTTCCTGCATCTTATAAGTGAAGAAAGTCTTCAATAGGATCAGACGATTGGTTAGGGACTTCTTTATGTAGAAGTCCTCCAACTTCTTCCAAATGCCTCTATTTGTTGTCTTCTGACTGATTTCAGAAATTACATTCTTTCCCATAGCAAGCAGAAGAGTAGTAAAGGCCCATTCTTCCTCTCTTCTAATTCCACTGATGAAATATCAGTAGGAAATGTATCTGTATCAAATACTACTCGATGAATGCGATTTCTTCTCAAAACTGCTTTCATCATCCACTGCCACTTTTCAAAATCTCCTTCACCATTCCACTTATGTCTTGTCAATTGTGATCCTGACGCCACATAGGAGCCTCTGACGTATAAACAGTTTCATATCATCAACTAGGGTGTTAAGATAAGGAGGCCAACTATGTCCTTTTTATTTTGTATTGCAGTAGAGTACTGTTCATTATGATGTACAGTAGGAGGTTGATGCTTTTAGTTGGTGTTTCTATAAAAGAAGATATAAAAGTTAGCGCTTTTAGTTGTTGTATAACAATAAATTGTTCCTTCGAATTTAGAATTTTGTTTGCTTACATATTGAAATGATGGATAAAGATTGGGTACGCCTAAACAGGTAATTATACAATACTGAAGTATAATAATAAATTTACAACATATTTTAATATCTAAGGTGGTTGTTATTTTTTTATTTTTAATCCTAGAACTACTAAAGAGTACGAGCAAGCAGCTTGGAGTTTTATGAATGTTGCAAAAATAAATATGTGAAACATGGAAAAAATAATTATGCCCTTGTTTAGATTGTCAGAATCTTACTCATCTTCATAAAGAAGTTGTTGCTGAGCATCTGATTATAAGAGGAACGAATCCTAAGTACATGGGTGGTGAGTGGTATAGTCATCACGAGCGAATAAATAAAAGCAAGGAAACAAAGTCAGTGATGCATATGATATACTTGAAGCCATTATCTATGAAGATGAAGACTTTATTAATCATACTTTTTTGATGACGATAAATGCAAAGATGATGCAAAAAGACGAGAGGATGAATTACACAAGAGTTTGGAAAATGCAGAGACCACATTATATCCTGGTTTCTTAGATCAAACAAAATTATCTGTTATTTTTGCATTATATAACCTTAAATTAGAGACTGGATCGTCTGATAATGGTTTTGATAAGCTTCTAAATGTGCAACTGTTGTTGTTGCCAAAATATAACGTACTTCCCAAGTCATTATATGAATTTAAGAAATTCCTTAAAATATTTAACATGGGTTTTGAGAAGATTCATGCATGTGAAAATGATTGTTTTCTTTTCATAAATGAGTATAAAGAGTTGAATAATTGTCCAAATTGTGGATTTTTAAGGTGGAAGATAAATCAACAGACCAAGGTGATTATGCATGGCATTCCAGTTAAAGTGTTGCGTTATTTCCCAGTAATTCCGAGATTTAGATGAATGTTTGGATCCGAAACCACGACAGAAAATTTACGGTGGCATTTCAATAACAATAACACTGATGGAAAATTGTGTCATCATGTAGATTTTATAACTTGAAATGTAATGGATGAAAAATAGGAATCATTTTCAGCAAAGCCAGGCAATCTTAGGCTTGGCCTTGCAATTGATGGTTTTAATCCATTTTCCATGTTAAGTTTCAAATATAGTTGTTGGCTCGTAATGCTCGTGACATATAATCTTTCGCCTACATTTTTTTCTTGCCAGGCCGACCAGTTTTTATAGTGTTTCGTAACACTCTTTTATTTATTATAAAATAAAAAGTACATTTATAGGTTCAGGTGATATGCAATCGACATGTCAACTATAGACACTTCCACAGATGTAAGAAGTACACAACTTGCATAAGCTAATAACATGACAAATAGAATTACATGGATATTACATTACTTATCACATAGCATGGTAATGTTGTAAGGGGTGATCAATCCCTTTTAGCGGAAAAACCTCAATAGGATCTTGCAATGATGTGATAGAACAAACAGCTTAAAATGAATATAAATCTCAGATCACTAAAAAAATAAAGGCAACAATGAACACACAAATTTATAGTGGTTCCACTATAGCGAGATAGTGTACGTCCACTTCAATGGGAAAGAGATTTTATTAATATTCAAGAGATTACAGAGTTTTTAAAGTAGAGCAAAAGAAACGAAGAATACAAATGTTCTCATACTTCTTATATGAATAAGATCCTCTATGCCTCTCTTTAGATAGAGAAAAGATTTCTTGGGGAAGAGACAATTGATTTATGTAAAATAAACCAATTTATGAAAAAAAACTAATATCCCATTAATTAATTGTCATATGATTGATTAATAATTTTCCCTTTTCTCCATTAATCAATCCCTTTTCCACTTTTAATCTCTTTTCGTTTCTTTTCTTCATGAAACATGGCAACTAATTAAATGACGAATATTTCCAATATCCCCTATTCATTAATATTCCTTCCATTTCTTTCCATTTATTTCTCGCACAAAACGGGTAACGAAATTACCACGAATATCTCCAAAAATTCTAATTGATATTTGGAAATATTGTATCACCAAATTCCAATAAATGTAACTTGTCGAAGAAGAGGACATCATTGCATCTTCAGCCCTTGTCATCATCCAACGCTTTAAAAAGCTCGATTTTCTTGCTTCTAGTTATCGACGCACTACCCAACGGTCTACCAGAAGAAGAGATAGCAGATGGCGAGTTTTTGAAGCTATCTAGAGGTGGAGGTTCGTACGCTGATGGAGGAGTAATGTGGGCATATGGGTTTGCCTTTTTTATCACTATTTCCTTAAACTTGTTTGAGGTTTTAAGGGAAGAAGAATTAACTTCTTTATAACTTCCAGCAAGATTAATAGGTTTACTTTTTCTTGAGTTAAGGAAGTCTGGCTTAAAAGTTGATGATGATGCCTTATTACTGCTTTTCACATTTGTTTTGCATACCTGCTTACGACTGTCTGCCACTTTCAAGTTGATGGTGTTGTAAGTCTTAGTCATAATCTCCAGTAGTTTCCGCTTGTCACTACACACAATGTCGTCTATCTTGCCACTTGTTATCTCTTGTCTAAGGGACTCTTTCGCCTATGTTATGCATGAAGAAAGATAATATTATGTTAACATTGCTGATTCTTGGTCCAAAGCCACTTGGAAATGACATTGATTTATATTTAGCGCCATTGGTAGAAGATTTTAATCATTTATGGAATACCGGAGTTGAGGCTCATGACACGTATAGTTAATCAATTTTTAACATGAAAGCAATTTTGATTTGGACAATACATGACTTTTCAGTCTATGGTACTCTTGGTGGATCCTGTGTAAAAGATTAAAAAACTTGTCCATTATGCAGTGTAAATACTCATCATCGATGACTAAATCATAGCAGAAAGACTATCTATATGGGTCATAGAAGATTTCTATCCCCTTCAAATCCCTTAAGAAAAAAATTAAGGCATTGTTTAATAACACAGTGGAGGAAGGGTGTAAGCCTAGGATTCTAATTGGAAGAAAAATATATTTCATTTTAAAAGACTTTCCGAATAATTTTGGAAATGTAAAGATGAACCAAAAAAAGAGAAAAAACTAAGAATGAGCAACATAAATTTGGAAAAAGAAGAAGTATTGAGCGTAGCAAGAAAACTGACGTTGATGATTTTAGAGGTCCCGATGGTTATTGTTTAAATTTTAAAAATTGTGTGTCGTCGGAGGATTGAAAAATAAGTGGTTTGAAATCTCATGATTATCATGTTCTGATGCAATAATTGTTGCCTGTTTTAATAAGAGGGTTGCTTCCAAAGAAACCAAGGAAAACAGTAACTCTTTTATAGTAATTTTGTATGAGCTTGAAAGATACTTTCCACCTTCTTTTTTGATATAATGATACATTTGATAATTCATCTTGAAAGAGAAGCACGACTGTGTGGCCAATCCATTTTCATTGGATGTACCTCTTTGAAATGTACTTGGAGAGACTAAAAGATTATGTAAAAAATAATGCTTATCCTAAGGGTTGCATTGTAGAATCTTATCTTGTAGAAGAATGCATGAGATTTTTTGGTGAATTTTTGAGAAAATTGCAAGAGAAAGAAGTTCAAAATGAAGATTACCAAATTAATGTAATACTTGAAAGACGTCCAATATCAGCATGTAAAACAATCACATTGTCTTCCAATGAAAAACAATCTGCTCATTTGGTCGTGTTAATGAATATGACTATGGTGGAACCATATTTAGAGTAAGTATATACTTTATTATTTTCATTTTTTTGATTGTTTGTAATTTTAAGCATAACATAACATCTCTTCTTATACACAAGTTTGCATTAGGAGGAATTACAAAATTCAGATAAGCGCATGGAAAGAAATGCAACATTACTTTGGAAAAATCATATGGCTATATTCTCCTATTGGATTAAAAAGAAGATCAATTAAATTTTGAAATGTTACTATTTGATTTAGAATCCTATTATGAATATCTTTATCAACTAAAATAATTTTTGTACAGATACCTATTAGTTCCAAAGATCACGACGACATGCTAAAATGGATTGTTTATGGTCCGAAGAACAATGCTTTATCCTACACAGGATACATAATTAATGGATAACGTTTTCACACAAAGCTGTTAGGGGAGAAACTCAAAATAGTGGAGTGACTTATGATGCAACAAGTATGTGTAAAGCAAGTGCAAAAAATGTTTCTCAAGTGATTGATGTTGTCACTTATTATAGGATACTTATCGATATAATTTTGTTAGACTATAATGTTTTATATGTTTCGATCTTTAAGTTTCATTGGGAAAACTTTGGAAAAGGTGTGAAAGTTGGGGATGGATTTACACTAATCAAGTTACATCAAAGTCAAGATTCATTTTTAAAAGATCCATACATACTTTCTTTCCGAGCGAAACAAATTTTTTATTCAAGAAAGTAAAATTCTTCTAAGTACTATGTAGTAATGAAAGCAACTTCAAAAAATATTTGACGAGCTGGAGATCCACAATTCCATTGAGGAAGTTAACCATGTTGAGGAAGACTGCTAAGAAATTAATATGGATTTCGATGATTATGTTGAGGATTTTTCTTTTGTTAAATAAGATTGTGAAGGCATACTTGAGTAGTTTTGAGATGTATTTTATTTTTAGATTTGTTTAGTTTTAATTCCAAGTATATGTGAACTCATTTTAGCCTGAGCTTGTCTTGATTTTGATTTGATTTAATAGGTTTGGTAGATTATGTGTTGTATTCTTTGCCTATTATACCGAGGATGTTTCTTTTGTTAAAGAAGATTGTGAATCCACACTTGAGTAGTTTTGAGATGTATTTGCTTTTGAGATTTGTTTAGTTTTAATTCCAAGTATATGTGAACTCATGTTAGCCTGAGCTAGTCTTAAGTTTGATTTAATTTGATAGGTTAGGTAGATTGTGTGATGTACTTTATGCCTATAGCTTGAAATTGTTGTGACATTAATTCCTTACTTGGTTTACTATTATTCCATGTAATTTGACTTTTATGTTGATTGCATTATTAATTATAAATTTAATTGTTCTTCCTTAACTATTATTTATATGGCCTGGGAGGTAATCACATTTGATATAATGGCCAACACATACATGTCTTGAAATCATTGAATTTGCTAAGTATGATCCAAGTCGCAAGTCGTTGTGCCTAGAAAAGTCGCTCAAACCATGTCGAGCAAGTCAAGCCGCTCAAATCAAGTCGTTCGTACGACATGATTCATGCCGCAAATAATTCAAGTTGCAAATGCCTTCATGTCGTAAGTCGCGGATGGCTTTCATGTCGGAAGTCATTGAAACCATATCATTGTCTCCTTCATGCAGCAGGTTGGAAGAAGCAAAATAAGCCATTGTCGATGCATGTCAAACACGTGGATCAAGCTATGGCGGTGTGCCAGGTCGATAACTAATCCCATTCCTTTTTCCCATGTTATTGAGGATGACGTGACAAATATTTTGGTGCAGTCTGAGTATGAGGATACATGTATGTAATATATGTCAAACATATATTATATAACATGGCATAAATATATGGATAGCTCCGGGACATGTGGTAGGGGAGTTAAAGAAATGGATCCATTTATATAAAGCTAGGACGTGGTAATTTTAAAATCAAGTTGTTCCTGTGACATGAAAATCAAGTCGTTCCAGATTTAAGAATCAGGCGGGCTTCATATGTTGGCGTGTTTAAGTCGTGAAATAGAGCGAATATGGCAGGTCGGTCCTATCGAAATCAATTTGCACACACGTTTTTAATCCGTCTCCACGACATGAAATTAGACCGTGATATTAAGATCAGCAAGTCCTTTAAATTATACATGTAGAACATTCGTGTTATATATCTGCTGCGTATGGTTCATGGATCCTTGGTGATAAATATGAGCTTTCCACATGGCGCAAACAAGATGATCAATATATATACCCTATTGCCAGCTGTAGCCACTTATGAATAGATAAATGCGCATGGATTAGGGAGGAATATTTATGAATGGGTTAGTTGTAAGGGTCCAGGCAGTTATATATATGTTAGGGGATAAGCACGAAAGCAGGTGGGCACTTATATCATTTGCACACTACAAGTAAGTTATTGGCATATATGAGTCAGGTTGTGGACAGAAATTGGATCGTCAATTATAGCTGTGTACAGCTATACATACTTAGGTCGCAGATCACTAATACGACATAGGTTAGGTCGTGCTCTACATTTTCACCAATCCAAGGTCCGCACACGTATTTACCAAACTGACACTCCCACTAAACATCACCTATAAATACCCCATCATTCTACACATTTAGGTGACCGATTTTTCGACCCCGAGGGCTGGTAAAATAATTTCTCCACCACTCTAAACTTCTCCAACCTCCATTAATGTAACGACCCGTATTTATGGAACCAATTTAAAGTTTGTTTTTTAATTGATTATCATAGAAATTTAATATTTTAGATGAATTGTTTTGAGAATAAATGATTTAAATTTTATTTTAATCGAAGTTAGAACTATAAATTTAAATTACAATTAAAATGAACATGATATGGCGCGATAGTTTGAAAATTTTAGTTTAAACTTTGAATGAATGTAAATAATTCAGTATAAATCAGAATTTGATAAAACAAGAAATGTTGGAATATTTTGAATTGTTATTTTCTAATGAATGCAAGAAATTGAAATTCACTTTATAAATTGAAAGTTATGCCTAAATTAAAATTTAGATTAGTCGCTATGGAATTTTTTTTAATATTATATATAGCCCTTAAAACAAATCACCATTTTGCGAACGGCCTCCGTTTTCAATGAAATCACTTCCATTGGGTTCAAAATGTCGTTTGTGTGTTCAAAAATTATAAATATCGAAACCTTTGGAGTTGGGAAATTTGGTTTCTTTCATTGGATATATGACCAAAATACCACTCACGTTTTACATATGGACGAATTTGGACTCGAAACCACTTCCATTAAGTTTGGAATGTCGTTTATGTGTTCGAAAACTATAAACTTCGATATATTCCGGGCTACGGAGTTTTGGCACTTGGGTTGGGTCTTGGTTTGGCTAAACGAAAACTACTTATAATCCCCAAATCAGCCCACTCTCTTTATTCACCTCCACACTTAGCAAAAATTAGAAAATGAGGGAAAGAAAGGGAAATCAAAATTCCTAAGCTAGTGTTTTCAATTCGGAGCTCAAATCAAGAGGAAATCAAGCATGGAAACTCGGGTAAGCTCCTCCTTCTTCTCCATCTTGTTTCCTCTTCAATATGTGAGATATCCTAAACCTAATCCTTAGGAAATATTGTATATTTGTGTATAGATTGAAGATTTGTGTGCTATATTGGAAGAGAGAGTGTTCTAGCTTGGTTATGCCCCTCCTTCTTCTATATTAAGATCATAGGTGAGTTCTTCATGAACTCACATTTATGCTACAAGCTTATGGCTTGTAAAAGTGTAATTTAATGCTCATTTGAGTTTGCATATGCATTTGAATTGGTTAGATAAGTTTACACTTAGTCAATTTCATGTGTTTGTATTTCATTGAATTGAAAATTATGATTAGAATTGTCCCACAATCTAATTCATATGCTATTAGTTGATATGGTGATATTTTGAAGCTCCGTTGTCGCATCAGCAAGTTTTAATACTTCACAATTCGCTTATATCGTATTTGATTGCTTTGGTTAGAGAATTTAGTCGTTTTGGAGTTTATAATCAAAAGTCATTGCAACATCATGTACGTATGTTCGTGCATGTGTTCTTAAGTGGTTTCGGTGAGCTAAAGAGGCATCATTTTCATTTAGAAATCTTTATAAGCCATCACCATGGATCCGAGCTCATTCGAGAATCGATTGCATATCATTACCTAAGAAAAGTATTGCCTTTTTCTTTAGTCAAACGTCTGAACTGTGGCAACAAATGTCTGTCACAGCTTATGGAAAAGGAAATAATTATTTGCTTCAGCTCAGATGTCTAAACCAAAGAAACAGACGTTTGTCAAAGCTTTCTGGAAATAATCAACTGCTTCAGTCAGACATCTGAACCGAAGCAATAGACGTCTGTCAATGCTCTTTGGAAGGAAATAATTATTTGCTTCAGCTCAGACGTTTGAACCGAAGCAACATACATTTGTCAGTGCTCGACAAAACAATTAATTTTCAAATGATCATAACATTTTCATACGTTGTCGGAATTCAGCGAAACCAGATCTGTTGGAACCGTATCGACAAGGGTTTTGCAGTGAAACCTATTTGGAACGATTTGGAGCACATGGAAATTTTTGGCAGAGAAAAACATCCGAAGTAAACAATCGAATGTTTATCGTTATTTAATGATACTAGAACCGTCAATTAAAGACTGGCGGAGTTGAAACCAAGGTGAGAACTCTCTCACTCAAAATTTTGTACAGTTATTTATTTTATAACTGTGTGTAATGACCCGATGAATTTTCGGCCTCGACTATCGACATAAATACAATTACTGTATCTAATGCTGACCTTCCAAGCACCGAAAACACAGGAATGTTATTAGAAAGAATTTAGAGGGTGTGAAAAGAAAGATATAAATATTAGAATAGAAGAAGGAAGAAGAACATCACATCAAAATCTCACCGCGGAACAAATAAAATATAATATCAAATCTCTTTATAAAAAAGAACTGTATACACATACAAATCATCAGAGTACAACATATAACTATCACAGTGGAAAATAAATTTAGACAACTAACGGTGAAGCCTCCTGCTTCTAGCTCCTGAAACTCCAAGCGAAACCAAACCTGGAAATATACTCGGTCTGACCCGAGCACATTTGAAGCAAAGCAAAATTCACCGGGTTAGTCTGGAATACTTTCAGTGATAAATTCACAGAACAAACAACTTTGTTTAACTTTGGAAAATCCTTTTTGAAATAAAAAGGATAATAGTAAGACCAGTCCACACATAAACATGGATGGTTTTTACCTTACCATAACCCAAAACATTTTTGAAATCATAGCTGGTTCTGGTATTATAATAGTGTCTAAATACAAATAAATACAATCTAGCGGAACGATTTCATGTCACTCTCCACCTATATAGTATACAATCAAAACCGTGGGCGCTTATTGGAGATTGGATTCCGACTTGACAAGGTATAGGACCACCCACCAACAGTGTATCTCTAGAGGCGAATACACTGGGTTCAACAAGAACGTCTTGTAACCTAGCCCTCACATGACCGACCACTCATTTCGCTTGACTGTATCGAATGTATATCACCAACGGTTGGGATCAACAACTGTTTCCCGAAAAAGGGACAACATCGAAATATATTAAAGAAACAAATGGAATTTCTCTAGATAGGTGTAACGGCTGGAAATTTTCGACTCCTCGAGAGTCGAAAATTCCGAGATGTTAGTGAAAGAAAGTAGAGGGTGAGGAAGAAAAGATAGAACTAATAGAATAGAAGAAGAAGAAGAACTTACATCATCAGAGTAAACACGAATCTCCCAGCGGAACGAATAAAATATAATATAACTTTGAAATACAAATCAGTACTCGTATATACATACCATTTCAAAGTACAACACTTAACAACACAGCGGAATAATAATAGCTATAATCCTGAAGCCTCCTGCTCCAAGCTCTCCAAGTGTATCTGTAAAATCCCGACTACTTGACTGCCCGTACAAATTTAGGCACCCAAGAGTTTAGGGAAAACAAACAAAATAAACTCCGGGTCAGTCATGGGACTGGTGTGAATAAAACTCCAACACTTGGTTAAATAAAGGATATCTTTCTGATATTATAATAATGTCTAAATACAAATAGATATCAATCTAGCAGAACGCTTGCATCTCACGTTCCACATACATAGTATACAAATAAAACCGTGAGCGCTTATTGGAGATTGGATTCCTACAGACAAGGTATGGGAGCACCTTCCGATCAGTGTACTCTAGAGGAGATACACTAGGGTTCAACAAGAACGTCTTGCAACCCGGCCACACATGACCGTCCACTCATTTAGCTTGAGTGTAACGAATATATTATCACCGATGGTTGGGATCAGCAACCATCCTTGCCGATAAGGGACATCATTGAAATAGATTATAAAGAAGTACAATTGAATATTCTCTAGATGGTGATAATACACCCTGCTTGGGTATGGCCCAACTAGCCATGCTGCCTAGCCCAACTTCTGTTATTTTCCGGTTGTGAGGTTTTGAGGTCACGTTTATCACTTTGACAGATTATTTCTTCAATTACTTTGAATGACACATCGTCATACCAGCCAAATCATTATCGATTTCTCAAGGCATCACGGGTATAAAAGCTAAGAGAAACGAATTTCTCCGCCACCAACGTAATACGTTTAAAGAGATCAACATATATGCTTCGTTAAGAATACTTTGTCAGACACTCGTCCATATACGTTGTCCTGGGACTGAACAAACCGAAGGCACTAGTCAGTGAATCCATCCTACCTAGGCTTTTCACAATTGCCCTTGCACTTCACTCCGTCTTCAATTATCTTCAGCGTACTTGATTCACAACGCTTATGCTAATACAGAGTGGTTCTTCGGATAATAATCCAACCGGTCTCTCCATATTTACACCGTAAATATGGTCAAAACTTTGATAGTCTGTGATTCAACTATCAAATGAAAACATGTCGGTGTACAAACAACGATATTATTTCCAAATGGAAATTCGATCGATCAATCATCATATACATATATATGTTCATATTTCCTTATTTCATATATTTAGAGAATATATGTTATTAATCATTGGAAAACATTTCCATAGCTTATTTACGCATCACTATTATTTCACAACTATCAGTCCCGAATGGTAAACCACTAAGAGAACAACTCCTAAGTATAAATCCCGAAGGTTGAAACCAACATTAGATCGTCACTTAGGAAACTGTTCAACTTAACTAATCTCCAGTCAGTTTCTAAATTTGCTTAACTCTATTTCTTAATTCTTATCATTAAAACATTTCATTTTCTATGTTTAGAAAACATATCTGACTATATTTGGAAAACGTTTCCAAATCTCATTTACGGATTTCCAATGAACGTTGTATAAAACATCGTTTCGCTTAATCCATTTATCGCTTATTCCTTAACTTTATTCCTAATCAACCTTTTAGATCGAACCACAACTATTCCTTTGTCAATTCTGAAGTCAATCAAGTTGGGGTATAATTACCTCGCAGACCTTAATTGAACAACGTCCTTTACTGTGAAATAGATGAAGTTCATCACTCACTTTTTACAATCATCTGTTTACGTAAATTCTCGGATTCAGGTTACGAATCCACTTCTTATATGACAACGTTTGATTTTAACTATAACGTTATAATTCCTACCCCTAAAATATCTAACCTAAATTATAAATTTATTTCCTAACTCGAATAATTTAACGGACACCTAATTTCTAAATCAATAACTAAATCTTGATTTAAACCCTGGAAAGTAAATAGTACTTTCCCAAATTCGCTATAATCGAATTCGACGTATAACTCTCTTTCGAGAAATCTCTATTCGATTAACTCTCCTTTTTTAATAACTTATATTCGATAAACTCTATTTCGATTAACTCCTATCGAATAACTAATATTCGAATAACTCTTCTTGGTTGGCTCTATTTCATTAACTCTTATCGAATAACAAATATTCGATTTTCTTAAATGTGTCAATTCTTATCGAATAACTAACATCCGATTAACTTAAATGGATTTACTCTTATCGAATAACTTTATCTCAACTCAATTACTTAACTCGATTACTTAACTCGATAAATCTTAACTCGATTACTTAACTCGATAACTTAACTTAACCCAAATCGATTAACTCAACTCTAATCGATTAACTTAATTTGATTTACTCCTTCGAATAACTAATTCGAATAACTTAATTGATTAACTCCTTTGAATAACTAATTCGATTTACTCTTCTCGAATAACTAAATTCGATTAACTCAAATTGAATAACTAATATTCAATTAACTCTTACGTGTTTAAATCTATTCGAATAACTCTAATGTGTTTAACTCTATTCAAATATCTAATTCGAATAACTCATTTCGAATAACTAAATTCGATTAACTCCTTTTTATAACGTTTATTCATTTCAAAAGGTTTCCTTTTTACAACGTTTATCCATTTATAAAGATTTACTTTTTACAGCGTTTATCCATTTATAAAGATTTACTTTTAGTAACGGTTCTTCACTTTATAAATGTCCTTTTAATAACGTTTCTCCCCTTCTAAGGATTTCCCTTTAACAGCGTTTATTTACTTTATCGGTGTTAAAAACAATTTCTACTTCTCTATATAAGTTCAAACTTATATATCCCATTTATCAAACAATAAATATTTTATTTAATTTATAAAACATTATTTATAAATTAAATCTTCTCACTTTATCTGTTAAAAATAGATTTCCTATTTACTATCTCCTTAAAATCCATATCGTGTTATACTTGTGTGCGAAGCACGTGTTTAAATCTATCCTTGTGTAATTCTATTTATTTTCCGAACAAGTGTTCCTTTATTTATTCCCTAAATAAATATTCCTTTATTCCATTTATTTATAATCTAAATAAATGTTCCTATATTTATTTCCTAAATAAATTTTCCTTTATATTCTAATTCATTTATTTTCTAAATAAATGTTTCTATTTTATTTCATTTATTTTCTAAATAAATGTATCCTTTTTCATTTATTTATTTCCTAATTAAATAAATGTTTTCATTTTATAAAATCCTATCGATTTTATAAATAAGATTCATTTTCAATATAAACATTGAAAATCCCCTTATCAACATTCGGTATGTTATGGTATTCAATCATATCAAATCACGATGTTCAATATCGTCCAAGCACATATAATTTCCCACAGATTTTATAACATATCGTATAACAATATATGAAAAACAATAAAATAACTGTTGAGGAATCCAGTCGGATTCCTCCAACCTGTCTCCCTGCATCACAGATGTTAGACAATATAGATAACATCACTTTCAGTTCCATATGATATATTATGTTAAATAGAATCAATATAGAAATTTAACTAACTGACTAGCAGTTCAATCAACAAATCAACACACAGCCAAACAGACAATTTTAACAGTTCTAACAATGCAACATGAAATTATAAACTGTTCAGAGTTAGTGAGATTTACTCACATTTGCAGTTCATCGTTAAAGAACGATAAACTGTTTGTTTTGATTTGAATCGAACAATTTATTTCGCCATAAATTCAAACGAGCCCCAATCCACTTCCAGTCAGCTTCATTGTGAAGCTCTCGTCCATTCGATCTCAACGCAACTTACGGTTCGTGATTCTGATATCATATGATCGAGATACGGCTCATTAAAGTTAATACATAAATTATTTGAATTTAAATAAAAACTAAATCTTTAGATGGGCTCACTTTAAAAACTAAGGCCCACTTACCCTTCATTTTAAACAAAACCGGACCCGTTACTTTTCCCCCAAATTAGTTATCGCGATGGCCATCCCTTCCCAATCCTCTGACTGCTCCTTTGACCCACGTCCATCATCGCCTCAGTCAACGGCAGACCCCGCGGCAACCACCCACGACTTCGCCATCACAATCTCCATCCCACTATCACCCTTAGCTCGAACTCAAAGCCCCATTGGCAAACCGAACTGCTGCTCCCATCGCGATCTCCTACAGGCCATTTCCTCGGCCGCCATCCCCATCGAAGGTATCCTCGACTCCAAGCTTCCATTCGATACCCCCCTTGGCTCACCTCGATAGCTTGAAACCCTCTAATTCCTCAACCCTAGAAAACCGACAGTAAACTCCAGATCGACAGAAACTATGTCGAGATGCTCAGAAAGGGTACCATGTTGAAGCTAGTGCTCACTCAAGTGTAAAGGAGTTTGAATGGTTATTTATGGATTTTAGATTGATTTGTTTAGGATTTTATTTTTATTTTTCTTGTTGGAAATTTTCTACTGTAAATTCATTCTTGGGTCATATATAGTTGCGGTTGGGGTAAGTAGCTCTTGTGGCTGAGATTTTCGTATGCGTGGTCTGTTCTAATCCTAAGAAAATGTTAGGATATTTTTGTTTTTGATTTTCTATTTTATTTAATGATTTTATATTCGTTCTTGGTCCTTAAAAATCACTGCGACCGCATATGATACCCAAGAATCACCAAACTGAACTTGTAGCTAGAATTTGACATTACGGTCCCAACGAAACTAGTTTTGTCGAATTTCGACTCCGTATGCTCACACAGCTTATTTTTAACTGTCAAAATACTGTTTGTTTCTCACTCTAAAAATCCGTACGGCCACACAGTGACTCTAAGAAACACGAAACTGGAAATCTAACAACTATTTGATATTGCGGATCCAACAAAACTGGTTTCGTCGAATTCCGACTTCGTTTGCAAAAGTGACTATTTTTAACGTTCTAAATAACCTATTTAAATATATAAATATATTTAAATATAAAAATTAAATTAAATATAAATAAATTTATATTGTCGTATATCTCCACATATGATATCGTACATCTCCAGAATATCATATCAGAATTTACAGTTTGATATTTCAGATTTTAGATTTATCGATATTCAGTTTATATCGAAAATCCTTTTATAACGTATATAAAGCGTCGCAAATTATAAAGGAATTCTACAGCGACTTTTCTAAAATTTGATTTGGACATAACTCAAAATCTACCCGATGAAATCTCGATTTTTCTCTCCCATATGAAAAATATAGTTCAACAGATCCGTACGTTTCTTGTTTCACAGAAATCCGGCTTAAAATGAATCCTGTACATTCAGTTGAAGTTCAAATCGCCAATTTACGAACTGCAGCGCCATTTCGAGCTCGATTATAATTATATTATAAACTATACGTTCAACTGTCGACGATTGAATATATTCGTTGTTCAAATTCAATTCCAAGCTGAATTAAATATCACAGATCATCCGGTTCACACCATATCGCCATTTCAGCCAATTCTGATTATTTCAGAATTAAATATATTCTTTAATTTATTATTTTAAATTAAATATTCACCATTTATAAGTTCGAACGTTGTACTTTAAGTTATCGATATCGCCAAATCGATATATAAATAATTAAATAAATTAATTATTCGACAGCTAACAAAACGCGCCATTACAGACTTCCCCCCTTAAAATAATTTCGTCCTCGAAATTGCTAAGTTAGAAAAATGCTACTAACTCTACTAACTAGATTTAAAAATCTTTTTTGTTTACCTCTAAATTTCAGTTTCGACTGGACTCATTTAATTTTAATTAATTTATTAATTCATTTCCGACCAACTAAAATTTTCAAAAATTCTAAAAATTTTCTAACACTTTAAATTTTCGAAAAATTTCGCCATATCCTCCTTTGTACGGCTCAATACGTCAAACCACAACTCGCCTCTCTAGGCCTCCTCCAATCCAAAAGGAAATCAAAATAGCCAAGCGGCTTGCCAATTCGGCTCATAAAATCCATACTCATATATGATATAAACTTGTACCTTTTTGTCGGGCATTTAACTCTATCCCTTTCATCTGCTACCACTTCAACATATACCAATGTTATCCATTCCAATTGATCTCCAATCAGTTCATATCCTCAAATGCAAATTGAATTTCATTCGAACTCTAATATCAAATTCCAAATTATTGACTTATCAAATTGGTTCCATTCTAGATTATCTCTAATCCAATTCAATTTTATTTAACTCGGTTCAAGTTAAATTTCAATTTATTTTTACCATCTCATTTTATTTAACTTCATTAGTTAAATTTTAATTCCAGAACTTAAGTTCCTGGGTTTCTTTCAAATCAATTTGAAATCATAATGCCAATTCAAAACCTTTGAATTTCTAAACAACTTGTTTTTCTCAAAACAATTCAAAAACAAAATCTTTGGTAGTAATCCGTCACTTAGAACTCGAAAATGAACACTGATGATGTCTAGATTCATCATCAGAATCTATTTTCCAGCTATCGAAGTGAGTTCAATACTATATCAATTTCAATTTGAAAAACATTTTCAAAATCTCCCAGGAACTTAAAATTTCCTTATTTTAATTCCAAATCTGATTTAAATTCATATTTAATTCAAACTATTTCATATGTTACATTCATATGAATTCTGATTGGTCATTTATAACCATTTCACCCTTTTATAATCTTATTCGATTATAATAACAACCAACACAATCAATATACTATAATAATTTCAAAATATATATTTCTTCTATAAACAAATATATTTTGGGAAAAATTATTTCATTTACCCTCTTTCAAAACATACCATGTCGGTTCATCGTATTCGAGTGTTTAGTAACCCTTATCGATACAGTGGATCAAACTGATCGACCAGAATTCATAAGCCACTCAACCAATGGGTCTCCACAATATAAAACCATTTTATATTGAATAACAATTACACGCTCATATATATACACTCAAACTCAATCTAGGATATTACTAATCCCATCTCTATCGAGTTATGCCACAGAGCCAAGGTAATCACCTAACTTAAGCTCTGATACCAACTGTAACGGCTGGAAATTTTCGACTCCTCGAGAGTCGAAAATTCCGAGATGTTAGTGAAAGAAAGTAGAGGGTGAGGAAGAAAAGATAGAACTAATAGAATAGAAGAAGAAGAACTTACATCATCAGAGTAAACACGAATCTCATAGCGGAACGAATAAAATATAACATAACTTTGAAATACAAATCAGTACTCGTATATACATACCATTTCAAAGTACAACACTTAACAACACAGCGGAATAATATTAGCTATAATCCTGAAGCCTCCTGCTCCAAGCTCTCCAAGTGTATCTGTAAAATCCCGACTACTTGA
Organism: Allium sativum; assembly: GCA_030737875.1. Lineage (NCBI taxonomy): Eukaryota > Viridiplantae > Streptophyta > Magnoliopsida > Asparagales > Amaryllidaceae > Allium > Allium sativum. The sequence continues at coordinate 731,987,540 of CM060910.1, forward strand.
CTGCCCGTACAAATTTAGGCACCCAAGAGTTTAGGGAAAACAAACAAAATAAACTCCGGGTCAGTCATGGGACTGGTGTGAATAAAACTCCAACACTTGGTTAAATAAAGGATATCTTTCTGATATTATAATAATGTCTAAATACAAATAGATATCAATCTAGCAAAACGCTTGCATCTCACGTTCCACATACATAGTATACAAATAAAACCGTGAGCGCTTATTGGAGATTGGATTCCTACAGACAAGGTATGGGAGCACCTTCCGATCAGTGTACTCTAGAGGAGATACACTAGGGTTCAACAAGAACGTCTTGCAACCCGGCCACACATGACCGTCCACTCATTTAGCTTGAGTGTAACGAATATATTATCACCGATGGTTGGGATCAGCAACCATCCTTACCGATAAGGGACAGCATTGAAATAGATTATAAAGAAGTACAATTGAATATTCTCTAGATGGTGATAATACACCCTGCTTGGGTATGGCCCAACTAGCCATGCTGCCTAGCCCAACTTCTGTTATTTTCCGGTTGTGAGGTTTTGAGGTCATGTTTATCACTTTGACATATTATTTCTTCAATTACTTTGAATGACACATCGTCATACCAGCCAAATCATTATCGATTTCTCAAGGCATCACGGGTATAAAAGCTAAGAGAAACGAATTTCTCCGCCACCAACGTAATACGTTTAAAGAGATCAACATATATGCTTCGTTAAGAATACTTTGTCAGACACTCGTCCATATACGTTGTCCTGGGACTGAACAAACCGAAGGCACTATTCAGTGAATCCATCCTACCTAGGCTTTTCACAATTGCCCTTGCACTTCACTCCGTCTTCAATTATCTTCAGCGTACTTGATTCACAACGCTTATGCTAATACAGAGTGGTTCTTCGGATAATAATCCAACCGGTCTCTCCATATTTACACCGTAAATATGGTCAAAACTTTGATAGTCTGTGATTCAACTATCAAATGAAAACATGTCGGTGTACAAACAACGATATTATTTCCAAATGGAAATTCGATCGATCAATCATCATATACATATATATGTTCATATTTCCTTATTTCATATATTTAGAGAATATATGTTATTAATCATTGGAAAACATTTCCATAGCTTATTTACGCATCACTATTATTTCACAACTATCAGTCCCGAACGGTAAACCACTAAGAGAACAACTCCTAAGTATAAATCCCGAAGGTTGAAACCAACATTAGATCGTCACTTAGGAAACTGTTCAACTTAACTAATCTCCAGTCAGTTTCTAAATTTGCTTAACTCTATTTCTTAATTCTTATCATTAAAACATTTCATTTTCTATGTTTAGAAAACATATCTGACTATATTTGGAAAACGTTTCCAAATCTCATTTACGGATTTCCAATGAACGTTGTATAAAACATCGTTTCGCTTAATCCATTTATCGCTTATTCCTTAACTTTATTCCTAATCAACCTTTTAGATCGAACCACAACTATTCCTTTGTCAATTCTGAAGTCAATCAAGTTGGGGTATAATTACCTCGCAGACCTTAATTGAACAACGTCCTTTACTGTGAAATAGATGAAGTTCATCACTCACTTTTTACAATCATCTGTTTACGTAAATTCTCGGATTCAGGTTACGAATCCACTTCTTATATGACAACGTTTGATTTTAACTATAACGTTATAATTCCTACCCCTAAAATATCTAACCTAAATTATAAATTTATTTCCTAACTCGAATAATTTAACAGACACCTAATTTCTAAATCAATAACTAAATCTTGATTTAAACCCTGGAAAGTAAATAGTACTTTCCCAAATTCGCTATAATCGAATTCGACGTATAACTCTCTTTCGAGAAATCTCTATTCGATTAACTCTCCGTTTTTAATAACTTATATTCGGTAAACTCTATTTCGATTAACTCCTATCGAATAACTAATATTCGAATAACTCTTCTTGGTTGGCTCTATTTCATTAACTCTTATCGAATAACAAATATTCGATTTTCTTAAATGTGTCAATTCTTATCGAATAACTAACATCCGATTAACTTAAATGGATTTACTCTTATCGAATAACTTTTTCGATTAACTTAACTTGATTTTCTTAACTCGATTATCTCAACTCGATTACTTAACTCGATTACTTAACTCGATAAATCTTAACTCGATTACTTAACTCGATAACTTAACTTAACCCGAATCGATTAACTCAACTCTAATCGATTAACTTAATTTGATTTACTCCTTCGAATAACTTAATTGATTAACTCCTTTGAATAACTAATTCGATTTACTCTTCTCGAATAACTAAATTCGATTAACTCAAATTGAATAACTAATATTCAATTAACTCTTACGTGTTTAAATCTATTCGAATAACTCTAATGTGTTTAACTCTATTCAAATATCTAATTCGAATAATTCATTTCGAATAACTAAATTCGATTCACTCCTTTTTATAACGTTTATTCATTTCAAAAGATTTCCTTTTTACAACGTTTATCCATTTATAAAGATTTACTTTTTACAGCGTTTATCCATTTATAAAGATTTACTTTTAGTAACGGTTCTTCACTTTATAAATGTCCTTTTAATAACGTTTCTCCCCTTCTAAGGATTTCCCTTTAACAGCGTTTATTTACTTTATCGGTGTTAAAAACAATTTCTACTTCTCTATATAAGTTCAAACTTATATATCCCATTTATCAAACAATAAATATTTTATTTAATTTATAAAACATTATTTATAAATTAAATTTTCTCACTTTATCTGTTAAAAATAGATTTCCTATTTAATATCTCCTTAAAATCCATATCGTGTTATACTTGTGTGCGAAGCACGTGTTTAAATCTATCCTTGTATAATTCTATTTATATTCCGAACAAGTGTTCCTTTATTTATTCCCTAAATAAATATTCCTTTATTCCATTTATTTATAATCTAAATAAATGTTCCTATATTTATTTCCTAAATAAATATTCCTTTATATTCTAATTCATTTATTTTCTAAATAAATGTTTCTATTTTATTTCATTTATTTTCTAAATAAATGTATCCTTTTTCATTTATTTATTTCCTAATTAAATAAATGTTTTCATTTTATAAAATCCTATCGATTTTATAAATAAGATTCATTTTCAATATAAACGTTGAAAATCCCCTTATCAACATTTGGTATGTTATGGTATTCAATCATATCAAATCACGATGTTCAATATCGTCCAAGCACATATAATTTCCCACAGATTTTATAACATTTCATATAACAATATATGAAAAACAATAAAATAACTGTTGAGGAATCCAGTCGGATTCCTCCAACCTGTCTCCCTGCATCACAGATGTTAGACAATATAGATAACATCACTTTCAGTTCCATATGATATATTCTGTTAAACAGAATCAATATAGAAATTTAACTAACTGACTAGCAGTTCAATCAACAAATCAACACACAGTCAAACAGACAATTTTAATAGTTCTAACAATGCAACATGAAATTATAAACTGTTCAGAGTTAGTGAGATTTACTCACATTTGCAGTTCATCATTAAAGAACGATAAACTGTTTGTTTTGATTTGAATCGAACAATTTATTTCACCATAAATTCAAACGAGCCCCAATCCACTTCCAGTCAGCTTCATTGTGAAGCTCTCGTCCATTCGATCTCAACGCAACTTACGGTTCGTGATTCTGATATCATATGATCGAGATACGGTTCATTAAAGTTAATACATAAATTATTTGAATTTAAATAAAAACTAAATCTTTAGATGGACTCACTTTAAAAACTAAGGCCCACTTACCCTTCATTTTAAACAAAACTGGACCCGTTACTTTTCCCCCAAATCAGTTATCGCGATGGCCATCCCTTCCCTATCCTCTGACCGCTCCTTTGACCCACGTCCACCATCGCCTCAGTCAACGGCCGACCCCGCGGCAACCACCCACGACTTCGCCATCACAATCTCCATCCCACTATCACCCTTAGCTCGAACTCGAAGCCTCCTTGGCAAACCGAACTGTTGCTCCCATCGCGATCTCCTACAGGCCATTTCCTCGACCGCCATCACCGTCGAAGGTAGCCTCGACTCCAAGCTTCCATTCGATACCCCCCCTTGGCTCACCTCGATAGCTTGAAACCCTCCAATTCCTCAACCCTAGAAAACCGACAGTAAACTCCAGATCAACAGAAACTATGTCGAGATGCTCAGAAAGGGTACCATGTTGAAGCTAGTGCTCACTCAAGTGTAAAGGAGTTTGAATGGTGATTTATGGATTTTAGATTGATTTTTTTAGGATTCTCTTTTTATTTTTCTTGTTGGAAATTTTCTACTGTAAATTCATTCTTGGGTCATATATAGTTGCGGTTGGGGTAAGTAGCTCTTGTGGCTGAGATTTTCGTATGCGTGGCCTGTTCTAATCCTAAGAAAATATTAGGATATTTTTATTTTTGATTTTCTATTTTATTTTAATGATTTTATATTCGTTCTTGGTCCTTAAAAATCACTGCGACCGCATATGATACCCAAAAATCACCAAACTGAACTTGTAGCTAGAATTTGACATTACGGTCCCAACGAAACTGGTTTTGTCGAATTTCGACTGCGTATGCTCACACAGCGTATTTTTAACTGTCAAAATATTGTCTGTTTCTCACTCTAAAAATCCGTACGGCCACACAGTGACTCTAAAAAACACGAAACTGGAAATCTAACAACTATTTGATATTGCGGATCCAACAAAACTGGTTTCGTCGAATTCCGACTTCGTTTGCAAAAGTGGCTATTTTTAACGTTCTAAATAACCTATTTAAATATATAAATATATTTAAATATAAAAATTAAGTTAAATATAAATAAATTTATATTGTCGTATATCTCCACATATGATATCGTACATCTCTAGAATATCATATCAGAATTTACAGTTTGATATTTCAGATTTTAGATTTATCGATATTCAGTTTATATCGAAAATCCTTTTATAACGTGTATAAAGCGTCGCAAATTATAAAGGAATTCTACAGCGACTTTTCTGAAATTTGATTTGGACATAACTCAAAATCTACACGACGAAATCTCGATTTTTCTCTTCCATATGAAAAATATAGTTCAACAGATCCGTACGTTTCTTGTTTCACAGAAATCCGGCTTAAAATGAATCCTGTACATTCAGTTGAAGTTCAAATCGCCAATTTACGAACTGCAGCGCCATTTCGAGCTCGATTATAATTATATTATAAACTATACGTTCAACTGTCGACGATTGAATATATTCGTTGTTCAAATTCAATTCCAAGCTGAATTAAATATCACAGATCATCCGGTTCACACCATATCGCCATTTCAGCCAATTCTGATTATTTCAGAATTAAATATATTCTTTAATTTATTATTTTAAATTAAATATTCACCATTTATAAGTTCGAACGTTGTACTTTAAGTTATCGATATCGCCAAATCGATATATAAATAATTAAATAAATTAATTATTCGACAGCTAACAAAACGCGCCATTACAATAGGTGATTATACACCCTAATGGGAGCGACCCACATAGCCATGCTGCCTGCCCGATTTTTTGTCATTTCCCGGTTGATGAGGCTTGAGGCTAGAATTTACTTTTACAACATCTGATCATCATTCACTTTGAATACCACATTGTCAGATCTGTCAAATCACTAATTGACGTCCACAAATATACTCTGGGTATACAAGAATTGCCCCTCTTCACCACCAACTCGATATATTTGTAAAAATCAATGTACGTGGTTTTAAGGAAATACTCTGTCAAACATTCATCCATACAAGTCATCTATGAACAAGATGAACTGAAGGCACTCTCCTACTGCATCCAATATAGGAATCACCCCATGGATCAGTAGTGAGAAGTCCTTGCAATCCGTAAAATCTCAACCACGACTGAATCACATAAGAATACCTCTGTGTTGCAACACAGAGAATATTCAACAAGTAATCCTTCTGCTTACGGAGATACACGGTCTTCAATTGCTCTGTCTTCAATCGACGTCTCCATGTATTTGCTGGTCAGAATGGTTTTCGAATGTAAATTCGATCCCGGTCTTTCCGTACCATTAACCGTATTGGTCAGGTTTGGTAGTCGGTGATTTAACTATCAAATAACAATCGTGTAAATAAAATAAGTTTACTGATTTAGTACTTGGCATGACTTGGCTTGTTTAAAATATATTTAACAAATTGGTTAATAAACTTCAAATCCTTGCTATATATTCGAAACGTTTTATTTATTCTTAATATATTTTAACAAAACTATTTTATACATTTTCGAGTATGTATAAATACTTAACTTTCCATTTCCTTTAATATTGGATATATCATTATATTTATCAAACCCCCCTTTTCTTAAATACGGCATCTTGATATATTCATATATTTATTATACTTAATGGTATAAAACAAATTATCGATTCTGATACGGGTAAACAAAATGTCAAATTTTATAATTTAAAACCAAATATTTTTATTGAATTTGTAACTAGCATGGTAGTATTATTCATATCCCAAAATCTTGCACTCATGTTCAATATTTTTCTTATTTAGAAATAAACCAATTCCGACACTTTCTACTCACCACAGACGAATATCATTCCTCGATAATAGTGAAGCCGTTCAAGTTGGGGTATTTTATTTACCTCTCAGACCTTAATCGACAACGTTCTTACCTTAGAATAATATTAGTTGTCACTTAAACACCTCATAACAATTTTATTTACCATCTCGATTTCAATCTGGTTTTATAAACCGTTTCTTACATTTGAAATCCCTTCTAGTATAATCACTTTTCTTAATTTGTTTGATTAAGTAAATGTCCACAAAACACCCCTTTTAACTTAAATCATTATTTCGCTTATAACATATTGATTCATAATAAAAATCACTCGTCAAATAATCTATTTCCATATATTCGGGCATTCTTAAAATAAACTTTGTCTCGGATAAAAATCCGCTTACCACCCTTTTTACGATAAGACCCTTTTTAACTTGGATTTTAGTTCCAAGAATCCATTTACCAAAATCTAATACCAAACTATTGTATGGATTTCCTTTTTGTTTGTAATCCTTATTTCAATTACAACGATTCGCTCAATTCAAATCTTTAATATTTAAAGCCATCGTTTGGTTTAAAACCCCTTTCTAAACCTCGATTGGATTTCTTCCTTACCACTTATGCAAATGCGCTTACCAACCTTTCACCATTTAGCTTAGATTCCCTTCTAAACCCATTACCCTATTTAATTTATTAACCCTCTTCCTTAAAAGTTCCATTCCAATTTAATTCACTTTACTTAATTTAGCGAATAAGTAAAATCTTATTTACGTCGTCACATTCCCCTTCCAATTTTCATTTACAAAACTCCTTTGAACACTTCGGTTATAAATCCCTTTATAAAACTCTTATCGCCTCTTTGGTCAAAACTAATCGCCACTTAATCACTTCTAAATTTATGTCTAATTAAAGGTCATCGCTTTAGTTAATATTAATTAAAATAATAATTAACTTTCATATTAACTATATTAAAAATAATTAACTTTTTTATTAACTAAAATAGTATAAGTATCCTATTTAAAAGCTTATTAAATAAAAATTTACTCTACTAACACAAAACAATCCAACAAATTCCTTAATTTATAGTAAATTGGAGATTAACTAATGTTTTACACTATTCATTAAACTTTAACGAATATTCATAAAACCCAATTAATTCCATTATCAATTTCAATTAAACACGGATGATTTTATCAACCGTACATATCAATTAACTATTAACTGAATTTCATTGTCATTTCCCCATTTTAAATTAATTAAATAACATAATTAATTTAAAAATACGATTTAATTGTATTAAAATGCAATTATTCTACTTTACCACCACGTAGGTAATTTCCTTGGCTTTCTAGCTTTTAGAACTTGTGTATATAATAAGATTTTATTACATAAACCATTTAAGTAATTTTTTTATAAACTCGATTAAAATATTTATTTATAAATTTCTAATTTAATTACTTGTATAAATTTACTAAAAAGCTTCAATTCAGTTATAAAAATATTTATAACTTTAAAACTTGCGTCAATGCACCGAACGGTATAACGACGTCTAAAACAACACATTTTTGGCTATTCACTGCCAACTACTCAATCAACACTGTCAATTGATCTTAAACACAACACAAGTGAATATCCATTCAACCATCACGTTCAAACAGGTTTTACTTCCATCTAGGGTTCAATTCAGTTCATATATCAACAATATGAAAACAAACAACATATGTAATATTTGAAGAATCCGGTCGGATCCCTCCAACCTGTACTTCTCTGCATCACAAATATAGTTTGAAATAATATGCGAATTAAATAAATGACGAAATATAAATAACTGCAACCAATCAAACAATAAACAACCAATTTGCATCCATAGCATCCAACCAACCAATTTATACTGTTAATCGGTAAATTATATTTTTTTATGAATTCACCACATCACAGAATTTCAGAGGGTGTGAGAATTAACTCAATAGATTTAATTTTGATTGACGGTCGACGCGTTTGGTCCATTAAATTTTAAACTAGCAATTAAAATTATTTGAAATTCCAATCAGCTCCGATCGAATCCCGGTTAGTACCATTGTCTAGGCCTCATCCCTGCGATCCCAACGGATCTAATTTCATCTGATTTCGTTATCGTACGAATTAGTTATGACCGTTTCAAGTTGAACTATATTTTATAAAATATAAATTAAATAATTAACTAAATTATTACCTTAATAAACCAATCATTAAGGTTCCTTAACCCACGTCACCCACCGTTAATTACTCACGCATTTTCTACTGTTCAAATCCTTTACCCCCGATCGTTTCTTGCTCCCCCTTTCTAATTTAAAGCACGGTTCCCCAATCACCTTCCACCGCCACCGTTCGACCTCACTCGCCTGACCTGACACCTCCACTGGCTTCGCCGCCACGCCCAGCACCTCGTCCCCAAAGCCTAACCCTCCTCGTGCCCTGGACCATCGTGAAATTCCCTGGAACCAATTTCCGTTAAAACCAAGATTGCCACCACCTCAGGCCGTCGCAGGTGACCAGACCACCGCCAACCCTCGACCTCGTCATCCCCTTCGTTCGACCTTCAGACCCCCGACACCCAGTCTCCTCCAACGCCGCAAAATCAACTAAATCCGATCTCCACTTTCAATAAACACCCCAAAACAGCATCTCCGATCGTCTCCTCGCACTGACCGCCACAGTTGATATCAGACCCCTAGATCAGTGCCAAATAAAAGCCTGATCTCCCTGCTTCATTTCCCCCTAGGTCCTAGCTTCTAAAATTGACCGCATCTCCTCCAAATCAGGAAAGAACGGAAGTGTCTTTTCTCGGTTTATCACCGATTCCGGCCACCACAAGTGCCCGATCACCCCCAATTTTTTACAGTAGATAGATATCTACCCGATCTACATATTTGCTTTAGGTTGCCATAACAAATTCGCAATAGGTTGAGAGAAATAAATAAAAATGCAAACGATGACTTTTCTGCAATTTGTGGAGGCTGGAAAAACATTTGGACCGGAATGGATGAAATGGGCTGAAGGAAAATGTGTGTATATAAAGAGAAAATAATATTTATTTTATATCAACGCGACTCGCGATATTTTTTCCGTGTCTATCGCAATTTCGAACACTGTTTATTGGCTCATGTGCTCACATATAAACTCCGTTCGAGATGTGAATGGCTGACATGATATAATTTGACGTTACGGTCCTAATGAAACTTGTTTCATCGAATTCCGAGGCCGTTTGCTCAAATGGCGCTCGTTCACGTCCAAATGATCGTTTTATTTGCATTTTATTTTGCCACGCTCACAGAGTAGCTCCGATTGACGCGCAACTTGAAATCTAGCAATAATTAGCTATTACGCTCCCAACAAAATTTGTTTCGCTAAAAACAGAGATCATTTGAATAAAGTCTCTTTTATATGGTCCAATTCAAATTAAAATAAATCAATTTTAAATTACCTCAATATAATATTAATAAAATATTTTTATCGGCCATACATGACCGGAATTTCATATATTACCAAAATAAAATATCACGGGTTGAATTCCAAGCCAAATCGATATTCAGAAAAGTAAAAACCCTTTGTTTTATATAAATAAATCGCTATAATATATAAAGGAATTCCATAGCGACTTTTTTAAAATTTGATTTGGACATAAAAAATTTTTCTATGCTACGAAAACTGGAATTTTCTCTTCCATCAGAAAAATATTACCCAACAGATTCAGACGTTTCTTGTTTCGAGAAAATCCGACTTATTTTAGATCCTGTACAGCTGTTTAAAGTTCAAAACGCCATGTTACGAACTACCACGTCGCTGCAGCTCGTTTTATAATATAATTATAAATTTAACGCTCAACCGTTCGTTTTATAAATGGAATCGATAATATAATTTCAATATAAATTTTTTTAAACCATTTTGAACTGCCCGTTCACATTATACTTCAAATTCAACATTTTCCAAATATTTTGGAATTAAAATATTATTATATAAGTAATATTAATAAATATTCAAGATAAAATAATTAAATTCAACTATTTAAATTCAAATCGATATTTTAAATAATAAAATAAATTTGAATAATTGGCCAGAAAATATGGGACGTTACATTCCTTCCCCTTTAAAAGAATTTCGTCCCCGAAATTGCTAAGGTAGAAAGAACGCTATGACCCATTATCTTTTTTAAAAATATTTGATTTAAACTCGGTTTTATTTTTAAACTAACTTAATTGGCTTTAAAACCAATTTATTTCAGATAAAAGAATTTTCAAAAATCTTCAAAAAAATTCTAACACCTTAAATTTTGGAAGTTTTTTGGAAGAGTCTCCCCTTTACGCAGGGACATCTGCAATATTTCAGGATCAAGAAATATATATACATCGACCAACATGGTCGGAAAACCCAAAATCCAAATAAAACCAAAATTTTATATTCTGTGTAAGCGTACCTTTTTGTGAGCGTTATTATGCAATAAGCAATATATTATACAGCTCTGTTCAAACTGAATTTGATTAACTCTAGAATTCTTTTGGATGAATTTTAAAGCTGAATTGGCACTTCTGCACCTGTTCTCACTCAAATGAACTCCATTAGTCATCAAAACAATGTCAATTGAATTCAAAATACCTATGTCATCCATATCATCTATTCTGGCTAATTCTATACACAATTCAATCCATAAAAGGTTATAATTATATATAACCAAGTCTAAGTGATCCATTTATATCCTTAAATATCCAATCAAATCCATTAGACTTTGATTCATTCATTTGTTCTCAATCAAATTTCAAATCAACATCCATGCAACCCACTATACAATCCAACAATTCATCTATTTCCAAATATTCCATTGCCTTACTGTTTCCCAAACACAAGTCAAATTCTGACATTTTCAACTATGATTGTATCTCTTACGATTCACTTTAACATTGTATAAGTTAGATTAAATATTAGTGTTACCATTAACACATCTCATATTTGGGATTTCCTTTAAATATCCACCCAGGTTCAACGTATTCATTGGTTTCAACCAAGTCTATCCATTTTCAGATTTATGTTCATGAAATTGAGCACATAAACCAATCATATCATTCAAATCAACATTAGCAAATCCAATTGATTTCCCATATTATAAAAATTTGAGAAAAATATCACTTTTATTATCTTATAAAATAAATTGGGCAAAAATAAATTCCAATATAATTTTATATCAACTTACAAATACGCGCTCTCATATATATACTCAAACTCAATCTAGGGTATTGCTAACCCCATCTCTATTGAGTTACGCCACAGATCCAAGGTTATCACTAAACCAATAGCTCTGATACCACTATAACGACCCGAGGAAAAATTCAACGCTCAAATTTTCGACAACAATACATAAACCCGTATTACTTGCCAAAAACCCAAGTATTGAATCCCAGATTGTTAATAAAAGAAGTTAAAGGATGAGAAGTAGAAAGAAAGAATGTTAGAATAGAAGAAAGAAGAACATCACATCAAAATCTCACAACGGGACAGATAAAATATAATATCAAATCTCTTTATACAAAAGAACTATATATATACACCAATCATCAGAGTACAACATATAATTGTCACATCGGAAAATAACTTTAGACAACTAACGGTGAAGCCTCCTGCTTCCAGCTCCTGAAACTCCAAGCGAAACCTAACCTAGAAATATACTCGGTCTGACCCGAGCACATTTGAAGCAAAGAAAAATTCACCGGGACCTTACATAACCCAAAACATTTTTGAAATCATAGTTGTTTCTGATATTATAATAGTGTCTAAATACAAATAAATACAATCTAGCAGAACGCTTGCATCTCACGCTCCACCTATATAGTATACAATCAAAACCGCGGGCGCTTATTGGAGATTGGATTCCGACTATGACAAGGTATGGGACCACCAGCCGATAGTGTATCTCAAGAGGCGAATACACTGGGTTCAACAAGAACGTCTTGCAACCCGGCCCTCACATGACCGACCACTCATTTCGCTTGAGTGTATCGAATGTATATCACCAACGGTTGGGATTAGCAACCGTTTCCCAAAAAAGGGACAACATCGAAATAGATTAAAGAAGAAAATGGAATTTCTTTAGATAGATGATTATACACCCTAATGGGAGCGACCCACATAGCCATGCTGCCTGCCCGATTTTTTGTCGTTTCCCGGTTGATGAGGCTTGAGGCTAGAATTTACTTTTACAACATTTGGTCATCATTCACTTTGAATGCCACATTGTCAGATCCGTCAAAACACTAATTGACGTCCACAAATATACTCGGGGTATAAAAGAAGTGCCCCTCTTTGCCACCAACTCGGTATTTTTGTAAAAATCAACGTACGTGGTTTTAAGGAAATACTCTGTCAGACATTCGTCCATACAAGTCATCCAGGAACAGTATGAACCGAAGGCACTCTCCTACTGCATCCAATATAGGAATCACTCCATGGATCAGTAGCGAGAAGTCCTTGCAATCCGTAAAATCTCAACCACGCCCGAATCACATCAGAACACCTCTGCGTTGCAACACGGAGAATATTCAACAAGTAACCCTTCCATTTATGAAGATTCACGGTCTTCAATTGCTCCGTCTTCAATCGACGTCCTCACATATTTGCTGGTCATAATGGTTTTCGAATATAATTTCGATCCCGATATTTCTGTACCAACAACCGTATTGGTCAGGTTTGATAATCGATGATTTAACTATCAAATAACGATCGTGTAAATAAAATAAGTTTATTGATTTAGTACTTAGCATGACTTAGCCTGTTGAAAATATATTTAACAAATTGGTTAATAAACTTCTAATCCTTCCTATATATTCGAAACGTTTTATTTATTCTTAATATATTTTAACAAAACTATTTTATACATTTCCGAGTATGTATAAATACTTATCTTTCCATTTCCTTTAATATTGGATATATCATTATATTTATCAAACTCCCCTTTTCTTAAGTATGACATCTTGATATATTCATATATGTATTATACTTAATGGTATAAAACAAATTATCGATTCTGATACGGGTAAAGCAAATGTCAAATTTTATAATTTAAAACCAAATATTTTTATTGACTTTGTAACTAGCATAGTAGTATTATTCATATCCCGAAATCTTGCACTCATGTTCAATATTTTTCTTATTTGGAAATAAACCAATTCCAACACTTTCTACTCACCACAGACGAATACCATTCCTCAATAATAGTGAAGCCGTTCAAGTTGGGGTATTTTATTTACCTCTCAGACCTTGATCGACAACGTTCTTACCTTAGAATAATATTAGTTGTCACTTAAACACCTCATAACAATTTTATTTACCATCTCGATTTCAATCTGGTTTTATAAACCATTTCTTACATTTGAAATCCCTTCTAATATAATCTCTTTACTTAATTTGTTTGATTAAGTAAATGTCCACAAAACACCCCTTTTAACTTAAATACTTATTTCACTTATAACATTTTGATTCATAACAAAAATCGCTCGTCAAATAATCTGTTTCCACATATTCAGGCATTCTTAAAATAAACTTTTTCTTGGATAAAAATCCGCTTACCACCTTTTTTACCATAAGACCCTTTTTAACTTGGATTTCAGTTCCAAGAATCCATTTACCAAAATCTAATACCAAACTATTGTATGGATTTCCTTTTTGTTTGTAATCCTTATTTCAATTACAACGTTTTGCTCAATTCAAACCTTTGATATTTAAAGTCATCGTTTGGTTTAAAACCCCTTTCTAAACCTCTCTTGGATTTCTTCCTTACCACTTATGCAAATGCGCTTACCATCCTTTCACCACTTAGCTTAGATTCCCTTCTAAACCCATTACCCTATTTAATTTATTAACCTTCTTCCTTAAAAGTTCCATTCCAATTTAATTCACTTTACTTAATTTAATGATTAAGTAAAATCTTATTTACATCTTCTCATTCCCCTTACAAATTTCATTTACAAAACTCGTTTGAACACTTGGGTTATAAATCCATTTATAAAACTATTATCACCTCTTTAGTCAAAACTAATCGCCACTTAATCACTTCTAAATTGATGTCTAATTAAAGGTCATCGCTTTAACTAATATTAATTAAAATAATAATTAACTTTCATATTAACTATATTAAAAATAGTTAACTTTCCTATTAACTAAAATAGTATAAGTATCCTATTTAAAGCTTATTAAATAAAAATTTACTCTACTAACACTAAACAATCCAATAATTTCCTTAATTTATAGTAAATTGGAGATTAACTAATGTTTTACACTATTCGTTAAACTTTAACGAATATTTATAAAACCCAGTTAATTCCATTATCAATTTAATCCAATTATCAATTTCAATTAAACACGGTTGATTTTATCAACCGTACATATCAATTAACTACTAACTGAATTACATTGTCATTTCCCCCTTTTAAATTAATTAAATAACTTAATTAATTTAAAAATACTATTTAATTGTGTTAAAATACAATTATTCTACTTTACCACCACGTAGGTAATTTCCTTGGCTTTCTAGCTTTTAGAACTTGTGTATATAACAAGATTTTATTACATAAACCATTTAAGTAATTTCTTTTATAAACTCAATTAAAATATTTATTTATAAATTTCTAATTTAATTACTTGTATAAATTTACTAAAAAGCTTCAATTCGGTTATAAAAATATTTATAGCTTTAAAACCTGCGACAATTCACTGAACAGTAGAACGACGTCTAAAACAACACATTTTTGGCCATTCACTACCAACTACTCAATCAACACTGTCGATTGATCTTAAACACAACACAGGTGAATATCCATTCAACCATCACGTTCAAACAGGTTTTACTACCATCTGGGGTTCAATTCAGTTCATATATCAACAATATAAAAACAAACAACATATGTAATATTTGAGGAATCCGGTCGGATCCCTCCAACCTGTCCTTCTTTGCATCACAGATATAGTTTGAAATAATATACGAACTAAATATAAATAACTGCAACCAATCAAACAATAAACAACCAATTTGCATCCATAGCATCCAACCAACCAATTTATACCGTTAATCGGTAAATTATATTTTTCTATGAATTTATCACATCATAGAATTCCAGAGGATGTGAGAATTAACTCACCAGATTTAATTTTGATTGACAGTCGACGCGTTTGGTCCATTAAATTTTAAACAAGCGTTTAAAATTATCTGAAATTCCAGTCAGCTCCGATCGAATCACGGTCAGTACCATCGTCTAGGCCTCATCCCTGCGATCCCAACGGATCCAGTTTCATCTGATTTCGTTATCGTACAAATTAGTTATGACTGTTTCAAGTTGAACTATATTTTATAAAATATAAATTAAATAATTAACTAAATTATTACCTTAATAAACCAATCACTAAGGTTCCTTAATCCACGTCACCTAACGTTAATTACTCACGTGTTTTATACTGTTCAAATCCTTTACCCCCGGTCGTTTCTTCCTCTCCTCTTTCTAATTCAAAGCACGGTTCCCCAATCACCTTCCACCACCCCCGTTCGACCTCACTCGCTTGACCTGACACCTCCACTGGCTTCGCCACCACGCCCAACACCCCGTCCCCAAAGCTTGACCCTCCTCGTGCCCTGGACCATTGTGAAATTCCCTGGAACCAGTTTCCATTAAAACCAAGATTGCCACCATCTCAGGCCGTCGCAGGTGACCGGACCACCGCCAACCCCTCGGCCTCGCTACCCCCTTCGTTCGACCTTCAGACCCATGACACCCAGTCTCCCCCAATGTTGTAAAATCAAACAAATCTGATTGCCACTTTCAATAAACACCCCCAAAACAGCATCTTCGATCATCTCCTCGCCCCGACCACTACAGGAGATGTTAGACCCCCAAACCAGTGCCAAATCAAAGCTTGATCTCCCAGCTTCATTTCCCCCCAGGTCCAAGCTTCTAAAATTGAACACATCTCCTCCAAATCAGGAAAGAACGAAAGTGTATTTTCTCGGTTTATCACCGATTCCAGCCACCACAAGTGCCCAATCACCCCCAACTTTTTACAGTAGATAGATATCAACCCTATCTACATATTTGCTTCAGGTTGCCATAACAAATTCGCAATAGGTTGAGAGAAATAAATAAAAATGTAAACGAGGACTTTTCTGCAATTTGTTGAGGCTGGAAAAATGTTTGGACCGGAATGGATGAAATGGGCTGAAGGGTAGTGTGTATATATAAAGAGAAAATAATATTTATTTTATATCTACATGACTCACAATATTTTTTTCCGTGTCTATCGCAATTTCAAACACCGTTTATTGGCTCCTGTGCTCACATACAAACTCCGTTCGTGATGCGAATGGACAGCATGATATAAATGATATAATTTGACGTTACGGTCCTAACGAAACTTGTTTCGTCGAATTACGAGTCCGTTTGCTGAAATGGCGCTCGTTCACATCCAAATGATCATTTGCATGTTATTTTGCCACGCTCACAGAATAGCTCCGATTGACGCACAACTTGAAATCTAGCAATAATTAGCAGTTACGGTCCCAACAAAATTTGTTTCGCTGAAACAGAGATCGTTTGAATAAAGTCCCTTTTATACGGTCCAATTCAAATTAAAATAAACCAATTTTAAAATACCTCAATATAATATTAATAAAATATTATTATCGGCCATACATGACCAAAATTTCATATATTACCAAAATAAAATATCAAGAGTTGAATTCCAAGCCAAATCGATATTCAAAAAAATAAAAACCCTTTGTTTTATATAAATAAATCACTATAGTATATAAAGGAATTCCATAATGACTATTTTAAAAATTGATTTGGAACAAAATCTACACTATGAAAACTGGATTTTTCTCTTCCATTAGAAAAATATTACCCAACAGATTCAGACGTTTCTTGTTTCGAGAAAATCCGACTTATTTTGGATCCTGTACAACTGTTTAAAGTTCAAAATGCCATATTTCGAACTACTACGTCGTTGCTGCTCATTTTATAATTTAATTATAAATTTAACGCTCAACCGTTCGTTTTATAAACGAAATTGATAGTACAATTTCAATATAAACAATTTTAAATCAATTTAAACTACCCGATCACATTATACTTCAAATTCAACAATTTCCAAATATTTTGGAATTAAAATATTATTATATAATTAATATAAATAAATATTCAAGACAAAATAATTAAATTCAACTATTTAAATTCAAATCAATATTTTAAATAATAAAATAAATTTGAATAATTGGCCAGAAATGCAAGAACCCGTTACTTCCCCGTGAAGGAAAGAGCGGATACCATGAGGACAAGACATAATAGAACGCAGACGGAAGAACATTTCATTGCTATTACAACAATTCCATCAGATACAAGAATATACAGAGTATAATGAATAAATTACATTCGATAAATATCAGAGATTACAATAAATTACATAGCAGCGGAAAAACAATATAAAACGCAACTGAAAGTAATGCACGGATACAGAGCTTTCCGAGCATCGTTCCAGCTGTAAACCAAGATCCTGTGAATATAAATCTGCAAAACCAAAACTACTAGCTGCCCGTGTAAAAGATAGGGGCACCCATAGTTTAGGTTAAAACAATAAACTCCAGGTCAGTCATGTGACGGGTGTGAGAACTGAAACAGTTATTTAAAACTTTACTTTAAAAGAGAGTAATTCAAGGAACCACGCCGTATAACACGGAACGGGTTTCCTCCCAAGATTACTAGTGCATAGGATAAACAACGCAAAGCTTTTTCGAAAAATGAAGCTATTATAAGACCCAGGTCCCATCACACAATGCAACGCAACCCGGAGGATAGGGTTTTCCCTTATAATAGCCAAACATGCTTGGTACATTTAAAAAAAACATTTGATACTATTATTAGTGTATAGTGTCAAAACAATTTCAATCATAAATATCAATCATAGACGGCATGGGTACCATATATCATGTCGCCATACTAGTTCTACAATTAAAACCGCAATATCTCGTATTGGAAATTGGATTTCCGTCATGAGTCGAGGCAAGGGGCAAGCTCCTCTCCGCTTTCGAGACACTCTAGCAAATGTCTCAGGACTACACACTCTGGGCAATCCTTGGATCTCCAGGACCGGTCCTCTCTTACGTTTGAGGATTAATTATTCCTGAACACACGTTTTCCGGTCCTTACAGACCTAAAATCGAGGCGCCTCATCCAACAACCACATAGGTGAAAAGTATATAAATGTCAGGGCTGGTAAGTCACTGACACCACCAAAGCTAGAAAGAAACGTCGTGCTCTCCCCGTAGTCCTTATCCTGTTTTTAACTCATACCGAGGTGTGAGGCTCGCGAATTCACGTTATACACAAAGCTACGCCACATCGGCCGTGCTTTGATCATCAACCACAAGACTTTGCTTTTCAACAGAAGCCTTGATCAATTGCCACTTAGGCGTGCCACACAGGCAATTCATGCCATGCGACTGATGTCCATCGATATACAACCTCTGAGATCGTACGTCTCAGAGACGGGCGTTAAGCAAGAGAATAAATTCTCCGCCGCCAAACAGATGTATATTTAATAGAGATCAATCAACACAGAATAAAATCCAATGTCAGACACACAGTCCATTTACAAGTTCATTCTGGGTCCGAACGAAACCGGAGGCACTTTCCTCGCATATCCATCGATCTCCAAGTACGTCTGGACGACCACCGACTATTTCCATCCTCTTGGGTGTACAGCCCAATCAGGATCATTAGTAATTATCCAAACGATGTGAAGACTTCCGGTCTTCGACCACCGTCATCATCTTCGACTTATCGTCGAATCGGTTATTCAGAATGGGTATAAACCCGGCCTTTCCGAACAACCCACGTATATTAAAAACAATGTTACACAAACACAACTTACACCTCCTTCCAATTCATTAGTCACTAACCGTAAATCAGTTAGAGAGCAATTCCCCAAATATTAAATCCGAAGGCCGAAACCAACATCAGATCAATACCTAGGAAACCATTCTTCTTAACTAACCTACAGCTAGTTTCTAAATTTCAATTCTTAGGGAAAGGTTCCCATTAATTTTATCAAAGATAAATTCTTTAAATTTATTCTTTAATCTTCCTTTGATTGTCATTTCAAACCAAATTATGGTTTTCCAAACTAGTCGGAATTAGCGAACCACATCGAAGTAATTATTTATTTTATTTCCCAATCCCAACCTATTCATCCCATGAAGCAAAACTGGTAATACTCCATATCTAACACCACAGTGTTATCGATAAAATTAATTACCATTCCACGTTCAAATCTAATTAAAGATTTATCTATCGCTTTGGAGCAAAACTATTGATACTCCATTCTCGCTCATTTTCCAAATTTGATAATTTAAATTATCAATTCACATTTCAATCTAATTGCAGATTCATTAAAACTCCTTTTTCTGGGTTAAAGAATTAATGTCGTTTAAAACATAGTTCACGATAAACCCAAATCACATTCTGTTTATTATTGGGTTAAAGAACAAATGTTATTTAAAACACCGTTCACGATAAACCCAAATCACATTCTATTTATTATCGGGTTAAAGAACCAGTGTTATTTAAAACACCGTTCACAATAAACCCCCAAATCAATTCAAATCAAATATATCAGAAATTCCGATTATTTAAAACCCATTTTAAAGCCAATTTATTTATTTAGAAATAATTGGGTTTTAAATTTAATTCAAACTAGTTCATTTCGATAAAAATCTATTTTTATCTTTTCAAATATTGAGTTTTTTTCATCCCAATTTTTCCCAAATCATTTCTTATGATTTTACACAAATTATTACTATTTTTAATAATTTTACCAAGGCCCGTATAGTCGATTTCCATCAACGGCCATCGAACTGCACTTACAACGACCTTTTCCAAATTTGATTTGGACGTATCTCCAATTCCAACCGTTAGATTTCAAATTTCTAATATTCGTTAGAAAGCTCTTTTTGATACGAACCCAACGGTTCCGGTTTTAGGAGAATCCGATGGTCGGATCTCCCGTAATGTCCGTTCGAAGTCAATGGTCGAAATTTACGAACTGCCACGGCGCGGTGCGTTCTATTCAGGCCATTATATATATTATATATATATTATATATTTCGTCGATTTCCCCTTTTAAACGAATTTTATAAATCGTTTCAAATTTGTTTCAAAAACAATTTCAACATTCATTTCCAATTCAAATCAAAATTGAATTTTTCCTTATAGATTCATTTTAAAATTCATTTCAATTCAATTCAAATTTCTTTTATAGTCAATTCAATTCGAATTCGTTTTATATTCAATTCAATTCGAATTCGTTATATATTCAATTCAATTCGAATTCTTTTTCTATTCAATTCAAATTCGTTTTCTATTCAATTCAATTCAAGTTTCTTTTATATTCAATTCAATTCGAATTCGTTTTATATTCAATTCAGTTCGAATTCGTTTTCTATTCAATTCAGTTTTAATTCGTTTTCTATTCAATTCAAATCCGAATATAATCGATATAAATATCGTTCGCGTCAAAATAGCGCATCTCTAATCAACACGGCTTTATATATTTCAATAATTCCGTTATACTATTCAACAAATGAATATTTATTTTATTCCATACGTGAATCTATATTTTTGTCAACACATGGCTAATCTCAACGAATGTGTACTGTCCACATGTGACTATTTTTGTTATTTAATATATTTTATAAAAATTATGGTATTTATCGTTTGATTTCAAATCAGACTCCAACCGTAAATTAGTAAGAGAACGATTCCCTAAATATTAACCCCAAAGGCCGAAACCAACATCAGATCAATATCCAGGAGACCACTCATCTTATCTATTTTACAATTAGTTTCTAATTTTATATATGATAAAGATGTAAATTTTATTGTTAAAATATTTCGTTCAACACATGACTAATCTCAGCGGCTGAGTACTGTCAACACATGAACCTTTATTTTATAATATTCTTTATTTTCTAAATTGGAATGAGGCCCAATCAATTACCATATAAAGTTAATTATATGGATTCCATACAACAAATGTATATAATAGCAACGATACATAATCAACCATCATCCAAAGTGCACTACACTGTATAAGCATCAAATATAGATATCTAACGCTTATAACAGCCTGTCAATCAATCGATCGACATACAACTAATTATTGGGATTAGTGCATGTCATAATTTATCCCAATACCCGTGTGGGGTTTCAAATCAACAAACATAGATTTTATTTGTGCAGTTGGGCGATGTGTAAAATTTATCGTCCCAATCAATGTCCTTTAAATAGGTGTACATAAACAAACCGTCCGGTTTGTAAATGAATATTTATTTATTCACATTCACAATAAAAATTATATTTTCAACGACCAAATTATTTTACTCAACCTACGAATATTCTATTCGGTTCATTTATTAAATAAAATGATATCTTTATTTTTCTAACTTATTTTAGAAAATTTAGGCGGCATAACGGCATGATACTAGAAACGAGACAAGGCCTAGCCTTATCCCCGGTCTAATAATGGCCCACGCCATACACATATCAATCAAATCCATTCCATTTCACCAAACAATCAAATTCAAATCAAATAATCTAACCAACTACACAACCAAACAAACAAGTCCATGGTCTATGGACAATGGTGTCGGGTGCTACTAAACACCGTCTGCATCCTAGTATATATTATAATATAACTAGAAAAAGAAAATTTAAAAGGTGAGAAGTTCTCACCAAAGCTAATCCAAACGCCACGACTCTTCATAGGTAGGAAATCTTCACCTTTTCATCTCTTGTCACTTTCGTTGCCCGTATTCACTACATATATAAAAATCACATTTTTATATTCTCTCCACTTCACGATAAAATAAAGTTCAGATTTTTATTTCACTTCATATATTTACAACGCTTATTTCTATATAAAAATTATATTTTTATATTTCTACTTCTTATATAAAGATTGAATTTTTATTATCACAGCCATACAAAAATTATATTTTTTTCTATCGCCGTTCTCTATATAAAGATTTCGCCCTTTCAAATATAAAGATTTCGCCTTTTCTAATATAAAGAGTTCACCTTTTCTAATATAAAGAGTTCGCCTTTTCAAATATAAAGATTATATTTTTACTATTTACATCATATAAAAATTATATTTTTAACCTTCCTATGTTATAAAAATTATATTTTTATACTCCTACATGATTAAAAATTATATTTTTCATTCATAAAAATCCTACCTTTCCTTTAATTAAAAATCAAAGCTTTTATATAGTTAAAAATCAAACTTTTATATTCGTAAAAATCAAATTTTTAATCCAATTCATTTACATAAAAATCAAATTTATACTTAACATAAAAGATCTAATTTTTTTCATTTTAAAAAAACCATTACAGAAAAGAATTGAAATAAACTAAATAAATTAAATTGTGGAAAACTTACTTTGAAATGGAAAGGGGGCGTGCTACAGGGGTTTGTTGAGGCGTCTGGGTCTCTGACAGTCGTTGGCAGCCCTAGTTGTTGGTGGCGATGCTTCTACAGAGGAGGAGGAGGCCACGGGGAAGGAGGGTGCAGCGGATCGGAGAGGGTGGAAGGGAAAGGCGGCGGTGGTTCAGTGGGTGTCTGGGCGGAGCTGGGGTCTCTGCGCGAAGGTGGTTGGGGAGGAGGAAAAGAGGGGGACGACGACGAGGTACGGGGAGGGAAATCGAGGAAGAGAGGAGAAGAAGGGGAGGGGGTGGTTGACGCTGGCGGCGAGCCGCCTGGGGGGGCCGCGATGGAAGCGGCGGCGGTTCACCCCCCCGTCGCCCGTTTTCATTTTTTTTATATATTTTAATTTGGAAATGATTTCGATGGGGAGGGGGGGCTGAGAGGTAATAGGGGAGAGGGAGATTTTTAATTTTTTTTATTTAATTATTTAAATTTCAAAGAGTTGACTTTTTATTTCGACCTCGAAACGAGGCCCACCGCCTGTCGTCCATAGCTAATTACCCCCATTCCGAACACAATGGGATATGTAACGTAAGCTGATTCGATCATTTCGATCAGTTTTCGTCAAAATCAACATATAACTCTATATATTGAATTTGAATGCGCATTTCAATTTACTGGGGTCACATACTAACTCGAAAAATTACAGAAAAATATTTTCTAGCTTTGTATTGACGATACGGACTTAAAAAAACTAGTTTCGTCAAATTCTGAGACCGTTGGAAAAATGGCCATTTTCCAGTTGATTAAAATCAACTGAAACTGGTCAAACGCGTTTTCCTTTGCCACGCTCACATATTGATTCGAAAAATTATGAAATTTGGAATCTAGCAATAACTTGACATCACGGATCCAACAAAAGTGGTTTCGTCGAAATCCGAGGTCGATTGCAAAGTTCCCATTTTTAAGGGCCTGAATTCCATAGCGACTATTTAGAATTTTCAACTGGACATATCTTTTGATTCCCGCTGTGAAATTTCAATTTTTCGGGTTCGTTGGAAAGATATTCACAAATAGATCCTATTATTTTTTGTTTCACTAAAATCCGGTTTATTTTGCACCCGGTACATTCATTTGAAGTTTGGAATCGAATTATCGAACTGCAGGGCCATTTTCAATTCCTTTTATAATTTAAAATAAATATTTATAATCTATCGACGAACTATATAACTATCTACGTTCTATTCTATTCAAAATAAATTTTTCGACGATATTATCTAAAATAATTCATTTTTAAATATTCAAAATTCATCAAAATTGCCAAAATAAAAATTTTAAATTGGCTCACATTTCCGGGTTGTTACAATCTCCCCACTTAAAACTTTTCGTCCCCGAAAAGGAATGAAGCCGAAAGTTGTTTAACTAATCAACTCAACTTCCATTGTTTTAACTACGGCTTAAGTTCTTCAACTTTTCAGTTTCTAAGAACTTTTCCAATTTTTCAAAAATTTGGCTAACACCCTAAATTTTCGAAAATTTTCGCCATAACCTCCCCTGCACCCGGAGCACCGGGAAAATCCCGAAATTGCCATACAGGCCCTCTGATCTCAAAAAGAAAAAGAAAAAGCCAATCGGCTCTTAAAATCATCATCACCCAAACTAAACAGTAAATTATAGTAAACATGTACATATTTGTCGGGCAAACAAATTTTATTTCTCTGCTCTAGCCTCCTTGCTATGACCTGTTCAATGTAAGTACATGTATATGCAAGCAAATGCAACTAATTTTCAATACAATTCAATATTTTATACAATTAGGCATAATGGTTCAAAATTATCAAACAAATAAACAAACAACACAAACATCAATCAATTAGTGAATTAACGTTTCAAATTCATAATTTTGATACATATACAAAAAATCATGTTTTTGATGCCAAATCACAACAAATAAATCTATCTATATAAGTTTTGGTTCTCACACCAGTCTAATGGAAATATATAGAAATCACACCTTCTAAAACACGAACATAAGTTCTGATGATGATCGATCAATCATCAGAACCATCTCCGGGTGTCTAGAATGTGATTCTATATCTATCCAGTATATTAAAACTTCGAATATACGTTCATGACGCGTATATGCAAAATCTTTATATATTGGATTGTCCAAATTCAATATAAATAAATATTCAAATATGTATACTTGAATTTAACTTTCAAAACAAAATTGTTTTCAATTGAAAAATATACTCTTCACACTCGTTCTAGGATACTGCTGATCCTATCTCTAACGAGTCATTCTAATTGGATATTACTAATCCAATATCTGATGAATTCTTTCGCATGGTTCTAATGCGTCTTGTTCTCGAGCTCTGTAAACCAAA
The DNA here is from genome assembly GCA_030737875.1 of Allium sativum. Lineage (NCBI taxonomy): Eukaryota > Viridiplantae > Streptophyta > Magnoliopsida > Asparagales > Amaryllidaceae > Allium > Allium sativum. The sequence continues at coordinate 732,013,022 of CM060910.1, forward strand.
GCTCTGATACCACTGTAAGAACCCGCTACTTCCCCGTGAAGGAAAGAGCGGATACCTTGAGGACAAGACATAATAGAACGCAGACGGAAGAACATTTCATTGCTTTTACAACAATTCCATCAGATACAAGAATATGCAGAGTATAATGAATAAATTACATTCGATAAATACCAGTGATTACAATAAATTACATAGCAGCGGAAAAACAATATAAAACGCAACTGAAAGTAATGCACGGATACGGAGCTTTCCGAGCATCGTTCCAGCTGTAAACCAGGATCCTGTGAATATAAATCTGCAAAACCAGAACTACTAGCTGCCCGTGTAGAAGATAGGGGCACCCAAAGTTTAGGTTAAAACAATAAACTCCAGGTCAGTCATGTGACTGGTGTGAGAACTAAAACAGTTATTTAAAACTTTACTTTAAAAGAGAGTAATTTAAGGGACCACGCCGTATAACACTGAACTGGTTTCCTCCCAAGAATACCAGTGCATAGGATAAACAACGCAATGCTTTTTCGAAAAATGAAGCTATTATAAGACCCAGGTCCCATCACATAATGCAACGCAAGCCGGAGGATAGGGTTTTCTCTTATAATAGCCAAACATGCTTGGTACGTTTAAAACAAAACATTTGATACTATTATAAGTGTACAGTGTCAAAACAATTTCAATCATAAATATCAATCATAGACGGCATGGGAACCATATATCATGTCGCCATACTAGTTCTACAATTAAAACCGCAATATCTCGTATTGGAAATTGGATTTCCGTCATGAGTCGAGGCAAGGGGCAAGCTCCTCTCCGCTTTCGAGACACTCTAGCAAATTTCTCAGGACTACACATTCTGGGCAATCCTTGGATCTTCAGGGCCGGTCCTCTCTTACGTTTGAGGATTAATTATTCCTGAACACACGTTTCCCGGTCCTTACAGACCTAAAATCGAGGCGCCTCATCCAACAACCACATAGGTGAAAAGTATATAAATGTCAAGGCTGGTAAGTCACTGACACCACCAAAGTTAGAAAGAAACGTCGTGATCTCCCCGCAGTCCTTATCCCGTTTTTAACTCATACCGAGGTGTGAGGCTCGCAAATTCACGTTATACACAAAGCTACGCCACAGAGGCCGTGCTTTGATCATCAATCACAAGACTTTGCTTTTCAACAGAAGCCTTGATCAATTGCCACTTAGGCGTGCCACACAGGCAATTCATGCCATGCGACTGATGTCCATTGATATACAACCTCTGAACTTGTACGTCTCAGAGAAGGGCGTTAAGCAAGAGAAAAATTCTCCGCCGCCAAACAGATGTATATTTAATAGAGATCAATCAACACAGAATAAAATCCAATGTCAGACACACAGTCCATTCACAAGTTCGTTCTGGGTCTGAACGAAACCGGAGGCACTTTCCTCGCATATCCATCGATCTCCAAGTACGTCTGGACGACCACCGACTATTTCCATCCTCTTGGGTGTACAGCCCAATCAGGATCATCAGTAATTATCCAAACGATGTGAAGACTTCCGGTCTTCGACCACCGTCATCATCTTCGACTTATTGTCGAATCGGTTATTCAGAATGGGTATAAACCCGGCCTTTCCGAACAGCCCACGTATATTAAAAACAGATGTTACACAAACACAACTTACGCCTCCATCCAATTCATTAGTCACTAACCGTAAATCAGTAAGAGAGCATTTCCCCAAATATTAACCCCGAAGGCCGAAACCAACATCAGATCAATACCCAGGAAACCATTCTTCTTAACTAACCTACAGCTAGTTTCTAAATTTCAATTCTTAGGGAAAGGTTCCCATTTTTTATCAAAGATAAATTCTTTAAATTTATTCTTTAATCTTCCTTTTATTGTCATTTCAAACCAAATTATGGTTTTCTAAACTAGTCGGGATTAGCGAACCACACCGAAGTAATTATTTATTTTATTTCCCAATCCCAACTTATTCATCCCATGAAGCAAAACTGGTAATACTCCATATCTAACACCACAGTGTTATCGGTAAAATTAATTACCATTCCACATTCAAATCTAATTAAAGATTTAACTATCGCTTTGGAGCAAAACTGGTGATACTCCATTCTCGCTCATTTTCCAAATTTGATAATTTAAATTATCAATTCACATTTCAATCTAATTGCAGATTCATTAAAACTCCTTTTTCTGGGTTAAAGAATTAATGTCGTTTAAAACACAGTTCACGATAAACCTAAATCACATTCTGTTTATTATCGAGTTAAAGAACAAATGTTATTTAAAACACCGTTCACGATAAACCCAAATCACATTCTATTTATTATCGGGTTAAAGAACCAGTGTTATTTAAAACACCGTTCACGATAAACCCCCAAATCAATTCAAATCAAATATATCAGAAATTCCGATTATTTAAAACCCCTTTTAAAGCCAATTTATTTATTTAGAAATAATTGGGTTTTAAATTTAATTCAAACTAGTTCATTTCGATAAAAATCTATTTTTATCTTTTCAAATATGGAGTTTTTTCATCCCAATTTTTCCCAAATCATTTCTTATGATTTTACACAAATTATTACTATTTTTAATAATTTTATCAAGGCCCGTACAGTCGATTTCCATCAACGGCCATCGAACTGCACTTACAGCGACCTTTTCCAAATTTGATTTGGACGTATCTCCAAATCCAACCATTACATTTCAAATTTCTAATATTCGTTAGAAAGCTATTTTCGATACGAACCCAACGGTTCCGGTTTTAGGAGAATCCGACGGTCGGACTTCCCGTAAAGTTCGTTCGAAGTCAATGGTCGAAATTTACGTACTGCCGTGGCGCGGCGCGTTCTATTCAGGCCATTATATATATAATATATATATTATATATATTTCGTTGATTTCCCCTTTTAAACGAATTTTATAAGTCGTTTCAAATTTGTTTCAAAAACAATTTCAACATTCATTTCCAATTCAAATCAAAATTGAATTTTTTCCTTATAAATTCATTTTAAAATTCATTTCAATTCAATTCAAATTTCTTTTATATTCAATTCAATTCGAATTCGTTTTATATTCAATTCGAATTCGTTATATATTCAACTCAATTCGAATTCTTTTTCTATTCAATTCAATTCGAATTCATTTTCTATTCAGTTCAATTCAAATTTCTTTTATATTCAATTCAATTCGAATTCGTTTTATATTCAGTTCAGTTCGAATTCGTTTTCTATTCAATTCAGTTCGAATTCGTTTTCTATTCAATTCAAATCCGAATATAATCGATATAAATATCGTTTGCGTCAAAATAGTGCATCTCTAATCAACACGGCTTTATAAATTTCAATAATTCCGTAATTCTATTCAACAAATGAATATTTATTTTATTCTATATGTGAGTCTATATTTTTGTCAACACATGACTAATCTCAACGAATGAGTACTGTCCACGTGTGACTATTTTTGTTATTTAATATATTTTATAAAAATTATGGTATCTATCGTTTGATTTCAAATCAGACTCCAACCGTAAATTAGTAAGAGAACGATTCCCTAAATATTAACCCCGAAGGCCGAAACCAACATCAGATCAATATCCAGGAGACCACTCATCTTATCTATTTTCCAATTAGTTTCCAATTTTATATATGATAAAGATGTAAATTTTATTGTTAAAATATTTCGTTCAACACATGACTAATCTCAACGGATGAGTACTGTCAACTCATGAACCTTTATTTTATAATATTCTTTATTTTCTAAATTGGAATTAGGCCTAATCAATTACCATATAAAGTTAATTATATGGATTCCATACAACAAATGTATATAATAGCAACGATACATAATCAACCATCATCCAAAGTGCACTACACTGTATAAGCATCAAATATAGATATCTAACGCTTATAACAGCCTGTCAATCAATCGATTGACATACAACTAATTATTGGGATTAGTGCATGTCATAATTTATCCCAATACCCGTGTGGGGTTTCAAATCAACAAACATATATTTTATTTGTGCAGTTGGGCGATGTGTAAAATTTATCGTCCTAATCAATGTCCTTCAAATAGGTGTACATAAACAAACCGTCTGGTTTGTAAATGAATATTTATTTATTCACATTCACGTTAAAAATTATATTTTCAACGACCAAATTATTTTACTCAACCTACGAATATTCTATTCGGTTCATTTATTAAATAAAATGATATCTTTTATTTTTCTAACTTATTTTAGAAAATTTCGGCGGCATAACAGCACGATACTAGAAACGGGACAAGGCCTAGCCTTATCCCCGGTCTAATAATGGCCCACGCCATACACATATCAATCAAATCCATTCCATTTCACCAAACAATCAAATTCAAATCAAATAATCTAACCAACTACACAACCAAACAAACAAGTCCATGGTCTGTGGACAATGGTGTTGGGTGCTACTAAACACCGTCTGCATCCTAGTATATATTATAATATAACTAGAAAAAGAAAATTTAAAAGGTGAGAAGTTCTCACCAAAGCTAATCCAAACGCCATGACTCTTCATTGGTAGGAATTCTTCACCTTTTCATCTCTTGTCACTTTCGTTGCCCGTATTCACTACATGTATAAAAATCACATTTTTATATTCTCTCCACTTCACGATAAAATAAAGATCAGATTTTTATTTCACTTCATATATTTACAACACTTCTTTCTATATAAAAATTATATTTTTATATTTCTACTTCTTATATAAAGATTGAATTTTTATTATCACAGCCATACAAAAATTATATATTTTTTTTTATCGCCATTCTCTATATAAAGATTTCGCCCTTTCAAATATAAAGATTTCGCCTTTTCTAATATAAAGAGTTCGCCTTTTCTAATATAAAGAGTTCGCCTTTTCAAATATAAAGATTATATTTTTACTATTTACATCATATTAAAATTATATTTTTAACCTTTCTATGTTATAAAAATTATATTTTTATACTCCTACATGATTAAAAATTATATTTTTCATTCATAAAAATCCTACCTTTCCTTTAATTAAAAATCAAAGCTTTTATATAGTTAAAAATCAAATTTTTAATCCAATTCATTTCCATAAAAATCAAATTTATACTTTACATAAAAGATCTAATTTTTTTCATTTTAAAAAAACCATTACAGAAAAGAATTGAAATAAACTAAATAAATTAAATTGTGGAAAACTTACTTTGAAATGGAAAGGGGGCATGCTACAGGGGTTTGTTGAGGCGTCTGGGTCTCTGACAGTCGGTGGCAGCCCTAGTTGTTGGTGGCGATGCACCTACAGAGGAGGAGGAGGCCACGGGGAAGGAGGGTGCAACGGATCAGAGAGGGTGGAAGGGAAAGGCGGCGGTGGTTCGATGGGTGTCTGGACGGTGCTGGGGTCTCTGCGCGGAGGTGGTTGGGGAGGAGGAGAAGAGGAGGATGGCGGCGAGGTACGGGGAGGGAAATCGAGGAAGAGAGGAGAAGAAGGGGAGGGCGTGGTTGACGGTGTGTAATAACCCGAAAATCCGAGCCAGTTTAAAAATTTTATTTTGGCAATTTTAGCGAATTTTGAATATTTAAAATGAATTATTTTAAATAATATCGACAAGAAATTTATTTTGAATATAATTAGAACGTATATATTATATACGCCGTCGTTAGAATATATAAATATTTATATATAATTATAAATAGAATTGAAAATGGTGCGGTAGTTCGATAATTCGATTTCAAACTTCTATTGAATGTACCGGGTGCAAAACAATCCGGATTTTAGTGAAACCAAAAACATTAGGATCTAATTGATAGTATCTTTCCAACGAATCCGAAAAATCAAAATTTCATAGCGGGAATCAAAAGATATGTCCAGTTGAAAATTCTGAATAGTCGCTATGGAATTCAGGCCCTTAAAAATGAACATTTTGCAAACGACCTCTGATTTCGACGAAACCACTTTTGTTGGATCCGCAGTGTCAAATTATTGCTAGATTCCAAATTTCATAATTTTTCGAATCAATATGTGAGCGTGGCAAAGGAAAACGCGTTTGACCAGTTTCAGTTGATTTTAATCGACTGGAAAATGGCCATTTTCCAACGGTCTCAGAATTCGACGAAACTAGTTTTGTTAGGACCGTATCGTCAATACGAAGCTAGAAAATATTTTTCGAGAATTTATAGAGTTCGTATGTGACCCCGGTAATTTGAAATGTACGTTTAAAATTCAATATAGCGATTTAAATGTAAATTCGACAGAAACTGATTGTAACGATCAAATCGGCTTACGGTACATATCCCATTGTGTTCGGAATGGGGGTGAAACGCTATGGATGACAGGCGGTGGGCCTTGTTTCGAGTTCGTATGTAAAAGTCAACTTTTTCATAATTAAAATAAATTAAAAATTAAATTTCTCTCTCCCTCCCCTTAAATCCTTCTGCCCACCCCCCCCCCCCCCCATTCGATTTTTTTTTTTTAAAAAAAAAGAGAACGCTGCGCGAAATCGAAGGCGCGCCCCCTCCAGCCGCCGTCGGAGGCCCTCAGCCCACCTCCGCCTGGCCGAATCCGCCTCCCCGCGCCCCCTTCTCCTTCCTCTCCCCTTCCAATCGAACCCGATACCCCCAAGAGCCCACGCCCTACACCAGAAACCCACCTCGAGCCCTTGCTCCGCCGCCACAGCCTAGAGCCGACCGCCTGAAGCCCGACGCTCCACCTCCGACGCAGCGAGCACGGCCTCTCTCCTCCCACTTCGAATCGCAGTAAGTTTGTTTGTTTTTCTTTTATTTCATTTTATTTATTTAACCTAGTTAAATCAGTTTTAAATTAAGGAAAAAGAAATAATAAATATTTTTATTTTCAATAAATATAGAGATATTTAAATGGAAAAGATTTTATTCAGTTAAAAATATGATTTTTTATATTTTTAAAGTCAATAAAAATATGATTTTTATATTTTTAAAGTATTAAAAATATAATCTTTACTATATAGAAGATGTAAAAATATGATTTTGTTTATGTAGAGAATTAAAAATATAATTTTTACATGATAGGAATATTAGAAATATCATCTTTATATGTGTAGTAAAATGAAAAATGTGATTTTGTATAATGATATATTAGAAAAGACGAGTTTTTTTTTAAAATAGAAAAGACCTAGTTTTTAAATAGTAAGGGTGATGTTTTTAGAAGTGTAAAAATATAATCTTTTATATGTGAATGGCGTGTTAAAAATATAATCTTTATTTTATAAAGGCGAAATCTATATTTTTGAAAAGGCGAAATCTATATTTTTGAAAAGGCGAAATCTATATTTTTTAAAAGGCGAAATCTATATTTTTTGAAATGGAATTTTTATCTATATGATAGCGAAGTAAAAATTCGATTTTTATATATTGAATAGCAAAGTAAAAATTCGATTTTTATATATTGAATAGCAAAGTAAAAATTTGATTATTATATATTGAATAGTAAAGTAAAAATTCGATTTTTATATATTGAATAGCAAAGTAAATATTCGATTTTTATATATTGAATAGCAAAGTAAAAATTCGATTTTTATATATCGAATAGCGAAGTGAAAATTCGATTTTTACATATGTAGAGGATACGGGCAACGAAGATGACAAAAAGGCGAGGACGACGAAGATTTCTATAAATGAAGTGTCATGAAGTTGGATAGCTATTTGTGAGAATTTCTCACCTTTCAATTTCTTTTCTAGTTATATTTATATACTAGGATGCAGACGGTGCTTAGTAGCACCCGACACAATCGTCCACAGACCATGGACTTGTTTGTTTGATTGCAAAAATTAGTTAGATTATTTGATTAAAATTTGATTGTTTGGTGGAATTAAATTGATTTGATTGATGTGTGAATGGCGTGGGCCTTCACTAGACCGGGGATAAGGCTAGGCCTTGTCCCGTTTCTAGTATCGTGCCGTTATGCCGCCGAAATTTTCTAAAATATGTTAGAAAAATAAAAATATCATTTTCATTGTGTAAATGAACTGAATAAAATATTTTCATAGGTTGAATAAAATGTTTTATCGTTAAAAATATAATTTTTAACGTGAAGTGAATAAAATAAAATATTCATTTACAAACCGGACGGTTTGTTTATGTACACCTATTTGAATGACATTGATTGGGACGATAAATTTTACACATCGCCCAACTGCACAAATAAAATCTGTGTTTGATTGTTTGAAACCCCACACGGGTATTGGGATGAAATTTGAAGTTCACTCATCCTGATTGATTAAATATGTCGATCGATTGATTGACAGGCTGTTATAAGCGTTAGATATCCATATTTGATGCTTATACAGTGTAGTGCACTTTGGTTGATGGTTGATTATTTTTCAATGCTATTATATACGTGTGATGTATGAAAATCCATATAATTAACATTATATGGTGATTGATTGGGCCTCATTCCAATTTAGCAAATAAAGAATATTATAATATAAAGGTTCATGTGTTGACTGTACTCATCTGTTGAGATTAGTCATGTGTTGAACGAATATTTTAATAATAAAATTTACATCTTTATCAATATAATATAAAAGTTCATGTGTTGACTGTACTCATCCGTTGAGATTAGTCATGTGTTGAACGAAATAATTTAACAAAAATAGTCACACGTAGACAGTACTCATTCGTTGAGATTAGTCGTGTGTTGACAAAAATAAATACTCATTTGTTGAATAGAATATTTGAAAAAGAAATATTTGAAATAGAATATTTGAAAATAGAAATATATAAAGCCGTGTTGATTAGATTGACGCCATTTTGACGTGAACGATATTTATATCGATTTTACTCATTTCAAAATGAATATTGAAAGGTGATTTCGTAATCGAATATTTTGAAATGAGAAATGAATTGAATATAAAACGATTTCGAAATGAATTGAATATAAAATGTAGTGACCCGGATTTTGAGCGACTTTGGTTATCGACGTAAGTTCGACGTCGATAATCAAAACATCGAAAAATCCCGGTAATTAATGAAAGAAATTAGAAGGTGAGAATAGATAAGATAGAAACTTAGAATAGAAGAAGAAGAAGAACACAACATCAGAGTAACACGAACCTCACAGCGGAACGAATAACATATAATAGATAACATAACTTTTAAATATAACAGTTATGTATACAATAGCACTTATCAGAGTACATCACTTACAACACAGCGGAAATAACTATAGCTATATGATCCAGAAGCCTCCTGCTCCAGCTCTTCAAGTATACCTGTAAATCCTGACTACTTGACTGCCCGTACAAATTTAGGCACCCAAGAGTTTAGGGAAAACAAAATAAACTCCGGGTCAGTCATGTGACTGGTGTGAATAAACTCAAATCATTTAAACAGGTATATGATATCTCATAAGACCACGCCGTGAATACGGAACGGGTTTTCCCTTATGAGAATCCAAATAACTTTTCAAAGCAATATCATTCTGATATTATAATAATGTCTAAGTACAAATAAATATCAATCTAGCAGAAACGCTTGCATCTCACGTTACTACATATATAGTATACAATCAAAATCACAAGCACGTATTGGATGATTGGATTTCCAACTATGACAAGGTATGGAACCACCTTCCGGTCAGTGTACTCTAGGAACGATACACTGGAGTTCAACAAGAACATCTTGTAACTCGGCCACACATGACCGAGCACTCATTTCGCTTGAGTGTATCGAATGTACATCACCAACGGTTGGGATCAGCAACCGTTCCCGTATATATATGGGACAGCATTGATAGATTTAAGAAACAAATGAATATTCTCTAGATAGGTGATTATACACCCTACTTCGATGCGACCGACTTAGCCATGCTGCCTGCCCGATTTCTGTCATTTACCGGATGATGAGGCTAGAAGCTACGCTTTATCATCACATCAGATTCACATTAAATGTCACATCGTCAGATCCATCGAAAATCACTAATTGACGTCTACAACAGTACATTACGTGTTAGCTAAAAGAAATTTCCTTCTCCGCTTCCACTCTTGGTACGGTTGAAGAAATCAAGGTACGTGACCTTTCTGGAAATACTCTGTCAGACATTCATTCATACAAGTCATCCTCATTCACTTAGAAAGTCACATCGTCATATCCGCCAAATAACAAATTAATTTATCCAAAAATAACACGGGTATACAGCTTAGAGAAACGAATTCCTCCGCCACCAAACGTGAATACATTTGAACAGATCAACTTACGCGATCCATTGGATATACTCTGTCAGACCTTCGTCCATACAAGTTGTCCTGGGACTGGACAAACCGAAGGCACTATTCTGTAGACAGGATAGTCCTTGCATTTTACTCCGTCTTCAATTATCTTTGGCATATATGATTCGCGACGCTTATGCCAATACAGAGTGGTTCTATGGATAATAATCCAACCGGTCTCTCCATATTAACAACGTTAAAATGGTCAAAACTTCGATAGTCTGTGATTTAACTATCAAAGAAAAACAAGTGTGCAAACAACGATATTATTTCCAAATGGAAATTATATCGAACAAACATCATTTAACATAAATCTCTTTAGTTCATTTATTTACTTATCTCCTGTTTCCCTATATTCTAAATTCTTATTTTCTTTTATCAGAAAACATTTCTGATTCTCGTTTGGAAAACATTTCCAAAACTCCTTTACGATCAAACCTTACCATTTCTTAGTTAAGAAGGAAGTCACTCAAGTTGGGGTATAATTACCTCTCAGATCTTAACTGAACAACGTTATAACTTCGAAATAGTAACAGTTTATCTTTTAAACTTTAACAACTTCTCTACGAAACTCTTGGATTCTATTTACGAATCCACTTCTTTATTGAAAACATTGATTTTAACAATAACGTTATAATCCCTACTTTCGTAATATCTAACTTCAATTATAACCTTGATTCTTTAATTCGAATAATTAAACATAATCCTAATTTATTAGTACATACTCTAGATTTAAAAACCGGAAAGTAAATATTACTTTTCCGAATTCGATATAATTGAATTCGACGTATAATACTCTTTCGAGTAATCTCTATTTGATTAACTCTTCTTCGAATAACCTATATTCGATTATCTCTCTTCGAATAACTTATATTCGAAATCTCTCTCTTTTGAATAAACTATATATTCGATCTCTTTCTTTCGAATATGCTATATTCGAAAATCTCCTTTCGATTAACTAATCGATAACTCTTTTCTTTATCCGAATAACTAATATTCGACTAACTCCCTTGGATTAACTCATCTTGACTAACTTAACTTACTTAACTCGACTTATTTAACTCCTATCGAATAATATATTCAATTTAACTCCATTCGCTTGACTCTAGATCGCAGCGATCACAATGGTTACGCCTGATTCCCTCAGGAAACATCCGACCGCCTTAGGCTATCTGCAGCCCTGCGAATTACGCTAGCAGTCGTACGAAATGGCGTCTTATTTGTATTAACTCTAATTGTTCAATTCTAACTGTTTAACTCCAACTGGTTAACTCTAACTGATTAACTCTAACTGGTTAACTCTAACTGATTAACTCTACTGATTAACTCTACTGTTTAACTCTAACTGGTTAACTCTAACTGATTAACTCTATTCAACTAACTCGACTAACCCCTTTCGAATAACATATTTGATTAACTAACTTTCGAATACCATATTCGATTAACTAACTTCGAATACCAAATTCGATTAACTAACTTCGAATACCAAATTCGATTAACTCCTTTCTAACTACGTTTATCCATTTAAAAGGATTTCCTTTTTAACAACATTTATTCATTTATAAAGATTTACTTTTAGTAACAGTTCTTCACTTTACAAATGATTTCCTTTTCAATTCTATTTGTAAATGGTTTTACAAATATTCCTCTTTCTATTTCATTTGTAAATGTTTTACAAATATTTCTCTTTTTCTAATTTATTCTTAAAAATATTCTATCTCCTTAAATTCCCGGAAATATTCGCCATAACCTCCTTTGTATCGGGAGTATCGGGAAAATCCCCAAACCGCTACACAAGCCTTTCCATTCAAAAAGAAAATGATTTGCAGTTATTTCCTTTTTGAATATCTCCTATTTATTTAATCAAATAAATATCTTATTTAATTTCCCTTATTTATTTAACAAATAAATAATCCATTATCTTATCTTATTTATTTAACAAATAAATAATTCACTTTATAAATATTCCATTTATAAAGATTTCCCTTAATTTATGATTCCACTTAAACATATTTTCTATTTATAAATATTCCATTTATAAATATTTCTATTTATAAATATTCCATTTATAAATATTTCTATTTATAAATATTCTATTTATAAATATTCTCTTTTATAAAATCCTCTTGATTTTATAAATATTCTCTTTTCAATATTCCGGTATGTCATGATGTTTAACATATCAAGTTACGGTGTCCAATATCGTCCATACACATATAATCAACAACAGATTATAAATCCCGTCATATATCACAATATATGAAAACAATAAAATAACTGTTGAGGAATCCAGTCGGATTCCTCCAACCTGTTTCCCTGCATCCACAGATGTTACACAATAAAATCAATCATCACTTTCAGTTTCATTTGATATTTACTGATAAACAGAATCAATACGGAAATTTAACTAACTGACTAGCAGTTCAATCAAACGGTCAACACACAGTCAAACAGTCAATATTTAACAGTTCTAAAAATACAACATGAAAATATAAACTGTTCAGAGTTAGTGAGATTTACTCACATTTGGACGATCATCGTCAATGACGATAACCATCGCTTTATTCAGCTGGACAATTTATTTTGCTATAAATTGTAACGTGCTCCAATTTGACTCGCGGTCAGTTCCATTGTGGAGCTCTCATCCATACGATCCTATCGGATATTGTTTCGCTGAAAACCGATGTCGTACGGTCATGTTATCGACATTACAAGTTTATATAACAAATTTTTAATTTAAATAAAGGCTTAATTTATTTAACATGGACCTTTACCCATATTCTTCAACGCAGGCCCACTAAGATTATAAGACCCGCTTTCTTTTAAATCCTTTCTTCCTCAATTAACACCAGAAAAAAATCGCTCCTCCCCATTCCATTTTGACCGCAACTTTGACCCGTCCTTGCTCCTCCTTCGGCCATATGTGGCCACCGCAACCACCACCAAGTAATTCCCTTTTGCAAACCCTACCTTTCCATCCCCCTAAAGTTGAACTCGACACAAGTCACCCTCGACAAAATCGACCACCGTATCCTACCTCCGTTGACCGGAGTTCCTCACCGCCTCGTTCAACTATAGCTTCTGCGACAACCACCAATCACTTCAGCACCCAAATCCGCACCAACCTACCCCAATTACTTCAAACACGATGTTGCAGTAGAAATCGTGACCTGCTGCTCTCCATCGTACTCCAGGTGACACGTCCCTCCACAGTCGACCGGAAACACTTCCAAACCCCTTACTCGATGCGTATCCTCCCCAGAAACTTGAATCCGACCTCAACCTCAAATTCGATGCACTAAAATCGACAAACCACCCAACCCTAGCTTTTCTGGTGTACTTTTGAACACGGAAAAAACCTTGTCGAATTCACCAAGAAGGGTACTGCTTTGAAGAACTTCTCATGGTGAATCCAAAGATACTTGTTTTGGATATCTACCATTTTTCTTTGATTTTATATTTAATTTAGAAGGGATCGAATTGTTTTGGGATGAATAAGTGGCGGCTTGTTTCTTGGTTGACCAGAGAAGTGGAAAGAATTAGGTTAGAACATTTTTAAGGGCTACTTATAAGCAAACTTAAATACTTTTTAATTGATTATTTAATTTAAATATACGCAAATGCTATTCGTATTCATCCTCTAAAATTCTTATGATCACATACGATGCCCAAAAATCATGAAAATGGACATGCAGCTACATCCCGACATTACGGTCCCAACAAAACTGGTTTCGTCGAATTCCGACTCCGTATGCTCACACAGCGTATTTTTAACCATCGAAATACTGACTGTATTTCACTCTAAAAATCCGTACGACCACACAGTGACTCTAAAAATCACGAAACTTGACATCTAACAATAATTTTCCATTAAGGATCCAACAAAATTAGTTTCGTCGAATTCTGAGGTCGTTTGCAAAACTGACTATTTTTAACGCTCCGAATGACCCATTTAAATATATAAATATATTTAAATATTATTAAATTAAATATTAATAAATTAATATTATCGTATATATCCATATACGATGTCGTCCGGCTCCAGAATATCACCTCAGATTTTATGACTTGATTTCCAGACTCCAGATTATCCCGATATTCAATTCGTATCGAAAAATCGATTTATAACGTATATAAAGCATCGCAAATTATAAAGGAATTCTACAGCGACTTTTCTGAAGTTTGATTTGGACATATCTCAAAATCTACACGACGAAATCCCGATTTTTCTCTTCCACTAGTAAGATATACTCCACCAGCTCCACGCGTTTCTCGTTTCACAGAAATCCGGCTTAAAACGAATCTTGTACATTCAGTTGAAGTTCGAATCGCCAATTCACGAACTGCAGCGCCATTTCGAGCTCGATTTTAATTATAATATAATTATACGTTCAAACTGTCGTCGATTGAATATATTCGTCAATATAATTCAACTCTAAGCTGAATTACATTTTAGGGATGACCCAGTTCACAGAATATTGTGATTTCCAATATTTTTGATTATTTCGACCTTATAATATATTTTATTATATTATAATTATTAATTAAATATTCAATATTATCTAATTCACATTCTCGATATCGATAAATCGATATTTAATAATTAAATAAATAAATTGTTCAACAGCTAAAATGCGGGTTACTACAATCTTCCCCCCTTAATAAAATTTCGTCCTCGAAATTGCTAAGCTAGGGGATGACCCTATCTTCTGGGTAAAAATTTATCTGTTTACCTCTTGTCTCCGGTTTCAACTGAACCAATTAATATCGACTAAAATATTAATTTATTCCGACTAACTAAATTTTCAAAAATTCTGAAAATTTTCTAACACCTTAACTTTTCGAATTTTTTTGCCAGCACCTCCTTTGTACTGGTCAATATCTCAAACTCCAACTCGCCTCTCTGGGCCTTCTTTAACCCAAAAGAAAATCAAACAGCCAAGCGGCTTGCCAATTCGGCTCATAAATATCATATCCATATATAATATAAACTGGTACCTTTTTGTCGGGAATATCAACTCTATCACTTCCATATGCTATCAACTCAGCATATACCAGTGTTATTTCCATCAAATTCCAATCAGTTCATATCCTCAAAACCAAATCGAATTTCATTCGAACCCGAATATCAAATTTCAAATTCTTAACTCATCAACCCAATTCCATAACAGATTATTCTCTAATCCAATTCAATTCTATTTAACTCAGTTCAAGTTAATATTTCAATTTATTTCTACTATCTATTCTATTTAACTTCATAAGTTAAAATTAAATTCCGAAACTTAATTTCCTGGGTCTATTTCAAATCAATTTGAAATTACAATGCCAATTCAAAACCTTTGAATTTCTAAACAACTTGTTTTCTCAAAACAATTCAAAAACAAAACCTTTGGTAGTAGTCCGTCACTTAGAACTCGAAAATGAACACTGATGATGTCGCGATTCATCATCAGAATCTATTTTCCAGCTATCGAAGTGAGTTCAATACTATATCACCTTCAGTTTGAAAAACGTTTTCAAAATCTCCCAGGAACTTAAAATTTCCTTATTTTAATTCCAATCTGATTTAAATTCAGATTTTTCTTCATTTTATTTCATATACTTTACTTATATGAATTCTGATTAGTCATTTAAAATCATTTTACCTTTTTATAATCTTACTCGATTATAATAACAACCAACACAACCAATATACTATGTTAATTTCAAAACATACCATGTCGGTTCATCGTGTTCAAGTGTTTATAAAACTCCTACCGATACAGTGGATCAAACTGATCAACCAGAATTTATAAGCCACTCAACCAATAAATCTCCATAATATAAAACCACTTTATATTAACTAACAAATACGCACTCGTATATATACACTCAAATTCAGTCTAGGATATTACTAATCCCATCTCTACTGAATCACGCCACAGAGCCAAGGTATTAACTAAACCAATGCTCTGATACCAACTGTAGTGACCCGGATTTTGAGCGACTTTGGTTATCGACATAAGCTCGACGTTGATAACCAAAACATCGAAAAATCCCGGTAATTAATGAAAGAACTTAGAAGGTGAGAATAGATAAGATAGAAACTTAGAATAGAAGAAGAAGAAGAAGACAACATCAGAGTAACACGAACCTCACATCGGAACGAATAACATATAATAAATAACATAACTTTGAAATATAACAGTTATGTATACAATAGCACTTATCAGAGTACAGCACTTACAACACAGCGGAAATAACTATAGCTATATGATCCAGAAGCCTCCTGCTCCAGCTCTTCAAGTATACCTGTAAATCCTGACTACTTGACTGCCCGTACAAATTTAGGCACCCAAGAGTTTAGGGAAAACAAAATAAACTCCGGGTCAGTCATGTGACTGGTGTGAATAAACTCAAATCATTTAAACAGGTATATGATATCTCATAAGACCACGCCGTGAATACGGAACGGGTTTTTCCCTTATGAGAATCCAAATAACTTTTCAAAGCAATATCATTCTGATATTATAATAATGTCTAGGTACAAATAAATATCAATCTAGCAGAAACGCTTGCATCTCACGTTACTACATATATAGTATACAATCAAAATCGCAAGCACGTATTGGATGATTGGATTTCCAACTATGACAAGGTATGGAACCACCTTCCGGTCAGTGTACTCTAGGAACGATACACTGGAGTTCAACAAGAACATCTTGTAACTCAGCCACACATGACCGACCACTCATTTCGCTTGAGTGTATCGAATGTACATCACCAACAGTTGGGATCAGCAACCGTTCCCGTATATATATGGGACAGCATTGATAGATTTAAGAAACAAATGAATATTCTCTAGATAGGTGATTATACACCCTACTTCGGTGCGACCGACTTAGCCATGCTGCCTGCCCAATTTCTGTCATTTACCGGATGATGAGGCTAGAAGCTACGCTTTATCATCACATCAGATTCACTTTAAATGTCACATCGTCAGATCCATCGAAAATCACTAATTGACGTCTACAACAGTACATTACGTGTTAGCTAAAAGAAGTTTCCTTCTCCGCTTCCACTCTTGGTACGGTTGAAGAAATCAAGGTACGTGACCTTTCTGGAAATACTCTGTCAGACATTCATTCATACAAGTCATCCTCATTCACTTAGAAAGTCACATCGTCATACCCGCCAAATCACAAATTGATTTATCCAAAAATAACACGGGTATACAGCTTAGAGAAACGAATTCCTCTGCCACCATACGTGAATACGTTTGAACAGATCAACTTATGCGATCCATTGGATATACTCTGTCAGACCTTCGTCCATACAAATTGTCCTAGGACTGGACAAACCGAAGGTACTATTCTGTAGACAGGATAGTCCTTGCATTTTACTCCGTCTTCAATTATCTTTGGCATATATGATTCGCGACGCTTATGCCAATACAGAGTGGTTCTATGGATAATAATCCAACCGGTCTCTCCATATTAACAACGTTAAAATGGTCAAAACTTCGATAGTCTGTGATTTAACTATCAAAGAAAAACAAGTGTGCAAACAACGATATTATTTCCAAATGGAAATTATATCGAACAAACATCATTTAACATAAATCTCTTTAGTTCATTTATTTACTTATCTCCTGTTTCCCTATATTCTAAATTCTTATTTTCTTTTATCAAAAAACATTTCTGATTCTCGTTTGGAAAACATTTCCAAAACTCCTTTACGATCAAACCTTACCATTTCTTAGTTAAGAAGGAAGTCACTCAAGTTGGGGTATAATTACCTCTCAGACCTCAACTGAACAACGTTATAAATTCGAAATAGTATCAGTTTATCTTTTAAACTTTAAAAACTTCTCTACGAAACTCTTGGATTCTACTTACGAATCCACTTCTTTATTGAAAACATTGATTTTAACAATAACGTTATAATCCCTACTTTCGTAATATCTAACTTCAATTATAACCTTGATTCTTTAATTTGAATAATTAAACATAACCCTAATTTATTAGTACATACTCTAGATTTAAAAACCGGAAAGTAAATATTACTTTCCCGAATTCGATATAATTGAATTCGACGTATAATTCTCTTTCGAGTAATCTCTATTTGATTAACTCTTCTTCGAATAACCTATATTCGATTATCTCTCTTCGAATAACTTATATTCGAAATCTCTCTCTTTTGAATAAACTATATATTCGATCTCTTTCTTTCGAATATGCTATATTCGAAAATCTCCTTTCGATTAACTAATCGATAACTCCTTTCGATTCAACTATAATCGATAACTCTTTTCTTTATCCAAATAACTAATATTTGACTAACTCCCTTGGATTAACTCATCTTGACTAACTTAACTTACTTAACTCGACTTATTTAACTCCTATCGAATAATATATTCAATTTAACTCCATTCGCTTAACTCTAGATCGCAGCGATCACAATGGTTACGCCTGATTCCCTCAGGAAACATCCGACCGCCTTAGGCTATCTGCAGCCCTGCGAATTACGCTAGCACTCGTACGAAATGGCGTCTTATTTGTATTAACTCTAATTGTTCAATTCTAACTGTTTAACTCTAACTGGTTAACTCTAACTGATTAACTCTAACTGGTTAACTCTAACTGATTAACTCTACTGATTAACTCTACTGTTTAACTCTAACTGGTTAACTCTAACTGATTAACTCTAACTGATTAACTCTATTCAACTAACTCGACTCGATTAACCCCTTTCGAATAACATATTTGATTAACTAACTTTCGAATACCATATTCGATTAACTAACTTCGAATACCAAATTCGATTAACTAACTTCGAAAACCAAATTCGATTAACTCCTTTCTAACTACGTTTATCCATTTAAAAGGATTTCCTTTTTAACAACGTTTATTCATTTATAAAGATTTACTTTTAGTAATGGTTCTTCACTTTACAAATGATTTCCTTTTCAATTCTATTTGTAAATGGTTTTACAAATATTCCTCTTTCTATTTCATTTGTAAATGTTTTACAAATATTTCTCTTTTTCTAATTTATTCTTAAAAATATTCTATCTCCTTAAATTCCCGGAAAAATTCGCCATAACCTCCTTTGTATCGGGAGTATCGGGAAAATCCCCAAACCGCTACACAAGCCTTTCCATTCAAAAAGAAAATGATTTGCAGTTATTTCCTTTTTGAATATCTCCTATTTATTTAATCAAATAAATATCTTATTTAATATCCCTTATTTATTTAACAAATAAATAATCCATTATCTTATCTTATTTATTTAACAAATAAATAATTCACTTTATAAATATTCCATTTATAAAGATTCCCTTAATTTATGATTCCACTTAAACGTATTTTCTATTTATAAATATTCCATTTATAAATATTTCTATTTATAAATATTCCATTTATAAATATTTCTATTTATAAATATTCTATTTATAAATATTCTCTTTTATAAAATCCTCTTGATTTTATAAATATTCTCTTTTCAATATTCCGGTATGTCATGATGTTAAACATATCAAGTTACGGTGTCCAATATCGTCCATACACATATAATCAACAACAGATTATAAATCCCGTCATATATCACAATATATGAAAACAATAAAATAACTGTTGAGGAATCCAGTCGGATTCCTCCAACCTGTTTCCCTGCATCCACAGATGTTACACAATAAAATCAATCATCACTTTCAGTTTCATTTGATATTTACTGATAAACAGAATCAATATGGAAATTTAACTAACTGACTAGCAGTTCAATCAAACGGTCAACACACAGTCAAACAGTCAATATTTAACAGTTCTAAAAATACAACATGAAAATATAAACTGTTCAGAGTTAGTGAGATTTACTCACATTTGGACGATCATCGTCAATGACGATAACCATCGCTTTATTCAGCTGGACAATTTATTTCGCTATAAATTGTAACGTGCTCCAATTTGACTCGCGGTCAGTTCCATTGTGGAGCTCTCGTCCATACGATCCTGTCGGATCTTGTTTCGCTGAAAACCGATGTCGTACGGTCAAGTTATCGACATTACAAGTTTATATAACAAAATTTTAATTTAAATAAAGGCTTAATTTATTTAACATGGGCCTTTACCCATATTCTTCAACGCAGGCCCACTAAGATTATAAGACCCGCTTTCTTTTAAATCCTTTCTTCCTCAATTAACACCAGACAAAATCGCTCCTCCCCATTCCATTTTGACCGCAACTTTGACCCTTCCTTGCTCCTTCGGCCATATGTGGCCACCGCAACCACCACCAAGTAATTCCCTTTTGCAAACCCTACCTTTCCATCCCCCTAAAGTTGAACTCGACACAAGTTACCCTCGACAAAATCGACCACCGTATCCTACCTCCGTTGACCGGAGTTCCTCACCGCCTTGTTCAACTATAGCTTCCGCGACAACCACCAATCACTTCAGCACCCAAATCCGCACCCACCTACCCCAATTACTTCAAACACGATGCTGCTGTAGAAATCGTGACCTGCTGCTCTCCATCGTACTCCAGGTGACGCGTCCCTCCACAGTCGACCGGAAACACTTCCAAACCCCTTACTCGATGCGTATCCTCCCCAGAAACTTGAATCCGACCTCAACCTCAATTTCGATGCACTAAAATCGACAAACCACCCAACCCTAGCTTTTCTGGTGTACTTTTGAACACGGAAAAAACCTTGTCGAACTCACCAAGAAGGGTACTGCTTTGAAGAACTTCTCATGGTGAATCCAAAGATACTTGTTTTGGATATCTACCATTTTTCTTTGATTTTATATTTAATTTAGAAGGGATCGAATTGTTTTGGGATGAATAAGTGGCGGCTTATTTCTTGGTTGACCAGAGAAGTGGAAAGAATTAGGTTAGAACATTTTTAAGGGCTACTTATAGGCAAATTTAAATACTTTTTCATTGATTATTTAATTTATATATACGCAATTGCTATTCGTATTCATCCTCTAAACTTCTTATGATCACATACGATGCCCAAAAATCATGAAAATGGACATGCAGCTACATCCCGACATTACGGTCCCAACGAAACTGGTTTCGTTGAATTCCGACTCCGTATGCTCACATAGCGTATTTTTAACCATCGAAATACTAACTGTATTTCACTCTAAAAATCCGTACGACCACACAGTGACTCTAAAAATCACGAAACTTGACATCTAACAATAATTTGCCATTACGGATCCAACAAAATTAGTTTCGTCGAATTCTGAGGTCGTTTGCAAAACTGACTATTTTTAACGCTCCGAATGACCCATTTAAATATATAAATATATTTAAATATTATTAAATTAAATATTAATAAATTAATATTATCGTATATATCCATATACGATGTCGTCCGGCTCCAGAATATCACCTCAGATTTTATGACTTGATTTCCAGACTCCAGATTATCCCGATATTCAGTTCGTATCGAAAAATCGATTTATAACGTATATAAAGCGTCGCAAATTATAAAGGAATTCTACAGCGACTTTTCTGAAGTTTGATTTGGACACATCTCAAAATCTACACGACGAAATCCCGATTTTTCTCTTCCACTAGTAAGATATACTCCACCAGCTCCACGCGTTTCTCGTTTCACAGAAATCCGGCTTAAAACGAATCCTGTACATTCAGTTGAAGTTCGAATCGCCAATTCACGAACTGCAGCGCCATTTCGAGCTCGATTTTAATTATAATATAATTATACGTTCAAACTGTCGTCGATTGAATATATTCGTCAATATAATTCAACTCTAAGCTGAATTACATCTTAGGGATGACCCCATTCACAGAATATTGTGATTTCCAATATTTTTTATTATTTCGACATTATAATATATTTTATTATATTATAATTATTAATTAAATATTCAATATTATTTAATTCACGTTCTCGATATCGATAAATCGATATTTAATAATTAAATAAATAAATTGTTCAACAGCTAAAATGCGGGTTACTACAATCTTCCCCCCTTAATAAAATTTCGTCCTCGAAATTGCTAAGCTAGGGGATGACCCTATCTTCTGGGTAAAAATTTATCTGTTTACCTCTTGTCTCCGGTTTCAACTGAACCAATTAATATCGACTAAAATATTAATTTATTCCGACTAACTAAATTTTCAAAAATTCTGAAAATTTTCTAACACCTTAACTTTTCGAAAATTTTTGCCAGCACCTCCTTTGTACTGGTCAATATCTCAAACTCCAACTCGCCTCTCTGGGCCTTCTTTAACCCAAAAGAAAATCAAACAGCCGAGCGGCTTGCCAATTCGGCTCATAAATCTCATATCCATATATAATATAAACTGGTACCTTTTTGTCGGGAATATCAACTCTATCACTTCCATATGCTATCAACTCAGCATATACCAGTGTTATTTCCATCATATTCCAATCAGTTCATATCCTCAAAACCAAATCGAATTTCATTCGAACCCGAATATCAAATTTCAAATTCTTAACTCATCAACCCAATTCCATAACAGATTATTCTCTAATCCAATTCAATTCTATTTAACCCAGTTCAAGTTAATATTTCAATTTATTTCTACTATCTATTCTATTTAACTTCATAAGTTAAAATTAAATTTCGAAACTTAATTTCCTGGGTCTATTTCAAATCAATTTGAAATTACAATGCCAATTCAAAACCTTTGAATTTCTAAACAACTTGTTTTCTCAAAACAATTCAAAAACAAAACCTTTGGTAGTAGTCCGTCACTTAGAACTCCATAATGAACACTGATGATGTCGCGATTCATCATCAGAATCTATTTTCCAGCTATCGAAGTGAGTTCAATACTATATCACCTTCAGTTTGAAAAACGTTTTCAAAATCGCCCAGGAACTTAAAATTTCCTTATTTTAATTCCAATCTGATTTAAATTCAGATTTTTCTTCATTTTATTTCATATACTTTACTTATATGAATTCTGATTAGTCATTTAAAATCATTTTACCTTTTTATAATCTTACTCGATTATAATAACAACCAACACAACCAATATACTATGTTAATTTCAAAACATACCATGTCGGTTCATCGTGTTCAAGTGTTTATAAAACTCCTACCGATACAGTGGATCAAACTGATCGACCATAATTTATAAGCCACTCAACCAATAAATCTCCACAATATAAAACCACTTTATATTAACTAACAAATACGCACTCGTATATATACACTCAAATTCAGTCTAGGATATTACTAATCCCATCTCTATTGAATCACGCCACAGAGCCAAGGTATTAACTAAACCAATGCTCTGATACCAACTGTAGTGACCCGGATTTTGAGCGACTTTGGTTATCGACATAAGCTCGACGTCGATAACCAAAACATCGAAAAATCCCGGTAATTAATGAAAGAAATTAGAAGGTGAGAATAGATAAGATAGAAACTTAGAATAGAAGAAGAAGAAGAACACAACATCAGAGTAACACGAACCTCACAGCGGAACGAATAACATATAATAGATAACATAACTTTGAAATATAATAGTTATGTATACAATAGCACTTATCAGAGTACATCACTTACAACACAGCGGAAATAACTATAGCTATATGATCCAGAAGCCTCCTGCTCCAGCTCTTCAAGTATACCTGTAAATCCTGAATACTTGACTGCCCGTACAAATTTAGGCACCCAAGAGTTTAGGGAAAACAAAATAAACTCCGGGTCAGTCATGTGACTGGTGTGAATAAACTCAAATCATTTAAACAGGTATATGATATCTCATAAGACCACGCCGTGAATACGGAACGGGTTTTTCCCTTATGAGAATCCAAATAACTTTTCAAAGCAATATCATTCTGATATTATAATAATGTCTAAGTACAAATAAATATCAATCTAGCAGAAACGCTTGCATCTCACGTTACTACATATATAGTATACAATCAAAATCGCAAGCACGTATTGGATGATTGGATTTCCAACTATGACAAGGTATGGAACCACCTTCCGGTCAGTGTACTCTAGGAACGATACACTGGAGTTCAACAAGAACATCTTGTAACTCAGCCACACATGACCGACCACTCATTTCGCTTGAGTGTATCGAATGTACATCACCAACGGTTGGGATCAGCAACCGTTCCCTTATATATGTGGGACAGCATTGATAGATTTAAGAAACAAATGAATATTCTCTAGATAGGTGATTATACACCCTACTTCAGTGCGACCGACTTAGCCATGCTGCCTGCCCGATTTCTGTCATTTACCGGATGATGAGGCTAGAAGCTACGCTTTATCATCACATCAGATTCACTTTAAATGTCACATCGTCAGATCCATCGAAAATCACTAATTGACGTCTACAACAGTACATTACGTGTTAGCTAAAAGAAGTTTCCTTCTCCGCTTCCACTCTTGGTACGGTTGAAGAAATCAAGGTACGTGACCTTTCTGGAAATACTCTGTCAGACATTCATTCATACAAGTCATCCTCATTCACTTAGAAAGTCACATCGTCATACCCGCCAAATCACAAATTGATTCGACGATATCATTCATACAAGTCATCCTCATTCACTTTTCAAAGCAATATCATTCTGAATAACCGATTCGACGATATGTCGAAGATGAAGACGGTGGTTGAAGACCGGAAGTCTTCACATCGTTTGGATAATTACTGACGATCCTGATTGGGCTGTACACCCAAGAGGATGGAAATAGTTGGTGGTCGTCCAGACGTACTTGGAGATCGATGGATATGCGAGGAAAGTGCCTCCGGTTTCGTTCAGACCCAGAACGGACTTGTAAATGGATTGTGTGTCTGACATTGGATTTTATTCTGTGTTGATTGATTTCTATTAAATATATATCTGTTTGGCGGCGGAGAATTTAATCTTTTGCTTAACGCCCTTCTCTGAGACGTACGAGCTCAGAGGTTGTATATCGATGGACATCAGTCACACGGCATGAATTGCCTGTGTGGCACGCTGAGATGCAATGATCAAGGCTTCTGTTGAAAAGCAAAGTCTTGTGGTTGATGATCAAAGCACAGCCTACGTTGTAGCTTTGTGTATAGCGTGGATTCGCGAGCCTCACCCCTCGGTATGAGTTAAAAACGGGATACAGACTGCAGGGAGAACACGACGTTTCTTTCTAGCTTTGGTGGTGTCAGTGACTTACCAGCCCTGACATTTATATACTTTTCACCTTCGTGGTTGTTGGATGAGGCGCCTCGATTTTAGGTCTGTAAGGACCGGGAAACGTGTGTTCAGGAATTGCCAATCCTCTAACGTAAGTGAGGACCGGCCCTGAAGCATCCAAGGGTTGCCCAGAGTGCGTAGCCCTGGGACATTTGCTAGAGTGTCTCGAACGCGGAGAGGAGCTTGCCCCTTGCCTCGACTCATGACGGAAATCCAATTTCCAATACGTGTATCGCGGTTTTAATTGTAGAACTAGTATGGAGACATGATAGATGGTACCCATGCCGCCTATGATTGATATTTATGATTGAAATGTTTGACACTATACACTTATTATAGTATCAAATGATTTGTTTTAAACGTACCAAGCATGTTTGGCTATAATAAGGGAAAACCCTATGCTCCGGCTTGCGTTGCATTGTGTGATGGGACCTGGGTCTTATAATAGCTTCATTTTTCGAAAAAGCATTGCGTTGTTTATTCTATGTACTGGTATTCTTGGGAGGAAACCCGTTCCGTGTTATACGGCGTGGTCCCTTGAAGTACTCTCTTTTAAAGTAAAGTTTAAAATAACTGTTTTAGTTCTCACACCAGTCACATGACTGACCTGGAGTTTATTGTTTTAACCTAAACTCTGGGTGCCCCTATGTTCCGCACGGGCAGCTAGTAGTTTTGGTTTTGCAGATTTATATTCACAGGATCCTGGTTTGCAGCTGGAATGATATCCGGAAAGCTCTGTATCCGTGTATCACCTTCAGTTGTGCTTTGTATTATTTTTCCGCTGCTATGTAATTCATTGTAATCTCTGATATTTATCGAATGTAATTTATTCTTTTATACTCTGTATATTCTTGTATCTGATGGGATTGTTGTAATAGCAATGAAATGTTCTTCCGTCTGCGTTCTATTGTGTGTTGTTCTCAAAGTATCCGCCCTTTCCTTAACGGGGAAGAAATGGGTCCTCACATTTGGTATCAGAGCTTTGGTTTACAGAGCTCGAGAACAAGACACATTAGAACCATACGAAAGAATTCATCAGATATTGGATTAGTAAAATCCAATTAGAATGACTCGTTAGAGATAGGATCAGTAGTATCCTAGAACGAGTGTGAAGAGTATATTTTTCAAATGAAAACAATTTTGTTTAGAAAATTTAAACCATTTTATACGTATTTGAATATTTATTTATTTTGAATTTGGACAATCTAGTATATAAAGATTTTGCATATACGCGTCATGAACGTATATTCGAAGTTTTAATATATTAGATAGATATAGAGTCACACTCTAGTCGCCCGGACATGGTCCTGATGATGAAGTATACCATCACCAATATTTATTTTCGTGTGACGAAGGTGTGAATTTCTATATATTTCCATCAGACTAGTGTGAGAACCAAAACTTATATAGCTAGAACACATTGTTGTGAATTGGCATCAAAAACATGATTTTCTGTATATGTATCAAAAATTATGAATTTGAAACTCTAATTCACTAATCGATTGATGTTTGTGTTGTTTGTTCAATTGTTTGATAATTTTGAACCATTTAGCCTAATTGAACCAAATATTGAATTATATTGAAAATTGGTCGCATTTGCTTGCATATATATGTACTTACATTGAACAGGTCATAGCAAGGAGGCTAGAGCCGAAGAATAAAATTTGTTTGCCCGACAAATAAGTACATATTTACTATAATTTACTGTTTTGTTTGGGTGATGATGATTTTATGAGCCTATTGGCTAGCCGCTTGGCTTTTTCTTTTTCTTTTTGAGATCAGAAGGCCTATATGGCAATTTCAGGATTTTCCCGTGGCTCCCGGTGCAGGGGAGGTTATGGCGAAATTTTTCGAAAATTTAGGGTTTTAGCCAAATTTTTGAAAATTTGAAAATTCTCAGAAACTGAAAAGTTGGATAATGGAAGCCAGATCGAACGTAGAGTTGATTAATCAAACCACTTTCGACTTTGCTCCTTTTCGGGGACGAAAAGTTTTAAGTGGGGGAGATTGTAATAACCCGAAAATCTGAGCCAGTTTAAAATTTTTATTTTGGCAATTTTAGCGAATTTTGAATATTTAAAATGAATTATTTTAAATAATATCGACAAGAAATTTATTTTGAATATAATTAGAATGTATATATTATATACGCCGTCGTTAGAATATATAAATATTTATATATAATTATAAATAGAATTGAAAATGGCGCGGTAGTTCGATAATTCGATTTCAAACTTCTATTGAATGTACCGGGTGAAAAACAATCCGGATTTTAGTGAAACCAAAAACATTAGGATCTAATTGATAGTATCTTTCCAAGGAATCCAAAAAATCAAAATTGCATAGTGGGAATCAAAAGATATGTCCAGTTGAAAATTCTGAATAGTCGCTATGGAATTCAGGCCCTTAAAAATGAACATTTTGCAAACGACCTCGGATTTCGACGAAACCACTTTTGTTGGATCCGCAGTGTCAAATTATTGCTAGATTCCAAATTTCATAATTTTTCGAATCAATATGTGAGCGTGGCAAAGGAAAACGCGTTTGACTAGTTTCAGTTGATTTTAATCGACTGGAACATGGCCATTTTTCCAACGGTCTCAGAGTTCGACGAAACTAGTTTTGTTAGGACCGTATCGTCAATACGAAGCTAGAAAATATTTTTCGAGAATTTATAGAGTTCGTATGTGACCCCGGTAATTTGAAATGTACGTTTAAAATTTAATATAGCGTTTTAAATGTAAATTCGACAGAAACTGATTGTAACGATCAAATCGGCTTACGGTACATATCCCATTGTGTTCGGAATGGGGGTGAAACGCTATGGATGGCAGGCGGTGGGCCTTGTTTCGAGTTCGTATGTAAAAGTCAACTTTTTCATAATTAAAATAAATTAAAAATTAAATTTCTCTCTCCCTCCCCTTAAATCCTTCTGGCACCCCCATTCGATTTTAAAATAAAAAAAAAGAGAACGCTGCGCGAAATCGAAGGCGCGCCCCCTCCAGCCGCCGTCGGAGGCCCTCAGCCCACCGCCGCCTAGCCGAATCCGCCTCCCCGCGCCCCCTTCTCCTTCCTCTCCCCTTCCAATCGAACCCGATACCCCCAAGAGCCCACGCCCTACACCAGAAACCCACCTCGAGCCCTTGCTCCGCCGCCACAGCCTAGAGCCGACCGCCTGAAGCCCGACGCTCCACCTCCGACGCAGCGAGCACGGCCTCTCTCCTCCCACTTCGAATCACAGTAAGTTTGTTTGTTTTTATTTTATTTCATTTTATTAACCTAGTTAAATCAGTTTTAAATTAAGGAAAAAGAAATAATAAATATTTTTATTTTCAATAAATATAGAGATATTTAAATGTAAAAGATTTTATTCAGTTAAAAATATGATTTTTTATATTTTTAAAGTTAATAAAAAATATGATTTTTATATTTTTAAAGTATTAAAAATATAATCTTTACTATATAGAAGATGTAAAAATATGATTTTGTTTATGTAGAGAATTAAAAATATAATTTTTACATGATAGGAATATTAGAAATATCATCTTTATATGTGTAGTAAAATGAAAAATGTGATTTTTTATAATGATATATTAGAAAAGACGAGTTTTTTTTAAAATAGAAAAGACCTAGTTTTTAAATAGTAAGGGTGATGTTTTTAGAAGTGTAAAAATATAATCTTTTATATGCGAATGGCGTGTTAAAAATATAATCTTTATTTTATAAAGGCGAAATCTATATTTTTGAAAAGGCGAAATCTATATTTTTGAAAATGAGAAATCTATATTTTTGAAAAGGCGAAATCTATATTTTTGAAAAGGCGAAATCTATATTTTTTGAAATGGAATTTTTATTAATATGATAGCGAAGTAAAAATTCGATTTTTATATATTGAATAGCAAAGTAAAAATTCGATTTTTATATATTGAATAGCAAAGTAAAAATTCGATTTTTATATATTGAATAGCAAAGTAAAAATTCGATTTTTATATATTGAATAGCAAAGTAAAAATTCGATTTTTATATATTGAATAGCAAAGTAAATATTCGATTTTTATATATTGAATAGCAAAGTAAAAATTCGATTTTTATATATCGAATAGCGAAGTGAAAATTCGATTTTTACATATGTAGGGGATACGGGCAACGAAGATGACAAAAAGGCGAGGACGACGAAGATTTCTATAAATGAAGTGTCATGAAGTTGGATAGTTATTTGTGAGAATTTCTCACCTTTCAATTTCTTTTCTAGTTATATTTATATACTAGGATGCAGACGGTGCTTAGTAGCACCCGACACAATCGTCCACAGACCATGGACTTGTTTGTTTGATTGCAAAAATTAGTTAGAATATTTGATTGAAATTTGATTGTTTGGTGGAATTAAATTGATTTGATTGATGTGTGAATGGCGTGGGCCTTCACTAGACCGGGGATAAGCCTAGGCCTTGTCCCGTTTCTAGTATCGTGACGTTATGCCGCCGAAATTTTCTAAAATATGTTAGAAAAATAAAAATATCATTTTCATTGTGTAAATGAACTGAATAGAATATTTTCATAGGTTGAATAAAATGTTTTATCGTTAAAAATATAATTTTTAACGTGATGTGAATAAAATAAAATATTCATTTACAAACCGGACGGTTTGTTTATGTACACCTATTTGAATGACATTGATTGGGACGATAAATTTTACACATCGCCCAACTGCACAAATAAAATCTGTGTTTGATTGTTTGAAACCCCACACGGGTATTGGGATGAAATTTGAAGTTCACTCATCCTGATTGATTAAATATGTCGATCGATTGATTGACAGGCTGTTATAAGCGTTAGATATCCATATTTGATGCTTATACAGTGTAGTGCACTTTGGTTGATGGTTGATTATTTTTCAATGCTATTATATACGTGTGATGTATGAAAATCCATATAATTAACATTATATGGTGATTGATTGGGCCTCATTCCAATTTAGCAAATAAAGAATATTATAATATAAAGGTTCATGTGTTGACTGTACTCATCTGTTGAGATTAGTCATGTGTTGAACGAATATTTTAATAATAAAATTTACATCTTTATCAATATAATATAAAAGTTCATGTGTTGACTGTACTCATCCGTTGAGATTAGTCATGTGTTGAACGAAATAATTTAACAAAAATAGTCACACGTGGACAGTACTCATTCGTTGAGATTAGTCGTGTGTTGACAAAAATAAATACTCATTTGTTGAATAGAATATTTGAAAAAGAAATATTTGAAACAGAATATTTGAAAATAGAAATATATAAAGCCGTGTTGATTAGATTGACGCCATTTTGACGTGAACGATATTTATATCGATTTTACTCATTTTAAAATGTATATTGAAAGGTGATTTCGTAATCGAATATTTTGAAATGAGAAATGAATTGAATATAAAACGATTTCGAAATGAATTGAATATAAAACGATTTCGAAATGAATTGAATATAAAATGATTTCGAAATGAATTGAATATAAAACGATTTCGAAATGAATTGAATATAAAACGATTTCGAAATGAATTGAATATAAAACGATTTCGAAATGAATTGAATATAAAATGATTTCGAATTGAATCGAATAGAAAACCAATTTGAATTGAATCGAATAGAAAACGACTTTGAAATTGAATTGAATTGAAAACGAATTCGAATTAGGAACGAATTGAAATGAATTCAAATTGAATAGAAATGAAATTTAAAACGAATTTATAAGAAAAAAATTTAATTTTGATTTGAATTGAAATGGAAGTTGAAATGTTTTTGAAACGAATTCAAAACCATTTATAAAATTCGTTTAAAAATAGAATCGACGAAATATATATTATATATAAAATATAATGGCCTGAATAGAACGCACCGCGCCGCGCCGCGGCCGCTCGTGAATTTCGACCATTTATTTCAAACGGACATTACGGGAGATCCGACCGTCGGATTCTCCTAAAACCGGAACCGTTGGGTTCGTATCGAAAAGAGCTTTCTAACGAATATTAGAAATTCAAAATCTAACGGTTGGATTTGGAGATACGTCCAAATCAAATTTGGAAAAGGTCACTGTAAGTGCATTTCGATGGCCGTTGATGGAAATTGACTGTACGGGCCTTGATAAAATTATTAAAAATAGTAATAATTTGTGTAAAATCATAAGAAATGATTTGGGAAAGTTGAGATGAAAAACTCCATATTTGAAAAGATAAAAATTGATTTTTATCGAAGTGAACTAGTTTGAACTCAATTTAAAACCCGATTTTTATTTTTAAATAAATAAATTAGATTTAAAAAGGGGTTTTAAATAATCGGAATTCCTAATATATTTGATTTGAATTGAAATAGAATGTGATTTGGGTTTGTCGCGAACTGTGTTTTAAATAACACCTAGTTCTTTAACCCAGTAAAAGGAGTTTTAACGAATCTGCAATTAGGTTGAAATGTGAATCTATAATCTAAATTATCAAATTTAGAAATGAGCGAGAATGGAGTATCGCCAGTTTTGCTCCTAAGCGATAGTTAAATCTTTAATTAGATTTGAACGTGGAATGGTAATTAATTTTACCGATAACACCATAGTATTAGATATGGAGTATTACCAGTTTTGCTTCATGGGATGAATAGGTTGGGATTGAGAAATAAAATAAATAATTACTTCGTTGTGGTTAGCTAATCTCGACTAGTTTGGAAAACCATAATTTCGGGTTGAAACGACATCCAAAGGAAGATTAAAGGATAAATTTTAAAGAATTTATCTTGGATAAAATTAATGGGAACCTTTCCCTGAAAATATGAATTGGAATGAGGCGTATGTTGTGTTTGTGTAACATTTGTTTTTAATATACGCGGGTTGTTCGGAAAGTCCGGGTTTATAACCATTTTGAATAACCGATTCGACGATATGTCGAAGATGAAGACGGTGGTTGAAGACCGGAAGTCTTCACATCGTTTGGATAATTACTGACGATCCTGATTGGGCTGTACACCCAAGAGGATGGAAATAGTTGGTGGTCGTCCAGACGTACTTGGAGATCGATGGATATGCGAGGAAAGTGCCTCCGGTTTCGTTCAGACCCAGAACGGACTTGTAAATGGATTGTGTGTCTGACATTGGATTTTATTCTGTGTTGATTGATTTCTATTAAATATACATCTGTTTGGCGGCGGAGAATTTATTCTTTTGCTTAACACCCTTCTCTGAGACGTACGAGCTCAGAGGTTGTATGTCGATGGACATCAGTCGCACGGCATGAATTGCCTGTGTGGCACGCTGAGATGCAATGATCAAGGCTTCTGTTGAAAAGCAAAGTCTTGTGGTTGATGATCAAAGCACAGCCTACATTGTAGCTTTGTGTATAGCGTGGATTCGCGAGCCTCACCCCTCGGTATGAGTTAAAAACGGGATACGGACTGCAGGGAGAGCACGACGTTTCTTTCTAGCTTTGGTGGTGTCAGTGACTTACCAGCCCTGACATTTATATACTTTTCACCTTCGTGGTTGTTGGATGAGGCGCCTCGATTTTAGGTCTGTAAGGACCGGGAAACGTGTGTTCAGGAATTGCCAATCCTCTAACGTAAGTGAGGATCGGCCCTGAAGCATCCAAGGGTTGCCCAGAGTGCGTAGCCCTGGGACATTTGCTAGAGTGTCTCGAACGCGGAGAGGAGCTTGCCCCTTGCCTCGACTCATGACGGAAATCCAATTTCCAATACGTTTATCGCGGTTTTATTGTAGAACTAGTATGGCGACATGATAGATGGTACCCATGCCGCCTATGATTGATATTTATGATTGAAATGTTTGACACTATACACTTATTATAGTATCAAATGATTTGTTTTAAACGTACCAAGCATGTTTGGCTATTATAAGGGAAAACCTTATCCTCCGGCTTGCGTTGCATTGTGTGATGGGACCTGGGTCTTATAACAGCTTCATTTTTCGAAAAAGCATTGCGTTGTTTATTCTATGCACTGGTATTCTTGTGAGGAAACCCGTTCCGTGTTATACGGCGTGGTCCCTTGAAGTACTCTCTTTTAAAGTAAAGTTTAAAATAACTGTTTTAGTTCTCACACCAGTCACATGACTGACCTGGAGTTTAT
This sequence comes from Allium sativum, assembly GCA_030737875.1. Taxonomy (NCBI): domain Eukaryota; kingdom Viridiplantae; phylum Streptophyta; class Magnoliopsida; order Asparagales; family Amaryllidaceae; genus Allium; species Allium sativum. Next base: position 732,046,562 of record CM060910.1, read on the forward strand.
TGTTTTAACCTAAACTCTGGGTGCCCCTATTTTCCGCACGGGTAGCTAGTAGTTTTGGTTTTGCAGATTTATATTCACAGGATCCTGGTTTGCAGCTGGAATGATATCCGGAAAGCTCTGTATCCGTGCATCACCTTCAGTTGTGCTTTGTATTATTTTTCCGCTGCTATGTAATTCATTGTAATCTCTGATATTTATCGAATGTAATTTATTCTTTTATACTCTGTATATTCTTGTATCTGATGGGATTGTTGTAATAGCAGTGAAATGTTCTTCCGTCTGCGTTCTATTGTGTGCTGTTCTCAAAGTATCCGCCCTATCCTTAACGGGGAAGAAATGGGTCCTCACACGGTGGCTGCGAGCCGCCTGGGGGGGCCGCGATGGAAGCGGCGGCGGTTCACCCCCCCCCCCCCCCCCCCCGTCGCCCCTTTTCTTTTTCTCTTTTTTTTATTTTAATTTGGAAATGATTTCGAGGGGGGGCTGAGAGGTAATAGGGGAAAGGGAGATTTTTTATTTAATTATTTAAATTTCAAAGAGTTGACTTTTTATTTCGACCTCGAAACGAGGCCCACCACCTGTCGTCCATAGCTAATTACCCCCATTCCGAACACAATGGGATATGTAACGTAAGCTGATTCAATCATTTCGATCAGTTTTCGTCAAAATCAACATATAACTCTATATATTGAATTTGAACGTGCATTTCAATTTACTGGGGTCACATACTAACTCGAAAAATTACAAAAAAATATTTTCTTGCTTTGTATTGACGATACAGTCTTAACAAAACTAGTTTCGTCGAATTCTGAGACCGTTGGAAAAATGGCCATTTTCCAGTTGATTAAAATCAACTGAAACTGGTCAAACGCGTTTTCCTTTGCCACGCTCACATATTGATTCTAAAAATTATGAAATTTGGAATCTAGCAATAACTTGACATCACGGATCCAACAAAAGTGGTTTCGTCGAAATCCGAGGTCGTTTGCAAAGTTCCCATTTTTAAGGGTCTGAATTCCATAGCGACTATTTAGAATTTTCAACTGGACATATCTTTTGATTCCCGCTATGAAATTTTAATTTTTCGGGTTTGTTGGAAAGATATTCACAAATAGATCCTATTATTTTTGGTTTCACTAAAATCCGGTTTATTTTGCACCCTGTACATTCATTTGAAGCTTGGAATCGAATTATCGAACTATAGGGCCATTTTCAATTCCTTTTATAATTTAAAATAAATATTTATATTCTATCGACGAACTTTATAACTATCTATGTTCTATTCTATTCAAAATAAATTTTTCGTCGATATTATCTAAAATAATTCATTTTTAAATATTCAAAATTCATCAAAATTGCCAAAATAAAAAATTTAAATTGGCTCGCATTTCCGGGTTGTTACAAGAAAATTCGGGATGTTACACTATGTATATATAGTTTTCTTATGACTGAAGTTTTGGTTTGTTGTTTGATGGATATTTACGGTTTTATTGTTATCATTATTAAACTGTGATTATAAATGTTTATAAATAAAAAGCTTATATTATAAGTGATTGGGATGACAATTTACCCATCCGTCCCCCAAATATTAGATAAGTTCACACAGATTGTGATGTAAACCCCATACCGGTATTGCAACAATAATTTTTACGTCGCCCAATTATGCAAATAATGAGCATTGGATGTTGATTGAAATGTTGGATACAACAATGTGTTGTATGATTTTTGTTTGATGATAACAAACATATAATATTATTTAAATGTGTTTTCAACTGTACTATATTATATTTCATTTCATAGAAATAATTATGTATTGAAAAATATACTAATATGCACAGTTCACAGTATACTTGTTCAATTAAATAATTTATTTCAAAATCTGAAATAGTTCAACATTATAACTCCTCTATTGTATATTCACAGTTATAATTTTTACATGGAATTGTACTAACTGAATTAATTTGAATACGATAGATAATTTGATTTGAACACAATAAAATAATATTTTATTTCTGTCAAATTTGTCTATTACAAATATAAGTACAAATTTTCTCATTATGTACATTCATTGCCTCACTACATCACTCATCACTCAGTACATATTCGATTGTTCATTCATTTATATATTCACTGACACTAATACACTGAATCTTCACATGCTCCAAACCAGTCCAGTCTCTTCATACCTGTCACAAATAGAAAAACACGCAGAGTACACTGCAATAGAAATAAAACTGAATACGTGCAAATATAAATTTATTTTAAATTTTATTTACCTCAGAATTTCGATGTGTTTCTCATCATTTTTCTGATTCAGTATGATATACAAGGACAAGAATATTTTCTGAATGGCTGCACATACACATGTGTATACGCATACATGTGTGCACTGCCTTGCAAATCCAGTGTGAAACTAAGGGGCAGCCGCATGGACCAACTCGACTTAATGCACGCATGTGGTCTACTTGCACAGTAACTCAAGACAAAGTTGGTCGAGCCATGCACTAGCTTAAACATGGTGAATAAAGGATGCATATTTCTTTGAATCAAGACAAGAAATTGGAATACATATGCATTAATGGCAAACAAATCATAGTGACTGCTTGTATAAGGGTGTACATATCCATTACTGGACAAGGTGACACAAATGCATGTTCATGACAGTTTCAAAGGATGATACAAGTGTTTATGGAAACTACACAAGTGGACATGATATATTAATTTTTCAAGTGCAACATACAAGCATAGGAGCAATTCAGTTCAACTCAACAAGTTTTCATATGCAAGCATATGACAGTGCAAGACTCAAGAGCATCATTGTACAAAGTTCAGCCAAGTGACAAGACTGTGTGAAGATCAACATGTATGCATGAACATTTTTAATTGGCTCAGATGTATATAAGGTTCAGGTGTAGTCAACATGTTATGTGAACAAGGATGCAAAACATTTCAGCATTTTATACATGAACAAGATTGCAAAGCATACATGGTTCAACATGCTTCATATCATGTCAAAGCAGCAAAATGTACAGCAGTGAACAACTACATCATGTTGTCGACCAAATGGATGGTACAAATAGTGAATAGTGCTCACTGCTAGTTTCAAGAAGAAAGTGAATATGGCAAGTGCAATAGTCAAGACAGTATACAGTTGTCAAAAGCAAGTGCAAAAGCAAACTCATGCAACATGGGATGGGGCAAATCATACCAGATTTCTATGTCGATACACGCACACACAAATTCCAGCAAGTGTAAACAAAATCGAGCCGCAAAAGAAAATGAAGCATTTAAGAAATTTCAAGATCATTGTGGCAAGAAATTACTTAAGTATTTTTTTTAGAAATAGCAACATTCAAGACTTCTTTCCAGTTTTACAATGCAAATTTAGCAAAGAGAAATTCAAGGCATGAAACCATTTAAAATGGTCCAGTAATCAATTCATTTCAGCAATCACAATTTTTGGCAAACTTTTTTCAGGAAATCAATATTCAATTGTAGCATGACTGAGCATATACGAAATTAGCATTCAGGATGTAATTTGTTTTCAAGTTTTGGACGAATTTATTTTGGTAAGAAAGCATTTGATTTCCTGATTATAAAATTGAGAATTAAATTAATTTTCGGGTTGTAAAAGAGTTTCCAGAAATGAAAACAGTTAAGAAAAACAGATTTCAGAGTGTCATGAAATCTACATTGAGCAAAATTGGCAAGAAGTTATTTCAGAAATCATTCAGTCAGTGTACAACATTTTTTGGCAAGCGTTCATTTATTTCCAGATTTACAGCATGGAATCAATGTTTTTGCAACAATTCAACTCGGCACAATGAATCAAGTTATTCCAGAAAATCATTTAAGGCAATCAACTATTTAAAAAAGGGGCTATTATCTTTCCAGAAAATTGAGTTACAACTTTCCAGTTTTTGAATCAATCAGGAAACACAAAAGGCAAAATTCATCATGCAAGAAACTTTTTACATAGATAGGATATTTCAATTAGTTCCAGAATGTTTGAACATTTTAAAACTCCACAATTTCAATAGCCCCAAAATTCACGAAAATATCATGACAAAATTGGACTATGTAATTCATGAAATCATAGCACAAATATTGGATTTCTAATCCTATATTAACACCCATCATCATCGGCTTTTATCTACCTAAGTTCGAGCATAATCAAAGCATAAATTCGAAATTAAAATCATACCAAAGAAAAGAAATTGCTTGGATCCAAATCAAAGTATTTGTCTCGAATAAACAAAACAAAGACAGCCACCGGAAAATCGAAGAACATCAGAGGAGATCAGCATCTTACAATCAAAGTGAAACCCTAATTGTATCGCAAATAGTGTAACAACCCGTATTTTCAATAACCTGTTATAACATAAATCGAGGCAGAATTTAATTTATAAATCTGAATCAAGGGAAACGGGCTATGCCATTGCGTTCGTCTCGGAAAAATACGCGAAATAGAGTCCGAGTTTTCGAAAATCGGAGTCCGTATGACCCGATTAAGGCCCAACGAAGTTTTCAGAAAATTTCAAAGTAAAAACAGATTTCAAATTCAAGTTTGAATTTGGAAATTAGGGTCAGATTGGGCCAGGCGGGAAAATTCCCGCCAGAGCACCCAAGTCGACAGCCCTGTCGACTTGGGAGTCGACTTGGTTGGACCCAAATCGACATCCCTGTCGACTTGGCTGTCGACTTGGCTATCGACTTGGTTCAGCCGGACAGTTTTGCCTGGTGCACCATTTTGGAGTTGTGTTGAGTTTGGGGGCCAGATTCGGTTTTGAGGGTTGAGATTGGAACTAGGGTTTAATCCTAAGGCTAGAACTAATCCTAATCTCTATAAATAAGACCCTAACCTAAGCCTAAATCAACATTATTCACTCATACAACTAAACTATGGCAAAATCATTCCTCTCATGGCCTCCACTCTCTTCATAAAATTCCTAAGTTATTTCTATGAGAGATTTTCCATGCATACAAGTGTTTTCAAGCTTGTATGAGTGTCATTAGCTTGCATTCAAGTCAAGTTTCCATATTTACATCATAAAGCAAGGGTTTTGATCATTTTTGCTCAAGGGTTTTTCTATTGGAGCTTGCATTTTGGGTTTATTTGATTGCATAAGGGCTTTGTCTCAATCTTATATTTGCTTATACTCATTTGAGTCTTCATAAGCATTGTAAGCCCTTTTCTACTTTCATATTTAAACTCTAAAGTTAATGAATGATCCAAGTTGTGTTTGATCATTATGATATGCAAGTTTACTATGATGTGTTATGCAAGTCTATCATGTTATGTATGCAAGTTTGCTATGTTATGATATGCAAGTTGCCATGTTATGTTATGCAAGTTTGCTATGTTATGATATGCAAGTTGCCATGTTATGTATGCAAGTTTGCGTTGATCATCTTACTCATGTTATCATGTTATGCAAGCTTTTCTTGGGTTTATGAGCCTAAAGCTTCAAGCTTTATGCTAAAGGTTGCATTTTTGCAACATGTAAGTTATCATATCTCTTATGATAACTTGCATGTGAGGCTAAATGCGAACTTATGGCCATTTCTACATGTCATTTATCACCATGTATCACCAATATGCTAAGTTTGGTTTTATGCATGCTTTTGAGGCCTAAAATGTAATATGCAAGTATATGAACATGTGTACATTTCATATGCCACCATGTTAAACTTGTGGCTTCAACACCTTTATGTCATGATTATGCCAAGTTCCCTCTTTCTATCCTTTATGCGCTATTGCGATATGTAAGCGATGGGATTGCGTTTGGGGTTGGGTAAACTTAAAAGACATAAAAACATAAGATTGGGAATTTACCTATTAAGTTAGGTCTACCCATTGGGAATTTACCTATTAAGTTAGGTCTACCCAAATTCTTGAAAACTTGTAACATGTTTTGGAAACATGATGGACATGACACTTAGAAAATATAAGTGTGACCAACTCGAGGTTGGGTTGAGTTTGTAGCGTAAACCTACCCGGAACCGACCGGCTTAACTAGTTGCTACAAACAATATGACCCAATGTGAGAAGTTGGTCATGTTGTACCTCGAACCCGAGGTTAGACCAAGTTGTGGTGTAAAGCTACCCGGAACCGACCGGCTTAACTAGTAACCGCAACGAAGTCTAATGTGAGAGGTTAAGGCACATTAATTAATTAATGCCTCATGATTAGGGTTTAAGTCATGGTCCACTTAATACTTAATCAATGCGGGCTTGGTAGATTAATCAGGGTTAAGTCGTGAACTCATCGTTACACTTAACCAAGTTAATCCATGATTAGCAAGAGGGTTAAACCGTACTAAACCCACTAGAAAATCCTAGCAATGGAGGTCCACTCCAGCAGTAATCCCAAGTTTGTATCATTAAGACCCTAGGGACTAGGCTAGGGAGGGAGCACGATTACTGGACTTGAGGTAAGTGACCAAAAACGACGGCAGAGTGGTACGCCGGTGTAGTTCCGGACGGACCATGGTCGTGCACATAGTCCATAGCCGGAGAAAACATGCACGGGTACCAGTAGATCGAGACTGTGCACTTATGTTTATGGTGTCCATGGGTTTACACCCTAGGGCTTGATACACCCCAAGGGTGGACCCGGCACAGTCTGACTACAATTATGTTTGGGCCGTATTGACACCAACACGTGATGAGTTAGGCTTATAGGGAGCCGATCGACTAGACTGTTTGGTTGGACCTCGTATTAGGGTCACTTCATGTTATTGGACCTTGTATTAGGGTCACTTCATGTTACTGGACCTCGTATTAGGGTCACTTCATGTTATTGGGCCAAGGGATCAATACTTGTTTATTCAAATCATGTTAGCTTGCTAGTACACCTGTGGTGCAAAAACCTTAAACCTGATTATGCGATGACACCTTTATCTACCTTGTTAGTTAATCATCATGCTAGTATGTTGTTATCCTTATGTTCATCCCTGCTTCTCATGTCAGTTAACTTTATCAGTTTACATTGATTGTAGTAGGGCTTACTCAGTCTTTTTGACTAACCTGTTTTTCTTTCGCCTCTTTTCTTCCGTTCCCCCCCCCCCCCCCCCCAGGTTCTCAGGGTGGTAATATTGGAGCTTAGCTTGGATTTCTGATCGCTTGCTTGTGGGATTTTAGCTCATGTACGGTCTTGACATGAAGCTAGCTATGGTTATCACTTATTTTGGGGATAGTACTTATGTATTTCAGTTTTTCAGTTGATGTTGTTTTTATCTAGACTTGTTTATTTGGAAAGTTGACATTATGTTGTACCAGACTTGTTTTGAAATGGTTTGAAATCTTCCGCTGTTTTATCTATGTTATTTACTCTATTTATATATATACATATGTTCTTGTTCTGCCTTGATATATCATTATGCATGTTTACCCCAGTACAAACGCCCCTCCAAAGTCAGAGTGCTTGCAAGAGCCACCCTGGCGGAGGTGGGGTGTTACATTTGGTATCAGAGCATATGGTTTACGAGAAGGAACAAAAAGGTTTTTGAAACTTTTGGAAAACTATTTTCAAAACCAAGTATAAAGTATTTTCCAAAGAAAAGTCTAGTTTATTTTAAAGGCTATTTCCCAAAAAGCCATTAGCAAAATTCCTTCGTTTTTCTCCATTCTGAATCTGTCTTTTTCTTCGTTTTCAGTATGGCCGATAACTTTGCTATTCCGGAGGGAGTACACGTATCTGTTTGGTATAGGAGACTTCTGGAGGCTAGGGCGACTGAAGCCGGCCCCGCAGATGTTCCTCCTCCTCCTCCTCCGGTAGTTAATGTTCCTCCTCCTCCTGTCGCTGAGGTTCCTCTTCCTCCTCCCCTCAGCATCCTCAAGCTGACTTCGCAAAGACTTGCAAAGATTTCAAAGCAATGGGTGGCAAGAACTTTCAAGGCACTGAGACTTTTGTAGAGGCCAGAAATTGGTTGAAAGAGACCGAGGATTTATTTGCTATCTTTGGGTTAGACGATCAGAGGAAGATCTTGTTGGCGGTTTGGCTTATGAAGGATGAAGCCGCTTATTGGTGGGAAGTCACCAATGGTACTAGGCCTGTTGAGACTTGGGTCGATTTCAGGGCAAGGTTCGTGCTTAAGTTTCTATCTTCTGCTGAGGAGAATCTGCAAATGGAGAGGTTCATAACTTTGAAACAAGGAGATATGTCTGTCAAAGAATATGTGAACAAGTTCAATCAGTTAGCTCGTTTTGGCTTGGATATGGTGAGTACTCCTCAGAAGAAGGCTCTTCGTTTTGCTAGAGGATTGAATGAGCCGTTGCAGGGATTGGCTATGTCACATATTCCCCATGGGGCCACGTTTGAGAGCTTGGTTGATATGGCGTTACTTCAGGGAGATGTCAAGAAAGAGGTCAAGATGAATGATACTCAAGCCAAGAAGACTGATTCCCAGTGGAAAGGAAATCAGGGTAATCCAAGTGGTCAAAGCAGTCAAGGCAATCAGAACAAGAACAAGAACAAAAGTCAAGGCAACAAGGGGAACAACAACAAGGGCAAGAACAACAAGGGGAAGTGCCATTATTGCGGTTCAGTTGGGCATCTTATTAAGGATTGTAAGAAGAGGAAAAGGAAGAATGGTGAATGCTTTTTCTGCGGTGAGACTGGACATTTCAGTAAGGATTGCCCGAAGAAGCAAGGGCAAGGCCAGGGTCAGACTCAGCGTGCTGGACCTTCAGGAGGGCAAGTTCATGCTCTCAATGTCGCTCCAGTTCCCGATCGAGGTAGTATTTCTGCTGAGAGCCTTGTATATATTTCTGATTTTCCAGTTCGTACCTTGTTTGATTCTGGTGCATCGCATAGCTTTATCTCATCTGATCTTGTTGATAGTTTACACCTTAGTACTAGCTTGGTAGATGATCCCGTCTGTGTCTCAAATCCTATTGGGGGTTCCGCCCATCTGTCTATGATATGTGGGGATTTGAGGATCTCTATACTGAGTGTAGAGTTCTTGTGTAGTGCTTATGTTCTTGGTTTTAGGGGATACAGATTGATATTGGGCATGGATTGGTTGTCCAGATATGGAGCCATCCTTGATTGTGAGCATAGGGTTGTGAGGCTCGTGACTTGCCTCGGAAACACCCTATAAATTTCTTGTAATACGAGAGGTCCCGTCATGTTGTGCTATCTTGAATCACTCGACTCGTCAATGGAAACTCTTCAGTCTGTGAGAGTGGCTCGAGAGTATCCGGATGTTTTCGATGAAGTTAGGGGGTTGCCCCCTAAGCGAGAGATTAATTTCCGCATTTATCTGGTGGATAATGCAAAGCCGGTTTCTTTGCCCGTTCGGCACATGGCTCCGTGTGAAAGGCGGGAGCTAAGTAAGCAAGTGAAGGAGTTGCTTGAGAAGAACTTCATTAGACGAAGTATATCTGAATGGGGAGCACATGTGGTATTTGCTACCAAGGCAGATGGTTCTCTCCGACTTTGTGTTGACTATCGAGAGTTGAATAAGCTGACTAAGAAGAAAAGACACCCATTACCGAGGATTGATGATCTCTTTGACCAGCTTATCGGTGCTTCTGTTTTCTCTTAGCTTGATCTTGCTACTGGATTCCATCAGCTCAGGGTAGCTGAAGATAGTATAGACAAGACTGCGTTCAGAACGCCAGATGGATTCTTCGAATGGCTTGTCATGCCGTTCGGCTTGACTAATGCACCCGCATATTTCGTGGATTTGATGAGTGGGGTGTTCAGGGAGTTCTTGAACAAGTTTGTCGTGGTCTTCGTAGATGATATTCTGATCTTCTCTAAGGATGAGGAAGAGCACGCAAGGCATCTCGTGGAGGTGATGGATACGCTTAGAGCGCATCAGTTGAAGGCCAAGTTCTCCAAGTGTCACTTTTGGAGAAGGGAAGTTAGATTCCTTGGGCATATAGTATCTAAGCAAGGCTTAGCGGTGGATCCCGCTAAGGTAGTTGCAGTTCAGGATTGGAAGACTCCAAGGAATGCAACCGAAGTGAGAAGTTTTCTAGGTCTTACAGGCTTTTACCGGAAGTTCATCAAGGACTTCGCGAAGATTTCCGCTCCTCTCACTAAATTGACGAAGAAGAATTTAGTTTTTGCTTGGAGCATAGAATGCGAGCTTGCTTTTCAGAAGCTCAAGAGAGCTCTCACATCAGCACCTGTTCTAGCTTTTCCCGATGGAGGGATGTTATTTACAGTATACACCGATGCATGTGGCACGGGGTTAGGAGCTATTCTGATGCAAGAAGGAAGAGTGATATGCTTTGGCGGTAGACAACTCAAAGTGCATGAGAAGAATTATCCCACTCATGACTTAGAGTTGGCAGCAATAGTATATGCACTCAAGACTTGGCGCCATTATCTTCTGGGAGAAAGATTTGAGCTTTATACCGATCACAAGTCATCGAAGTATCTCTTTTCTCAGAAGGATCTGAATCTGAGGCAACAAAGATGGATGGAATTCTTGGCGTCCTACGATTTTGAGATAGCTTATACCCCTGGCAAGGGGAATGTGGTAGCAGATGCATTGAGTAGAAAAAGGTTGACTCTGAGTCCTCTATTCGTCGAGATGAAGAATTTAGAGTATGTGGCAACCTTTGATTTCTCTTTGGCGATTGAGTCGATGACCGGTTCTTTAGCATCTCTGGAACTCAGACCTACCCTTCTTGATCAAGTTGGGGCTTCGCAGAGAGAAGACCCTCAGATAGTTGAGATTATGGATAAGCTGATTCGAGGAGAGGCGTCTAGTCATCTCGCTCCATATTCTATTGATGACAAGGGTTGGCTGAGGAGAGACGGAAGGTTATGTGTTCCAATGGTAGAAGATTTAGTAAGAAAAGTTCTTGAGGAAGCGCATCGCTCTAAGTTGACTATACATCCGGGCGGAGATAAGATGTATAAAGATATGAAGCGCATTTTCTTTTGGCCTGGGATGAAGAAGGATGTGGCAGAGTTTGTCTCTAGATGTATCATTTGCCAGACAGTTAAGGCCGAGTCGAAGAAGCCCGGTGGGCTATTGCATCCTCTAGACGTTCCACTATGGAAGTGGGAGAGTATTTCCATGGATTTTATCGATGGGCTACCAAGGTCAAGGAAAGGGAATACGAGCATTTGGGTTATTGTGGATAGACTTACGAAGAGTGCTCATTTCATTTCGGTGAAGAACAAGAGGACCGCATCTTGGCTAGCGTCTGTATATCTTCGTGAGATTGTGAGACTACATGGAGTCCCTTCTAGTATAGTCAGTGACCGTGACCCAATCTTTACAAGTCAATTCTGGAATAGCTTGCAAGAAGCTATGGGCACGAGGTTGAATCTAAGTACGGCTTATCACCCACAGACGGACGGTCAAACCGAAAGGGTGAATAGGGTACTCGAGGATCTGTTGAGGCTTTGTATTCTGGATTTTGGTGGTACTTGGGAAGACCATCTTCCTCTTGTTGAGTTTGCATATAATAACAGTTATCAGGCAAGCATAGGGATGGCACCATTTGAAGCTTTATATGGGAGGCCGTGCAAGTCGCCTACATGTTGGTGGGAGACTACATATGAGCTTATACTTGGGCCTGATATGATCAGAGATACATCCGAGAAGGTCGAGTTGATTCGGAGACGGATGAAAGCGGCCCAAGACCGACAGAAATCCTATGCTGATAAGCGAAGAACTGATTTGGAGTTTGATGTTGGGGATATGGTTTTCGTGAAGGTTTCTCCTTTGCGGAATGTGGTCCGATTTGGAGCCGTTGGGAAGTTAGCACCGAGGTTTGTTGGACCATTCCCTATTATAGAGAGGATCGGGCAGATGGCTTATAGAGTGGAGTTGCCCGAGAAGCTTGCCGGAGTACACGATGTTTTTCATGTCTCGCATCTCCGGAAGTGTTTACATGAATCAGCAGAGGTTGTTGAGCCAAGTGTTCTGAAAGATGTGGAAGTGGAGAAAGAGGCTACCTTGAGGAGAGCTCCGATTCGTATCTTGGGGACGGAGACCAAGAAGCTAAGGAATCGAGAGGTCAAGTTGGTGAAGGTTCAATGGGGTGAAGCCGAAGAAGACGCAACTTGGGAAACCGAGGAGAAGATGCGTGGGCTTTATCCACTCCTTTTTGAGGGTACACTCTCAATCTCTTTTCTTTGTTAGCACATCTTTCTCTTTGCTATCCATGTTTATCTAGTTTATCGTGTTAATCTTGTCATGAGAACCTTAGGTAGAAACCCTTTGGATGAAACATGTGTTTGAAACATGTTATGCTTGATGTTTGCAAGTGGTTGCAAGTGTTTGCAAGTGGTTACTCGTGGATGCATTATACACGTTAGGCACTAGATCGGCTCACACACTCCTCATATTGCATATGCATGAGTGTTTATGCTTATTCATGGATGAAAATTTTTGTGTTATCACATGGATGTTGCATATGGATGTATGTTATGTGCACACATGTAGATGTTATATATTATGTTAGGAATTGCATACATATGGATTCATTTCACTAACATAATTTGCATTGATGATATTTCCATTAGATAAGTACATATACACACACCTTTGCATATGTTCATGCAACATTTAGAATCTTGTAAGGACAATGATTGCTCGTGGATGATGTTTTGAGTAGATGGATGTTGGATGGTAGGATACGTTCTTCCTAACTTGAAGATTTCGGGGACGAAATCCTTTAAGGAGGGGAGAATGTAACAACCCGTATTTTCAATAACCTGTTATAACATAAATCGAGGCAGAATTTAATTTATAAATCTGAATCAAGGAAAACGGGCTATGCCATTGCGTTCGTCTCGGAAAAATACGCGAAATAGAGTCCGAGTTTTCGAAAATCGGAGTCCGTATGACCCGATTAAGGCCCAACGAAGTTTTCAGAAAATTTCAAAGTAAAAACAGATTTCAAATTCAAGTTTGAATTTGGAAATTAGGGTCAGATTGGGCCAGGTGGGAAAATTCCCGCCAGAGCACCCAAGTCGACAGCTCTGTCGACTTGGGAGTCGACTTGGTTGGACCCAAGTCGACAGCCTTGTCGACTTGGCTGTCGACTTGGTTCAGCCGGGCAGTTTTGCCTGGTGCACCATTTTGGAGTTGTGTTGAGTTTGGGGGCCAGATTCGGTTTTGAGGGCTGAGATTGGAACTAGGGTTTAATCCTAAGGCTAGAACTAATCCTAATCTCTATAAATAAGACCCTAACCTAAGCCTAAATCAACATTATTCACTCATACAACTAAACTATGGCAAAATCATTCCTCTCATGGCCTCCACTCTCTTCATAAAATTCCAAAGTTATTTCTATGAGAGATTTTCCATGCATACAAGTGCTTTCAAGCTTGTATGAGTGTCATTAGCTTGCATTCAAGTCAAGTTTCCATATTTACATCATAAAGCAAGGGTTTTGATCATTTTTGCTCAAGGGTTTTTCTATTGGAGCTTGCATTTTGGGTTTATTTGATTGCATAAGGGCTTTGTCTCAATCTTATATTTGCTTATACTCATTTGAGTCTTCATAAGCATTGTAAGCCCTTTTCTACTTTCATATTTAAACTCTAAAGTTAATGAATGATGCAAGTTGTGTTTGATCATTATGATATGCAAGTTTACTATGATGTGTTATGCAAGTCTATCATGTTATGTATGCAAGTTTGCTATGTTATGATATGCAAGTTGCCATGTTATGTTATGCAAGTTTGATATGTTATGATATGCAAGTTGCCATGTTATGTATGCAAGTTTGGGTTGATCATCTTACTCATGTTATCATGTTATGCAAGCTTATCTTGGGTTTATGAGCCTAAAGCTTCAAGCTTTATGCTAAAGGTTGCATTTTTGCAACATGTAAGTTATCATATCTCTTATGATAACTTGCATGTGAGGCTAAATGCGAACTTATGGCCATTTCTACATGTCATTTATCACCATGTATCACCAATATGCTAAGTTTGGTTTTATGCATGCTTTTGAGGCCTAAAATGTAATATGCAAGTATATGAACATGTGTACATTTCATATGCCACCATGTTAAACTTGTGGCTTCAACACCTTTATGTCATGATTATGCCAAGTTCCCTCTTTCTATCCTTTATGCGCTATTGCGATATGTAAGCGATGGGATTGCGTTTGGGGTTGGGTAAACTTAAAAGACATAAAAACATAAGATTGGGAATTTACCTATTAATTTAGGTCTACCCATTGGGAATTTACCTATTAAGTTAGGTCTACCCAAATTCTTGAAAACTTGTAACATGTTTTGGAAACATGATGGACATGACACTTAGAAAATATAAGTGTGACCAACTCGAGGTTGGGTTGAGTTTGTAGCGTAAACCTACCCGGAACCGACCGGCTTAACTAGTTGCTAAAAACAATAGGACCCAATGTGAGAAGTTGGTCACATTGTACCTTGAACCCGAGGTTAGACCAAGTTGTGGTGTAAAGCTACCCGGAACCGACCGGCTTAACTAGTAACCGCAACGAAGTCTAATGTGAGAGGTTAAGGCACATTAATTAATTAATGCCTCATGATTAGGGTTTAAGTCATGGTCCACTTAATACTTAATCAATGCGGGCTTGGTAGATTAATCAGGGTTAAGTCGTGAACTCATCGTTACACTTAACCAAGTTAATCCATGATTAGCAAGAGGGTTAAATCGTACTTAACCCACTAGAAAATCCTAGCAATGGGGGTCCACTCCAGCAGTAATCCCAAGTTTGTATCATTAAGACCCTAGGGACTAGGCTAGGGAGGGAGCACGATTACTGGACTTGAGGTAAGTGACCAAAAACGACGGCAGAGTGGTACGCCGGTGTAGTTCCGGACGGACCATGGTCGTGCACATAGTCCGTAGCCGGAGAAAACATGCACGGGTACCAGTAGATCGAGACTGTGCACTTATGTTTATGGTGTCCAGGGGCTTACACCCTAGGGCTTGATACACCCGAAGGGTGGACCCGGCACAGTCTGACTACAATTATGTTTGGGCCGTATTGACACCAACACGTGACGAGTTAGGCTTATAGGGAGCCGATCGACTAGACCGTTTGGTTGGACCTCGTATTAGGTTCACTTCATGTTATTGGACCTCGTATTAGGGTCACTTCATGTTATTGGACCTCGTATTAGGGTCACTTCATGTTATTGGGCCAAAGCTTGGGCCAAGGGATCAATACTTGTTTATTCAAATCATGTTAGCTTGCTAGTACACCTGTGGTGCAAAAACCTTAAACCTGATTATGCGATGACACCTTTATCTACCTTGTTAGTTAATCATCATGCTAGTATGTTGTTATCCTTATGTTCATCCCTGCTTCTCATGCCAGTTAACTTTATCAGTTTACATTGATTGTAGTAGGGCTTACTCAGTCTTTTTGACTGACCTGTTTTTCTTTCGCCTCTTTTCTTCCGTTCCCCCCCCCCAGGTTCTCAGGGTGGGAATATTGGAGCTTAGCTTGGATTTCTGATCTCTTGCTTGTGGGATTTTAGCTCATGTACGGTCTTGACATGAAGCTAGCTATGGTTATCACTTATTTTGGGGATAATACTTATGTATTTCAGTTTTTCAGTTGATGTTGTTTTTATCTAGACTTGTTTATTTGGAAAGTTGACATTATGTTGTACCAGACTTGTTTTGAAATGGTTTGAAATATTCCGCTGTTTTATCTATGTTATTTACTCTGTTTATATATATACATATGTTCTTGTTCTGCCTTGATATATCATTATGCATGTTTACCCCAGTACAAACGCCCCTCCAAAGTCAGAGTGCTTGCAAGAGCCACCCTGGCGGAGGTGGGGTGTTACAAATAGCCTCCGCCATTTTTTATTTCCAAAGAGGAGCAAATGGGCCAAAGACTTGGTGGAAGCAAGAACAAAGAGACCGACCAAAAGATTATAAAGGGATATAAGGATTTGATTAATTATACACTAGGGTTTTACCTTTTAAAGTTTTTTTAAATTGTTTTTAATTTTTTTATTGTTTTTAATTTGTAATCATCTTTGGAGTTTTCTAGTTTGTCTCTAAAACTAGGGAGACGAATTACGGGGTTTGTAATTTGGGAAATCTGCTTTCGAGGATAGAAACCAGTGCAGGGTTATGAGCATAGGGTTAAGAACAGTTGGGAGCGAGTGTCATGAGTTTACAGGGGATTGTAAGCATAGAGATTGTTTTAAATCCCAGTAGAAATCTTGGGGATTGCAGCAGCAAGCAGGGTTTTGCCGAAGCTAGGTATATCTGTGTGTTATTTACTTTCCGCATTTACACTGATTATTATCTATGATTGTTATTATTTAATTATTCATTAAAAACTGCAATAAACCCTATTCACCCCCTCTCGGGCTAATTAGATCCTATAAGTGGTACCAAAGCTGGTATTTTTTTAATTTTAACTCTAGAGTAATTAATCTGTCTAATAATGCTTTTTCTGAGGGTTAGTCCATAGCTAGGCCACCAAAGTTTAATGGAACTAATTATGCCTATAGGAAATCTAGGATGAAAATTTATTTGAGTTCAGTCGATTATGATGTGTGTGATATAATTGAAACGGGTTATAGATCTCCCATTGTTATTGTTAATGGTGTTGAAATTCTCAAATCAAAAGACATGTGGGATTCTAATGATAAAAAATTATTTTCAACTAATGCCAAAGCAATGAATGCTTTAATCGGTGCTCTTGATAAAACTGAATTTAATCGAATCTCTCATTGTGAGACTACGCAGGAAATATGGCATAAGTTGGAGGTCACACACGAAGATATAAAAGAGATGTATGGACGCTTCTCATCACTATTCTACAATGCAAAAACTCTTGGAAAAACTTATACCGAAGTGTAATTGATCAGAAAAATATTGAGAGTGCTGCCGATGAATTTTGAAGCTAAGGTAACAGCGATTCAAGAATCAAAAGATCTGAATAAATTATGCATGGAAGAGTTGATCGAAAATTTGATTACTTACAAGATGGAGTTAAAAGCAAGAGAAGAACAAAAGAACTCTGAATCAAAGAAAAAGATGATCGCTCTAAATAATACTGTTGAAAGTGATAGTGATGATCCCGCTGAAGAGCTAGCCTTAGTTTTGAGAAAGTGGGGCCAAAGGAAATTACAAGACAATAAATAAGAATTCAAAAACTAACAAGTCCAAAAGTTCAGACGATGAAGTGCTTTGCTACAATTGCAAGAAACCCCGGACATATCAAAACAAATTTCCCACAACTTAAAAATGAAAAGAAGAAGAAGTTCAGAAGAAAGAAGAAGGCTTTTGCTGCTATCTGGGATGATGAGGAAGGAGAAGAAGTTTCTGAAAGTGATGAAGAGCAAGCTAACTTGTGTCATACGGCTCAATCTGTTTCGGAAAGTAGTGAAGATGATTCAAGTGAGGTATCGAGTTTTACTTATAAAGATTTAGTTTTAATGTGTCATGATCTCACAAAAACCGTTGATTCTATTAAACTAAAAGTTAAGATATTGAAATCTGATAGGTTAAAACTAGTTCAAGAAAATAACAGTTTAGAAAGAAAACTTGAAAAAGTTAAGAATTCACCATTTTCAGAATGCTAAAAATGTCAATTTTTGAGTAATGATCATTTGAAATTCAAAACTGATTTTGAGTTACTTAAAAGTGAAAATGTGAATTTAAAGAACGAAAATCGTGATTTTGAGAAGGAGATTGAAAAGCTTAGAGAATCTGAAAAACTTGATTTTGAAAAGCGAATACAATTTGAAATTGAAATTTCTAAGTCCAGTACTAAAATCAAAGAACTTGAAAACAAAAATTTGGTTTTAAAACAAACTAATGCTGAAAAGAGGAAAATCGCTATTAATCGTTGTTCAAATTTAATGAAAGAAAATAGCGATCTTAAATTTAAAATTCGACGACTTGTGTCAACTTTGACTAAATTTTCTAAAGGAGAGAAATCGTTGAATATGTTGTTAAAAAACCAATTTTTTATTCAGAATAAAAAGGGACTTGGTTTTGGATTTGATCCAGTTGAAAAACAAAATCCTAATGATTTTAAAAATCCTTTAAATGGCTTTGAAATTGATCGAATTGAAATTTTGAAATCTAATAATTTCAAAGGGTTTTTAAATCATAAACGAAATATTAACTCGTTTAAAAACAATTCATTTAAACATGTTTGGATTCCAAAAAATAACAAAATGATTTTGAATAAGTCTAAACGAATTTGGGTTCCAAAGGGTATTGTAGTGGATAGTAATGGATTGTTATATAAATGGGTTTGGGTACCAAAACGTGTAAACGAAGATAAGAGTGGTAAAAAATATTTTGTTAGACCACTCGATCCTATAAACATTTAGGTACCGAGGGAGGCTAAGGAACAACTGTGCTTAAAAGAGATAAAATTCAAGTTGTTCTACTTTATTGAATTGTTTGAAGTTCCTTAGCCATAGATTTCTGAGTTGGAGATTCATTGGTTCACATTCATTATGGTAAGACAGGTATGATCTCTAAACTCTTGTTTTTATATTTCCTTTTAATTTTATTTTATTTTATGCTGATCTATGTTGACAGGGTCATAAAATTTTGAACACATCTTGAACACTATAAATTGGAATTTTGAAATTTATGATGTTCTTGAATGCTAATGAAATTTCACACATTCTTTTGTTGTTTTGAGTTTCTTCTTATTCATTTTTTGAAAATATTGAAAAACTGAACTCAATATAGTGGACTACTTGAAAGCCATGATTGATTAGTTGTGAAAATTTCATTTTTTTTACTTGGCTTGATTTTGAAATCCTTCGTTATTGATTATTGAATTTCTTGGATTATAAAAGTTTGACTTTTTCCTCAAGTGATTTTAAATAATTATCTTCAGATTTGATCGTTGAATGTTTCTTATGCTTGTTTAAAAATTTAATTGTGATTCCTGCTTTGAAAATGATCTTGTGCTGCTCTGATAAGGAAATTGATTTGATTCGTTTGAATACCTTGGTGATTGGACGATGAATTGGAAAATCAGTGTCTGGATTTCTTTGAGTTCCATAGGAAATTCAAATTTCATATACACATGTTTTAAAATTGTCTAAGAGCAATTATCTTTAGAAATATTAGATAATTTCACATTCTACGAATTGATTTTTGAAACTGATTTTCAAAACCTCTCATGAAATTGATATTTTCAATTTTAAAATTATATTTGATTATTTATTCAAAAATTGAAATTCTTGACCAATTTGAACCATTTTTTATGAAACTCATCAAAATTATTAATTGATTTACGAAATTGTGATGAGTTGTGACTATGGTATAATTCATAACTAGAAGAGATGTTATTCTAAAATCTCATGATGATTGGATAGATTTTATAATATCTTTGAATTAGAGCTTATTTCACGACCATCTTCTATATCTACAATATTTTTGTCATTCATCATGGTTTTATTTAATTTGGAGAGTTCAAATTATTTTTGGAAAGAAAAATAACTTGGAAATAAAAATAAAGAAATATATATATATATATATATATAATTTATCCTTGGTATTCTCTCCCATTTAAAATTCCTCACGGTTATTTGTGGGTGAATTACCTTAATCTTTATGTGCTTCCATTCTCACTTAAAAGACCTTTGGGCTGTGCATGGATGGAACTCATTAGAGAGGATAAAGTTAAGTTACTACTAAGCCCATTTAAAAGACGTTTGGGCTATGCATTGTTAGCAAGTGCTTAACACATTTTGAGCCTATTTAAAATATTTAAAATTCATATTCAAATATTCAATTTTATTGAACTCTCCTCATTCTATAAAATCCATAGTAAATCCATTCATTCTGAAATTGAAATTTGCTTCTGATTTAAAGATTATTATGATTTTAGTTTGATTAAATGTGTTTTACGATATATATTCTCTCCGTTAATCTGAATTTATATTTATGGTTTATATTCATCACTATTTCGATCTCTAGTATTCTTTTGATGATAATAAAAGGGGGATAAGGGTCAAGATTTTGATTGATGAATATTTAATTCAAGAATATTTTAATTGGAAATTAAATATCTAGAGGGAGAATGGTCAATCGAATTTCATTATTTATATTTTCCACATATATAGGGGGAGTCCAGTTGTAGGGGGAGAAAACAAATAGGGGGAGTAATATATTTCACGTTCAAACACATTTAACACATTCAAAATCTTGTATATGTTTTTCATCATCAAAAGGGGGAGATTGTTGGATACAACAATGTGCTATATGATTTTTGTTTGATGATAACAAACATATAATATAATTTAAATCCATTTGTAACTTTACTATTTTGTATTTCATTTCATTGAAATAATTATTTATTGAATAATATACTATTATACATAGTTCATAGTATATTTATTCAATTAAATAATTTATTTTGAAACCTGAAATAGTACAACATTATAACTCCACTATTGTATATTCACAATTATAATTTTTACATGGAATTGTACTAACTGAATCTAATTTGAATACGATAGACAATTTGATTTGAACACAATAAAATAATATTTTATTTTAGTCAAATTTGTCTATTACAAATATAAGTACAATTTTTCTCATTCTATACATTCATTGCCTCACTACATCACTCATCACTCATCACTCAGTACATATTCACTTGTTCATTCATTTACATATTCACTGACACTGATACACTAAATCTTCACATGCTCCAAACCAGTCTAGTTTCTTCATATCTATCACAAATAGAAAAACACACACAGTACACTGCAATAGAAATAAAACTGAATACATGCAAATATAAATTTATTTTAAAGTTTATTTGCCTCAAAATTTTGGTGTGTTTCTCATCATTTTTCCGATTCAATCTGATATACGAGGACAAGAATATTTTCTTAATGGCTGCATAAACACACGTGTATAAGCTTACACGTGTGCACTGCCTCGCCAATCCAGTGTGCAACTAAGGGGCAGCCGCATGGACCAACTCGACTTAGTGCACACATGTGGTCTACTTGTACAGTAACACAAGAAAAAGTTGGTCGATCCATGCACAAGCTTAAACATGGTGAAAACAAGATGCACATTTCTTTGAATCAAGACAAGAAAGTGGAATACATATGCATGAATGGCAAACAAATCATAGTGGCTGCATGTACAAGGTTGTACATATCCATTACCGGATAAGGTGACACAAATTCATGTTCATGAAAGTTTCAAAAGGATGATACAAGTGTTTATGGCAACTACACAAGTGGACATGTTATATTAATTTTTCAAGTGCAACATACAAGCATAGGAGCAATTCAGTTCAACACAATAAATTTTCATATGACAGTGCATGACTCAAGAGCATCAATGTACAAAGTTCAGCCAAGTGACAAGACTGTGTGAAGATCAACATGTATGCATGAACATTTTTGATTGGCTCAGATGTATATAAGGTTCAGGTGTAGTCAACATGTTGTGTGAACAAGTATGCAAAACATTTCAGCATTTTATACATGAACAAGAGTGGAAAGCATACATGGTTCAACATGCTTCATATCATGTCAAAGCAGCAAAATGTACAGTAGTGAACAACTACAGCATGTGGTCGAGCAAATGGATGGAACAAATGGTGAATAGAGTTCACTGCTAGTTTCAAGAAGAAAGTGAATATGGCAAGTGCAATAGTCAAGACAGTATACAATTGTCAAAAGCAAGCGCAAAAGGAGAATCATGCAACATGGGTGGGGAAAATTGTAACGACCCAGATTTTTAGCGAGGTAATTTTGAAATATTTGAATTTGTTTTAAATATTATAATTGAAATATAAATCAATTTTTTTATAAGGAATCCCATGAATAATCTGGCAAGAAATTCATGAATTAAGTTAAGAATACTTAAAACCCAACTGTAATAATATTATACCCTTTAAACCTTAAAACTGACTCGAAATTAATACTATAATATTATCCAATATAATATTAGATTAGAATCCCGTCGGTATATTTTTTGTTTTAACGCATGGGAGACTTGAAGTTTTAAGAGTAACCGAAATTTCTCAGTGTATAATGGAATATTTGTAGTATATATTTGTATCAACTCTTCTCATGGTGAAACCAATGTAAAATGATGCATTAACAACAGATCGATGCTTCAGTCCATATGTCAAACTTATATTGTAACGTCTTTGGTATAGAATACAAGTAATAAAGCTTATTATTAAAAGTAAAAATTAAAATAAACCATGAGCGTCAAGCTTTTGAAAACCGTGTGTGTCAAGCCATCTGTAACCGTGCACTTCAAGCCTTCCAGCCGTGCCTACAAAGCTACATATTTCCGTGCCACTCAAGCTATTGGATGCCGTGATTCCCAAACTGCTTCTTCTTTAAATAGAGTATTTCTTCGTTCTTCCAGGAACCCACGAAAATCCCCAAGGAAAAAATTCAACAAAAATAATAATAAATATTTCTATAAATTCATCGTCCAAATCCCTAACTCCTCCATTCCTAAATTCTCGTTCCCCTTTTGTATAATTACTGCCATTTTCAATCGATCAAAAAGAAAGGAAAATCACCACTATAAAAAAATTGAAAGAAATCCAAAAAAAAATCATGGTCAACCCCTCTTTTTGCTACAAACCAATTCACTAATTCTATTTCGCATTGTCTCATTTCAACCGAAAGAAATTTCTTCCAGTAATTCGCCATTTCAAAATAAAGCTTCTCTTCTTATGATTCCCTACCTCAAAAATCAAGTAAAAATAAAATTCCTCACAAATCAAGCAGCGTTTGGTTTGGATGATTCGTGTGGAGGTACCATTTTTCAGCATGCGACGCATTCCTGGAGCACTCAAAAAGTTGGCAATAGTCTTAGGGCTTAGTGTATAGGGTGCGGTTCAGTTTCGTTGGTGTTTACTGGGATCTGAAATCTCACGATTGGGTTTTACTGAATCTTAGATGGAGTTTAGGATTTTGAAGGCTATTTTTGGATTTAAGGAAGTTATTAACACTATCTGTTGATTGTGTAGTGGTATTTAAACTCAAAAAGAAAATAAGGTCGGACCTTTTACTAGTTCATAAGCATGTGCTGGTTGACGAAGGGGATGGGGGTGTTGGAGTGTTATTGGGTGCTGTTAGGGGTGGAAGCCATCTGAAAGAGGAGTGTTTGTATTAGTAGAGAGCGGTGTATATGGGGATTCTGGTGTGTGATTGATGACTGAAAAGTCAATGCGTGATGATTGCTGGTGGCCAGCATGGGTCAGCTTCTTATTGTAAACCACAGCAAGTTGTCGACAACTTGGAAATTGATGGTGAGGAGTTTGGTGGTCTCAATGCGTGGAGTTAGTAGGAAAATGGGAAGAGTTGAAAGGAGCATATGGCGGTGAAAGTGGAGTCGTGTGTGAGAAAACTGGGTGAGTTCGGATGGAGCAAGGAGAGATGAAATTGTGTAATCGAACTGGAAAAAAATGGCGATGGAATTTGTTTGGGACAGTTGTGAGTTCATGTTTCTGAAAAAGGAACGACTTTGAATGGGTACGGCAAAGAGAAAGGAAGTTAGAATCCTTAATCACATCTTATTACCGGTAATAATGGTAATTTTAAGATTAGTGACAACAATAATTATTATTAAATAATTCTAATTTATACAAAAGTTGAAATCATTTTAAAGGTTGTTAACGTGAACAGAATTGAACCAAGCTGATCACATGGGAACCAGAGCAACGAGGTTTGCATTGTAGAACTGATGGAACTGCGAACAGGACTACTGGAGTTTCATTGAAAAATCAAACGCTATTTGATTTTAAACAAAACCAAATCAGAACCGTAAACTGCGAAACAAGGTGAGTAAACTCACTAACTCTGACTCATTTATATTTTTATAAATGAGTTTTAAATTTACCTTTTTTACTGTGTGCTGGTTGTTTGGATGAATGGTGATAAAATTGGTTAAAATGATTGATATAGTTATACCGTTCACTATGATATTTCATATTGATGTGAAATTTATATTATTGATGTTGACTAACATCTGTGGATGCAGGGAAACAGGTTGGAGGGATCCAACTGGATTCCTCAACATTTATATTACATTTTTTATTTATTATGCTATATGATGTGTTATATAATCTATGATTGATTGTGATGTGTTTGAATATCAATGACCCTAGAATTTTGGTATTAAAATACCGAAAAGTAAAAATAGTTTCAAATAAAGAAAATAAATTGGGGATTTTGAAAGGGAATTTATTTCCAATATAGGAATTTAATTTCAAATTAACTGGAAATAAGAACTTGTTTTAAATGGATAAAACAAAAGGTGAATTATAAGTATGTTTATAAATTAAGTGAAGTATTTTTGGAAGAATTGAAATATAAGTTCAAAGTTTTGAATTTATATTGAAAAAGGGAAGTGAATTTTGAAATCGATAATTGAAATGAGATTTTGAACTTAACTGTTATAAAGAAAATATAAATAAGATTATAACCGTTTATAATAAAAATGAGATATTTTATGAAAATTTCTAAATAGAAGTTATAGATTGAAAGTTGGATTTGAGATGTTATTTACAAGTATAAAATCAACGGATTTGATTTCAGAAGAATGGAATGTAAAAAGTTTGGTAAGGAAATCGAATCGTTTTATATAAAAGGTGTAATGACCCGCATTGGCAGAGGTATTATGATTAATTTATTTAATTATACAAATGGTGGGATAGTGAATTTAATGGTCGTGGAATTAAATAATGGTGAATATTTAATTAAAATATTAAATTAAATAATATATTTAATTCTGAAATAATCAAAATTTGCTGGAATAGCGATATGATGTGAACTGGATCATCTATGATATTTAATTCAGTTTAGAATTGAATTTGAATAACGAATATATTATTTGAACGATGGTTGAACGTATAAATTATATTATAATTATAATCGAGCGCATAACGACGCGGCAGTTCGCTACTTGGCGATTTGAACTTCAACTGAATGTACATGATTCGTTTTAAGCCGGATTTCTGTGAAACAAGAAACGTGTGGAGCTGGTGGAGTATATCTTTCTAGTGGAAGAGAAAAATCGGGATTTCATCGTGTAGATTTTGATGTATGTCTAAATCAAATTTTAGAAAAGTCGTTGTGGAATTCCTTTATAATTTATAAAGGAATTATTTATATTTTTAAAAGGGGATTTCAATAAAAATCAAATATCGGGTTGACCCAGAAGTGAATATCGAGTTGTAAATACATACAGGAATATTCTAGAGCTGTGTGGTATGTCACTGTGAATATAGACGTAATATTTAATTTTAAATATTTAATTTAATTATATTTAAATATATTTATATATTTAAATAGGCTATTTAGAGCGTTAAAAATAGCCACTTTTGCAAACGAAGTCGGAATTTGACGAAACCAGTTTTGTTAGATCCGCAATATCAAATAGTTGTTAGATTTCCAGTTTTGTGATTTTTAGAGTCACTGTGTGGCCGTACGGATTTTTAGAGTGAGAAACAGTCAATATTTTGACAGTTAAAAATACGCTGTGTGAACATACGGAGTCGGAATTCGACGAAACCAGTTTCGTTGGGACCGTAATGTCGAACTCTATCTACATGTTCAGTTTCGTGATTTTTAGACATCGTATGTGGTCGGGGGGATTTTTAAAGACCAGAAACGAATATAAAATCAATAAAATAAAATATTTTTTAAAAAAGAAAAATATCCTAACTCTTTTCCTTGGCCAAAAGAGAAGCCACGCCTTCCATATTCTCAACCACAAATGGCAACAACCACAACGCAAGTATATAAGGCCCCGATGATTCATACAGTAAACAAAATCAAAGAAAAGAAAAATCAAAACAATCCACATCAATTTATATAAATTACAAGATCGATATATATAGATTCAGAAAGGGGAGAGCTACATGCTGGTGATCCCGGAATCTCGTGCGATGCGGATTTGTTGAGGTGCAAATTAGGGCAGTAGTCTAGGGTTCAAGGAATCAGGATTTTTGGTCATCGATTGGGGTATTGAAGTTGATATTTGGGTTCGGTGGATCAAATGGCATGTTGTGGCAATTTAGTGAGGGTTTCGATGGAGTTTTTCGTCGCTGCTGTACCTACTGTTGCAACTGTCGCGACACAGGGAGGACGTCGAACTGGTGTTGAGTGGTGTGAAGATGAAGAGGAGAGGATGGAGATGAAGAGGAGAGATACGTTGGTGTACTTCCTTTTGAGTTCGGTGTTGAAATGGAGACCAATGGAGATGAGGAATGGTGGCTTGAATCTTACGGGTTACAGCACATTTTCGTTTGGGGAAGAAGCATTTGGATGGATCGGGTTTGAAGAGGAGAGGTTTGGGCTGATGGGCCGGTAGAAGGGGGTGAGGCCCAATGTTAAATTCATTTAATTTTTAATTCAATTCTAAAGTGTATAACTTGTTAACGTCATATCTTGGTCATACGACGTCAGATTGACGAACCGTAAGTTGCGTTGGGACCGTATGGACGGGAGCAACACAATGAGACTGACTGAGAGTGAATTCGAGCTCATTACAATTTATGGCAAAATAAATTGTCCAATCGAAATCAAGCGACAATTATCGTTATTAACGATGAACTGCCAATGTGAGTAAATCTCACTAACTCTGAACAGTTTATAATTTCATGTTGTATTTTTAGAACTATTAGATATTGGCTGATTGACTGTGTGTTGACTGTTTGATTGAACTGCTAGTCAGTTAGTTGAATTTCTATATTTGATTCTGTTTAACAGAATATATCATATGGAACTGAAAAGTGATGTTATCTATATTGTTTAACATCTGTGATGCAGGAAAACAGGTTGGAGGAATCCAACTGGATTCCTCAACATTTATTTTACTATTTTCATATATTGTGATATATGATGTGTTATATAATCTGTTATGGATTATGGGTATTGGAATGATGTTGATCATTTTTATTCGATATTTTAAATATCATAAAAGACCCTGGGATGTAAAAAGAATGATTTCAATGTATATTGAAATAAAGGGATTTTATAAAATCAACAGATTTTATAAAAGGAAATATTTCGAAAATAAATAAAAGGGAAAAATGTTTTAAACGAATAGAGTTGTATAAAAGGGAAATCATTTGTAAAGTGAAGAACTGTTACTAAAAGTAATCTTTATAAATGAATAGTTTATTCGAATAGAAAGTAAAAGGAGTTAATCGATGTTAGTTAATCGATTAGAGTTAAAGCAAATGAGTTAATCTAATATAGTTATTCGAATAGAAAGTAAAAGGAGTTAATCGATGTTAGTTAATCGATTAGTGTTAAAGTAAAAGGAGTTAATCGATGTTAGTTAATCGATTAGTGTTAAAGTAAAAGGAGTTAATCGATGTTAATTAATCGATTAGTGTTAAAGTAAAAGGAGTTAATCGATGTTAGTTAATCGATTAGTGTTAAAGTAAAAGGAGTTAATCGATGTTAGTTAATCGATTAGTTTTAAAGTAAAAGGAGTTAATCGATGTTAGTTAATCGATTAGAGTTAAAGCAAATGAGTTAATCGAATATATTTATTCGAATAGAAAGTAAAAGGAGTTAATCGATGTTAGTTAATCGATTAGTGTTAAAGTAAAAGGAGTTAATCGATGTAAGTTAATCGATTAGTGTTAAAGTAAAAGGAGTTAATCGATGTTAGTTAATCGATTAGTGTTAAAGTAAAAGGAGTTAATCGATGTTAATTAATCGATTAGTGTTAAAGTAAAAGGAGTTAATCGATGTTAGTTAATCGATTAGTGTTAAAGAAAAAGGAGTTAATCGATGTTAGTTTAATCGATTAGAGTTAAAGCAAATGAGTTAATCGAATATAGTTATTCGAATAGAAAGTAAAAGGAGTTATCGAATATAGTTATTCGAATAGAGTTAAGGGAAAAGAGTAAATCGAATATAGCTATTCGAAAGAGGGTTAAGTAAGGAAGTTAGTAAAAGGGATATAAAGTGAACTTTGTCTATTTCAAAGTTAGAAATGTTGTTCAGTTAAGGTCTAAGAGGTAGTTCTACCCCAACTTGATTGGCTTCGTTTTTAACTGAGGAATAGTTAAGGTTCAGCAGTAAAGGAAATGGTTTGAGTTGGCATCGCGATGGTTTGTTTAAACATCTGTCTAAGTCCAATGAAGAAGCTTTGGAAATGTTTTCCAATTAAGAAACCCGAAATGTTTTCTAATAAAGAAGACAAGAAATGGAAATGTTTTCCATTATTAATAACGTATATTTTCTAAATTTAGAAAATAAGAAATGTTGAATATAGGGAAATAGGAGATGAAAAATGAACTAAGGAGATAAAAGTTGAATGATGTTTGATCGATATAAATTTCCATTTGGAAATAATATCGTTGGTTGCACACCTGTTTTCTTCGATAGTTAAATCACAGACTATCGAAGTTTTGACCATTTTAACGTTGTTAATATGGAGAGACCGGTTGGATTATTATCCAAAGAACCACTCTGTATTGGCATAAGCGTTGCGAATCATATATGCCAAAGGAAATTGAAGACGGAGTTATGCAAGGGCTATCCTGTTTACAGAATAGTGCCTTCGGTTCATCCTGTTCCTGGATGACTTGTATGGACGGATGTCTGACAGAGTATTTCCAGACGATCACGTATATTGATTTCTCCAACTGTACCAAGAGTGGAAGCGGAGAAGGAAACTTCTTTTAGCTAACGCGTAATGTATGGTTGAGGACGTCAATCGGTGATTTGATGGATTTGACGATGTGGCATTCAAAGTGAATCTGGTATGATGATAAAGCGTAGCTTCTAGCCTCATCAACCGGTAAATGACAGAAATCGGGCAGGCAGCATGGCTAAGTCGGTCGCACCGAAGTAGGGTGTATAATCACCTGATCTAGAGTTTCATTTACTTCTAAAAATCTATTGTTGATGCTGTCCCATTCGGGAAACGGTTGTTGATCCCAACCGTTGGTGATATACATTCGATACACTCAAGCGAAATGAGTGGTCGGTCATGTGTGGCCGGGTTGCAAGATGTTCTTGTTGAACCCAATGTATTCCTCTCTAGAGGTACACTAGTGGAAGGTGGTTCCATACCTTGTCATAGTTGGAAATCCATTACCCAATACGTGCTTGCGGTTTTGATTGTATACTATATATGTAGAACGTGAGATGAAAGCGTTTCTGCTAGATGATTATATATATACTGTGATTGGTAGACATTATTATAATATCAAAAGGGTTTTTGATATAAAGATATTTTGGATTCTCATAAGGGAAAAACCCGTTCCGTTATACGGCGTGGTCTTATGAGATATCGTTTACTTGTTTGAACTGTTTTAAACTGTTTTACTCATACCAGTCCCATGGCTGACCCGGAGTTTACTTTGTTGTTTTCCCTAAACTCTTGGGTGCCTAAATTTGTATGGGCAGTCAAGTAGTCGGGATTTACAGATACATTGAAGAGCTGGAGCAGGAGGCTTCAGAATTATATCGCTATTATTATTCCGGTGTGTTGTAAGTGCTGTACTTTGATAATGATATGTATATGCAAGTACAGATGTATATTTCAAGTTATGTTATATATATTATATGTTATTCGTTCCGCTGTGAGGTTCGTGTTACTCTGATGTTGTGTTCTTCTTCTTCTTCTATTCTAAGTTTCTATCTTATCTTTCCTCATCCTCTAATTTCTTTCACTAATTACCAGGATTTTTCGGTGTTTTGGTTATCGACATCATGTTTATGTCGATAACCAAAGTCGATCAAAATCCGGGTCATTACAAAAGGAAAGATGTCCGAAGTAGTTTTATAAACATAATTTGAAACTAAAATAGAATATGATGTGGGTTTATTAAGTGATTCGATGACTGAGATTTGAATCTATGATGATAAAATAAATAAATCAAATCAAGCTGATTTAATAAACGAGTTTAGATTCCTATTAAGGAATAATATTCATATTTGGAAGTGACTAACAATTTGAGAGAAACGGTTTGCAAATGGATATAGTTATTAGTGAAATTTGAGTTAAAACTAAAATGGTAGATAATTCCGAAGCCGGAATATAAATCGAATATAGATTATTCAAGAGAGAGTTATTTATTTGAATTCGACTATATCAGATTCAGGGAAGTAGTATTTTTTTTCTTTCCGTTTTGAATAAAATTTAGTTATTTAATTATTTATTTATTTACTTATAAATTGAAATCAATAAGTACAAGTTATATTTTTATAAACCAAGTACTTGGAAACAATGATTATAACGTTATTGTTAAAATAAATGTTTTAAGCAGCGATTATAACGCGGATGTTATAGTAAATGTTTTTGTAAATCTAAACAGCGATCTTAACGCTATTGTCATAATAAATGTTCTATACAGTGATTGTAATGTTGTTGTTAAAAGTAATGTTTTATAAATCAAATATTTGGAAACAGCGATTATAAATGTTTTCCATAAAAAAGTATGTTCTTCGATTGAATCCGAAAGTCGCGTAAGTAATGTTTTGTTTGAAATTGTGAGCCTTGACTATTTCAAAGTTGAGAATGTTGTTCAGTTAAGGTCTGAGAGGTTATTATATCCCAACTTGATTGACTTCATGATTGATGGAGAAATGGTTAAGGTTCGATAGTGAAGATTGGTTAGCAATATGGTTAGTTAATAAATAATGAATAGTTTGAATTATAATAACGATGTTTTTATAACATTGAGTAAATTTAAAGGATTTTTGAAATGTTTCCCCAAATTAAACAAGAGATATTTTCTACGCGTAGTAAATGAAATGGATTGGTCAACGAGGAATTAAGAAATGGAATATGGAAATATCTTCCGATATTAATAAGGTATATTTTCTGAATATAGAAAATAAGGATTCGTCAATATATATGTAGAAATGTTTTCTTGCTAGAATAAAAGAGATTTTCTTGAATAAAGTAATTATAATATTGGAAATGTTTTTCAAAGAATCGAGAGGGGAAATCGAGCTTCAAAAGGATACAAAAGATGAGAAATGGGAATTGTAAATGATAATATAATAAAGAATGGATTTAAAGGGGCCCAGTGTTGTTTGATGCTTGATCGGTACGATTGTCAATTGGAAATAAGACCGTTGATTGTATGGATGTTTCTTTGATAGTTAAATCACCGACTATCAAAGTTTTGATTTATTTTATACCTCCGTTGTTAATACGGAGAGACCGGGATCAGATTTAATATCTGGAAACCACTTCGTATTGGCATAAGCGTTACGAATCAACTTATGCTAAAGATGATTGAAGACAGAGTAAAATGCAAGGGTTGTTCTGTAAATCCTAGGTAGAAATTGCCAAGATGGATTAATGGGATAGTGCCTTCGGTTTATTCGGACCCAGGGCACCTAAAATGGACGAGTGTCTGATAGAGTATTTCCAAAGGGATTACGTACGTTGATTCCTTCAAACGTATGAAGTTGGTGGCAAAGAAGGGAAACTTCTTTAGCCTAACAATCTGAGTATTTTTGTGGGAATCAATTAGTGATTTCGGATGGATCTGACGATGTGGCATTCAAAGTGAATAGTGGCCAGATGTTCTGGAAGATAACTCAAACCTCAAGCCTTACAACCGAGAATTGAAAAAAATCGGACAGGCAGCATGGCTATGTGAGTCGCTCCCATTAGGATGTATAATCACCTATCTAGAGAAATTCCATTTATTTCTTTGATCTATCGATGCTGTCCCTTTCGGGAAACGGTTGTTGATCCCAACCGTTGGTGATATACATTCAATACACTGGAGAGAAATGAGTGGTCGGTCATGTGTGGGCCGGGTTGCAAGACGTTCTTGTTGAACCCCAGTGTATTCTCTCTAGAGATACACTATCGGAAGGTGGTTCCATACCTTGTCATGTTGGAAATCCAATCTCCAATAAACGCCCTGTGGTTTTCGATTTTATATTATATATGGAGCGTGAGATGCAAGCGTTCCGCTAGTTTTTATTTATTTGATGTAGACATTATTATAATATCACTGGATTTGATATCAAAAATATTTTTGGTCATCGTAAGGTAAAAGCCATCCGTGTTTATGTGTGGATTGTTCTTACGATTATCATTTCTTTCAAAAGGATTTTGAAAGTTAAACAAATGGTTGGAGTTTACTCACACTTGTCCCATGACTGACCCAGAGTTTATTTTGTTTGTTTTCCCTAAACTCTTGGGTGCCCAAATTTGTACGGGCAGTCAAGTAGTCGGGATTATTTTCAGATTTCACCTGGAAGAGCTGGAAGCAGGTGGCTTCAACAATTAGCTATAGACTATCACATTTTCCGCTATGTATTATGTTGTATCTGGAAACGGGTGTTTATAACTGTTCCAGGAATAACTGTCCTTCTCTGATGATAGTATGTATATTCAAAACAAATTTGTATTTCAAAGATTATGTTATTTAACCTATTTTATTCGTTCTGCTGTGAGTTTGTGATCTTCGTTTTCTTCTATTCTAATATTCCTTTCTTTCTATTTCTCATCCTCTAACCTCTTTCTAATAATGATTCATATTTTTGTGAAATTTGGGTTGGACGTGTGGTGTAATTAGTCGACTCAAAGGGTATGGAAACCTAGGCCATTACAGTTGGTATCAGAGCTAAAGGTTGAGTAATAACCTTGGCTCTGTGGCGTAACTCAATAGAGATGGGGTTAGTGATACCCTAGATTGAGTTTGAGTGTATATATATGTGCGCGTATTTGTAGATTTGATATAAAATTGTTTTATATTGTGTTGACTGGTTTGTTGAGTGGTTTATGAATCCTGGTCGATACACGATGTACAACTGTATCGATAGGCGTTTCTAACCTCTCGAACAAAGCAATTCGACATAGTATTGTTTTTAAAATGGGTAAATGAAATAATTTTGCCCAAAAATTATTTTGACATAAAAGGAATAATTTCTGAATTATTATAGTATATGACTGTGTTGATTGTTATTACAATCAATTGGAATTATGAAATATTGAAAAGGTTATATAATTTGTATACAAATAATGAACACAAATGAGATAAACTAAGATTAAGTTCAAATCAGAATTGGAATTTAAATTCCGGGTGTTTAGAAAATATTTTCTGGAATATTATAAACTAATATAACACTACTTTAAAATATTTTTTAATAAGAATAGTTTAAATGGATTTTTAAAGGGATTAAGCACTGAAATCACTTCAGTGGCAAGAAAATAATTCTGATAATGGATCGCGACATTATCGGGATTTGTTTTCAAGTTTCTGAGTGATGGATTGCTACCATAGTGATTTGAGAATGAAAATTTTGTTTGAAAAGGGCATGATGATTTAGAAAGTCAAATGTTTTGAATTGAGTTGATTATAAATGTATATGATTTCAAAATGAATTTGAAATAAAACCCTGGAATTTGAATTCTAAAATTAAAATTTAACTTGTGTAAGTTAAATAAATTGAAATGGTAAAAATGTATCAAATAAATTTAAATTTAACTTAAGTTAAGTTAAATAAATTTGGATTGAATTAGAAATAAATCCCGAATGAAATTAAATGTAACACCCCACGTCCATTAATGT
This sequence comes from Allium sativum, assembly GCA_030737875.1. Classification (NCBI taxonomy): domain Eukaryota; kingdom Viridiplantae; phylum Streptophyta; class Magnoliopsida; order Asparagales; family Amaryllidaceae; genus Allium; species Allium sativum. The sequence continues at coordinate 732,080,039 of CM060910.1, forward strand.
CACTCACAAAGGGAATGCATTAACTTCCATGGAGGTTATAAGTGAATATAGAACAGAAAAATTACAACAAGACAGATAATAAATAGTACTTGGAAATCTAAAACTTCATTTTATTGCAGCGGAAATTAAACATGTTTGTTACATCATAAAACTATAGATCATAACCAAGTACAATATCCATATTCATAAAAACAAAATACATAATCCCATTACATAAATAGCCATTAAAAAGATAACAAGCTAGACTTTACTTCAACGGTCCAAGCTTTCCAAAGAGAGATGAAGCAATTCAATCAAACTACACTAGAGATGGGCCCAACCTGAGGACCTGGAGGGGGAAAAAGGAAAGAAATAGAGGGGGTCAGACATAAAGTCTGGCGAGTATGATAATTCTAACAATACTATTATCAAAATAACTAGACTAAGGCATAATCTGGAAGACAAGTAAATGTCTATGAACTCTTAGGAAGATAAAGATAGCGTTTAAGATAACGGTAAAGGCACACCTAATTACTAACGAATGATTACTACACTGCACCGCACATTACTACACTGCACCATACATTACTACACTGCACCGCACCAGTCACCCTAAAGGTTGATCCCACTTGCTTCACACAGAAACTTTATAAATAGCCTTGCGTACCCCTAGCTGACTACATAGGTGTCGTCTGCCCCTATCTCCACTAGGTGTACCCCACTACCCACTTTCGATCGGCTCCCTACTCGTAGATACCCGTGCTGGCCCTACAGTGGGGTGTATCACTCCCCTAAAGTGGCAACCCGATACAACTTGAGAATGCACGGCTTATACCTACACGATGCAACAACGTCTTACCTACCAACCCGGGTCCACACACGCATACGAAACCCGTTGGACTTGCGTTGCCACCGCTCCCCGTTTTGGCCTCTTACTGTCAAACCCAGCATGCGTGTCCCGTCCTCGACTTGGGTCGAGCCCACAAAGATACGTTTGGGATACTGGTCGAAATGGGCCCCCACAAGCTACCCACCTAAGCTTGTCACTAGTATATCCCACTTAACCCTCTTAGTCATGTTCATTTACATGTGTGTTTGGTTAAGTCTTACTAATCGTATTTCACATGCCACTAAGGGCACCCCCAAATTCCTCATGCCACCCAAGGCACCTACTTAACCCTCATGTCCCACCTTACATGTTTATCTGGTTAAGTATTTCTTAATTCATTCAGGCCATAACCTCATAAAGACCTCTCACATTAGACTGGCATTTATGGCAGCTGGATTTGCCGGGCGGGTCCGGGCAGTCTTACACCATAAAAGAGTCTAACCTCGTGTCTTTACAACCGTTATGCTTTAGTTTAGGCCTAGGACCTCTCACATTGGGCTGACATTTGTGACCACTGGATTTGCCGGGCAGGTCCGGGCAGGTTTACGTCACAAACGAGTCCAACCTCGTGTCCTAAGCATTGATTAACACTTAAAATCTTTTACCCCAGTTTTAATAATTCCCTATTCAAATTATTAATTAAGTCAACTTTTAATGATGTCCATAATTGACTCAATTATGGTCATCCACTTATGGCATGCAAAATCATATCAATTGCACCCCAACTTCTTATTATTAAATCATTAATATTACCCCTACCCCACGTTTGTACGTTCGCTTATTCAATGCATAATATAGGCTAGACTTGTATAGTCTAACACTTAGCACAAAGATAAATTATCACAACATATAGACAATTAAAATAAATCTAATCATAATAGGGGTGAAACTTGCATAAACTACACATGTTAAGGATCAAAAGGTGTCAACTTGTTAAATGTCTCAATTTATATGATATGATCATAGCCCAAATCTATACATAAACTTGCATATGGGGTTTTTAGGCAACATAATGATGGTGTGAACTAGCATAGGATATCACATATGTCATAGCATAATTCTAGATGTCATAATAGATGTCTTGGTATATGTTCATAACTTTTCTAATCAATCTAACTTGCATATGTGACTTGTCATATAGATCAACATAACCCAAACATGATGATTTAATTAATATGAACTAACTAGCATAGATGGTAACATCATGGCCTTTTTAACATGTATGATTCATCACAACTTAGCATAGAAACTTTCAACATACATAACATCATCATAGCATGATTTACAACATATAAGATATCATCATCACATAACACTGGATTTACAATATACATGATAGAAAAAGGGGTTTACAACAACATATATGATAATTCACATCATCTACTCATAATCCATTCATAACTCAACCTGATTAAAATGATAATAATCTTGTTAAGATCATCATACTCACAATTTAGAGAAGAAAAGAGAGAGTTTTGCTTTGCTTTAGGGTTGAGAGAATTAGATTTGAATTTTCTTTTCTTCTTTCTTAGTTGGCGGCGGCTCCATTGATTTCCATGGCGATGGTATGACGGTAACTATTCTATTTTAATTAGGTTTAGGGTTAGCATTAGGATGTATTTATAGGTGTAGGAAGTTATTTAGGACCATTAGATTAACCCTGAACCATGAGAACCAATCAAATGCAAAATCTGCATTTGAGCGAATCGGCCCACGGGTTGACAGCCAAACACCATGGATTAACCCCTAGTCGACCCAGCAAAGCTCGGGTCGACCTCAAAAATGGGTCGGTTCGGTTATCCCCCCTCCCAATTCGTTGTTCTGAACTTTTTCGCATATTTATTTATTTAATTTTTAATTTATATATATATATATATATATATATATATATATATATATATTTCTCTGCGCAACCTATTTCACTTAATTCTTTTCTAAAAACTAAGTATACTTTAATTTGTGAATTTTAATGTTATAAAATTACAGGGTATTACATTCTCCCCTCCTTAAAGGATTTCGTCCCCGAAATCTCCAAGTCAAGAAGAATGTATATCCTACCATCTAATCGTCCATCTACTCAACCATCAAACACCAGCATCCATTGTCCTTAAAAGACTTCTAATGCTTTAATGCTTATATGCACAGTGTGTGTATATGTCCATATCTAATGCAAAATTAGGCGGTCTACTAATTCAGTCGACCTCCTTAGTGCAATTCATGATAGTGCCATGCGTCCAATATGTATGCAAAAGATTCCTAATGATACATATTAATTCTATATGCGTGCCCAACCATCCACCCGAATGCAGCAACCAGATAATAATACAACCATTATACATCCATTTTACTAAATACATCCATATATATGCAATATGAAGTGACTGAGCCGATCTGGTGCCTAATAGTGTGTGTATATGCATCCACGAGCAACCACTAGCAAACACTTGCATCCACTTTGCATCCACCATACATAACATGTCTCAAACACATGTTTCAACCATAGGATTATCCTAACTAAAGGTCAAAGATACTAGCGAGAGAATATACTAAAGATAAGATAAGTACAAGCTAAGCGATAAAGGATAAATTAAAAGACATACCCTCAAAAAGAAAAGGATATCGTGAACGCATCTTCTCTTCCATCTCCCAAGTAGTGTTGCTCTCATCATCTCCCCATTGCACTTTGACTAGTCTGACCTCTCGATTCCTCAACCTCTTGATCTCCGACCCAAGAATGCGCGTAGGAGCTCGTTGAATTGTCGCATCACGCTCTAGCTCCACCTCTCTAAGAAAGGTCGGCTCTACCACTTCCGCGGTCTCGTGCAAGCACTTCCTCAAATGTGACACATGGAATACGTCATGTACACCACTAAGTCTCTCGGGCAACTCCACTCTATACGCCATCCGTCCAATCCTCTCCTTAATAGGAAATGGCCCAACAAACCTTGGTGCTAATTTCCCAATGGACCCAAAGCGAACAACGTTTCGTAATGGAGACACTTTGACAAAGACCATGTCCCCAACTTCAAACTCGAGATCTGTCCTCCTCTTATCCGCATAAGATTTCTGCCTATCTTGCGCTGCTTTCATCCTGCTTCGAATCAAGTCGATCTTCTCCGAATTCTCCCTAATCATATCGGGCCCAAGTAAGATCTTATCCGTAGATTCGCACCAACATGTAGGTGAACGACAAGGTCGTCCATAAAGAGCTTCGAATGGTGCCATACCAATGCTGGACTGAAAGCTATTATTATATGCGAACTCAACCAATGGAAGATGCTCTTCCCATGTACCCCCAAAGTTTAGGATACATAGCCTCAACAGATCCTCTAGAATGCGATTCACCAAAATTCGCTAATGAAAATAGGATCGCGGTCGCTCACTATGCTAGAAGGAACACCGTGCAACCGAACTATCTCTCGAACGTATACGGAGGCTAACCATGGAGTAGTCCTCTTACTCTTTACGGGAATGAAATGGGCGCTTTTAGTAAGTCTATCTACTATAACCCAAATTCCCGTATTACCCTTCCTTGATCGCGGTAACCCATCCACAAAATCCATCGAGACACTTTCCCACTTCCATAGTGGAACCTCCAATGGGTGAAGCAACCCACCGGGTTTCTTTTGCTCCGCTTTTACTTGTTGGCACACCAAGCATCTAGCGACATACTCGGCCACATCTTTCTTCATGCTGGCCCAAAAGTAAACTCTCTTCATGTCTTTGTACATCTTGTCCCCGCCGGGATGAATGGTCATCTTCGAATGATGTGCTTCGTCAAGAATAGTCTTCCTTAGGTCATCGTCTATTGGTACACAAAGTCTACCGTCCCTACGTAAACAACCCTTATCATCTAGGGTATACCTACGGAGATAGCTTGATGAATCCCCTCCTTTGAGTTTTTCTACTAACTCAACCAACTGCAGGTCGTCTCGCTGTGCCTCGCCAATCCGTCCCAAAAGCGTAGGTCTGACCTCCAAGGATGCTAGCAAACCGGGTACGAAGTCAACGAAAGGTCTAAAGTCAAACATCGAAATGAATTCTAAACTTCGCCGATCAACAAACAAAGGACTTAAGGATAATCTTTTTCTACTTAAGGCGTCTGCCACCACGTTACCCTTGCCAGGGGTATAGGCTATTTCGAAGTCGTAGGACGCTAAGAACTCCATCCACCTTTTCTGCCTTAAGTTCAAGTCCTTTTGAGAGAATAGGTATTTTAAAGACTTGTGGTCAGTGAATAATTCGAATTTCTCACCAAGAAGATAATGACGCCAAGACTTAAGCGCGAAAACAATAGCGGCCAATTCTAGGTCATGTGTAGGATAATTTTTCTCATGTGCTCTCAACTGCCTTCCACCACAAGCTATTACCCTACCCTCTTGCATTAAGACTGCGCCTAGTCCTGTCCCACAAGCATCAGTATAAACGGTAAACGGCTTACTCCCGTCTGGCAATACTAAGACTGGGGCTGAAGTCAAAGCTCTCTTCAAACGTTGGAACACATCATCACAATCTACGTCCCATGTGAAAACTAGGTTCTTCTTCGTCAAGCGTGTCAATGGAGCTGATATCTTCGCGAAGTCTTTGATAAACTTCCTATAGTAGCCAGCCAACCCCAAGAAACTTCTCACTTCGGTGGCATTTTTAGGAACCTTCCAATCTTGGATGGCCACCACCTTCGCGGGATCTACAGCTATCCCTTCTTTGGAAACCACGTGTCCTAAGAACCGTACTTCCTTCCTCCAAAAGTGACACTTAGAAAATTTAGCTTTAAGCTTATGCGCTCGAAGAGTCTCCAACACTTCCCTAAGATGTAGGGCATGCTCTTCTTCATCCTTAGAAAATATCAAGATGTCATCTACAAAGACTACCACAAATTTGTTAAGGTACTCCCTAAACACCCTACTCATCAAATTAACAAAGTATGCAGGGGCGTTTGTCAAACCGAAGGGCATCACTAGCCATTCATTGAAACCGTCCGGAGTCCTAAAGGCAGTCTTGTCAATGCTATCCTCAGCCACTCTCAACTGATGGAAACCAGTGGCTAAGTCCAACTGCGAAAACACTGAAGCGCCAACTAACTGATCGAAGAGATCGTCAATCCTCGGCAGTGGGTGTCTGTTCTTCTTAGTAAGCTTATTAAGTTCTCTATAGTCCACACAAAGTCTAAGGGACCCATCTGCCTTCGTAGAAAATACTACTGGAGCACCCCACTCCGATATACTTCGTCTTATGAACCCCTTCTCAAGCAACTCCTTCACTTGCTTACCGAGTTCCCTACTTTCACGTGGAGCCATGTGGCGTACTGGCAAAGATACTGGTTTCGCATTATCCACAAGATATATTCGAAAATCTATCTCCCGCTTTGGAGGCAAGCCCTTCACCTCCTCAAACACATCCGAATATTCTTGGACCACTCTAACAGATCGTAGATTTTCCTCAGACGCGTCAAGCGATTCTAGATAACTTAGCATAACCGAATTTATGGGATTACAAAAGATTTCGAGAGTGTTTCCAAGGCGAGTCACGAGCCTAACTACTCTCCTTTCACAATCAAGAATGGCCCCATTTCTGGATAACCAATCCATTCCTAAAATTAGCCCATAGCCCGTGAAGCCCAACACATAAGCATCACATCTAAATTCAACGCTAAGTATGGAAATTTTCAAATCCAAACACATCATAGACAAATAAGCTGAGCCCCCAATTGGATTCGAAACAACTAAGGGATCCTCTACTAAACTGGTGTTTAGGTGCAGTGATTCAACTAATGATGTAGAGATAAACGAATGTGATGTGCCCGAATCGAATAAGGTACGGACAGGATGATCAAACAGAAAAACTAAGCTTTCAACAGAAATGGTTCTACCTCGTTCTTACAGCGGTGGGACCGCGAGAGCCTGAACTTGTCCCCTAGCCTGCCCTGGTGCCATAAGAGCCTGCACCTGTCCTCCCGAGGTAGCTCCTGCCCTCTGCCCCTTCTTTGGGCAGTCATTCACTAAATGTCCCGCATCGCCACAATGAAAACAGCCTGTCTTCTTTTTCTTTCGGCAATCCTTGCTGAGATAGCCTGGGGTTCCACAGTTAAAGCACTTCTTCTTTCCCTTGCCGTTATTGTCTTTACCACCCTTCTTGTTTTGCTGTTGTGGTTTCTTCTGATCCCCCTTCTTCTCGGGTGCCTTATCAGCTTTAGCGCTTTTCTCCTCATGCATAAGCGCCATTTCTACTAACTTCTCAAAGGTGGCCCCCATAGGGATGTGGGTCAGAGCCAACCCTTGCAATGGTTCATTCAAGCCATTCACGAACCTCAGCGCCTTCTTCTCCGGCGTGTTCACTAAGTCCAAGCCAAACCTTGCTAACTGATTAAATTTATTGACATATTCTTTCACTGATGAGCTTCCTTGCTTCAATGTCAAGAACCTTTCCATATATAGATTTTCTTCTGCCCTTGAGAGAAACTTCGCCTCGAACCTACGTCTGAAATCCGCCCAAGAGTCAACAGGACGCTCCCCATTAGTGACCTCCCACCAAAACGAGGCCTCTCCCTTCATCAACCAAGCTGCTAAACGAACTCTCTTTCCTTCTTCTACTTCAAAGATTTCTAGCAATTCTTCCACCTCCTTAAGCCAATCTCTAGCTTCCACAAACGTTTCTGACCCTTGAAATGGTTTTCCACCAATAGCCTTGAATTCCTTGCACGTCTTTGCAAAAGTATCTACGCGAGGAGGAGGAGGAGGAACGGGTGCAACTGGTGGTGGAGGAACATTGGCTGGACCTGCAGCGGCCCTAGCCTCTAATAACCTCCTATACCATCCTGGTATCGTTACACCGTCGGGTAGATTAAGATCTTCAGCCATGCTGAAACGAAAAAGGAAAGATTCAGAATGGAGAATTCGAAAGATAAAGATATGTGGCTATTGGGGATTATGTTTTTCTTAAAAACTTTTCTCTTTAAATTTCTAATTAAAACATGTTTTTGAAAACACTTCTTCCAAAAATAACTATTTTTCTAAAGTATTTTTATCTGTTCTGGTAACCTTAAGCTCTAATACCACGTGTAACACCCCACGTCCATTAATGTCACTCACAAAGGGAATGCATTAACTTCCATGGAGGTTATAAGTGAATATAGAACAGAAAAATTACAACAAGACAGATAATAAATAGTACTTGGAAATCTAAAACTTCATTTTATTGCAGCGGAAATTAAACATGTTTGTTGCATCATAAAACTATAGAACATAACCAAGTACAATATCCATCTTCATAAAAACAAAATACATAATCCCATTACATAAATAGCCATTAAAAAGATAACAAGCTGGATTTTACTTCAACGGTCCAAGCTTTCCAAAGAGAGATGAAGCAATTCAATCAAACTCCACTAGAGCTGGGCCCAACCTGAGGACCTGGAGGGAGGAAAAGGATAGAAATAGAGGGGGTCAGACATAAAGTCTGGGGAGTATGATAATTCTAACAATACTATTATCAAAATAACTAGACTAAGGCATAAGCTGGAAGACAAGTAAATGTCTATGAACTCTTAGGAAGATAAAGATAGCGTTTAAGATAACGTTAAAGATAACGGTAAAGGCACACCTAATTACTAACGAATGATTACTACACTGCACCGCACATTACTACACTGCACCACACATTACTACACTGCACCGCACAGGTCACCCTAAAGGTTGATCCCACTTGCTTCACACAGAAACTTTATAAATAGCCTTGCGTACCCCTAGCTGACTACATAGGTGTCGTCTGCCCCTATCTCCACTAGGTGTACCCCACTACCCACTTTCGATCGGCTCCCTACTCGTAGATACCCGTGCTGGCCCTACAGTGGGGTGTATCACTCCCCTAAAGTGGCAACCCGATACAACTTGAGAATGCACAGCTTGTACCTACACAATGCAACAACGTCTTACCTACCAGCCCGGGTCCACACACGCATACGAAACCCGTTGGACTTGCGTTGCCACCGCTCCCCGTTTTGGCCTCTTACAGTCAAACCCAGCATGCGTGTCCCGTCCTCGACTTGGGTCGAGCCCACAAAGATACGTTTGGGATACTGGTCGAAATGGGCCCCCACAAGCTACCCACCTAAGCTTGTCACTAGTATATCCCACTTAACCCTCTTAGTCATGTTCATTTACATGTGTGTTTGGTTAAGTCTTACTAATCGTATTTCACATGCCACTAAGGGCACCCCTAGATTCCTCATGCCACCCAAGGCACCTACTTAACCCCCATGTCCCACCTTACATGTTTATCTGGTTAAGTATTTCTTAATTCACTCAGGCCATAACCTCATAAAGACCTCTCACATTAGACTGGCATTTATGGCAGCTGGATTTGCCGGGCGGGTCCGGGCAGTCTTACACCATAAAAGAGTCTAACCTCATGTCTTTACAACCGTTATGCTTTAGTTTAGGCCTAGGACCTCTCACATTGGGCTGACATTTGTGACCACTGGATTTGTCGGGCAGGTCCAGGCAGGTTTACGTCACAAACGAGTCCAACCTCGTGTCCTAAGCATTGATTAACACTTAAAATCTTTTACCCCAGTTTTAATAATTCCCTATTCAAATTATTAATTAAGTCAACTTTTAATGATGTCCATAATTGACTCAATTATGGCCATCCACCTATGGCAAAATCATATCAATGGCACCCCAACTTCTTATTATTAAATCCTTAATATTACCCCTACCCCACGTTTATACGTTCGCTTATTCAATGCATAATATGGGCTAGACTTGTATAGTCTAACACCTAGCACAAAGATAAATTATCACAACATATAGACAATTAAAATAAATCTAATCATAATAGGGGTGAAACTTGAATAAACTACACATGTTAAGGATCAAAAGTTGTCAACTTGTTAAATGTCTCAATTTATATGATATGATCATAACCCAAATCTATACATAAACTTGCATATGGGGTTTTTAGGCAACATAATGATGGTGTGAACTAGCATAGGATATCACATATGTGATAGCATAATTCTAGATGTCATAATAGATGTCTTGGTATATGTTCATAACTTTTCTAATCAATCTAACTTGCATATGTGACTTGTCATATAGATCAACATAACCCAAACATGATGATTTAATTAATATGAACTAACTAGCATAGATGGTAACATCATGGCCTTTTTAACATGTATGATTCATCGCAACTTAGCATAGAAACTTTCAACATACATAACATCATCATAGCATGATTTACAACATATAAGATATCATCATCACATAACATTGGATTTACAATATACATGATAGCAAAAGGGGTTTACAACAACATATATGATAATTCACATCATCTACTCATAATCCATTCATAACTCAACCTAATTAAAATGATAATAATCTTGTTAAGATCATCATACTCACAATTTAGAGAAGAAAAGAGAGAGTTTTGCTTTGCTTTAGGGTTGAGAGAATTAGAATTGAATTTGCTTTTCTTCTTTCTTAGTTGGTGGCGGCTCCATTGATTTCCATGGCGATGGTATGACGGTAACTATTCTATTTTAATTAGGTTTAGGGTTAGCATTAGGATGTATTTATAGGTGTAGGAAGTTATTTAGGACCATTAGATTAACCCTGAACCATGAGAACCAATCAAATGCAAAATCTGCATTTGAGCGAATCGGCCCACGGGTTGACAGCCAAACACCCTGGATTAACCCCTAGTCGACCCAACAGGGTTTGGGTCGACCTCAAAAATGGGCCGGTTCGGTTATTCCTCCTCCCAATTCGCTGTTTTGATTTTATTCTCATATTTATTTATTTATTTTTTAATTTATATATATATATATATATATATTTCTCTGCGCAACCCATTTCACTTAATTCTTTTCTAAAAATTAAGTATACTTTAATTTGTGAATTTTAATGTTATTAAATTATGGGGTGTTACATTAAATAAAGAGAAATGTTGAGATTCGAATTATTAATATGAATTCGACTTATGTGACAAATTGAATATATTGAATGGTGTGATTTGAAATTGAATTGTATAAAATTTGAATTCAAGTAGAATAAGTAGATTGATTTTTGAAATGAAATCAAATTGGTATCATAGAATTGAAGTGGACTAGTTAGAAAGTTGATTAGGGAGTTAAAGACCAAAAGTTGGATTGATTTGAAACCAACTAGAAATGGATATATGTATACCGAGCAGATATTGAATGGAAGCAAATTCAAGACACAGAATTATGCCCGACAAAAAGGTACATGTTTACAATATTACTTGGGTTTGATGATTTTATGAGCCTATAGGGTAAGCCGCTTGGCTTTTCGATTTTCTTTTGGATTGGAGAAGGCCTAGAAAGGCGAGTTGTGGTTATACCGATTGAGCCGTGCAAAGGAGATGCTAGTAAAAAAATTCGAAAATTTAAAGAGTTAGAAAATTTTCAATAAATTTTTTGTAACGACCCGGAATTTTGGGACGAATTTAAAATTTTTATTTTAATGGGTTTTTAATATTTAAAATAATTTATTTTATATAATAACGACTATAAATTTATTTTAATCGAAGTTAAAACGGATAAATTTTATTTAAATTATAAAAGGAGTTAGAAATAGCGCAGCAGTTTTAAAATTTGAATTTTAACTTTGACTGACTGTACATGATGCGAAATAAATCGAATTTTGGCGAAACCAAAAATATTAGAATCTGTTTAAAAATATCTTTCCAATGAATCCGAAAAATTGAAATTTCATAGCGGGAATCAAAAGTTATGCCCAAATTAAGATATCAGAAAAATACGGGAAAATTTATATATATAGGACCCAAAACGCTACTTTTTACATACGAATGAATTTGGACTTGAAACCACTTCCATTGAGTTCAAAATGATGTTTCTGCATTGAAAAGGTATAAACACTGATATATTTCGAGATTCGGAATTTACTTATTTATATATGTATATAATTTATTTACACCTTAAAAATAGTCATTTTTCAAACGGTCTTCGAATTCGACGAAATTAGTTTTTTTTGGGACCGTATCATCAAAACAAAACTAGAAATAATTTTTCTGTAATTTTTGGAGTCAGTATGTGGGCGTTATTAATTTTTTAGTGAAAACGGTCAATTTTCAAACTTTAAGAATTCATGAATAATTCATACGGACTCGGAATTTAACGAAACCAGTTTCTTTGGATTCGTATCGCCGAGAAATAGTTATGTTCCAATTTTCAACAAATTTGGATAATGTATGCATTCGTACAGTCTTTAAAACATTAAAACGGACTAAAATTTGAAGACATTAATAACACAAAGGTTATTAATAAAAAGGGGTTAAATTAATCAAGGACTTAATTAAAATTTACCTATGCCTAAATAATATATCATTAGCAGCCCATAACCCTTTTCTAAACCTAAACTTAATCCTTCATCTTCATTTCTTCAATGGCGGCTCCTTTCTCCACTAAAATTTCTTTACACAAAACACCCCGAATCTTCAACAATTTATATCTCCAAATCAGGACAGAATCAAACCAAACTCTTTCTGGATTTAGTTCATCTTCTTATCCTCTATCTACTACGAAAAATTCAAGACCAATCGTCGCACGGATTTGCCGGGATCTAGCTTAAAAGACAGAAAACTGATTTCGAATTTTGGGGTATAACTCACAAACCGTCAAAAATTAGGCGATGGCCCAGTTGGAGAAAATGTAGCCAAGACATAAACGAACAACTTTTCCTTAGTTCATTTTGTCTGAAAGTCGAAGGAAGGGCACGGAAATCGAGAAAAATCGAACTGAAGCAAAACAGCAAAAAACTGATAATAGAAAACAAAACGATTTTTTTCCCATCGATCGGGGAAGAGTCAGGTGATGGCACCTGAGCGAAAGTTCTTCGTCTTCGCGAGATCTAGCTACTGTAATTTTTTAAGATTTTTTGGTGGAGGGTGGCGGCCTGTGGGTCCCGCGAGACGAATTTCGCTTTCTGGCGAAATTCCGGCGATCAGAGCATCAACGGCGGCGGCGGCTTGATGCTGGGTGCGCCTCTCGAAGACGAAGAGGATGGTCGTGGTTTCAGGTCAATCGGAGGTCAGAGGAGGGAGAAAAGTGCGGTCAAAGGTGGCAAGGGGCTGTTTGACCGAGATTTGGGGTAACTTTGTAATTCAAACTTTGAAATTGCATATCTCTCTCATTCGAATTCAGAATCTGACGATTTCAGATTTGCTGTGATCGTGGCGACGAGATCTTCGCAATGACACTAACTACGTTCAATTCTGAGCAAGTTGAATTTTTGGGTATTTTCGGTAATTTTAATTAATTATTTAATTATTACAAACTTCGAAAATTCATATCTTTTTGATACGAACTCGAAATCGCACGAAACAGGATTTGCAGCGATCGTGGTATCGAGAGCTTCGCGTAGACATCAATTTTGTCAACTTTAGAGCATGTTGGATTTTCGGCCAAAATTGGGCCCGAACCGTCAATTAAAGCCCGACAAAGGTGAGAACTCTTACTCACTAAATTTTTGAACAGTTATTTATTTTTATATTCAAAAGTAAGTTAATTACCTGTGTTGGAATTGTTGTTTGTTGGATAAATGTTGATTGGGATGATTGTGTGAACTGTTTGAAAATTTGAAATATGTGAACATGTTAAATAATGTTATGTCATTTACGATATTTAGAAATATGGTTACACTGCCATTAACAAGTTGTCTGACTTGTTTATGTCGATTGGATGATAATTTTTCACACATCGTCCAATAGCACAATTAATGATATATTATTTGAATTTGTGTTGGTTGAAACCCCACACGGGTCTTGGGTTGATATTTTGACTACACATCGCCCTTGTGATTAGTTTAAATTGCACTCTGCCTGTTGTTGAATGTTTTATCGTTGTTATGGAATTAATGCAATGTTTGAAATCCATATAATTAAAATTATATGGTGATGGTTTGGTCTCATTCCAATTTTAGAATTAAAAAAATATTTTAATACAATGTTCCGTTAAAAGAATTAAATTATGGTTTTGATGTTTTAAATTAAAAAGATTATTGTTGTATTATCAAAAAGTTACAATCAAAAGTTTGAATTGAAGAGATTATACTTTTATTGTTAAGAAGACAATAAAGAATTAGATTTAAAAGAGATGACACTTTATTGTCAATGTGTTGAAATTAGAAGATTTGATTTCAAGATGAAACGCTTTGAAAAGGTTATTATTATATTATTATAATAATATGAAAAGTTCAATTTTTATTAATAATTGAATGGTAAGTTAGAATATTCTAAAACAAAAGATTTTATAAAAGAAATGACGATGTAAAATAAAGATCATTTTTAATAGGGAAATATTTTAATATAAAGTATATTTTGAAATAAAGTGTAAGGACCCGTAACTTCCCCGTGAAGGAAAGCACGAATACTTTGAGAACAACACACAAATGAACGCATACGGAAGAACATTTCATTGCTATTACAACAATTCCATCAGATACAAGAATATACAGAGTATAATTGAATAAATTACATTCAACAAATATCAGAGATTACAATAAATTACATAGCAGCGGAAAAAATATACAAAACACAACTAGAAGTGATACACGGATACAGAGCTTTCCGAGCATCGTTCCAGCTGTAAATCAGGATCCTGTGAATATAAATCTGCAAAACCAAAACTACTAGCTGCCCGTGTCGAAAATAGGGGCACCCGGAGTTTAGGTTAAAACAATAAACTCCAGGCCAGTCATGTGACTGGTGTGAGAACTAACACAGTTATTTAAAACTTTACTTTAAAGATAGTAATTCAAGGGACCACGCCGTATAACACGGAACGGGTTTCCTCCCAAGAATACTAGTGCATATAACAAAACAACGCAATGCTTTTTTGGAAAAATGAAGCTATTATAAGACCCAGGTCCCATCACACAATGCAACGCAAGTCGGATGATAGGGTTTTCCCTTATAATAGCCAAACATGCTTGGTACGTTTAAAACAAATCATTTGATACTATTATAGGTGTATAGTGTCAAAACAATTTCAATCATAAATATCAATCATAGACGGCATGGGTACCATATATCATGTCGCCATACTAGTTCTACAATTAAAACCGCAATACACGTATTGGAAATTGGATTCCGTCATGAGCCGAGGCAAGGGGCAAGCTCCTCTCCGCGTTCGAGACACTCTAGCAAATGTCCCAGGACCCCACTATGATCCTTTGGAACCTCCAAGGCCGGTCCTCTCTTACTTTTGAGGATTAGTTATTCCTGAACACACGTTTCCCGGTTCTTACAGACCTATATCCGAGGCGCCTCGTATCCGACAACCACACAGGTGAAAAGTATATAAATGTCAGGGCTGGTAGGTCACTGACACCACCCTAGCTAGAAAGAAACGTCGTGCACTCCTTGGGTCCGTATCCCGTTTTTGACTCATACCGAGGTGTGAGGCTCGCGAATTCACGTTATACACAAAGCTACGCCACACAGGCCGTGCTTTGATCATCAACCACAAGACTCTGCTTTTCAACAGAAGCCCTGATCAATTGCCACTTATGCGTGCCACACTGGCAATTCACTCCATGCGACTGATGTCCATCGATATACAACCTCTGAGCTCGTACGTCTCAGAGAAGGGCGTTAAGCAAGAGAATAAATTCTCCGCCGCCAAACAGATGTATATTTAATAGAGATCAATCAACACAGAATAAAATCCAATGTCAGACACACAATCCATTTACAAGTTCGTTCTGGGTCTGAACGAAACCGGAGGCACTTTCCTCGCATATCCATCGATCTCCAAGTACGTCTGGACGATCACCAACTGTTTCCCTCATCTTGGGTGTACAGCCCAATCAAGATCATCAGTAATCACCCAAACGATGTGAAGACTTTCGGTCTTCAACCACCATCTTCATCTTCGACATCTCGTCGAATCAGTTATTCAGAATGGGTATAACCCGGCCTTTCTGAATAACCCACGTATATAATAAACAAATGTTACACAAACACAATGAACGCCTCATTCCAATTCAGAATATTCTTTTATTCACAAAATCACATTCTTAGGGAAAGGTTCCCATTAATTTTATCCAAGATAAATTCTTCTCAATTTATTCTTTGATCTTCCTTTGGATATCACTTCTAACTAGTCGGGATTAGCGAACCACACCGAAGTAATTATTTGTTTTATTTCCCAATCCCAACCTATATATCCCATGGAGCAAAATTGGTGATACTCCATATCTAACACCACGGTGTTATCGGTAAAATTAATTACCATTTCACGTTCAAATCTAATTAAAGATTTAACTATTGCTTTGGAGCAAAACTGGTGATACTCCACTCTCGATCACTTTTCAGATTTGATAATTTAAATTATCAATTCACTTTTTAATCTAATTTAAAGATTCATTAAAACTCCATTTAGTTTTAATCTTCTCAAAAATCAATATTATGTCTTTAACTGGGTTAAAGAACCAATGTCTTCTAAAACACGATTCACGATAAACCCAAATCACATTTGATATTAAATACAAGGCTCTGAATAGAGAATATATCGGCTTATATTCAATATCAAATTCTGAAACCAACATATATCGTATTGGAAATAACGATATAAAATATATCTTTCAAATTCCCATAACAATATCTGTATAGTCACGAAATCCAACATCGAAATATCCCAAAGATAATTTCGATTCAACTCTAGTCCAATCCACGTATTGGGAATATTGATTATTTTTAAAATCACTTTCATATTCAATTTATTTATTTCACAAATAAATTGATTTTAATTCTAGTTCAAAACTAGTTCATTTCGACAAAAATCTATTTTTATCTTTTCAAATGTGGAGTTTTTTCACCCCAGTTCTTTCCAATTCACCTATTATGATTTTACACAAATTATTAATATTTTTAATAATTTTATCAAGGTCCGTACAGTCGATTTCCAACAACGGCCATCGAACTGCACTTACGGCGACCTTTTTCGAATTTGATTTGGACATAATTCCAAATCCAACCGTTAGATTTCAAATTTCTAATATTCATTGGAAAGCTCTTTTCGATACGAACCCAACGGTTCCGGTTTTAGGAGAATCCAACGGTCGGATCTCCTGCAACGTCAATTCGAAGTCAATGGTTGAAATTCACAAACGCTCTATTCAGGCCATTATATATAATATATATATATATATTATATATATATTCCGTCGATTTCCTTTTTAAAACGTATTTTATAAATCGTTTTAAATTCGTTTTCAAAACCATTTCAACACTATTTCAATTTCTAATCAAAACTGAATATTTCTTATCATTACTATATAAATGATAATATTTTCAAAACGTTATATTTTGAAATCACTTCTTTTCTATATTCATTATAAAACGAATAAAATCGATATAAATATCGTTCGCGTCAAAATAACGCATCTCTAATCAACACGACTTTATATTTTTCAAAAACTTCTTTACTCTATTCAACAAATGAATATTTATCCCATTCAACACATGAATCTATATTTCTTTCAACACACGACTAATCTCAACACATGAGTACTGTCAACACATCACTATTTTTGTTATGTAAAATATTTTATAAAACTATGGTATCTATCGTTTGATTTTAATTAGACTCCACCGTGAAGTAGATTCTAATTGTAAATATGATAAAGATGTGAATTTTATTATTAAAATATTCCACTCAACACATGAATAGATTCAACACATGAATTTTCCTTTATAATATTCATTATTTTCCCGATTGGAATGAGGCCCAATCAATCACCATATAATGTTAATTATATGGATTTCCATACAACACGTGTATATAATAGCATTGAAAAATAATCAACCATCAACCAAAGTGCACTACACTGTATAAGCATCAAATATAGATATCTGACGCTTATAACAGCCTGTCAATCGATCGATCGACATATTTAATCAATCAAGATGAGTGAACTTCAAATTTCATCCCAACACCCGTGTGGGGTTTCAAACAATCAAACACAAATTTTAGTTGTGCAGTTGGGCGACGTGTAAAATTTATCGACCCAATCAATATCAGTCAAATCAGTGTATATAAACAAATCGGCCGATTTGTTTATAAATATTCATTTATTCACTTTCACGTTAAAAATTATATTTTTAACGATATAACATTTTATTTTAACACATGAATTTCTATTCAGTTCATTTATTCAATAAAATGATATTTTTATTTCTCTAACATATTTTGGGAAATTTCGGCGGCATAACGGCACGATACTAGAAACGGAACAAGGCCTAGCCTTATCCACGGTCTAGTGAAGGCCCACGCCATTCACACATCAATCAAACCCATTCAATTCACCAAATAATTCAATTCAAACCAATAATCTAACCAACTACACAACCAAACAATTTAACAAACAAGCCATCCATGGTCTGTGGATGACGGGTGTCGGGTGCTACTAAGCACCGTCTGCATCCTAGTATATATATATAACTAGAAAAATAAATCGAAAGGTGAGAAATTCTCACCGATAGCTATCCCATTTCACGACACTTCTTTTATAGAAATCTTCATCGCTATCGCATCTTTGTCATCTTCGTTGCCCGTAGCCACTACATATATAAAAATCACATTTTTATTTGTTCACTTTCAGTTTAAAAATCATATTTTTATAATCACTTCATATATTTAAAAATCGAATTTTTACTACGATGTTATATAGATAAAAAATTTATTTTTATCCCGCTATTCTTCATATAAAGATTTCGCCTTTTCAATATCAAAACTCTAATCCTTTATAGTTTAAAGCTCTCTTCTTTTATATTTTAAAAATCACGCTTTTTATATTTTAAAAATATTGTCTTTTCACTTTTTAAAAATATCGTCTTTTCAGTTTTAAAAATTCAAACTTTGCCATGTTAAAAATCCTTACTTTCTATTTTTTTTTTAAAAAAAAAAATAGTTTTTCTGATTTAAAAACCATACTTTTCTACTAACAAAAATTATAAACTTTTCACTAACAAAACTATGAACTTTTCTTGCTAATCTACTCTATAAAAATCATATCCTTCTCATATACAATGTTTTACATGATTTAATCACTGTTTAATCAGCAAATAAATTAATTACTTTAAGTAAATTCAATCAAAAACTCACCTTTGTTGTAAAAATCGAAGCTTTACTTGGTCAGTGGGTTTAGGGGTTTCGGGTTTAGGGGAAATGGAGGGAGGAGGTAGCGGCGGAAGGGGGTGAGGAGGAGGTGGTGGCGATTGGGGAGGCGGCCAAGGCAGGCGGCAGCGGTGGAAGAAGATCGAACGGGGGGGGGGGGTCTTCGAGCGTCGGCTGGAGGGAGGATGGGTGCGTCGGGGGGGGGGGGGGGCTGTCGCGAGGTCGAGGAGGGGAAGCAAGGGCGGCGCGACGCCCTTGGTGGCGGCGGCTTCTCGCTGGAGGAGCGATTCTTTTTTTTTTTCGTTTCTGAAATGAATCGGGGCGGGGGGGGGGGGGGCAGAGAAAGATAAAGGAGAGGGGAGAGATTTAATTTTTAATTTATTTAATTAATTAATTTCCAAAAAGTTGACTTTTACATACGACCTCGAAACGAGGCCCACCGCCTGTCGTCCATAGCGTTTCACCCCCATTCCGAACACAATGGGATATGTATCGTAGGTTGATTTGATCGTTACAATCAGTTTCCATTAAATTTACATTTAAATCACTATATTGAATTTTAAACGTACATTTCAAATTACCGGGGTCACATACTAACTCTAAAAATTCTCGAAAAATATTTTCTAGCTTCGTATTGACGATACGGTCCTAACAAAACTAGTTTCGTCGAATTCTGAGACCGTTGGAAAAATGGCCATTTTCCAGTCGATTAAAATCAACCGAAACTGGTCAAACGCGTTTTCCTTTGCCACGCTCACATATTGATTCAAAAAATTATGAAATTTGGAACCTAGCAATAATTTGACATCGCGGACCCAACAAAAGTGGTTTCGTCGAAATCCGAGGTCGTTTGCAAAATTTCCATTTTTAAGGGCCTGAATTCCATAGCGACTATTCAGAATTTTCAACTGGACATATCTTTTGATTCCCGCTATGAAATTTTGATCTTTCGGATTCTTTGGAAAGGTATCATCAAATAGATCCTAATGTTTTTGGTTTCACTAAAATCCGGGTTGGTTTGCACCCGGTACATTCAATTGAATTTTGAAATCGAATTATCGAACTACCGCGCCATTTTCAATTCCTATTTATAATTATATATAAATATTTATATTCAAACGACGACGCGTATAATATATACGTTCTATTAATATTCAAAAATAAATTTCTCGTCGATTTTATTTAAAATAATTCATTTTAAATATTCAGAATTCGCTAAAACTGCCAAAATAAAAATTTTAAACTGGCTCAGATTTTTCGGGTTATTACATAAAGGGTATCTCAAAATTAAGTTATTTTAATATAAAGAATATTTTAAAATAACATTTTCAATAAATTAATTATAATCAGGAATTATAATTGTACTTAGACACGAGGTTAGGCTACATTTGTGGTGGAATTCTGCCCGGACCCAACCGGCATAACCAGCAACCACAAATGTTGGGCCTAATGTGAGGGGTCCAAGTGCGCAAATACGAAACGGGCCATGACACGAGGTTAAGCCTAACTTGTGGGATAAGTCTGCCCGGAACCAGCCGGCATATCCAGCATCCACAAGTCGTAGGCTTAATGTGGGAGGTTTGGCCCAGTATAAAATATAAATGAATAAGATAATGAATTGGGGTTTTCAATCTGTTTTAAAGAGCTAATTCCAAAATAAATATTTTGGAAATAATATTATTTTAATATGATAATAGATAGAATATTCAATTTGGATTTAAAATTGAAATAAAAGTTGGAATCGTTTTATAAACGAATTTATAAACATTTTAGAATAAAGATTGAATTGAAAATAAAGTTTGAAATGAAAATATTACATTTCCCAATGTAATAAAGATTGAAATGAAAATATTGCATTTTTCAATGTAATAAAGGTTGAACTAAAAAGATTACATTAAAAAGATTTAATTTTTATTTAAGATTGATTACATTAGAAAGAATACCCTTTTTATAGTTAATTTGTTTCAAAAGAATGAAAAAGATTCATTTTAATGTAAATATACATTTCAATGTAAAAGAATGGGTGATTTATTTATTTTAATAAATTAATTAAAATAAATAAAAGGATTAAAGTGGTTTTAATAAAACCAAGATTTTCCAATACATATATTGGAATTGATTTGGATGGAAATAATCTTTGGATTATTTCAGTATTGGATTTTGTGATTATATGGATATTATTATGGGAATTTGGAAGATATTAATATCGTTATTCCCAATTTGATATACGTTAATTTTCAGAATTTCATATTGAACATAAATCGATATAATTTCTATTCAAAGCATGATATTTAATATCAGATTAAAATTTGGGTTTGTCATGAATATTGTCTTAAATAACACTATTCTTAAACCCATTTGGGAAAGAATAAATCTTTTAATTAAGACTTAAATAAAATTTCCAATTATTAAACATAATTGAAATTAAGTGAAACCGACTTTTAAGTTGATTGCGAACAATGTTTTTAAATGACATTTGTTCTTTAAACCCAATTAACAGTGAAATTTAGATAGGTAATTCATAAATCTTTTAACTAAAATTTAGTGAAATATTCTAAAGAGAAGTTTCAATTTAACATATTAAATTGAAATACGATTTTGAGTTTATTGTGAACGATGTTTTTAAGCGACATTTGTTCTTTAACCCAGTTAAAGGCAAGATTATTTCTTGAAAGTTAAATAATCATTAAATAATGATTCTTGAAGATTAAAACTAAATACAGTTTTAATACAGCTTTAAATTGGATTGAATGAGGATAAAAGTAATTAAATTTACTTAATTCAAGAAATGAACGATAATGGAGTACCACTAGTTTTACTCCAAGCGGTATTTAAATCTTTAATTAGATTTGATCGATAAAACGGTAATTAAGTTTACCGTAACACATTGGGTGTTAGATATGGAGTACCACCAGTTTACTCCATGGGTTGTGTAGGTTGGGAATGGGATATTAATAAATGATTACTTCGGTAAGGTGTTAATCCCGATTAGTTAAATAAACCTTAATTTGGTTTAAATTAAAATCAAAGAATATTCTTGATGGGAATGAGGCGTTGGATGTGTTTTAAAGCACATGATTTTAAATTACGCAAATTATTCAAAAAGACCGGGTTTAACCCATTCTGAATAATTCATACGACGATTGAAGATCGATGATGAACACGGTTATTGAAGACCGGGAAATTTCCATATCGAATGGATGATTATTGATATCTTGATTGGACCGTACACCCAAAATGAGGGAAAAATTGATGATCATTCAGACGTATTTGGAGATCTACCGGATATGGTTTCGTTCAGACCCAGAACGGACTGATAAATGGATTGTGTGTCTGACATTGTATTCCTTTATATTGTATTCGTTGATCTCTATTTAATATGTAGCTGTTTCGTGGCGGAGAATTTATTCTCTTGCTTAACACCCTGTTATATCGATAGATGAATCAATGATATGGTATGGTCTGATAATGTGGCATGCTAAGATGCATATGATCAAGGCTTTTATTGACAAACAGAGCCTTGTGGATGAAGACCAAAGCATAGCTTTTATATAGCGCCGCTTTGGATACAACGTGACTTCGCGGGCCTCACACACCACGGTATGATGGTGAACTATTTGTTTGATAATGTTCGGTTTGACCAATATACTTTATACGGATTTGGGGACGGCCGATGGGGCTAGGGTGGTCGCTCCACTCTAGAAGTGGGATAGGTCGTTTCAGCCGAATCTCATGAGGATAGATCAGATTACTGCTCATCCAAAGTGCCTAGTATATGTATTACGGTGTTTTTTCTTGCCGAGACGTAAGCCGTGGAGATACATTCGCGATTTGTCTTTCGAATCAGCAGCCATCATGATGGAAATCCAATTTTCCAATATGAGATTTACGGTTTTAGTTGTATACTTATATGGTGACATAATATATTATGCCGCTTACATAGTATATTATGCCACCTAAGATTGATACATTTATTTTAAAAAATTGATTTCTACACTGTGCACTTGTTGTAAAAGATGAATTTCGCATATTAAGCATTTTTGACCATTATAAGTTAAACTCTATCCTTCGGCTTTCGTTGCAAGGGACTTGAGTCTTATAATGGTTTCATTTTCTAGAAGCATTGCGTTGTTTTTATGCACTGGTATTCTTGGGAGGAAACCCGTTCTGCGATAAGCGGCGTGGTTCGTTGACTTACCCAACTTTAAAATAAAGTTAATAACTGTTTTTGAGTTCTTATACCAGTCCCATGACTGACCTGGAGTTTATTGTTTTAACCTAAACTCTGGGTGCCCATACTTCCCACACGGACAGCTAGTAGTTTTGGTTTTGCAGATATTATATTCACAGGATCCTGGTCTACAGCTGAAGCGATATTCGGAAGGCTCTGTATCCGTGTATTTCTTTCAGTTGTGTTTTGTATTATTTTTCTGTTGCTATTTAATTGTAATTTAAACTCTGATAATGTATTTCCAATGTATATTATTCATTCATACTCTGGAATACTCTTGTACTCTGATGTAATTGTTGTAACAGCAATAAAATGTTCTTTTGTTTTGTGTTCTGATGTGTGTTGTTCCCAAAGCAATCCGGGCTTTCCTTTACTGGGAAGTTTGGGTTGTCACATTTGGTACCAAAGCCAGGTTTACAGAGCTCGAGAACAAGGCACATTAGAACTGAACGAAAGAATTCATCAGAGATTGGATTAGTAATATCCAGACTCGTTAGAGATGGGATCAGTAGCATCCTAGAGCGAGTGTGAAGAGTATTATTTTCTTTAAAATTTAATTAAAAACAAATTTAGTTTAGAAAATTTTATCTTAATATGCGTATTTGAGTATATTATTATATTTTAATTTGGACAATCGAGTATATAAAGATTGCAAATATATGAGTAATTAACGGATATTTGAAGTTTTAATATTCTGGGTAGATATAGAATCACACTGTAGTCGCCCGGGGATAATTCTGATGATTGATGCATCATCATCAGAGTTTATGTTCGAGTTTCGAAAGTGGTATATCTATATATTTCCATTGACTGGTGTGAGAACCAAAACTAAATAGGGTCTATTGTTGTGATTTGCACTAAAAACATGATTTTTGATTATATATAAAATTACATATGTTTGAAAAATTAATCCCCTAATTGATTGCTGGTTGTGATGTTTGATTATTAGTTTAACTAATAAAATATTGGAATGATAATTAAGTTAACCACAATATAATAGAATGATAAATTTAGTTAAATCAAATTTAATATTGAACTGAATTGGAAATCGATTAGAATTGAAAGTTGAGTTGGTTAATTAAACGACTTTAAGCTCTGTTCCTTTTTGAGGCCGAAAAGATTTTTAGTGGGGGAGATTGTACGACCCGGAATTTTGGGTCGAATTTAAAAATTTTATTTTAATTATTTTAATGGGTTTTTAATATTTAAAATAATTTATTTCATATAATAACGACTATAAATTTATTTTAATCGAAGTTAAAACAAATAAATTTTATTTAAATTATGAAAGGAGTTAGAAATAGCGCAACAGTTTTAAAATTTGAATTTTAACTTTGACCAACTGTACAGGATGCGAAATAAATCAGATTTTAGTGAAACCAAAAATATTAGAATTTGTTTAAAAATATCGTTCCAATGAATCCGAAAAATTGAAATTTCATAGCGGGAATCAAAAGTTATGCCCAAATCAAGATATCAGAAAAATACGGGAAAATTTATATATATAGGACCCAAAACGCTACTTTTTACGTACAAATGAATTTGGACTCGAAACCACTTCCATTGAGTTCAAAATGATGTTTCTACATTGAAAAAGTATAAACACTGATATATTTTGAGATTCAGAATTTATTTATTTATATATGTATTTTTAATATAATTTATTTACACCTTGAAAATAGCCATTTTTCAAACGATCTTCAAATTCGACGAAATTAGTTTTTTGGGACCGTATCATCAAAACAAAACTAGAAATAATTTTTTTGTAATTTTTAGAGTCACTATGTGGGCGTTATTAATTTTTTAGTGAAATTGGTCAATTTTCGAACTTTAAGAATTCATGAATAATTCATATGGACTCGGAATTTAACGAAACCAGTTTCTTCGGATTAGTATCGACGAGAAATAGTTATATTCCAATTTTAAGCAAATTTGGATAATGTATGCATTCGTACGGTCTTTAAAACATTAAAACGGGCTAAAATTTGAAGACATTAATAACACAAAGGTTATTAATAAAAAGGGGTTAAATTAATCAAGGACTTAATTAAAATTTACCTATGCCTATATAATATATCATTAGCAGACCATAACCCTTTTCTAAATCTAAACCTAATCCTTCATCTTCATTTCTTCAATGGTGGCTCCTTTCTCCACTAAAATTTCTTTACACAAAACACCCCGAATCTTCAGCAATTTATATCTACAAATCAGGACAGAATTAAACCAAACCCTTTCTGGGTTTTGTTCATCTTCTTATACTCTATCTACCACGAAAAATTCAAGACCTATCGTCGCACGGATTTGCCGGGATCTAGCTTGAAAGACAGAAAACTGATTTTGGGTTTTTGGGTATAACTCACAAACCGTCGAGAATTAGGCGATGGCCTAGTTGGAGAAAATGTAGCCAAGACATAAACGAACAACTTTTCCTTTGTTCATTTCGTCTGAAAGTCAAAGGAAGGGCACGGAAATCGAGAAAAACCGAACTGAAGCAAAACAGCAAAAAACCGAGAACAGAAAACAAAACGATTTTTTTCCATCGATCGGTGAAGAATCAGGTGATGGAACCTGAGCGAAAGTTCTTCGTCTTCGCGAGATCTAGCTACTGCATTTTTTCAGATTTTTTAGTGGAGGGTGGCGGCCTGTAGGGCCCACGAGACGAATTTCGCTTTCTGGCGAAATTTCGGCGATCAGAGCATCAACGGCGACGACTTGGAGCGTGGGTGCGTCACTCGAAGGCGAAGAGGATGGCGGTGGTATCAGGTCAATCGGAGGTCGGAGGAGGGAGAAATGTGCGGTCAAAGGTGGCGAGGGGCCGTTTGACCGAGATTTGGGTTAACTTTGTAATTCAAACTTTGAAATTGCATACCTCTCTCATACGAATTCAGAATCTGACGATTTCAGATCCGCTGTGATCGTGGCGACGAGATCTTCGCAATGACACTAACTACGTTCAATTCTGAGCAAGTTGAATTTTTGGATATTTTCGGTAATTTTAATTAATTATTTAATTATTACAAACTTCGAAAATTCATATCTTTTTGATACGAATTCGAAATCGCACGAAACAGGATTTGCTGCGATCGTGGCATCAAGAGCTTCGCGTAGACATCAATTTTTTCAACTTTAGAGCATGTTGGATTTTGGGCCAAAATTGGGCCTGAACCGTCAATTAAAGC
Source organism: Allium sativum (assembly GCA_030737875.1). Classification (NCBI taxonomy): domain Eukaryota; kingdom Viridiplantae; phylum Streptophyta; class Magnoliopsida; order Asparagales; family Amaryllidaceae; genus Allium; species Allium sativum. Next base: position 732,106,483 of record CM060910.1, read on the forward strand.
CCGACAAAGGTGAGAACTCTTTCTCACTAAATTTTTGAATAGTTATTTATTTTTATATTCAAAAGTAAGTTAATTATCTATGTTGGAATTGTTGTTTGTTGGATAAATGTTGATTGGGATAATTGTGTAAATTGTTTGAAAATTTGAAATATGTGAACATGTTAAATAATGTTATGTCATTTATGATATATAGAAATATGCTTACACTGCCATTAACAAGTTGCCTGATTTGTTTATGTTGATTGGATGATAATTTTTCACACATCGTCTAAGAGCACAATTAATGATATATTATTTGAATTTGTGTTGGTTGAAACCCCACACGGGTCTTGGGTTGATATTTTGACTACACATCGCCCATGCGATTAGTTTAAATTGCACTCTGCCTGTTGTTGAATGTTTTATCGTTGTTATGAAATTAATGCGATGTTTGAAATCAATATAATTAAAATTATATGGTGATAGTTTGGCCCATTTCAATTTTAAAATTAAGAGAATATTTTAATACAATGTTCCGTTAAAAGAATTAAATTATGGTTTTGATGTTTTAAATTAAAAAGATTATTGTTTTATTGTCAAAAAGTTACAATCAAAAGTTTGAATTGAAGAGATTATACTTTTATTTTTAAGAAGACAATAAAGAATTAGATTTAAATGAGATCACACTTTATTGTCAATGTGTTGAAATTAGAAGATTTGATTTCAAGATGAAACGCTTTGAAAAGGTTATTATTATATTATTATAATAATATGAAAAGTTCAATTTTTATTAATAATTGAATGGTAAGTTAGAATATTTGAAAACAAAAGATTTTATAAAAGAAATGACGATGTAAAATAAAGATCATTTTTAATAGGGAAATATTATAATATAAAGTATATTTTGAAATAAAGGGTATTTCAAAATCAAGTTATTTTAATATAAAGAATATTTTAAAATAACATTTTCAATAAATTAATTATAATCAGGAATTATAATTGTACTTAGACACGAGGTTAGGCTACATTTGTGGTGGAAGTCTGCCCGGACCCAACCGGCATATCCAACAACCACAAATGTTGGGCCTAATGTGAGGGGTCCAAGTGCGCAAATACGAAATGAGCCATGACACGAGGTTAAGCCCAACTTGTGGGATAAGTCTGCCCGGAACCAACCGGCATATCCAGCATCCACAAGTCGCAGGCTTAATGTGGGAGGTTTGGCCCAGTATAAAATATAAATGAATAAGATAATGAATTGGGCTTTTTAATCTGTTTCAAAGAGCTAATTCCAAAATAAATATTTTGGAAATAATATTATTTTAATATGATAACAGATAGAATATTCAATTTGGATTTAAAATTGAAATAAAAGTTGGAATCGTTTTATAAACGAATTTATAAACATTTTAGAATAAAGATTGAATTGAAAATAAAGTTTGAAATGAAAATATTACATTTTCCAATGTAATAAAGATTGAAATGAAAATATTGCATTTTTCAATGTAATAAAGGTTGAACTAAAAAGATTACATTAAAAAGATTTTATTTTTATTTAAGATTGATTACATTAGAAAGAATACCTTTTTTATAGTTAATTTGTTTCAAAAGAATGAAAAAGATTCATTTTAATGTAAATATACATTTCAATGTAAAAGAATGGGTGATTTGTTTATTTTAATAAATTAATTAAAATAAATAAAAGGATTAAAGTGGTTTTAATAAAACCAAGATTTTCCAATACATATATTGGAATGTATTTGAATGGAAATAATCTTCGGATTATTTCAGTATTGGATTTTGTGATCATACAGATATTATTATGGGAATTTGGAAGATATTAATATCGTTATTCCCAATTTGATATACGTTAATTTTCAGAATTTGATATTGAACTTAAATCGATATAATTTCTATTCAAAGCATGATATTTAATATCAGATTAAAATTTGGGTTTGTCGTGAATAGTGTCTTAAATAACACTATTCTTAAACCCATTTGGGAAAGAATAAATCTTTTAATTAAGATTTAAATAAAATTTCCAATTATTAAACATAATTGAAATTAATTCAAACTGACTTTTGGGTTGATTGCGAACAATGTTTTTAAATGACATTAGTTCTTTAAACCCGATTGACAGTGAAATTTAGATTGGTAATTCATAAATCTTTAAACTAAGATTTAGTGAAATATTCTTAAGAGAAGTTTCAATTTAACATATTAAATTGAAATACGATTTTGGGTTTATTGTGGACGATGTTTTTAAGCGACATTTGTTCTTTAACCCAGTTAAAGGCAAGATTATTTCTTGAAAGTTAAATAATCATTAAATAATGATTCTTGAAGATTAAAACTAAATATAATTTTAATAAAGCTTTAAAATGGATTGAATGAGGATAAAAGTAATTAAATTTACTTAATTCAAGAAATGAACGATAATGGAGTACCACTAGTTTTACTCCATGTGGTATTTAAATCTTTAATTAGATTTGATCGATAAAACGGTAATTAAGTTTACCGTAACATATTGGGTGTTAGATATGGAGTACCACCAGTTTACTTAATGGGTTGTGTAGGTTGGGAATGGGATATTAATAAATGATTACTTCGGTAAGGTGCTAATACCGATTAGTTAAATAAACCTTAATTTGGTTTAAATTAAAATCAAAGAATATTCTTGATGGGAATGAGGCGTTGGATGTGTTTTAAAGCACATGATTTTAAATTACGCAAATTATTCAGAAAGACCGGGTTTAACCCAATCTGAATAATTCATACGACGATTGAAGATCGATGATGAAGACGGTTATTGAAGACCGGAAAATTTCCATATCGAATGGATGATTATTGATACCTTGATTGGACCGTACACCCAAAAATGAGGGAAAAAATTGGTGATCATTCAGACGTATTTGGAGATCTACCGGATATGGTTTCGTTCAAACCCGGAACGGACTGATAAATGGATTGTGTGTCTGACATTGTATTCCTTTATATTGTATTCGTTGATCTCTATTTAATATGTAGCTATTTCGTGGCGGAGAATTTATTCTCTTGCTTAACACCCTGTTATATCGATAGATGAATCAATGATATGGTATGGTCTGATAATGTGGCATGCTAAGATGCATATGATCAAGGCTTTTATTGAAAAGCAGAGCCTTGTGGATGAAGACCAAAGCATAACTTTTACATAGCGCCGCTTTGGATACAACGTGACTTCGCGGGCCTCACACACCACGGTATGATGGTGAACGATTTGTTTGATAATGTTCGGTTTGACCAATATACTTTATATGGATTTGGGATCGGCCGATGGGTCTAGGGTGGTCGCTCCACTCTAGAAGTGGGATAGGTCATTTCAGCCGAATCTCATGAGGATAGATCAGATTACTGCTCATCCAAAGTGCGTAGTATATGTATTACAGTGTTTTCTCTTGCTAAGACGTAAGCCGTGGAGATACATTCGCAATTTGTCTTTCGAATCAGCAGCCATCATGATGGAAATCCAATTTTCTAATACGACATTTACGATTTCAGTTGTATACTTATATGGTGACATAATATATTATGCCGCTTACATAGTATATTATGCCACCTAAGATTGATACATTTATTTTCAAAAATTGATTTCTACACTGTGCACTTATAGTAAAAGATGAATTTCGCGTATTAAGCATTTTTGACCATTATAAGGTAAACTCTATCCTTTGCCTTTCGTTCCAAGGGACTTGAGTCTTATAATGGTTTCATTTTCTAGAAGCATTGCGTTGTTTTTATGCACTTGTATTCTTGGGAGGAAACCCGTTCTGCGATAGCGGCGTGGTCCCTTGACTTACCCAACTTTAAAATAAAGTTAACAACTGTTTTTGAGTTCTCATACCAGTCCCATGACTGACCTGGAGTTTATTGTTTTAACCTAAACTCTGGGTGTCCATATTTTCCACACGGGCAGCTAGTAGTTTTGGTTTTGCAGATATTATATTCACAGGATCCTGGTCTACAGCTGAAGCGATATTCGAAAGGCTCTGTATCCGTGTATTTCTTTCAGTTGTGTTTTGTGTTATTTTTCCATTGCTATTTAATTGTAATTTAAACTCTAATATTGTATTTCCAATGTATATTATTCATTCATACTCTGGAATATTCTTGTACTCTGATGTAATTGTTGTAACAGCAATAAAATGTTCTTTTGTTTTGTGTTCTGATATGTGTTGTTCCCAAAGCAATCCGGGCTTTTCTTTACTGGGAAGTTTAGGTTGTCACATTTTTGATAATTTAAAATCGAGTGTTAATTGTAATTGAAATAGGAAAGCCAGAATTGGTTAATAAAAATTTAAGTGGAATAATGAAATTGATAAATGGATTTAAAATCAATTGGAATGGGTGTGTATATATAGGAGAGCATATGGATTGAAGGCAAGAATGTGATGATGGATTGTCCAAAAATGGTAGACTTATCATTTGGAAAGAATTATGAATGGTCGAGTATTGGTATGAGATTTTGAAGGTCGGGTAAGAAATGGGTTAAGAAGATATGGAATATAAGATTTCAACTAAGTAGGTTATGAGGAGTTAGAGTTGTAGCATTTTTACTGCTTAGCACTTTCGAGGACAAACTTATTTGAAGGGAGAAGGAATGTAACGACCCAAATTTTCAGCTAGGTAAGTTTGAATTTTTGAATTTGTTTTAAATATTATAATTGAAATATCAAACATTTTTTTTATAAGGAATCCCAAGAATAATCTGGCAAGAAATTCATGAATTAAGTTAAGAATACTTGAAACCCAACTGTAATAATATTATACCCTTTAAACCTTAAAACTGACTCGAAATTAATACTATAATATTATCTAATATAATATTAGATTAGAATCATGTCGGTATATTTTTCGTTTTAACGCATGGGAGACTTGAAGTTTTAAGACTAACCGAAATTTCTCAGTGTATAATAAAATATTTGTAGTATATATTTGTATCAACTCTTCTCATGGTGAAACCAATGTAAAATGATGCATTAACAACAGATCGATGCCTCGGTCCATATGTCAAACTTATATTGTAACGTCTTTGGTATAGAATACAAGTAATATTATTAAAAGTAAAAAAAATAAAAATAAAAACCAAGAGCGTCAAGCTTTTGAAAACCGTGTGTGTCAAGCCATCTGTAACCGTGCACTTCAAGCCTTCCAGCCATGCCTGCAGAGCTACATAGCTCCGTGCCGCTCAAGCTATTGGATGTCGCGGTTCCTAAACTGTTTCTTCTTTAAATAGAGTATTTCTTCGTTCTTCCAGGAAGCCACGAAAAACCCCAAGGAAAAAATTCAATAAAAATAATAATAAATATTTCTATAAATTCATCAGCCAAATCCCTAACTCCTCCATTCCTAAATTCTCATTCCCCTTTTGTATAATTACTGCCATTTTCAATCGATCAAAAAGAAAGGAAAATCACCACTGTAAAAAAATTGAAAGAAATCCAAATAAAATCATGGTCAACCCCTCTTTTCGCTACAAACCAATTCATCAATTCTATTCGCGTTGTCTCGTTTCAACCGAAAGAAATTTCTTCCAGTAATTCGCCATTTCAAAATAAAGCTTCTCTTCTCGTGATTCCCAACCTCAAAAATCAAGTAAAAATCAAATTCCTCATGAAATCAAGCAGCGTTTGGTTCGAGTAATTCGTGTGGAGGTAATCTTACTCCTCATGTCCATTTTTCAGCATGCGATGCATTCCTGGAGCACTCAAAAAGTTGGCAGTAGTCTTAAGGTTCAGTGTATGGGGTGCGATTCAGTTTCTTTTGTGTTTACTGGGATCTGAAATCTCACGATTGGGTTTTTACTGAATCTTAGATGGAGATTAGGATTTTGAAGGCTATTTTTGGATTTAAGGAAGTTATTAGCACTATATGTTGAGGTGTAGTGGTATTTAAACTCAAAAAGAAAAAAAAAGAAAAAAAGGTCGGACCATTTACTGGTTCAGGAGCATGTGCTGGTTGACGAAGGGGATGAGGGTGTTGGAGTGTTATTGGGTGCTATTAGGGGTGGAAGCCATCTGAAAGAGGAGTGTTTGTGTTAGTAGAGAGCGGTGTATATGGGGATTCTAGTGTGCGATTGATGACTGAAAAGTCAATGCGTGATGATTGCCGGTGGCCAGTATAGGTCGGCTTCTTATTGTAAACCACAGCAAGTTGTCGGCAACTTGGAAATTGATGGTGAGGAGTTTGGTGGTCTCAATGCATGGAGTCAGTAGGAAAATGGGAAGAGTTGAAAGGAGCATATGGCGGTGGAAGTGGAATCGTGTGTGAGAAAACTGGGTGAGTTCGGATGGAGCAAGGAGAGATGAAATTGTGTACTCGAATTGGAAAAAAAATGCGATGGAATTTGTTTGGGACTGTTGTGAGTTCATGTTTTTGAAAAAGGAACGATTTTGAATGTGTACGGCAAAGAGAAAGGAAGTTAGAATCCTTAATCACATCTTATTACCGGTAATAATGGTAATTTTAAAATTAGTGACAACAATAATTATTATTAAATAATTCTAATTTATACAAAAGTTGAAATCATTTAAAGGTTGTTAACATGAACAGAATTGAACCAAGCCGATCACATGGGAACCAGAGCAACGAGGTTTGCATTGTAAAACTAATGGAACTGCGAACTGGACTACTGGAGTTTCGTTGAAAAATCAAACGCTATTTGATTTTAAACGAAACCAAATCAGAACCATAAATTGCGAAACAAGGTGAGTAAACTCATCCACTCTGACTCATTTATATTTTTATAAATGAGTTTTAAATTTACCTTTTATACTATGTGCTGGTTGTTTGGATGAATGGTTGATAAAATTGGTTGAAATGATTGATATAGTTATACCGTTCACTATGATATTTAATATTGATGTGAAATTTATATTATTGATGTTGACTAACATCTGTGGATGCAGGGAAATAGGTTAGAGGGATCCAACTGGATTCCTCAACATTTATATTACTGTTTTTATTTATTATGCTATATGATGTGTTATATAATCCGTGATTGATTATATTGTGTTTGAATATCAATGACCCTAGAATTTTGGTATTTAAATACTGAAAAGTAAAAATATTTTCAAATAAAGAAAGTAAATTAGGGATTTTAAAAGGGAATTTATTTCCAATATAGGAATTTAATTTCAAATTAACTGGAAATAAGAACTTGTTTTAAATGGATAAATCAAAAGGTGAACTATAAGTATGTTTATAAATTAAGTGAAGTATTTTTGGAAGAATTGAAAGTTCAAAGTTTTGAATTTATATTGAAAAAGGGAAATGGGTTTTGAAATCGATAATTGAAATGAGATTTTGAACTTAAATGTTATAAAGAAAATATAAATAAGATTATAACCGTTTATAATAAAAATGAGATATTTTATGAAAATTTCTAAATAGAAGTTATAGATTGAAAGTTGGATTTGAGATGTTATTTACAAGTATAAAATCAACGGATTTGATTTCAAAAGTATGGAATGTATAAAAGTTTGGTAAGGAAATCGAATCGTTTTATATAAAAGGAAAGATATCCGAAGTAGTTTTATAAACATAATTTGAAACTAAAATAGAATATGATGTGGGTTTATTAAGTGACTCGACGACTGAGATTTGAATCTATGATGATAAAATAAATAAATCGAATCAAGCTGATTCAATAAACGAGTTTAGATTCCTATTAAGGAATAATATTCATATTTGGAAGTGACTAACAATTTGAGAGAAACGGTTTGCAAATGGATATAGTTATTAGTGAAAATTAAGTTAAAACAGAAATGCTAGATAATTCCGAAGTCGGAATATAAATCGAATATAGATTATTCAAGAGAGAGTTATTTATTTGAATTCGACTATATCAGATTTAGGGAAGTAGTATTTTTTTCTTTCCGTTTTAAATAAAATTTATTTATTTATTTAATTATTTATTTACTTATAAATTGAAATCAATAAGTACAAGTTATATTTTTATAAACCAAATACCTGGAAACAATGTTTATAATGTTATCGTTAAAATAAATGTTTTAAGCAGCGATTATAACGCTGCTGTTATAGTAAATGTTTTTGTAAATCTAAACAGCGATCTTAACGCAATTGTCATAATAAATGTTCTATACAGCGATTGTAACGTTGTTGTTAAAAGTAAAGTTTTATAAATCAAATATTTGGAAATAGCGATTATAACGCTACCGTTATAATCAATGTTTTTCCATAAAAGAAGTGTGTTCTTAGATTGAATCCAAAAGTCGCGTAAGTAATGTTTTGTTTGAAGTTGTGAGCCTTGACTATTTCAAAGTTGAGAATGTTGTTCAGTTAAGGTCTAAGAGGTTATTATACCCCAACTTGATTGACTTCATGATTGATGGAGAAATGGTTAAGGTTCGATAGTGAAGATTGGTTAGCAATACGGTTAGTTAATAAATAATGAATAGTTTGAATTATAATAACGATGTTTTTATAACATCGAGTTAATTTAAAGGATTTTTGAAATGTTTCCCCAAATAAAATTAGAGATATTTTCTACACGTAGAAAATGAAATGAAATGGATTGGTCAACGAGGAATTAAGAAATGGAATATGGAAATATCTTCCGATATTAATAAGGTATATTTTCTAAATATAGAAAATAAGGATTCGTCAATATATATATATATATAAATGTTTTCTTACTGGAATAAAAGAGATATTATTGAATAATGGAATTATAATATTGGAATTTTTTCAAAGAATCGAGAGGGGAAATCGAGCTTCAAAAGGATACAAAGATGGGAAATGGGAATTATAAATGATAATATAATAAAGAATTGATTTAAAGGGGCCCAGTGTTGTTTGATGCTTGATCGGTACGATTTCCAATTGGAAATAAGACCGTTGATTGTATGGATGTTTCTTTGAAAGTTAAATCACCGACCATCAAAGTTTTGATTTATTTTATACCTCCGTTGTTAATACGGAGAGACCAGGATCAGATTTAATATCTGAAAACCACTCCATATTGGCATAAGCATTATGAATCAACTTATGCTAAAGATGATTGAAGATGGAGTAAAACGCAAGGGTTGTTCTGTAAATCCTATGTAGAAATTGCCAAGATGGATTAATGGGATAGTGCCTTCGGTTTGTTTGGACCCAGGGCAACTTGTATGGACGAGTGTCCGACAGAGTATTTCCAAAGGGATTACGTACGTTGATTCCTTCAAACGTATGAAGTTGGTGGCAAAGAAGGGAAACTTCTTTAGCCTAACAATCTGAGTATTTTTGTGGGAATCGATTAGTGATTTCCGATGGATCTGACGATGTGGCATTCAAAGTGAATAGTGGCCAGATGTTCTGGAAGATAATTCAAACCTCAAGCCTTACAACCAGGAATTGACAAAAATCGGGCAGGCAGCATGGCTATGTGGGTCGCTCCCATTAGGATGTATAATCACCTATCTAGAGAAATTCCATTTACTTCTTTGATCTATTGATGTTGTCCCTTTCGGGAAACGGTTGTTGATCCCAACCGTTGGTGATATACATTCGATACACTCAAGCGAAATGAGTGGTCGGTCATGTGTGGGCCGGTTTGCAAGACGTTCTTGTTGAACCCAGTGTATCCTCTCTAGAGATACACTATCGGAAGGTGGTTCCATACCTTGTCATGTTGGAAATCCAATCTCCAATAAGCGCCCTGCGGTTTTCGATTTTATACTATATATGGAGCGTGAGATGCAAGCGTTCCTCTAGATTCTATTTATTTGATGTAGACATTATTATAACATCACTGGATTTGATATCAAAAATATTTTTGGTCATCGTAAGGTAAAAGCCATCCGTGTTTATGTGTGGACTGGTCTTACGATTATCATTTCTTTCAAAAGGATTTTGAAAGTTAAACAAATGGTTGGAGTTTATTTACACCAGTCCCATGATTGACCCAGAGTTTATTTTGTTTGTTTTCCCTAAACTCTTGGGTGCCTAAATTTGTACGGGCAGTCAAGTAGTCGGGATTATTTCCAGATTTCACCTGGAAGAGCTGGAAGCAAGAGGCTTCAACAATTAGCTACAGACTATCACATTTTCCGTTGCGTATTATGTTGTATCGGGAAACAAGTGTTTATAACCGTTCCAGGAATAAATGTCGTGCTCTGATGATAGTATGTATATTCAAAACAGATTTGTATTTCAAAGATTATGTTATTTAATATATTTTATTTGTTCCGCTGTGAGTTTGTGATCTTCGTTTTCTTCTATTCTAATATTTCTTTCTTTCTATTTCTCATCCTCTAACCTCTTTCTAATAATGATTCGTATTTTTGTGCAATTTGGGTTGGACGTGTGGTGTAATTAGTCGACTCAAAGGGTATGGAAACCTGGGCCATTGCAAAAATCATACCACTTTTCTATGTCAATACACACACAAGTTCCAGCAAGTGTAAACAAAATCGAGCAGCAAAAGAAAATGAAGCATTTCAGAAATTCCAAGATCATTGTGGCAAGAATTACTTAAGTCTTTTTTTCAGAAATGGAAACATTCATTACTTCTTTCTAGTTTTACAATGCAAATTTAGCAAAGAGAAATTCAAGGCATGAAAGCAATTAAAATGGTTCCAGTAATCAATTCATTTCAGGAACCACAATTTTTGGCAAACTTTTTCAGGAAATCGATACTCAATTGTGGCATGACCGAGCATATAAGAAATTAGCATTCAGGATTTAGTTTGTTTTCAAGTTTTGGACGAATTTATTTTGGAAAGAAAGAATTTGATTTCCAGATTATAAAATTGAGAATTAAATTAGTTTTTAGGTTGTAAAGGGGTTTCCAGAAATGAAAACAATCAAGACAATCAGATTTCAGAGTGTCATGAAATCTACATTGAGCAAAATTGGCAAGAAGTTATTTCAAAAATCATTCAATCAGTGTACAACATTTTTTGGCAAGCGTTCATTTATTTCCAGATTTACAGCATGGAATCAATGTTTTTGCAATAATTCAACTTGGCATAATGAATCAAGTAATTCCATAAAATCATTCAAGGCAACCAATTATTTTAAAAAGGGGCGATTATCTTTCTAGAAAATTGAATTACAACTTTCCAGTTTTTGAATCTGTCAAGAAACACAAAAGGAAAAATTCATCATACAAGCAATTTTTTACCCAGAAAGGATATTTCGATTAGTTCAAGAATGTTTGAAGATTTTAAAACTCCACAATTTCAAAAGCCCCAAAATTCATGAAAATATCATGACAAAATTGGACCAAGTAATTCACGAAATTAGAGCACAAATATCAGATTTCTAATCCTATATTAACACCCATCATCATCGGCTTTTATCTATCTAAGTTCGAGCATAATTAAAGCATAAATTCAAAATTAAAATCATACCAGAGAAACGAAATTGTTTGGATCCAAATCAAAGTACTTGGCTCGAATAAACCAAACAAAGATAGCCACGAAAAATCGAAAAACATCCCTAGTTTGTATCGTAAATAGCCTCCGCCATTTTTAATTTCCAGAGAGGAGCAATTAGGCCAAAGACTTGGTGGAAGCAAGAATAAAGAGACTGGCCAAAAGATTATAAAGGGATATAAGGATTTGATTAATTATAAACTAGGGTTTTACCTTTTAAAAAGTTTTTTTAATTAATTTTAATTTGTTTTTATTTTTTTCAATTTGTAATCATATTTGGAGTATTCTAGTTTGTCCTTAAAACTAGGGAGACGGATTACGGGGTTTGTAATTCAGGGAAATCTGGTTTCGAGGATAGAAACCAGTGCGGGGTTTTTAGCGTAGGGTTAAGAACAGTTGGGAGCGAGTGTCGCGAGTTTACAGGGGATTGTAAACGTAGAGATTGTTTTAATTCCTAGTAGAAACCTTAGGGAATGCAGCAGTAGGCAGGGTTTTGCCGAAGCTGGGTATATCTGTGTGTTATTTACTTTACGCATTTACTATGATTATTATCATTTAATTATTCAGTAAAAACTTCAATAAACCCTATTCACCCCCCCCCCCCTCTAGGGTTAATTTAGATCCTACATGAAAACCCCACACGAGTCTGGGGATGATAATAACTTCACACAACTCCCTTGTGTTTAGTTGCATGTCAATCGATTGATTGACAGACTGTTATAAGCTTTATTTAATTATTTAATGCTTATGCAGTTTCAAATTGCACTTTGGATGTCAACAGAATGTTTAATAGTTGTTTATCACTATTTTTTTGAATACATTCAATGTATGGAATCCATATGAATAAAATTATGTGGTAATTGATTGAGTCTGATTCTATTTCAGAAATAAAGAATATTTTAAAATAATATTCAGTGAAGAATCAAAATAAGAATTTGATGTCCGATTTTGGATGGACGCAGAAATATTGAAATACTCCAAGTTTGAAAAGATAAAAGCTATTTTTATCTGAATGAAATGGTCAACAACTTGAATAAAGAATTGATATGGTTTTAATATAACCAGAATTTTTCCAACGTATGAATTGGAAAGGATTTGCATGGAAATAATCTTCGAAATGTTTCGATATTGGATTCCGTTATTATACGGATATTTTTGAGGAATTTGGAAGATATACATATCGTTATTCCCAATGCGTTATCTGTTAGTTTCAGAATTTGATTTTGAGTATAGGTTGATATGATTTCTATTCAGAGCCTTGTATTTAATATCAAATTGGATTTTAGATTTATCATGAATGTTATCTTTAATAATACTGTTCTTAAACCCAATTGAGAATAGAATAAATATTTTCATTAAGATTTAATGGGATTTTCCAATTAATGAATATAATTGGAATTAAACGAAAGTAGATTTTTGGTTTTTTGTGAATGATGTTTTAAATGACATTAGTTCTTCAACCCAATTAATGGTGAAATTATGATTTTGAATTTATAATCTTTTAATTTAGATAATAGAATTTTTCCAAAGCAAAATTTTCCAATTTAATATATTAAATTGGAATTGAGTGGAACTCGATTTAATGATAATCGAAATGAGCTTCTCTGAAGTAAAACCGTTACTATATATGAAATTTAAAAGGTCTTGTCGTTATTCCACTTATAGTATTAGTCTGATACGGAAATTTATATCGATTATATATTGTTATAATTTCCGTTAAAGTTACATTTTAATGGAAGATGATTTTGGGTTTATTGTGAACTATATTTTAAAATGACATTGGTCCTTTAACCCAAGTAAAGACAGGATTTATTTCCTAAATTTAAAAAATCATTAAGAAATGATTTTTGAGATTAAAACTAAGTGGAGTTTTAATGAATCTTTAATTAGATTGAAATGCGAATAAGGTAATTAAATTTACCGAATTCAAGAAATGATCGAGACATGGAGCACCACCAGTTTTACTTCATGTGATAGTTAAATCTTTAATTAGATTTGAAACATGAAATAGTAATTAATTTTACTGATAACATAGTGGGTGTTAGTTATGGAGTACACCGGTTTTGCTCCATGGGATGAATAGGCTTAGATTGGGTTAATAAAATGAATGATTACATCGACAAGGCTCTCTGATCCTGACTAGTTGGAAAACCTTAATTTGCTTTAAGTTGAGAAAAGATATCATAAATCTTTTGAAATGATTTACAAGAATATTCTGTATTGGAATGAGGCGTATGATGTGTTTTTTATAGCACTTGATTATAAAATATGCAAGTTATTCGGAAAGACCGGGTTTAACCAATTCTGAATAACTGATACGACGACTAAGCAGAAGATTTAAAGATAGTGGTGGAAGACCGTAAGTCTTCACATTGTTTGGATGATTACTGATGTCATGATTGGGCTATACATCCAAGACGAGGTAATAAGTGGTGATCATCCAGACGTACTTGGAGATCGATCAGATATACGAGGAACTCTCTCCTGTATTGGACATATAGGACGAGGAATAAGGTGCCTCCGGTTTCATTCAGACCTAGAACTAACTTGGATTATGTCTAACATTGTATTTCATTCTATATTGGTTTACTTCTATTAAATAGGTATCTATTTGGTGGCGGAGAATTTATTCTGTTGCTTAACACCCTTCTCTAAGACGTATGAGCTTAGAGGTTATATATTGATAGATACCAGTTGTATGGCATGAATTGATATTAAAATGTGATATCAGACATATGAGCTTAGAGGCTTTTTTTGAAAAGAATGGCCTTGTGGATGATGATCAAAGCACGAATTTAAGTAGCATAACATTGTGTATAACGTTGATTCGCCAGCCTCACACCTCGGTATGAGTCAGAAATGGGATAGTGACTACAAGGAGTGCATGCATTTCTTTCTAGCTAGAAGTGGTGTCCTGGTATGGAGCCCAGACATTTTTATTTATTTGGTTGTTGGATTGCGAGGCGCCTCGGATATCGAGCTGACTAAAAGGCTCGGTGATAGGTTCGATAGGACCGGAAAACATATTGTTCAGGCATAACTAATCCTCAACTTGAAGAGCCAAGGGCTCACCAGAGTCTGAGTCCTGGGCATTCCGCTAGAGATGGTCCGAAACTGGAGAGGAAGATCCCTTGCCTTGACTCATAGATGAAATACAATTTCCAATACATGACTTTTCGGTTTTAGTTGTAAACCTGTATGGTGACATAATATATGGTACATATGTCGTCTATGATTGATACATTTATATTCGAAGTTGTTTTATGCACTATGCACTTATAGTAATATCAAAATGATTTGTTTTAAAGCATATCAAGCATATTTGGCTATTATAAGGGAAAACTCTATCCTCTGATTTGTGTTGCATTGTGTGATGGGATCTGAGTCTTGTAATAGCTTCATTTTCCAAAAAGCATTACGTAGCTTAATTCCTAAACTGATATTCATGTGGAGTAAACCCGTCCGTGTCATACGACGTGGTCCCATGATTTTCCTTATTTCGAACGTCAAAGTAAGATTTAATAACTATTTTAGGTTCTCACACTAGTCCCATGACTGACCTGGAGTTTATTATTTCTACCTAAACTCTGGGTGCCCATATTTTCCACACAGGCAGCTAGTAGTTTTGGTTTTGCAGATTTCTATTTAGTAGGATCCTAGTTTATAGCTGGAGCTATATTCGAAATGCTTTGTATTCGTGTATTTCATTCAGTTGTGGTAGCTGATGTTTTCCACTACGTAGTATGTTTATGTATTTAAATGTAATTTAAATCTCTGACATTGTATTTCTGTTGTATATTATTTATTTCATACTCTGATATCTTGTACCCTGATGTAAATTGTTGTAATAGCAATGAAATATTCTCATGTTTGTGTTCTGATGCGTCGTGTTATCATTACAATCTGCATTCTTCCGTTACTTTGGATGCTGGGCTAATTCAGGGCTTAACAATTAATGGCTTCTCAAGCTCAATCTATCTTTCTCCAATGGAAAATTGATCAAGTCTTCCCCAAACTCTATTGGAGGTTTCTCAAGTTCATTTCGAGCTACTTTAATCTCCATTAATTCTCTCTCAAGCCTTCATTCAACACAAAAATCATCATGGAACCAACGAAGATCATCTAAATGTTCAAGTGATTGAAGATCTACACAACAACGATCACAAATCTAGAGATCTCACCGATTCCTTCATGGATTCAAGTGAAATCCAGAGCATAAAAGAGAGAATAAAGAGGATGTTCTTATAAAAGAGTGAAATGAGTCAAATGAATCAAATCATGTACTTTGTAAATTCAAAAGTGATAATGAAAATTGCTACCATAGTGGACGTAGGCCGATATTAGGCCGAAGCACTCTAAAATCTCTTGTTTTTACTTGCTTTTATATTTCGTGGCTCCATATTTTCAAATCCTACTTTTGTGAAGTGTTACGTAAACACCTTGTGGTGTTGTGATCAATTTTTGATTTCAATATTTTGGTGCCCATGGTGGGGCCATGTTCACATTCTCATGTTTAAGTGCCTTGTGAAGAAAGTGAAATTTGAAGCCTGCTTCTCCGATAGATTCTCCAAATCTAAGATCCACGCGGATTGACATATTCTCTTTAATGTTCAAGAATTTGTCCGGGATAATTCCACCAAAGAAAACGATTAGCAAGTCCACTAGAAGTTCTGAGGATGCCGATCGTGAAGTTATCGCCACTTCTCAAACTAATAATCCGACTATTGGCCAAGCTCCGGGAGATGTTGTAACTCGAGAAGAGTTCATAGTGTTGTGGCCAGTTTATATCTAAAAATTATGCTTCGAATGAGATGTTGTTGAACCAACTTTACGCTCTTAAATCCACCCAAGCCGATCTTGCAAATCGCCTAACAAACATTGGTTTGGAAGGAAAATTTACTCCTATGTTTCGGGTTTTCACAAATAGAAGTATAGTTACTATGGTCAAGAGGGAGATGAGCCTAAGAGACCTTTTTTTCCCGTCATTTTGGAGGATAATATGAGGAATACCAGGGGAATAAGAGGGGCAATGAGGATAAAGGAAAAGAGGAGAATAATGATGAAAGATTCCGCTTTTTCAAATCTGAAAAGTTGACTCCTCTAAATGATACCGCATAAAACATCTTCTTCGCTAATAAGAGATTTTACTTTTTCAAGACTGAAGAGCTAACCCTACTAAACAATACCCCGGAGAACATCTTCTTTGTTGTTAAAGTTGTAGGGTTCTTTACGGAGCCAGCACCAATATTAAAGATCTCGAACAAAGAAGCGACGTCAGGAAGTTTTTGCCATTAGCACAATCAGCTTGGTCATGATACCAATGATTGCAGACATCTAAAAAGCTCGATTGAGATGTTGGTTAGGAAGAACAAGCTACAACAATATGTCAGAAAATTACATGCAATGAATTCTCTTCCAACTCCTCAGGAGCAAAGCGTACCCGCCAATCAACCAGGCCCAAATGGAAAGGCTCCAACAGGTAATAGTGTGAAGTCGATGTTCAATACCATAGCAAATAGTTCTTTCTCAGCCGATAAAATCTGGGAGAAGATGTAAAGCTACATAAATACTTAGGAGTACAGTCTTACAGAAGCAATAACTCCTATGGAATTAGAAGCTCCTGTTCATCCAATGATCGCCAGGCACTTCCATACCAGAGCTTTGTAAAGGCTAGTGTTAGAATATTTGAGCCTAACTGGCAGGGGTTGTATGTCATCAGTCAAAAGCTTCTTGATGGCATCTACAAATTGTTAACTCTTGATGGGGTTTCAATACCAGGAATCTGGAATAACGACCGCTTGTATCAACATTCTGCATAAAAGCACTACTCAGTTCTTATGAAAAACTGTTATTCTTTATTTACAAATATAAACGTCCCATGGTAAAGGAGCGATTGTAATCGAATATCATATCTACTACTGAAAGCATTCTTGTCTACGTAAATCTTTTACTTACAAGAAATTTTGTTAATACAAAATTTTCTTAGAGATGATTTTTATTTGCAGACTCACCAACAAGCGTTTGCTTCCTCAAAATCCAACCAAGCGAGACAACCCCAATAACACCAACTCAAGTGTTGAGTGTTATGACCATCAATAAGGATGAAAAGCACCATCTTAAAGATTAAATGGAAAAAATTCCCAATGAGTCAAATGGCGAAGAGTGTAGCAAACAACCACGGATCCAAACCCCCAAAGGTTGCAGAGTTTTGCTAATAAAGGGCACCTCACCAAGTTGAGGTAAAAGAACCGCTCAGTTGGGATGCGGGCGCTTACCAAGTTATGTCTATCTAACACGATGACTGATGTTCGCTCTACGGAACGATGCAACCCACACCCCGAAGGTCGCGGAGTTTCGGTAATGAAGGGCACCTCATCAAGTTGAGGTAAAAGAACTGCTCAGTCGGGATGTGAGCACTTACCAAGTTAAGCGTATCCGACACGATGACTGATATTTGCTCTGCGAATCGATGAAACCCACTACCTGAAGGTCGCGAAGTTTCGCTAATAGAGGGCACCTCACCAAGTTGAGGTAAAAGAACTGCTTAGTTGGGATGCGAGTGCTTACCGAGTTAAGCGTATCCGACACGATGACTGATGTTTGCTCTGCCGAATGATGCAACCCACTCCCCAAAGGTCACGGAGTTTCACTAATAAAGGGCACCTCGGCAAAGTTAAGGTAAAAGAACCGCTCGGTTTGGATGCAATAACTTACCAAGTTAAGAATATCCAGCACGATGACTGTTGTTCACTCTGCGGAACGATGCAGCCCATACCTCATAAAAACTTCGCTAATAAAGGGTACCCCACCAAGTTGAGGTAAAAGAACTGCTTGGTCTGGATGCGAGCGCTTACCATAGTTAAGCGTATCAGACATGATGATCGATGTTCGCCCTACGAAATGATGCAACAACCAAAAATCATTTCCATAGAAAAGGAAACCTCTCCACAATAGAGATCAATGATGCTCAACGAAGTCTTGAATGTTGATTCAGTCGACGGGAGAAGACGAACATTGGATTATAAACGACCCCTCCACAGTAGGGGCATCCAATGAAGTCTCCGATGTTAGAACTAATCAACAAGGCAGATGAACATTGAGCAGTAAAAGTACTTCCCACAATAAAGGCTAAAACCTCCCCTAGCGGGGGCACTACAAAAAGACCTCCTAGACGGGGGCATGAATATCCAAAGCTTCTCCAAGAGGAAGCAGTAAATAAATCACAAGTTGTAGCAGCGGAAAAAGGCACAAGTAACATATTAGTTATGAGTCCTATTTGTCGTTGTTTGCTTCAGAAAGTGTGCGTTGCTTCAGTAAAATTGAACAGCTATGAGCCTCTAAAACAAGTGGTTCGGTGTGAATTAGCATGACCAATCCAACGCGGATTTTATTTGCTTTAAACACTCGAGCCAAAATTAAAACTGGGGCAATCACACACTAGCACGGCGTTATCAACGGCAAATTCTAGAATTCAAAACTGAAGCATCTGTTAGCGCAACAAAATTCATATAAAACTTGGAATAAAATTCGAAAAACTACTGTAAAATTGAACAGGATTCACCACAGAGACCGTTATACAAGTGTACAGATCTCAATTCATCCAAATAAACAAATTTCAAGAAAGAAAAACCCAAAAATTTGAGGATTATGCAAAGATTATTGCCAATGTTCAACTATTATGTGGTTCCCAAGTCTACAGCTTAGAGTATAAAATTCAAGAAAGGTGAACTCGGCCATTAAACTGTTTTCCTGGCCAGAAAAGCACAAATGAAGAGATGTGGTCCTGAAAAAAGGAAAGAAAAAAGAATGAAATATGGTCGAGCTTTTGAGTGGGCCTTGGACTCTCATGGCCCATCAGAGTAATTTGTTTGTGAATGGTTCACTAGTATTGGAATATTCAGATCCATCGGTCAAAAATTTTGAAGCTTGCACATTTCACAAGCAAAATATACAAGCTCCGAGGGACAAACGTTAACCTCGTTGTGCAACGTGGTCTAAAAATAGTGTGTCAAAAATCATATATGATAAATAGGTCAGCATCGTTCTAGTTGATAGATTGAATATGCTTTTAATAATGGATCGGTCAGATTGCATGTTGAAGGATCTACCTAACTCTATACTGTTGATCGATTTGTATTACTAAATACCATGTGTTATGAATTGATTATACATGGATGAATGCATGGATCACACTAAAATGCCTTATATGAAACCAATAGGTCGTTGGCCATTCACACGAAGAAAATAGAGCATGCTGTTTACACGTGAAATGCACATATACTACATGGTTGTGGGTTGTATGTATGGGATGCTCAGACGTGACATCAGCACATATCTTCAAATCATTGAATTTTCCAGGTATGATCCAAGCCACAAGTCGTTGTGTCCAGTCAAGCCGCTCAAACCAAGTCGTTCTTATGACATGATTCATGCCGCAAATAATTCTAGTTGCAGATGTTTTCATGCCATAAGTCATAGATGGCTTTCATGTCGGAAGTTGTTGAAACCAAGGCATTGACTCCTTCATGTAGCAGGTCGGTAGAAGCAAAATAAGCCATTGTTGATGCATAGAAAACACATGGATCAAGCTGCGGGGGTGTGCCAGGTCGAAAACTCAGCTCGTTCCTTTTTCCCATGTTATTGAGGATGATGTGGCAAATATTTTGGTGCAGTCTGAGTATGAGGATACATGTATGTAATATATGTCAAACATATATTATAGAACATGGCATAAACATATGGATAGCTCTAGGACATGTGGTAGGGGAGTTTGAGAAATGGATCCATTTATATAAAGCCAGGACGTGGTAGTTTTAAAATCGAGTCGTTCCTACGACATGAAAATCAATTCGTTCCAGATTTAAGAATCAGGCGGGTTTCATATGTTGGCGGGTTTCATATGTTGGTGCGTTTAAGTCGTGAAATGGAGCGAATATGGCAGGTCGGTCCTATTGAAATCAAGTCGCACACATGTTTTTAGTCCGTCTCCGCGACAAGAAATTAGACTGTGATATTAAGATCAACAAGTCATTAAAATTATACATGTAGAACGTTCGCGTTATATATCTGCTGCATATAGGTCATGGATCCTTGGTGATAAATATGAGCTTTCCACGTGGCGCAAATAAGATAATCAATATATATACCCTATTGCCAGCTGTAGCCACTTATGAAAAGATAAATACACATGATTGAAGAGGAATATTCATGAATGGGTTAGTTGTAAGGGTCCAAGCCATTATATATGTTAGTGGATAAGCATGAAAGCAGGGGGCACTTATACCATTTACACACTACAAGCAGGTCGTTGGCATATTGATTCAGGTCATGGACTGAAATTGGGTCATCAATTACAGCTGTGTACTACTGTACATACATAGGTCGCAGATCACTAATACATCTTAGGTTAGGTTGTGCTCTACATGTCCACCAGTCCCACGTCTGCACTCATATTTTCCAAACTGCCCATCCCACTAAACATCACCTATAAATACCCCATCATTCTACACATTTGGTGGACTGGTTTTTCGACCTTGAAGGGCTGTTAAAATCATTTCTCCACCACTCTAAACTTCTCCAACCTCCATTAATGGCTTCTCAAGCTCAATCTATCTTATTCCAATGGCAAATTGATCAAGTCTTTCCCAAATTCCATTAGAGATTTCTCGAGTTCAATTCAGGCTACTCTAATCTTCATTAATACTTTCTCAAGCCTACATTCAACACAAAAATCATCATGGAACCAATAAAGATCATCTAAATGTTCAAGTGATCGAAGATCTACACAACAGTGATCACAAATTAAGAGATCGCACCGATTCCTTCATGAATTCAAGTGAAATCAAGAGCATTAAAGAGGAGATCCCCATAAAAGAGTGAAATGATTAAAAGGGGTAAAATAAATCAAATCATCTACTTTGTAAGTTCAAAAGTGATTATGATAATTGCTACCATAGTGGACGTAGGCCGATATTAGGTTGTACCAATCTAAAATCCCGTGTTTCTGCTTGCTTTTATATTTCGTGGCTCCATATTTTCTAATCCTACTTTTGTGAAGTGTTACATAAACACCTTGGGGTGTTGTGATCAATTTTTGATTTTAACAAGATAAGAGTTTACATAACCAAAACCTCAAATTAGGCTCAATAAGAAGATACTCTTCATTTGGGAATCTCTGGCTCCATGCTAGGTTGGGTTTATAATGAAATCCACCCAATATATAGCTAGCACCGTCCTTGGCCTTAGGCCTACTAGGCAATGGCCTAAGGACCCAAAATTGAAGGGGCCCCAAAAAAGGAAAACATGCAGCTGAAAAAAAAAGGCGAAGGGAAACAAAGCATGCATGTTTTCAGGCAAGGAGAAAAACGCATGGAGGTAGGAAGACCGTGAAGATTGCATGCGAAGAGAAGAAAAAACCAAATATCAAACAGTCCACAAATGGAAAACGTAGGTATAGGATTCCAAAATTAAATGCATCAGAGTTTCAAAATTGAAAATTTCAATTGAAAAAGGGAAGAAGCTAGGGTTTGAGGATGGATGTTGGGATTCAATAGAAAAGCTAGGACTATTGGTTTCAATTGATCAATTGTATGGAAAAGAAGGTTTTAGTTCAAAACTTTCTACTATTGGGTAAAAAAATTTACAACTCTTTTTGATTATTTGATAAACAAGTATTTTTTATTCTCAATTTTGAGCGAAATCTTTTTCATACGTACTTTAAATCATGTGCAATATTAAACGCGAGATCTTGTATGGAATTTGCTAATAAATTAGTTTATTTGGTGGTTTTTGAGCAGGATACATACTTCCCTCATGTTAGCTTATTGAAGATTTGCTGATACTATGCAAATATACTTATCAACACAACCATGATTATGGTAGGATACCTGCATAATTGAGAATGTATATTAATATACATTGATATATAGTATCAACCGTTTAAAACACATTTATGTTAAATCGAGAATCCCCCATTATGATGCATTTTATGCTGGAAATATTTTAATGTTTGCCTATATATCAATTTTTACATTTGTTTCACCAGAAATTGGCTTTTTATTGCTGTTACGGATGTTTTAATTCAATATAGGGGATTCTCTAATCTCAAAACATACTACTTGAGTTGTATGTTCATCAACCACTTGCAATTTGTAAGCTAATTTAACAAAATGCAGTGTTAATTTTTTTTTATAGCAAGAGTTGTGTGATACAATACTGAAAAATAAAATGGTGAAATCATAACTAATTAAGTTATTGTATCATTATTTTTGCTAGATACTCTATTAATTCTTTTTATTCAATCGCAACTGTTTTACACTACAATGTATTTTAGAAAATATGAGTCCGGTGCTTCTAAAAGAAAGAAAAAAGATTGATAAATTGGCGACATTATCTATTGGATTTTTTTCAGAATCGCTTGATTTAAATGATTTTCTTAGTAGTTTTACAACTCAAAGTGCAAAAACATTAAGTATGATGTAAACTTCTTTTGTAAACGTCTCTTGTGATATTTCTATGTAATCGCAACTAATTTTGTATGAATGAAGTATTATTGCTTTCTTATTTTATCTATTCATAATTTTTTTAAAAATTTAAGGGTCTCAAAAAATTATTTTGCCTAGGGCTTCATTTAACTTAGGACCGGCCCTGTATATAACAACTGAAATATATGTGAGTCATCAATTATCTTACAAGATATGGTAAGAAATAAGGGAGACCAATTGCATAGGAAACAAATGGAGCAAACATAGCAAGTAATATCAATAAATTCCTTTCCTTTGCAGAGATGAAACAAAATAATCCTGCATTTATTTCTTTGTCATCTCATGCAACTGCAATCAATGATTTATGCTTATCCATATTAATAATATTTACTTTCAATTTTTCATATTTATTTCCATCTATTTGTGATTGTATATCACCAAATTTAACAATTTCTTTATCGTTCTTTATCCTTTTCTCCTGGTCTTCCTCTAAATATTTATGACTTGGCATCATCTGATTATTTTTATATCATCTAGTCATTTTCACCATGAAGGGTTGTTTTTATGCTTTTACCATTTACAACTTTTAGTTTTGATATGAATACACGATCGTAATTTCATGGGTATTTCTTCTTCTTGACCCATGTAATATTTAGATATGTCATCTGATTCTATTGAAATCAAAAGATCATTTTGTGGTAATCAACATTTGTGTACTCATATATGGTAGGTATTGATCCTTGTGAAAATCATGTAGTTACTAAGGATGCTTTGAATTGATCTCGTTGTTCTATCTTTATTTGAGATCTCTAGGACATTAGTCTTGTTATTCCATTCTCGGATAATCCTTGCAGACTTTTGTCTGAGTATTATAAGTTAATGTAAAGCTTGGGGAACTATATTGGATAATGATTCAAATCCTGAGCTGATAATTTACTTAAATGTTTGCTCCTTTTAGTCAAATAGTGGTTTCCTTTTGATACTAACCTTGTTCCCAAGTATCGATCATTTTCCATTGCTTATTTTGATACTAGTGAGTCCACTTCTATTTCATTTCACATGTCTTGTGATCCATGTATAAAAGTCTTTTCTGAACTCTTTTTATAGCTCTATTTATTCCGTTTGGGTCTTGTTGTTATGAGTTCATGGTAGTTTTTGATATAAGTCAATTGACATTTAAAATACAAGCATTATAGATATTTTTTGTGAACCTAGAGATGCTATGCTCACGAGCATTGTATAATTTTTTTAATGCTCATTACATGAGGGGAAAGAATATTATGCTTTGATTTATGTTTCAATCTGACGTCAGAAGTGTGTTCTACAGTTGTGCTTATTTTATGAAGAAATATGGTTTTTTCTTTTTACTACTACAGTATGCAACACTTTTAGAGAACCCCAAATTATCACAAAACCAATTGGCAATTTGAAAGGTGAACTCTTAATGTTTATACTGGATTTATTTTATAAATTCCCCGGTGTGGGACTTGTCTCAACACGCCCCCGCTCAGACTATCAACGGATTTTTTCCGATACAGATAGTGTCATATCCGTATCTGTATCGGAAATTATTTCGGATACCAGATATCTATATCCGCCTAATTTTCAGGTACAGGCGAATATCTAAATCTGAAACTATGAGTGGTCTCTCTTAACCAGCCCTATTCTCCACTCTAATAGATTACAACTAATCACTTCATGTGTTAGTGTGACCACAAATATGCTTATCACTATGAAGCTCTTTATTCTTTGCTCTAATAGACAACATTACTCGTTAATACTCTTTATTAGGGTGGGTATCGGGGTGGGGTCTTAATATACAACAACTCACAAATCATAGATCACAGAACATACACATAGACACAATCACTGAGTACAACATGTACATGTGCTACATCTCAAAAGAATATACAATACATAATATAATAATGTCAAATGTAACAATTACTCTACAACAAGAGTACACTAAGGAACAAATGGAATAAGTCTTCCAGGTATTCCAAGCTATAACAGCATACCCACGAGTCAATAGCCACTAAACCTCCAATAACTCGGTCTGGCCCGAGTATTACATACACGGATCAGTCTAGCGTAAACATATAAGTAAGAACATGATAAGTGAAATAGAATGTCATTAGACACTAATTCCTTTTCGTAGGAAAAGGAATTAAAAACATAGATTGTTATGAAGCTCAGATTCAGCTATTTCCTTTCTATCAGAAAGGAATACCATACATTGAAGTCAACAAAGCACATCACTTATAAGTCCACAAGATTAGTATACGATTTGAGAATGGAAACCTAAATATGGACTTTACGCCGCCATAACACAAATTACCCAAACTACATGGTCAGGGTAATCAATAGTTGGAATCATATAACACGAATGGAAGACTCTAGAACCATCAAAATCAAAGGATAAAATCATAAAATCACATAAAACATAGATTTACCGAATCACTAAATAACTAGAACTCTATTAAGAGTTCAAAACTATAAAATCACCACAATTAGTAATTATTAATATGGTGAAATCAAATATAAACACAAACATAAAAACACAGATTATGGATCCATCATAAATAAGTATTGTAACAACCCGGAATTTTTGAACCAATTAATTTTTTTTATTTTAGCTATTTTAATGTAGTTTGAATATTTAAAATGATTTATTTTGAGAAATAATGATTTAAAATTTATTTAAATCGAAGTTGGAACGTATATATATATTTTATTTAATTAAAACGAGCTTGAAATGGCGCCGTAGTTTGAAAATTTGATTTTAAATTTCATTTGAATATATATAATTCAATATAAATTGTATTTTAGTAAAACCAGAATCGTTAGAATCCATTTAATTATATCTTTATAATGAATGTAAGAAATTGATATTTCACTTAATAATTTGTTAGTTATGTCCAATTTAAAATTTAAAATAGTCTCTACGGAATTTATATATTTTTAATATAATATATAGCCCTTAAAAATAGCCATTTTGCAAGTGACCTCCGTTTCTGATGAAAACAGTTTTGTTGGATCCGGAATGTCAAATTATTGCTAGGTTTAAAATTTCGTAATTTTTGGAATCAATATGTGAGCGCAGTAAATTTAAACGTGTTTTGTCAATTTTGTTTAAATTTAACCAACCAGGAAAATGGCCATTTTTCAAATAGTCTCCACATTCGACGAAATTAGTTTTGTTAGGACCGTATCATCAAAACATAGCTAGATTTTTTTTCCATAATTTTTGGAGTCAGTATGTGGCCCCGGTAAATTAAAATATACGTTTAAATTCAATATATATTGATTTATATTTTAATTTTGATAAAATCTAATCGAAACAGTCGAATTGGCTTACGAAACATATCCCATTATGTTCGGAATGGGGGTATTTGGCTAGAGGCGACAAGCGTTGGGTTTGAACTGATAAAGAAGTCATTTGTGAATTAAATAATATAAAAGAAAAGAAAAATAAATGTTAATAGCCAAGAAGAAAACCCTAATCCACTATCATAAACCTGCCACTTTCTTTATTTGCGAATGGATGGGGAGCTCTGAATCGTACTCCTCAAAATACGATCAATCCATAAATTAATTTCAGATAATTATAAAGACAAAATCGTAGAGCTAGGGGAGGGCTTGGGATTCAACGGTGGTGATCGTGAATTGGGTAACGAGGTGGCCAAATTTCTGCTTTGAAGTCATCGCGTTCATAGGGGTTTTTGGAGCTGGAGAGGGTGATGGGTTCGAAGTCGTTGGCGGCAGGAGGTGGCGGCGCTATGACGGTCACGGTGGTGGTGATGGATCGTAGGCCAGGTCTACGGAGGTGCGGCGCGAAGGTGGTTTCATGGTCGAGGTTTTTGGTTCCGATGTTTTGAGGAGGGAGAGTAATTAATGGCAACAGTTGGAGTTATGTGTTGTTAAATTAATTTAGTCAGTGTTTAATTATTAAATCATGTAATTAATGTTTAAAAATTCCTATCTCCTTCATACTAAGTCCAAATCTGACGATTCAAAATGCGTTAGGCTCGTCTCGACGAGCTCTGCATTATAGAACTGACTAGAAGCGATTTGGAGCAAATTAGAATTTGAGGCGGATTTAAATCAAAACAGAAATTCAAAAATTGATGGAGTGGAAACCAATATGGGAACTTCTTCTCACTCAAAATTATTTTATCATGTTATTGTACCCATGGATAAAAATATATAGAATTGCCAGTGTAGTTTTTTATCGGTTTAATCATTATAAATTGTATATTGTGCCTGTTAGCTCACCTCCCCTGTCCACAGACCATGGACGATTTAATTGACTGTACTGTGTTTTATTTGTGATGTTGGAATGATAAACATATTAAAATATTGTTAATGTTACCATGGAAATTGAAATTAAAATTATAAATATCCATTTATAATTTAAAATATTAAAATTGGAATAAATATTCATTTACAAGTACGATGGCTTGTATATGTACACCTATTTAACTGATCTTGATTGGGATGAAAATTTAACACATCGCCCAACTGCACAAATAATAATCAGTATTTGTTGTTTGAAAAACCCACACGGGTATTGGGATGATATTTGACATACACTAGTCCCAATATATAGTTGTATGTCAATCGATGGGTTAATAGACTATGATGAGCGTTATTTATTTATTTTAACGCTTATACAGTTGTAAATCGTACTCTGGATAATGTTTGAATGTTGAATGATTATTTATCATTATTGTTGAATACATGTGATGTATGAAATCCATATAACTGAAATTATATGGTAATTGGTTGAGTCGCATTTCGATTCAGAAATAAAAAATATTTTAAAATAACGAATATTTTAAAATTAATATTAACTGAATAATAAAAATGTGATTTTGAAGTCCGATTTTGATATTCGCCATTTTAACCCGAGCCGGTTTAATGATCGATTTTATTTATTTGGTAATAAATATCGAAAAAAATTGATTTCAAAATCAGATATTTTGAAAATATTATAATTTTAATATTATAATGATATGGAATATTCAATTTTGATTTAAAATTGAAATGGAAGTTGGAATCGTTTTAAAATGAATTTATAAACGATTTATAAAATATGTTTTAAATAAAAATCGACGATATATATATTATATATATAAATGGCCTGAATAGAACGCACCGCGCAGCGACTGTTCGTGAATTTCGACCATTAACTTCAAATTGACGTAGCGGGAGATCCGACCGTCGGATTCTCCTAAAACTGGAACCGTTGGGTTCGTATCGAAAAGACCTTTCCAATGAATATAAGAGATTTGAAATCTAATGGCTGTATTTTAAAATATGTCCAAATCAGTTTTGGAAAAGGTCGCTGTAAATGTAGTTCGATGGCCGTTTATGGAAATCGACTCTAAAGGCCTTAATAAAATTATTAAAAGTATGGAAAAAATGTGTAAAATTATAGTAAATGATTTGAAAAGAGTTTGGATGAAAAATTCCAAGTTTTGAAAAGATAAAACATATTTTTATCGAAATGAACTAGTTAATAACTAGAATAATAATCCAATTATTTTTAGAAATAATAAATTGGATTGAAAAGGGGTTTTAAAACATCCAGAATTTTTCCAACGTATGAATTGGAATGGTTTGGAATGGAAATAATCTTTGGAATATTTTGGTATTGGATTCCGGGATTATACGGATATTGTGAGGAATTTGGAAGATACAGATGTTGTTATTCCCAATACGATGTCCGTTAGTTTCAGAATTTGATATTGAATATAAGCCGATATAATTTCTATTTAGAGCCTTGTATTTAATATCAAATTGGATTTTGGGATTTGTCGTGAATGGTGTCTTTTTTAACACTGTTCTTAAACCCGATGAGAAAAGAATAAATCTTTTAAATAAGATTTAGAGAAGTTTACCAATTAATTAATATTTAATTGGAACCGAATTGAAATTGGATTTTGGGTTTATCATGAACCGTGTTTTAAACAACATTCGTTCTTTAACCCAATTAACAGTGAAGGGATGATTTGGAATTTATAAATCTTGATATGAAGATTTAATGGAAATTTTCCAACGTAAAGTTTTCCAATTTAATAGATTAAATTGGAATTGAATGGATTTCGATTTGGTAATAATCGAGATGAGCTTCTATGAATGAAGACCGTTACTATACACGGATTTTAAAAGGCTTTGCCACTATTCCATTTATATTATTAGTCGGATACGGGAATTTATATCGATTATACACTGTTATGATTTTCGTGTAGATTCCATTTTGATGGAAGATGATTTTGGGTTTATCGTGAACGATGTTTTAAAGGACATTCGTTCTTTAACCCAGTTAAAGATGAGATTTATTTCCTAAATTTGAATAATCATTAAATAATTATTTTTGGAGATTAAAACTAAGCAGAGTTTTTAATGAATCTTTAATTAGATTGAAAAGTTAATGTGGTAATTAAATTTGCTAAATTTGAGAAATGATCAAGAATGGAGTACCACCAGTTTTACTCCACGCGACGGTTAAATCTTTAATTAGATTTGAACGTGAAATGGTAATTAATTTTACTGATAACACAGTGGGTGTTAGATATGAAGTACTACTAGTTTTGCTCCATGGGATGAATAGGTTGGGATTGGAAAGATAAAATGAATGCTTACTTCGATAAGGCGATAATCTTGACTAGTTTTATAAACCTTAATTTGGTTTGAAATCGTTGAAGGATAAAATAAAATCTTTTGAAAACAATGTTAAAAGGAAGATTAAAGAGAAAATTTAAAAGAATTAATCTTTGATAAAATTAATGGGAACCTTTCCCTAAAGATGTGGATATTTGAGTAAAAGAATATTCTGAATTGGAATGAGGCATATGCTGGGTTTTCATAACACTTGATTATAAAATATGCGATTTATTCAGAAAGACCAGGTTTAACCCATTCTGAATAACTAATACGATGATTGAAAATCAACGATGAAGACGGTGGTTGAAGACTGGAGATCTTTACATCGTTTGGATGATTACTGATGTCTTGATTGGGCTGTACACCCAAGACAAGGTAATAAGTGGTGATCGTCCGGACGTACTTGGAGATTGACCAGGTATGCTAGGACCTCTCTTCTGTATTGGACATATGGGACGACGAATATGGCGACTTCGGTTTCATTCGGACTCAGAACGGACTTGCAAATGGATAGTGTGTCTGACATTGTATTCCTTTATACTTTATTCATTGATCTCTGCTAAATATATATGTGTTTGGTGGCAGAGAATATATTCTCTTGCTTAACACCCTTCTTTGATACGTACGAGCTTCGAGGTTATATATTGGTGGAAATCATTGGTACGGTATGGATTGACAGTATAGCATGCTAAGATGCAAAGGATCAAGGCTTTTGTTGAAAAGCAGAGCCTTGTGGTTGATGATCGGAGCACGGCTTTAATTAGCATAGCTTTGTGTAGTGTTAATTTGTGAGCTTCACACCCCGGTATGAACCATAAACGGGATAAAGGATGGCAGGGAGGGCATGCGTTTCTTTCTAGCTAGGAGTGGTGTCATGGTATGGAGCCCAGACATTTTACTTATGTGGATGATGGAAAGCGAGGTACTTCGGATTTGAGTCCCTCGTGACTCTTGATACGGTCGACACACAGACCAGATTTACGGCGGGGAACGTATTTCTCAGGAATAACCAATCCACTAAAGTATGTATGGACCAACCCTGACGCTTCTAAGGGCTCGACTGAGCACGAGTCCTGAGACATTGGCTAGATTGTCTCGAATTCGGTAAGGACGATCCCTTGCCTTGGTTCATAATGGAAATCCAATTTCCAAAACGACATCATGCGGTTTTAATTGTAGAACTAGTATGGCAACATAATATATGGTACTTATGTCGTCTACGATTGATACATTTATATTTGAAGTTGTTTTGACACTATGAACTTATAGTAATATCAAAATGATTTATTTTAAAACGTACCAAGCAAGTTTAGCTATTATAAGGTAAAACTCTATCCTCCGGCTTGCGTTGCATTGTGTGATGGGACTTGAGTCTTATAATAGCTTCATTTTTCAAAAAGCATTGCATCGTTTACAAACTGTTTTATTTCAGAGTATTCATGGGAGTAAACCCGTTCCATGTTATAAGGCATGGTTCCTTGATTTACTTTATTTCAAAATAAAGTTTATAACTGTTTTAGTGCTCACACCAGTCCCATGACTAACTCATAGTTTATTGTTTTAACCTAAACTCTGGGTACCCATATTTTCCATACGGGCAGCTAGTAGTTTTGATTTTCGCAGATATTTATTTTCCCAAGATCCTGGATTACAGTTGGAACTATATACAGAAAGATTTGTATCCGTGTATTTTATTCAATTGTGTTAGTCATTGTATTTATACATTTTAAATTTCCGCTTTTAATCTCTGATTTTTTTTTTCCGTTGTATAATATTTATTCGCACTCTGTTATATTCTTGTAATCTCATGTAATATTGTTGTAATAGCAATGAAATGTTCTGTTTTTTGTGTTCTAATACGTCGTGTTCTCAAAGCAATCCGGGCTTTCCCGTAAGAGGAAGTTTAGGTCCTTTCAAGTATGTACGTGATTAACATCTTGACTAGTACTACTATTATTTAGTACCATTCATCGTGATGACTAAGGACACAAACATCATGATCATCATGATGACTATAGCTGGTAACATCATGATGCCCTAAACACAACACCAGAAAGAATTTTACCATGGCTTTGGGCCGTGGCTAATTGGTTTTGCCACGGATATTGGCCATGTAAAAACTGGGTAAGGCAAAAAATTTGTCAGGGTCAAAGCCATGGCAAATTGGACTTTTGCCGTGGTTTAGCCATGGAAAATTTTTGTTTTTCCACAGCTTTAGTCCATGGCAAAATATTATTTTGCCACAGCCATGTGCCATGGAAATTTTAAATCTTAATTTTTTATACTATTTAGCCATGGCTTTGAACCGTGGCTAAATCCAATCGGAAAAACTGCATGTTATTCAGATTCTTCAACCTGAAGCATAAAGCTCCGATTTGAACTAAACATGAGCAAGTTATACCCACCAATATAAATTGTAATATTCATAGCTACAAATTTACAAAGTTCAAATGAATAGCTCATACTTAATTAGCACAATATTTAATGATGTTTCAAAAGTCGAAACACAAGCAACTATCAAATAAGGTTCTTAATTAAGATCCAAAAGTCAAAACGCAAGCAACTATCAACAAAGCAAAAACACAATCACAATACAAATGTTGATACTGACAAACAAGGTTCTTAATTAAGATCCAAAAGTCGAAACACAAGCAACTATCAAACAAAGCTAAAACATAATAACAGATACAAATGTTGATGCTGACAAATATTTCATGACTCCATAGTGCAAAACCTGAAAGCTAAGTTGGAATTCCTTTCATTCATTCATTCATTCATCATA
Organism: Allium sativum; assembly: GCA_030737875.1. NCBI lineage: Eukaryota > Viridiplantae > Streptophyta > Magnoliopsida > Asparagales > Amaryllidaceae > Allium > Allium sativum. The sequence continues at coordinate 732,138,816 of CM060910.1, forward strand.
GGCTTATTTTCATTTGATTTTGGCTTCTGCTCCTTTGGCCTATGCTCTTCGGTTTTCATGTTTAAGCACTCATGAAAAATTAGTTTTTATGCTAAGAAAAGACAGAGAATGTAAACCATTATTTGTAACTGGGACACTAAACAAAGGAAAAGATATGCCAAACAAATGTAGAACATTCAGCTAATGCTGCACACATGTGAAATAAATGACAGTCAAACTGTTGCTTAGTTAATCAAAACCCCGCCAAAGTCTAGCTGAATTTCAGTTAAAGCGCATAGTACTCTTCAATCATCATGCTTTTATGGTCCAGCGCTACAAAAAAGCGATTCTGCTTAATACTCCACTATTTACCAATAGTCCAGTCAAATCAGAGCTCACATATGATTGGTTAGGTATTAACGTTGGGCCACATATTAATCATGTGAAGTCCAAGGTTCATTTTAGTATAGATTTTCAAACAGACCTTAAATATTGTCTAAATTGGGAATGCAGGCTGACAGGCTGCTTGTTAACTACTTAGGATGCTATCATCTTATGAATATATACATGCACCCCATTGTACTACATTTCTAAATAAGGTGTCTACTAGGTGGTTTCGAGCATAGGATTATGATTTGTTATTGACAACAGGAAGGGAAGAGTTAATCCAATCAACTATGACACCCATACTATTATGCTAATTGCTTATATACATATCACATTCCTAACTTTTTATATTGGACAAATTGAGAAAATGCATATCAGTTTTTTTCCAGGCTGTCAAAAATCATAAAATAGGTTGGAGTTTACTTGCAGACAGAAGCTGAAGATGGGATTGGGTTAAAAGTTTTTAGATTTCTTAGGTAAACATCAACTATCAAACTGTTATGGGCATTACTTACAATATAAGATCAACAGCCACATTGACATTTACATACAATATAAGGTCATCCTAAGATTTTTTATATTATAAACATTACTTACAATAGAAGGTCATCAGCCACATTACTTACAATATATATGTACACACACAAAATATTTTGTAAATAAATGGGAAACCACATTGACAGAGAGAGCATGAATTGGTGTACTATTAACCCTTCTCGATTACAGTTTGGTAATGGTATGAACATCAGTCTGTTATGTGTGTGTAGTTAGCTGAAAGAGTTGCCTCAGCATGAGAGGGATGTCGCAAATACCATTCAACAATTGCTTGTAGAAACAACATTTTGTCATTTCAACATGGGGTTTGCAAATATATGTTGAAATTCATGTTTTAGCTGAGTAAGGTCATGAGTATAACTGCTTGAGCAAGTAATAATTAAAGTGTTTCAAGAGTCGTATTTATATTCTAGCCATATTAGTCTGAATTGTTGGAAAATGGAATTCTGATAACAACAACCTTGTTTCATCAATAACATTATTAATTATAAAATATATACTAACATCATTATCCAAAATATATACATGTATATGCAGGATATAAATATTAAAGACTGTACAGTATTAGAGATTCAAGATATCAAGGAATTCAAGACTCATGAGTATCAAGATAATCAAGATTGAAAGAGCTCAAGATTATCAAGTAATAGAGTTGAGTTTATATGTAAACTCCAGTTAGCACTTTCAAATTATGTTTTCAAACTCCTCTTCAAATTGATTTCAAAATTATTTCAAACTCCTTTTCTAAAAATGATATCAAATTATTAAGATTTTACTTATGATTTCATATATATATATATATATATATATATATATTGTTTTATAGTAAATCATATATGACTTTATAAATATGCTTACATTATATATCACTATTTTGTATGTTTTTATATTTTAGAAACCTTGATTGAAACATTAGTTTTAACTGTCATATTTGAAACATTAGTTTTAACTTTATTTGAAACATTATTTCCAGAATATATATATTAGTTTAACACTTAATATTAGATTTTAAAAATAAATATACAAGGCATATGTTGACATACACATATGAGCATGTCGACATATAACTATCATACTTTTAATTTTCAAAGGAAGTGTCTTTTCACTATTTGAAACGTTTCAGAAATGATGCAACCATTGAGGCACTACAAAAAGAGGTTGATTTTGAATTTTTAATAATTCTTTCTTCTCTTTCTTAACCCCTTTGCTTACCACCAGTGAAATTGTAACAAATGCGAATTTTCGACCTCGAAAATCGACACACAACACCATGTCGACTATTCAAGAATCAGAAATACCATAACGTTAATAGAAAGAAGTTAGAGGCTGAGAATAGATAAGATAGAAAATTAGAATAGAAGAAAAAAGAAAATAACAACAACAGAATCAGAGTAAAACGAAACTCACAGCGAAACGAATAAATATAATATATAACATAACTTTGAAACACAAATTTAACATTGGTATACACATACCATTATCAAAGTATAACACTTACAACATAGTGGAAATAAACAATTGCTATAAAACCCTAAAGCCTCCTGCTCCAAGCTCTCAGCATCTGTAAAATTCCGACTACTTGATTGCCCATACAAATTTGGGCACCCAAGAGTTTAGGGAAAACAAAACAAAATAAACTCGGGGTCAGTCATGGGACTGGTATGAGTAAACTATTTAAAACAGTTTGAGAAAATAAACGATATCTCATAAGACCACGCTGCATAACACTTGATTAAACATTCAAAAATCCTTTTGAAAGAACGATAATCTTTATATCAAAACTCTTTTAATATTATAATAATGTCTATCAACCACAATATAATAATCATCTAGTAGAACGCTTTCATCTAACGTTCCACATATATAATATATAATCCAAAACCATGGGTACTTGTTGGTTAATGAGTTCCAATTGGCAAGGTATGGGACCACTTCCCACAGTGTATCTCTAGAGAGGAATACACCGGGTTCAACAAGAACATCTTGTAACCCAGGCTAAACATGACCAGTCACTCATTTCGCTTCAGTGTACTGCATGTATTATCACCCACGGTTGCGATTAGCAACCGTTTCCCGAAAGGGACAACATCGAAATAGATTATAGAAGTAAATGGAATTTCTCTAGATCAAGTGGCAATACACCCTAATTGGCAGCTAACCACTTAGCCATGCGACCTACCCGATTTTATACTATTTCCTGGTTGTGAGGCTAGAGGCCATAATGTATAGATCACACCTTTATTTACTTTGAATGCCACATCGTCATATTCGCCAAGTCACAAATTGATTTCCCCAAAAATACCATGAGTATACAGCTAAGAGAAACAAATTCCTCTGCCACAAAACGTAAATATGTTTGAAGAGATCAACTTACGCGATCTAATAAATATACTCTGTCAGACATTCTTCCATACAGGTTGTCATGGGACTGGACAAACCGAAGGTACTATTCTGTAAATCCATCATAGGCAATTTCTACCTAGGATCGCCAGAACAGCCCTTGCATAAACTCCGTCTTCAATTATCTTCATCATATTTGATTCGCAACGCTAATGCCTATATAGAGTGGTTTTTAGATAATAAATCTGATCTTGATCTCTCTGTATTGGCAACGAAAATGGTCAAAAACTTTGATAGGAGGTTATTTAACTATCAAAGGAAAATATGTGTACAAACAACGGTCATATTTCCAAATGGAAATCTTACCGAGCAAATCATCACTCAACACTGATCCCCTTTAATATAATTTGTCATTCATTTATCCATTTCCCTATTCCAGTTTCCATATATTCGTAAATTCTTATTTTCTAAATTAAGAAAATATATGTTATTAATCATTGGAAAACATTTCCATATTTACTCTCATTTCTATTTTTTATATTAGAAAACATTTCTGATTCTTATTTGGAAAAGATTTCCAAAAATCCTTCATTGGATTTAACCAGATGTTCAGCTAAAACATTGCTATGCCAACTCAAACCATTACACTCATTAACTAAATTCACTTAACCCACCTTCACTATCGAACCTTAACTATTCCTTAGTTAAAAATGAAGTCAATCAAGTCGGGGTATAACTACCTCTCAGACCTTAACTGAACAACATTTCTAACCTCGAAATAGACAAGTACCCTTTTAAATCTTTAACAAACTTCCTTACGTAACTCTCGGATTCTATTTATGAGTCCACTTGTTTTACAAAAATCATTTGATTGTAACAATAGAGTTATAATCCCATGCTTCCGAATTATAATAACTTAAATATAACTTTTATTTATTAATTTGGATAAATAAGCAAACAACTAATTTATTAATAAGTAAATAAATCTTGATAAAAAAGGGAAAGTAAATAGCACTTTCCAGAATTCGGTAGCATCGAATTTCAACGTATAATTCTCCCTCGAATAATCTCTATTCGATAAGTCTCTTTCGAATAAACTCTATTCGATAACTTTTTTCTTCGAATAAACTATATTCGATAATCTCTCTTTCGAATAAACTATATTCGACAATCTTTCTTCCAATAACTATATTCGATAACTCTTTTCTTCAAATAAACTATATTCGATAATCTTTCTTTCGAATAAACTATATTCGATAATCTTTCTTCGAATAACTATATTCGATAACTCTATTCGAATAACTAATATTCGATTAACTCTAATCGATTAACTCTTATTCGATTAACTAATATTCAATTAACTCTATTCGAATAAATAATATTCGATTAACTCTAATTCGATCAACTCTATTCGATTAACACTATTCGGTTAACTCTTATTTGATTAACTAATATTCGATTAACTCTGTTCGAATAACTAATAGTCGATTAACTCTAATTCGATTAACTCTATTTGAATAACTTATATTCGATTAACTCTATTTCCTATCTCATTCAAATTCCCATTTGAATTCCTATTTCAAAACCCAATTTTCCTTACAAATGTTTTAATTTATAAAATATTTATTCTAATCCATTATTCACATCGAATGTGAAAAATATTTCTTTTATATAATCCATTAAGTTTGATTTTTTATTCTAAAATAATATCCCATTTCCAAATTCTACATATACTTCTATTTATAGAATTATTCATATGATATCTCCTTTTTATTTCTAACACTTAAATCTCATTTATAATTCCCTTTATAAATGCTGAGTTCACATTCTATTTAAAATATTGGTGCCAAAACCGATTTCTACTTCTCCATATAAGTTCAGACTTATATATCCAATTTATCCAATGATAAATAGTTTACATAATTTATAAAACATTATTTATAAATTAATCTTCTCACTTTACCAGTTAAAATAGATTTCTATTTAATATCCACTTTAAATACATCTTCTCGTAATTCTTTTATATCTCGCCAATTTCCTTTTATAATTTTATTTATTTCCCAAATAATTCCTTTTATAACTCTATTTATTTCCCAAATAAATATTCCTTTTATAATTCTATTTATTTCTCAAATAAGTTTTCCTTTTATAATTCTATTTATTTTATAAATATTTCCTTTTATATGGAATCCATTGATTTTATATAAATATTTTATTTTCAAAATACACTTTGAAATTTCCCTTTTTACATTCCAGTATTTCTTATGGTATTTAAAATACCAAATAACCATGATCAATATCATCTAAACACACATAATCAACAACACATTATATATCACAATATATGAAAAAAAAAACAGTATTATAAATATTGAGGAATCTAGTTGGATCCCTCCAACCTGATTCCCTGCATCCATAGATGTTAAACAATATAATTAACATAAATTTTATTTCAATATGAAATATTCTGATAATAGAATCAATATAATATTAATGAAATATATATATATATATATAATTATACCTATATTTTCAACCAACTAATTAGCTGTTCATCCAGATAATCAACACACATCAATCAACCATCATTTATTGATTCTAAAAATACGTTATAAAAATATAAACTGTGCAAAGTTAGTGAGATTTATTCACATTGGACGATCATCGTTAGATAACGATAACTATCGGTTGATTCAGACAGACAATTTATTTTGCTATAACTTGTATCGAGCTCCAATTCACTCCCAGTCAGTTCCATTGTGTAGCCACCATCCATACAATCCCGACGGATCTTGTTTCATCAAATTCTGATAATGTATGACGAAGTTGTACATGTTTTAAGTCTTAAACTACTTAAAATTAAAAATTAAATAGTTTATATATCTTAAGCGAATCCTCCTTAATCACACTTACCATATCATTTGCCTAATCCCACGTATTACTACTAATCTTCCTTCTCCACCAGCCGAACCTGTATAACTTTTCCAGGGCCAATTTCCCAAAATTTCATCTCCTCGAATCTCCATTTCTACTTAATGGATTTCAAAATAAAAACCATCATCCTCTTTCTCTTCAAACTCTCCTTCCCTCCAAACCATTTACAATGAACTCACACCATCATTCCATTTCCGTTCTCCCAGTACAGTTCGAATACGAACAGTAAAACATGGCTATTTTCGATCCTCTCAAACACCATCCTCCTTTGTTTCTTCACAAATTTACAGACCGTAAGTACCATTCTCATCCTCATACAAATCTCCGTCCAATCATACCCAAATCAATACACTCGCACGCTCCTTCGACATCGATCTGCTGTTGACTTTCGATCCCCAAGAACTGGCATCGCACCTTTCCAAATAGATGTAGGAACGATGAGAACTCCTCTACGAATTCAGCTATACTACTCATTTTGGAATTAGATGATTCTATGCCTTAAGAACCCTAAACCTAGCTTGCGTCGAGAAAATCCAGTGAACGAAAATTCACACCACACCCATGTATCAGCATACCAAAATGGAGAGCACACTTTACTGAACCCATATAACTATATATTAGGATTTATAAGATTTTACACAATTTGTTTTTTATTTTCAAACTCTCGTTTTCTGAAATAGGAAGAAAAGTGATAGCGGATTTATATTGACCAAGGAAATGAGAACTTTAGGTTTAGGTTGGTTAATTTATAGGAAAGGTTAGCTTACCAAGGAAGCTTCATATATTTTAATATTAATTTATCGTATCATTATTTTTATTTATCGTTTATAAATTCCTATGATCACATAACATATCCAAATTTGACGAAAATGGACATACAGCCATATTTTGACATTACGGACCCAACGAAACTGGTTTCGATGAATTCCGACTTCGTTTGCTCACACAGCGTATTTTTAAAGTCAAACTATTGACTATTTTTCAGATTAAAATCCCGTATGGCCACAGACTGACTCCTAAAATCACGAAAATTGATATCTAGCAATAATTTAATATTCCGGATCCAACAAAATTAGTTTCGTCGAAAACGGAGGTTGTTTTCAAAAATGGCTATTTTTAAAGCACTAAATAAATAAATTTAAATATTAATATTTTTAAAAATAATTAAATTTAATATTAATAAATTAATATTACCGTATATATTCACATAAAATATAATACAACTCCAAAATATTCCTATCTGAATTTATAACTTGACATTTCAAATCCAGATTAAATCAGTGTTCAGTTTATATTGAAAATCCATTTATAATATAAATAAATCGTTAAAAATTATAAACGAATTCCATAGCAACTTTTCAAAAATTTGATTTGGACATAACTTACAATCTATATGACGAAATCTCAATTTTTCTCTTCCATTAGAAAAATATAGTTCACCAACTTCGAAAGTTTCTTGTTTCGAAATCCGAATTAAAACGGATTAAGTATATTCATTTAAAGTTCGAATCGCCAAACTACGAACTGCTGCGCCATTTCGAGCTCGATTATAGTTATAATATAATATAAATTATACATTCAACTGACATTTACATATAAATTCATTAATATAATTCAATTCTAAACTGAATTATATATATCCTAAATTGTCCAATTCACACAAAATTGTGAATTCTGTTATTTCCGATTATTTCGGAAATAAATATATTATTCAATTATTTATATTAATTAAATATTCTATATTATTTAATTAAACGACCATTTAAATCTCTTAATCACCATTTAAATAATTAAATAAATTAATTATTATACCGTTAAAATATGGGACGTTGCATTCTTCCCCCCTTAAAATAATTTTGTTCCCGAAATTGCTAAGATAGAAAACAAACCCTATTAACTGGGTTAAAAATTAATTGTTTACGCATTAACTTCAGTTTCAACTGAACCAATAAATTTTATTTAAATAATTAATTAATTCCTACTAACGAAAATTTTTAAAAATTCTGAAATTTTTCTAACACCCTAAAATTTCGCCAGCACCTCCTTTGTACGGGTCCATCAGTACAACTCGCCTCTTTAGGCCTTCTCCAATCCAAAAGAAAATCAAACAGCCAAGCGGCTTGCCAAATCGGCTCATAAATCACTAAACTCATATAAAATAAACTTGTACCTTTTTGTCTGGCATATCATTATATCCTTTCGATCTGCTATCAATTCAGCATATATCAATGCCATCCCAATCAACTCCAATCTATTTTATCCTCAAACCCAATCATTCACTTATACCCAAGTCGAATCCCATTCTAACTCAAATTCCATTATCAACTCAACTCTTAACTTACCAGTCCAATATACTTAACCAAACTGAGTTGCATTCCTCAAATTTTATTAACTAATTAACTTCCCTAATTAATTATCTTTATCTCATAATTCAATTCTGATTTTTTATTTCAAAAATCAATCCATTTACTCAACCGAGTCCAATTATATGCCAAATTCCAATTTTACTCGATATTACTCCATTTCAATCCCGATTACCACTTAACTTGATTTATTTTAAATCCCAATTTGCTTTCATAAATATCTATTTAAATTTGTTTTAATTAAAACAATCTTCTTGGGAGTTTTAAATAGCTTTTCTTTTCTCAAAAATCAAATATTCATTTCGGAATATCAAAACAACTTGTCTTCTCAAAATAATTCGAAATAGTATCTTTGGTAGTAATTCGTCACTTAAAACTCAAAAATGAACACTGATGATGTGGCCATCATCATCAGAATTATTTCCCAGCAACTGAAGTGAGTTCAATACTATATCACTTTTCAAAACTCATATTTAAACATTTTCATTTTGAAATATATTTCAAATTACCATTCACAATGCTTGTAAAACAATTTAAAATTCCCAGGATTTTAAAATTTTCATATACTTAATCCAAATCCATTTACAAACACCTTTCCAAACCCCAGAGTTTTAAATTTCAATTCTGGTTTAGATTCAGTTTTAATTCATTTCGTAATACTTATACGAATTTTATATGGTTATATATGTATAACAAACTCAATTTTAATCTTATTCGATTAATATAACAACCAACATATCCAATATACTATGATATATTAAATATATATACTTTGTTTATATCAAAATATAATTTGGATAAAATTATTTCATTTATCCTCTTTTCAAACCATATTGTGTCGGTCCATCGTATTTAAGTGTTTATAAACCCCTACCGATACAGTGGATCAAACTGATCGACCAGAACTCATAAACAAGTCAACCAATAAATCACCACAATATAGAACAATATTTATAAAATCTACACATACACTCTCTCGTATATATACACTCAACTCAATCTAGGGCATTACTAACCCCACCTCTACTGAGTTACGCCACAAAGCCAAGGTAATTACTTAACATTCAGCTCTGATACCACTATAACGAACGTGAATTTTCGACCTCGAAAATTGACATACAACACCATGTCGACTATTCAAGAATCAGAAATACCGGAACGTTAATAGAAAGAAGTTAGAGGGTGAGAATAGATAAGATAGAAAATTAGAATAGAAGAAAAGGAAAATAACAACAACAGAGTCAGAGTAACACGAACCCCGCAGCGGAACGAATAAATATAATATATAACATAACATTGAAACACAAATTTGTCATTGGTATACACATACAATTATCAAAGTACAGCACTTACAACACAGTTAGATAAGCAATTGCTATAAGATCTTGAAGCCTCCTGCTCCAAGATCCCAGCATCTGTAAAATCCCGACTACTTGATTACCCATACAAATTTGGGTACCCAAGAGTTTAGGGAAAACAAAACAAAATAAACTCCGGGTCAGTCATGAAACTGGTATGAGTAAACAATTTAAAACAGTTTGAGAAAATAAACGATATCTCATAAGACCACGCCGTATAACACGGAATGGATTTTCCCCTTATGAGAATTCAAAACACTTGATTCAAAATTCAATAATCCTTTTGAAAGAACGATAATCTTTATATCAAAACTCTGTTAATATTATAATAATGTCTATCAACCATAATATAATAATCATCTAGCAGAATGCTTTCATCTCACGTTCCACATACATAATGTATAATCAAAAACCGCGGGCGCTTATTGGTTTATGAATTCCAACTGGCAAGGTATGGAACCACCTTCCGACAGTGTATCTCTAGAGAGGAATACACCGGTTCAACAAGAACATTTTGAAACCCAGGCTAAACATGACCGTTCACTCATTTCGCTTGAGTGTACCAAATGTATTATCATCAACGGTTGGGATCAGCAATTATTTCCCGAAAGGGACAGCATCGAAATAGATTATAGAAGTAAATGGAATTTCTCTAGATCAGGTGACAATACACCCTAATTGGAAGCTAACCAGTTAGCCATGCGACCTACCCGATTTTGTACCATTTCCTAGTTGTGAGGCTAGAGGTCTAGATCACACCTTTATTTACTTCGAATGCCACATTGTCATACCCGCCAAATCACAAATACATTCCCCCAAAATACCACTGGTATACAGCTAAGAGAAACGAATTCCTCCGCCACCAAATGTAAATACGTTTGAAGAGATCAACTTACGCGATCTATTAAATATGCACTATCATACATTCTACCATACAGGTCATCCTAGGACTAGACAAACCAAAGGTACTATTCTGCAGATCCATCTTAGGAAATTTCTACCTAGGATCGCCAGAACAGCCCTTGCATAAACTACATATTCAATTATCTTCTTCATATTTGATTCGTAACGCTAATGCTCATATGGAGTGGTTTTCAGATAATAAATCTGATCCCGATCTCTCCGTATTGAAATTGCCAAAAACTTTGATAGTCGGTTATTTAACTATCAAAGGGAAATATGTGTACAAACAACGGTCATATTTCCAAATGGAAATCTTACCGAACAAATCATCAATCAACACTGATCCCCTTTATTTTAATTTGTCATTAAATTATCCATTTCCCTATTCCAGTTTCCATATATTCGTAAATTCTTATTTCCTAAATTAAGAAAATATACGTTATTAATCATTGGAAAACATTTCCATATTTAATCTCATTTATATTTTTTTATATTAGAAAACATTTCTGATTCTGATTTGGAAAACATTTCCAGAACTCCTTCATTCAATTTAACCAGATGTTTAGATAAGACATTGCTATGCCAACTCAAACCATTACACTCATTAACTAAATTCACTTAACCAACCTTCACTATCGAACCTTAACCATTCCTTAGTTAAAAATGAAGTCAATCAAGTCAGGGTATAACTACCTCTCAGACCTAAACTGAACAACATTTCTAACCTCGAAATAGACAAGTACCCTTTTAAATCTTTAACAAACTTCCTTATGTAACTCTCGGATTCTATTTACGAATCCACTTCTTTTACAGAAATCATTTGATTATAACAATAGTGTTATAATCACATTCTTTCGAAATATAATAACTTAAATATAACTTTTATTTATCAATTTGGATAAATAAACAAACAACTAACTTATTAATAAATAAATCTTGATAAAAAAACGAAAAGTGAATAGTACTTTCCCGAATTCGGTAAAATCGAATTTCAACGTATAATTCTCTCGAATAATCCCTATTCGATAACTCTCTTTCGAATAAACTCTATTCGATAACTTTTTCTTCGAATAAACTATATTCGATAATCTCTCTTTTAAATAAACTATATTCGATAATCTTTCTTCGAATAACTATATTTGATAACTATTTTCTTCGAATAAACTATATTTGATAATCTCTCTTTCAAATAAACTATATTAGATAATCTTTCTTCGAATAACTATATTCGATAACTCTATTCGAATAACTAATATTCGATTAACTCAAATCGATTAAATCTTATTCGATAAACTAATATTCGATTAACTCTATTCGAATAACTAATATTTGCTTAACTGTAATTCGATTAACTCTATTCGATTAACTCTATTCTATTAACTGTTATTCGATTAACTAATATTTGATTAACTCTATTCAAATAATTAATATTCGATTTAAATAATATTCGATTAAATCTATTCGAATAACTAATACTGGATTAACTCTAATTCGATTAACTCTATTCAAATAACTTATATTCGATTTACTCTATTTCCTATCTCATTCAAATTCCCATTTGAATTCCTATTTCAAAACCCAATTTTCCTTATAAATGTTTTAATTTATAAAATATTTATTTTAATCCATTATTCACATCGAATGTGAAAAATATTTCTTTTATATAATCCATTAAGTTTGACTTCATATTGTAAAATAATATCTCAATTCCAATTTCTGTTTATACTTCTATTTATAGAATTATTCATATGAAATCTCCTTTTTATTTCTAACATTTAAATCTCATTTATAATTCCCTTTATAAATGCTGAGTTCGCATTCTATTTAAAATATCGGTGCCAAAACCGATTTCTACTTCTCTATATAAGTTCAGGCTTATATATCCAATTTATCCAATGATAAATAATTTACTTAATTTATAAAACGTTATTTATAAATTAATCTTCTGTATTTATCTGTTAAAATAGATTTCAATTTAATATCCACTTTAAATACATCTTCTCGTAATTCTCGTAATTCATTTATATCTCGCCAATTTCCTTTTATAATTTTATTTATTTCCCAAATAATTCCTTTTATAATTCTATTTATTTTTCAAATAAATATTCCTTTTATAATTCTATTTATTTCTCAAATAAATATTCCTTTTATAATTCTATTTATTTTATAAATATTTCCTTTTATATAAAATCCATTGATTTTATATAAATATTTTATTTTCAAAATACACTTTGAAAATTCCCTTTTTACATTTCGGTATTTCTTATGGTATTTAAAATACCAAATAACCATGTTCAATATCATCTAAACACACATAATCAACAACGTATTATATATCACATCATATATCACAATATATGGGAAAAAACAGTATTATAAATATTGAGGAATCTAGTTGGATCACTCCAACCTGTTTCCCTGCATCCACAGATGTTAAACAATATAATTAACATCAATTTCATTTCAATATGAAGTATTCTGGTAACAGAATCAATATAATATTAACGATTTATATATATATATACACACCTATATTGTCAACCAACTAATTAGCAGTTCATCCAGACAATCAACACACAACAATCAACCATCATTTATTGATTGTAAAAATACGTTATAAAATATAAACTGTGTAGAGTTAGTGAGATTTACTCACATTGGACGATCATCGTTAAATAACAATAACTGTCGGTTGATTCAGACAAACAATTTATTTCCCTATAAATTGTAACGAGCTTCAATTCACTCCTAGTCAGTTCCATTGTGTAGCCACCTTCCATACGATCCCGACGGATCTTGTTTCATCAAAGTATGATAATGTATGATGAAGTTGTACATGTTATAAGTCTTAAACTATTTAACATTAAAAATTAAATAATTAAATAATTTATAAATCTTAAGCAAATCCTCCTTAATCGCACTAACAATAATCAATTGCCTAATCCCACATATTACTACTGATCTTCCTTTTCCATTAGCCGAACATGTATAACTTTTCCATGGCCAATTTCCAAAAACTTCATCTCCTCAAATCTCCTTTTCTACTTAATGGAATTCAAAATAAAAACCGTCATCCTCTTTCTCTTTAAAATCTCCTTCCCTCCAAACCATTTACCATGAACTCGCACTCTCATTCCATTTCCGTTTTCCCAATACAGTTCGAATACGAACAGTAAAACATGGCTATTTTCGATCCTCTCAAACACTATCCTCCTTTGTTTCTTCATAAATTTACAGACCGTAAGTACCATTCTTATCCTAATACAAATCTCCATCCACTCATACCCAAATCAATACACTCGCACGCTCCTTCGACATCGCGACATCGACCTGTTGTTGACTTTCGATCCCCAAGAACTGGCATCACACCTTTCCAAATAGATGTACGAATGACGAGAACTCCTCTACGAATTCAACTATACTACTCATTTTTTAATTAGATGATCCTATGCCTTAAGAACCCTAAACGTAGCTTGCGTCGAGAAAATCCAGTGAATGGAAGTTCACACCGCACCCATTTATTAGCATACTAAAATGGAGAGCACACTTTACTGAAGCCATATAACTATATATTAGGATTTATAAGATTTTACACAATTTGGTTTTGATTTTCAAACTCTCTTTTCTGAAATAGGAAGAAAAGCGACGGCGGATTTATATCGACCAAGGAAATTAGAACTTTAGGTTTAGGTTGGTTTATTTATAGGAATGGTTAGCTTACCAATGAAGCGTCATATATTTTAATATTAATTTATCGTATCATTATTTTTATTTATCGTTTAGAAATTCCTATGATCGCATAACATATCCAAATTCGACGAAAATGGACATACAACCATATTTTGACATTACGGACCCAATGAAACTGGTTTTGCCGAATTCCGACTACGTTTGTTCACACAGCGTATTTTTAAAGTCAAATTATTGACTATTTTTGAGATTAAAATCCCGTACGGCCACATACTGACTCCAAAAATCACGAAAATTGAAATCTAGCAATAATTAATATTCCGGGTCCAACAAAATTAGTTTAGTCGAAAACGGAGGTCGTTTGCAAAAAGGGCTATTTTAAAGCTCTAGATAAATCAATTTAAATATTAATATATTTAAAAATGATTAAATTTAATATTAATAAATTAATATCATCGTATATATTCACATATAATATAATACAGCTCCAAAATATTCCTATCTAAATTTATAACTTGACATTTCAGATCCAGATTAAATCAGTATTCAATTTATATTGAAAATCCATTTATAATATAAATAAATAGTTATAAATTATAAAGGAATTCCATAGCGACTTTTTCAAAAATTTGATTTCGACATAACTTACAATCTACACGATGAAGTCTCGATTTTTCTCTTCCATTAGAAAAATATAGTTCACCAGCTCCGAACGTTTCTTATTTCACAGAAATCTGACTTAAAATGGATTCTGTACATTCATTTAAAGTTTGAATTACTAAATTACGAACTGCCACGCCATTTCGAACTCGATTATAATTATAATATAATATAAATTAAATGTTCAACTGACATTTATAAATTAATTCGTTAATATAATTCAATTCTAAGCTGAACTGTATATATTTTAAATTGTCCAATTCACACAATATTATGAGTTCTATTATTTTCGATTATTTCAGAAATAAATATATTATTCAATTATTTATATTAATTAAATATTCAATATTATTTAATTAAATGACCATTTAAATCTCTAAATCACTATTTAAACAATTAAATAAATTAATTATTATACCGTAAAAATACGGGACGTTACAAAAATACATAAATATCTTAATTTCTACACTTATACTCTGCCGATTTCAACAAAATTTATATCATTCTTCTTCTCTTCTCAATATCTATCAAGTACTATCTGTTTTAAGTGTCGTCAAAGAGTTCTAAGGCTATTGTGATCATTTGGGAAAGGGTGTGTTCCTTGTATCCCTTAAATCAAGGAAAGGGAGCGGTATTAACCTTGCAGCCATGAAATCGAGGGTGGTGGAATTGGTGTCAACATTGTAGCCGTGAAATCAAGGGTATTGTACTTGGATATTGATAACAATAAAAATCTGCATAATCCAAGCGTTGCATGGGACTGGACGTATGAGTAATCCGAACCAGTATAAAATCCAATGTGTTCTTTCCTTTTTTTTCATTTTTATTTACTTACTTCTGTGTTTGTGATTGTTTCTGTATTTGTGATCATTTCTGGTGTGATAATCATTGTGTGATTCATGTAGAATTTCAAGATTGTTTAAGTTTTCCATAATCTCTTTAAAACACTATTCACCCCCCTCTAGTGTTTGTTTTGCCTTAAGATTCTTAATCTGCATTCCCTAACAGTTGGTATTAGAGCACAGGTTTTCAAAAGTTCATCATCTGAATTTTGGAATTATTAAATGGAAATGTTGAAATGATTTATAACACTAGTCTTACTTCATGCATTGCATCAATATTAGATGTGTTTGCATTTTATTCTGTTGAAAAATCAATTTAACATAATCTGAATTTTCTGAAAAGTTTAATTGGCAATTTTTTTGAAAAGATATGTCATAGAATCATCACATTGTTATTATTTAAAATTACAATTAGTTATTTTGAAAAGTCACTTGATTCTTTGAAAATGCGTTGTTTTGCAGGGAAAGAAGTTATGACTATTGGTCAAAGGACACCAAGGTGTTCATTTATTAATCAAGAAGAAAAAGAAGATAATGGCAATCTACAATGAAATGGGTACCTAATCTACACAACTATTTTTCTTCTTCAATATGATTTATTGTACTTCTTTTCTCACTCTCATGCGAATTCGTCACGAAATGGTAAGTTATGATCCAATGAAGTTTTGATGCACAAAGAAAAAAAGTAACCAAAATTATTCCTAGTATTTCTCATATTTTTCTCAGATATTTGTATTATTTTATCCCAACTTCTTTTCCAGATTATAGTTCTTGTTCTCGTGGTCGTTTAGTTGGGTAGATCATCAAATTCCGATCAAAATTGAGTGAGATATGGCAATTTGAAGATGATTATCCAACACAAAATTTGGATATCGGATACTCTATTTTCCTCTCTGATTCTACATACTACACCATAATATCATTCAAATTCTTCACCAAAATATTACTGAATCGTATCCCTTTCCTTCCTTTTCTATTTGCTGCTAGTTTCATTCAATTCCATTAAGAAACGAAGAAGTTATGCCTTTCAGTAGATTGACTGAAAGCAGAAAAACGGAAAGAAGAAGAGAAATGGTTATGAAGAGACATGACTTATGAGCCTATTTATATAGTAGTTGAAGTGTCCATTCATTCAACTTTTTCGCGCCAAGATGGTTAAACTACTAAATCATTAATATCTTTCTCATACAGTCTTCAAATTCAGCAAATGAATATACTATGCTGATCAGAAAAATGAGCTCGTGGCAATAGAGAAGATCTCATCGCCAAATTCTGAAAGATATGAATGTGTGGTTCATAACAATGTAAGTACAACAAAATGGAGGATTGCAAAAGGAGGTTTGCCTTACAATATTTTCATAATTATCATTACATTTAGAAATATACATCTACGTATATAATGAGGTATAGAAATTTATCTCTTTTATAATTTTAGACATTTTGCTTCATATGTCAATACACTGATTTAATTAATGTAATGACCCGCATTTTTCACGGTATATAATTAATTAATTTAATTATATAAGCAATGATTTAGAGAATTAAATGGTCGTTTAATTAAATTATAAGGAATATTTAATTAATTTAATAATTAAATAATATATAAAATTCTAAAATAATCAGAATTGACCAAAATGGCGATATGGTGTGAGCTGGGCAATTCAAAATATATAGATCAGTTTAGAGTTGAATTATATGAACAAATATATTCAATCGACGACAGTTGAACGTATAGTTTATAATATAATTATAATAGAGCTTGAAATGGCGCTGCAGTTCGCAATTTGGCGATTTGAACTTCAGCTGAATGTACAGGATTCGTTTTAAGCCGGATTTCAGTGAAACAAGAAACGTGTGGAGCTGGTGAAGTATATTTTTCTAATGGAAGAGAAAAATCTGGATTTCGTCGTGTAGATTTTGACGTACGTCCAAATCAAATTTCAGAAAAAGTTGCTGTAGAATTCCTTTATAATTTATAAAGGAATTATTTATATTTTAAAAAGAAATTTCAATATAAATCGAATATCGGGTTGACCCAGATTGAAATATCGAGTTAGAAATCAATATAGGATTTTATTTGAGCTGTATGATATTCCTATGTGAATATATACGATAATATTAATTTATTAATATTTTATTTAATTATATTTAAATATATTTATATATTTAAATGGGTCATCCAGAGCTTTAAAAATACACTGTGTGAGCATATGAAGTCGGAATTCGACGAAACTAGTTTTGTTGGATCCGCAGTGTTGAATTATTGTTAGATTTCCAGTTTCGTGATTTTTAGAGTCACTGTGTGGCCGTACGGATTTTTAGAGTGAGAAACAGTCAGTATTTTGACAGTTAAAAATACGCTGTGTGAGCATACGGAGTCGGAATTCGACGAAACTAGTTTTGTTGGATCCGCAGTGTTGAATTATTGTTAGATTTCCAGTTTCGTGATTTTTAGAGTCACTGTGTGGCCGTACGGATTTTTAGAGTGAGAAACAGTCAGTATTTTGACAGTTAAAAATACGCTGTGTGAGCATACGGAGTCGGAATTCGACGAAACCAATTTCGTTGGGACCGTAATGTCAAGTTCTATCAGCTTGTCAGTTTTCATGATTTTTAGGCATTGTATGTGTTCGCAGTGATTTTTAGAAGACTGAATCGAATATTATATAATAAAAAGAAAATATCTAAAATTCATTTGAGGTAAAAACAATGGCCACATGCTCATCCTTTCCACCACACAACAGAACCCGTCCCTCTATAAAATAAAATCAAGCCGTCACTTACAATCCTAAAACGAGAAAAAAAATCATCCTTCTCAAATTCATAGAAATCAAAAGAATTTGTTATAAATCCAGAAACCCATATCATTGTAATCCTCAGGACTTTCTCTTCATCCTTGTATAATTATTTAGGGGCTCCACGCATCTTGTTTTCGCTGGAAATTGTACAGCGCCTGAAACATTCATCTAGGGTTGGGTATCGAGATCTTTTTGGTACATCGAGAGTGAGTTCGAGTTCGTATTCGGGTTTGTGAGGGGGCTGAGCTTCTCGTCGAGGAGTTTGGAGGATTTCGGGTTCGTATTTATGTCGATTGAATTCCGGTTGGGTGAGCTACTGCTGCTCGACGGAAATGGCTAGGAGGAGTGCGAAGTCTTGGAAATTGGGATGGAGGGAAGAAGATTCAAATGAGGGTTGTAATGGTACTTGTCCGAAGTTGAACGGTGAAGTTATGATAGAGGTAGGAGGAGGGGAAGACGCCGTAATGGCCATTTGAAGAGGAAGCAGCGTCACTGGTATATTGTGGAAGAAGAGTTGCTCGTATGGGCTGGTGTGAGTACTTAGATGGGCCGGAATTGAATGGTAAAGCCCAAAGTGAAGTTAAACTAATTTATTTTATTTAAACTATAGTATTAAAAGTTGTAAATTGAATAACTTGGTCATATATTATCGGAATTCAGCAAAACAAGATCCGACAGGATCGTATGGACGGACACTACGCGATGGAACCGACTGGAAGTCCATCGGAGCTCGTTACAATTTATGGCGAAATAAATTGTCCGTTGCAATCAAATAACACAAACCGTTATTTAACGATTAACACGCCAATGTGAGTAAAACTCACCAACTCTGAACAGTTTATAATTTCATGTTGTATTTTTAGAACTGTTAGAAATTGTCTGTTTGATTGTGTTATGACTGTTTGATTGAACTGCTAGTCAGTTAGTAGAATATATATATATATATATATCTGTGTATATATATGTAAACTGTTAAATATTTATATGTTGATTCTGCTATCAGAATATTTCATATCAAAGTGAAATCGATGTTAATCGTATTGTCTAACATCTGTGATGCAGGGAAACAGGTCGGAGGAATCCAACTGGATTCCTCAACAGTTATTTTATTGTTTTTCATATATTTTGATATATGATGTGAAGTATAACCTGTTGTTGATTGTGTGGGTATGGACGATATTGAACATCGTGATTTGATATGATTGAATACCATGACATACCGGGATGTTGATAAGGGGATTTTCAAAGTGATATTGAAAATAGAATATTTATAAAATGGGATATTTATAAATAAGAGATATTTATAAAGTGGAATATTTATAAATAAGAAATGTTTATAAATTGGGATATTTATAAATAGGAGATATTCAAAAAGGAAATAATTTCAAACCATTTTCTTTTTGAATGGAAAGGCCTGTGTGGCGGGTTTGGGGATTTTCCCGATGCTCCCGTTACAAAGGAGATTATGGCGAATTTTTCAGAGAATTTAAGGAGTTAGAATATTTCAAGAATAAATTTGAAAAGGAAATATTTGTAAACCATTTACAAATAGAATTGAAAAGGAAACGTTATAAAAAGGAAATCATTTTTAGAGTGTAGAACCGTTATTTAAAAGTAAATCTTTTCAAATGAATAAAACGTTGTTAAAAAGGAAATCTTTATAAAGTGAATAAAGTAAATCGAATATGGTATTCGAAAGGAGTTAAATCGAATATGGTATTCGAAAGTTAGTAAAACGAATATGCTATTCGAAAGGGGTTAGTCGAGTCGAGTTAGTTGAATAGAGTTAACCAGTTCAGTAGAGTTAACCAGTTCAGTAGAGTTAACCAGTTGGGTTAAGTAAGTTGGGTTAAGTAAGTCGGGTTAATCAGTTAGAGTTAATCAGTTAGAGTTAATCAGTTAGAGTTAATCAATTAGAGTTAATCAATTAGAGTTAATCAGTTACAGTTAACCAGTTAGAGTTAATTAGTTAGAATTTATCGATTAGAGTTAAAACGAACTAGAGTTAACCAAATATAGTTATTTGAGACAGAGTTAGTCAAACATAGTATTCAGGGTAAGTTACCATCTCGTACGACTGCTAGCGTAATTCGCAGGGCTGTAAATAGCCTACGGCGGTCGGATGTTTCCTGAGGGAGTCAGGCGTAACCATTGTGATCGCTGCGATCTAGAGTCAAGCGAATGAAGTTAAATCGAATATTAGTTATTCGATAGGAGTTAAGTTCTTGAGTTAGATTATCGAGATAAGTTAATCGAGTTAAGTTCTTGAGTTAGATTATCGAGATAAGTGAGTCGAGTTAAGTTCGTCGAGTTAAATTAATCGATGTTAATTTCATCGAAAGGAGTATCGATGTTAGTTTCATCGAAAGGAGTTAATCGTTGTTAGTTTCATCGAAAGGAGTTAATCGATGTTAATTTCATCGAAAGGAGTATCGATGTTAGTTTCATCGAAAGGAGTTATTGATTAGTTAAATCGAAAGGAGTTAATCGAATATAGTTTATTCGAATAGAGTAAATGAGTAATCGAATATAGTTTATTCGAATAGAGTAAATGAGTAATCGAATATAGTTTATTCGGATAGAGAAAATGAGTTAATCGAATATAGTTTATTCGAAAGTGAGACTTTCAAATATGAGATATTTGAAAAGAAAAAGATTATCGAATATAGTTTATTCGAAAGTGAGACTTTCAAATATGAGATATTTGAAAAGAAAGAGATTATCGAATATAGTTTATTCGAAAGTGAGATTTTCAAATATGAGATATTTGAAAGAAAAGAAAGAGATTATCGAATATAGTTTATTCGAAAGTGAGATTTTCAAATATGAGATATTTGAAAAGAAAGAGTTATCGAATATTAGTTATTCGAAGAGAGATTATCGAATATCGTTTATTCGAGAAGGAGTAATCAAATATAGTATAATCGAAAGGAAGGAGTTAATCGAATATAGGTTATTCGAAGAAGAGTTAATCAAATAGAGATTTCTCGAAGAGAGCTAATCGGTGAATTCGATTATATCGAATTCGGGAAAGTACTTATACTTTCCAGTGTTTAAATAGAGATTTATTTATATTTAAATAAATAAGTGTTAGGTTAATTATTCACTAATAAGAATAGAAGTTATAATTAAAGTTAGTTAATTCGAAAGGAGGGATTATAACGTTATCGTTATAACCAATGTTTTAAATATAGAAGTGGATTAGTAAAATTGGATCCGAGAAAGGCTTAAAGAAGTTGTTAAAGATTAAAAGATAAACTTTGACCATTTCGAAGTTATAACGTTGTTCAGTTAAGGTCTGAGAGGTAATTATACCCCAACTTGAGTGACTTGCTTCTTAACTAAGAAATGGCAAGGTTTGATCGTAAAGGAGTTTTGGAAATGTTTTCCAAACGAGAATCAGAAATGTTTTCTGATAAAAGAAAATAAGAATTTAGAATATAGGGAAACAGGGGATAAGTAAATAAATGAACTAAAGAGGTTAATGTTAAATGATGATTGATCGATATAATTTCCATCTGGAAATAATATCGTTGTTTGCACACTTGTTTTTCTTTGATGGTTAAATCACAGACTATCGAAGTTTTGACCATTTTAACGTTGTTAATATGGAGAGACTGGTTGGATTATTATCCGAAGAACCACTCTGTATTGGCATAAGCGTTGCGAATCATATATGCCAAAGATAATTGAAGACGGAGTAAAAAGCAAGTGCTGTTGTATAAGTCTTAGATAACAGTGACTAAGATGGATATACTGAATAGTGCCTTCGGTTTGTCCAGTCCCAGGACAACTTGTATGGACGAAGGTCTGACAGAGTATATCCAATGGATCGCGTAAGTTGATCTGTTCAAACGTATTCACCTTTGGTGGCGGAGGAATTCATTTCTCTTAGTTGTATACCCGTGTTATTTTTGGATAAGTCAATTTGTGATTTGGCGGGTATGACGATGTGACATTCTAAGTGAATGAGGACGACTTGTGTTGATTAATGTCTGACAGAGTATTTCCAGAAAGGTCACGTACATTGATTTCTTCAACTTTACCAAGAGTGGAAGCGGAGAAGGAAACTTCTTTAGCTAACAAGTAACGTACTGTTGTAGACGCCAATTTGTGATTTTCGATGGATCTGACAATGTGGCATTCGAAGTGAATCAGATGTAATGATAAAGCGTAGCTTCTAGCCTCATCAACCGGTAAATGACAGAAATCGGGCAGGCAGCATGGCTAAGTCGGTCGCACCGAAGTAGGGTGTATAATCACCTATCTAGAGAATATTCATTTGTTTCTTAAATCTATCAATGCTGTCCCATATATATACGGGAACAGTTGCTGATCCCAACCGTTGGTGATATACATTCGATACACTCAAGCGAAATGAGTGGTCGGTCATGTGTGGCTGAGTTACAAGATGTTCTTGTTGAACTCCAGTGTATCGTTCCTAGAGTACACTGATCGGAAGGTGGTTCCATACCTTGTCATAGTTGGAAATCCATTATCCAATACGTGCTTGCGATTTTGATTATATACTATATATGTAGAACGTGAGATGAAAGCGTTTCTGCTAGTTGATATCTATTTGTACATAGACATTATTATAATATCAAAGGTTTTTGATATAAAGATATTTTGGATTCTCATAAGGGAAAAACCCGTTCCGTTCTGCGCCGTGGTCTTATGAGATATCGTTTACTTGTTCATATACCTGTTTAAACTGTTTTACTCATACCAGTCCCATGACAGACCCGGAGTTTACTTTGTTGTTTTCCCTAAACTCTTGGGTGCCTAAATTTGTACGGGCAGTCAAGTAGTCGGGATTTACAGATATACTTGAAGAGCTGAAGCAGGAGGCTTCAGGATCATATAGCTATAGTTTATTTCCGCTGTGTTGTAAGTGATGTACTCTGATAAGTGCTATTGTATACATAACTGTTATATTTCCAAGTTATGTTATCTATTATATGTTATTCGTTCCGCTGTGAGGTTCGTGTTACTCTGATGTTGAGTTCTTCTTCTTCTTCTATTCTAAGTTTCTATCTTATCTATTCTCACCATCTAATTTCTTTCATTAATTACCGGGATTTTTCGATGTTTTGGTTATCGACATCGAGCTTATGTCGATAACCAAAGTAAATATTTCCTGAGTATAATTAGAGTAGTCAGGAAAGAGATAAGTGATTGAAATTGTTTTTAATTGCAAATAGAGACATTTTCTAGATATAGAAAATAAAAGAAGTTGATATTTGGAAACGTTTTTCCAAATGGCGTAAGAGGCCCGGATGATTATCGAAATTATTTAGTTAACAAATATTAATAGAGAAATAGAGAAGTGAATAAATTAATGAAATATTAATTAACAGGATCAGTGATTGATTGATGTTATGGATGAATGGATGTTTGTTTATTTTTCTTCGATAGTTAAAGAACCGACTATCGAAGTGTTTACCGATATTGTTGTCAATATGGAGAGACGGGTTGGATTATTATCCGAGAACCACTCTGCATTGGTGATAGCATTGCGAATCAGATTATATGAAGATAATCGAAGACGTAGTAAAGTGCAAGGGCTTTTTCTATTAATAGAAATTGTGCCTTCGGTTTCGTTCAATCCCAGAGCGAACATATATGGACGAATGTCTGGCGAAGTATTTCCAATGATCGAATATGTTGATCTGTACAAATATATATGGTGGCAATAGATTTATTCCCTTATCATAACATCCAGAATATTTGTGCAAATCAATTAGTGATTAACGGATCTGACAATGTGGCATTCAAAGTGATTGTGCTATCAATGAATAGAAAGTAATCGTAGCCTCAGGCCTCAACAATCAGGAAATGACAAAAATCGGGCAGGCAGCATGGTTATGTGGGTCGCTCTGATTAGGATGTATAATCACCTATCTAGAGATTCATTTAATTCCTTATTCTATTCGATGCTGTCCCTTTTCGGGAAACGGTTGCTGATCCCAACCGTTGGTGATATACATTCGATACACTCAAGCGAAATGAGTGGTCGGTCATGTGTGGGCCGGGTTGCAAGATGTTCTTGTTGAACCCAGTGTTTTCCTCTCTAGAGATACACTATCGGAAGGTAGTTCCATACCTTGTCACGTTGGAAATCCAAATCTCCAATAAGCGCCCTACGATTTTTAATTTTATATTATATATGGAGCATGAGATGCAAGCATTCTGCTAGATTCTATTTATTTGATGTAGACATTATTATAATATCACTAGATTTTCGAATCAAAGTGTTTTGGATTATAGTAAGGTAAAAACCGTCCGTGTTTATGTGTGTGCTGGTCTTACTATTATCTTTTCTTTTGAAAGGATTTTTAAGGTTAAACAATTGGTTGGAGTTTACTCACACCGTTCTCATGACTGACCCAGAGTTTATTTTGTTTGTTTTCCCTAAACTATTGGGTGCTCAAATTTGTACGGGCAGTCAAGTAGTAGGGATTTTACAGATTCATTTGGAAGAGCTGAAAGCAGGAGGCTTCACCAGTTAGCCATAGACTATCATATATTCCGCTGTGTACCATGTATGTATCTGGAAACAGGTGTTTATAACTGTTCCAGAAATAGCTGTTGTACTCTGATGAGGGTATGTATATATACGGTTACTGAATTGTATTTCAAAGGTTATGTTATATAATATATTTTATTCGTTCGGCTGTGAGTTTGTGATCTTCGTTTTCTTCTATTCTAATATTTCTTTCTATTTCTCATCCTCTAACTTCTTTCTACTAATGATTCATATTTCTGTGCAATTTGGGTTGGACGTGTGGTGTTATTAGTCAACTCAGATAGTACGGATTTACGGGCCATTATAATTGGTATCAGAGCCAAGTTGAGTGAATACCTAGGCTGTGGAGATGTGCTCATTAGAGATAGGGTCAGTAATACCCTAGAATGAGTTGAGTGTATATAGACGAGAGAGCTTATTTGTAAATTGATATAAAAGTTGTTTTATATTGTGTTGGTTAGTCTGTTGAGTGGTTTATGAATTTTGATCGAATAGTGGGACGCCACAAAGTCAATAGGAATTTCTAAACACTTGAACAGAAGATTGAACATGATATTGTTTTAAGGTGGGTGAATGAAACCATTTTACCCAAAATTCTATTTTGTTATAAAGAGAATAATTTTTGAAATTATTATAATGTATAGATGTGTTGGTTGTTAATATTATAATGAGATTATAAGAAATGAAATAGTTGTATATAACCAAGTAGAATTTGTATATGAATGAAATATACAAATGAGATGAATCAAAATTGAATTCAAAGCAGAATTTGGAATTTAAATCCTGGGAAGTTTAAAAATATTTTCTGAAGTATATTAGGATAATATAGCTGTGTTTAAAAGGGATTTTGTGTAGAAATCATTTTGAGATGGATTTTTAAAGTGATAAAGCACTGAACTCACTTCAGTGGCTGGAAAATAATTCTGATGATGATCGCGACATCATCAGTGTTCATTTTCGAGTTCTAAGTGATGGATTGCTACCTTAGAAAAGTTTTGATGGAAATTGTTTTGAAATAAAATAAGTGGTTTGAAAATTCAAATGTTTGAATTTGAAATGGAAATAAATATATATGTATATATTTATGTGATTTCAGAAGGATTCGAAAGGAAAACCCAGGAATTTGAATTCTGAAGTTTAAATTTAACTTAAGCAAGTTAAATGGATCGAGGTAAATAAATTAATGAAATTCAAATTGAATAAGACTGAATAGAATTTGAATTGGGTGTAAATCATTTAGATTAAATGTGTGAAAACCAAAAGTTTTGGTTGGAGCTATTTTGTCGAAATATGAAGAGGTGAGTTTCAACATAAAGGAGTTTTGAAAAGTTAATGGGTTTATAGTATTTTTCCTACCTTAGCAATTTCAAGGACGAAATTATTTTAAGGGGGGAAGAATGCAACGACCTGGATTTTTGGTCGATATATTTTAAATATTTAGTATGGTTTTAAATATTGAATTTATAATATAAATGGTATTTTATTGGGTTATCGATTAAATAATCGAAATACGATTTATTTTGATAATCATCGTAATACTAGAATTTAAAATAATTCAATTCGAAGTTAGAATTAAATCAAAACAATTCAGATGACCAGTATTAATTGTATTTGAATATAGATGAGAATAAAATTATTTTATTATTGGAGAATTTATTTGTTTTTGAATTTAAAGTATATTATATTGATTTAATATGGTTATTTATATATACACATTCGAAATGGATTTCAGAAAATATTCTGTTGAGTTCAGTATAACGCTATAACATTGGAACGACGGTCGGTACGCTAAAATAGCGGTTCACGATTTTTAACTGTGAACCCCGAGATATTTATAATGGATAAGATCGAAATCGAATCGAAAATCAAATCGATATCTGTTTAAAAAGAATAAAAGATCTCTTTATATCGAATCAAAATCAAATCAAATTAATTAGAAAATCTTTTTAAAATAAATTGATGATTTGTTGTGTAGGTTCTGTTCCCTTCTCCCTTATATAATCGCAGTGAAACTTTCCCCTTAAATGGATTTTTCTATCTGTCAAATCCATTTAAAAAAGCCAACGAATAAAAGAAAACAGAAATCACGAATGAAATCAATACTCGCGAGTTGTTCTGGAGCTCGATGATCTCGAGCGCTGTCTAGGGTTCATCGTGACTTGATCTGAAGACCTAGAGGGTTCGACGAGGTTCGATTCAGGTATTGGTCTCATCATTGATTTCCGATCTGAGGGTATGGCAGAACTCGAGCATCGATCTTCAATTCGAGTGTGGGTTCTTCGGTTCATCGCAAGTCATATTTGGAAGAGGTCGAGTTTCGTGATGATGTCGATGTTGTGGTGAATACGAACAAAGGTTCGATCTATGGTAATGGGTAGTGATGTTCGATTTGGGGGATTCCGTTCTTTTTGGGTGATGCGGTTTCTGTTCTTGGGTTCTGGAAGTATACGACGTGGGTTCCAAGGGTGTTGCCGTGAGTTGTTTGAAGAATGGTGAAGTCTGGAGTTCGATCCTTCTAATGACAAGCAGGAGTTTGACAGTGGAGTAAATGGATTGTGGTAATTTCAATTAAATACCTTAATTAGTTTAAAGTTTAAAGAAAATATCCTTATTAGTTAATGTTTAAAAATACATAGGTTTGTTTAAATCGTTAAGTTAGAATTAATTTAGTAACCATTAGAAGAAGAGAAAAATATAGGAAAGTTATTTATTTATTTAAGTAGTTAATTTAAATAAATAAACATTTAATCGGTAAATTTAAATAAAATTATCACAGGTGCGAATTCGTTCGAGAAGATTAGTAGCCGCTAATTTGGAACATAAATAGGATATTCGACAACTGCAACCACAGTGAGTAAATCTCACTCACCTGTTTAATTAGAATTATTTTTATTTCGTTAAAAATAATTGTGACTTGCTTGTTTGAATGTTGTCTGGTTGATTTAAATATATTAGTTATTTAGGATTGACTATTATATATATATTGGGTCGATGATTGGATTGTTCCCGCAGTCTCATTAGCGGATGCCCGCAGTTTCATAGCGGATGATTTCCCTATGTTCCCCACAACTATATTAGTGGATGACCTTCATACCGCGATATCCTGCCTCGAAGCAAGATGGGTATTATTTATGTTGACTAATATATTTGGATGCAGGACAATAGGTTAGAGGAATCCAACTGGATTCCTCAAAAATATGTTATCTGTTTATTTATTTGTTTGCGTATATACTGTCATATATGATGTGTTAGGAAAATAAATAATTGGTTGTTTGAATATCACTAGGCATAAGTGTTAATTTATAAAAATACCCTGAAAGGGGTATTTGAGATTTGAAAAGTGAAATTCTATTTTAGAAAAATAGAATTTGAATTTTTAAATAGATTTGAAATATAAACTTATTTTGAAAATAAAAACAAGTAGTTCCTTTATAAACGAAGTTTATAAATAAAGTGAAATGAATTATCATTGAATAATTCAGAAATAAAGATCCAAGTGTGAATTTGGAAAGGGAAATTTATTTTTCCAAATAGAGATTTTATTTCAAATGAATTTGAAATGGACTTGTTTAACTATATAAACAAGTAAAATAAATGGTGCTTGTAAATGAAAAGGGAAATTATCATTAGATAATTCGAATTTTTTTAAATTCAAATGTGAATTTAAAAATATAAACGGGAAAATCGTTTTAAGAAATAAACGACGGAATTTATTCTAATGTTCAGAATATAAATTGAACGAAAATAAATCGACAAGGATTTATGATGTGAATTTGATAAATTCAAATTTATTTAAGTAGAAGTTAAATTGAATATGAAAATAAATTGGTATTTATATTTATAAGTTATTATAAATAGAATTTCCAAAATAAGATTTTGGATTTAAAAAGAAATTTGAAAAGGGAACTTGTTTAAATATTAAACAAGGAAATTTGAAAAATGGTGTTTATAAATAAAATGAATAAATTATCAAGAGATAACTTGAATATTAAATTCAAAGAGAATTGGAATGGAATTCGAATAAAGGAAATTCAAATATATATTGAATATATAGAGGATTCAAATAGAGTTTGAAAATAGATTTGAATATAGAAATCCAAATGAAGTTTGAAATTATATTGAAATTCAAATGGAGTTTTGAAAATAGATTTGAATAAAGATAGTTTAAATATGGAATTTGAATCTAGAATTCAAATAGATTGAAATGGAATTTGAAAATAGAATTTCAAAATAGAATTTGAAATGGGAATTTGAATATAGATTTTAAATAGAGTTAAAATGGACTTTGAATATTAGAATTCAAACAGAAATGAGATGGAGTATGAATATTAGAATTCGAATAGAGTTAAAATGGAGTTGAATTCATTTTAACGAAGTTTAAAAGTTTATATATATAAATATAATTAAAACGAACTCGCCACAGCGCTGCTGTTCGAAAATTGGCGTTTTGAACTTCAATTGAGTATACAGAACTCAATTGAAGTCGGAATTCTTTGAAACAAGAAATGTCAGGACCGATTTGATAATAGTTTTCTAATGGAGGAGAAAAATCTGGATTTCGTCTAATAGATTTTGAGTAATATCAAATTCAAATTTTCAGAAAAACAGCGCCATAACCATTTAAAAACCATAACGGTTTATTTAATTTTATAAAAGGATTTTAAGCGAATAAAATCCGAATTTCTATTTAGAAAATTTCAGATTTGAGTTGTAAATTATATGTGAACTCAAGTGGAGTAATGAATTGATTTTGGAAACATAAATCAGATTTTTGATTATTGAATAGAATTAACTAATTTGAGTAGTAATTAGTTAATGAGCTTTTGAATTAATATTGGGCTTTAAATAAGTGAATTTGATTTGGGAATTTATACTCAAAATCGAAAAGAAAACCAGAATTTGAAATTGAAATTTCAATTTAGTTATGAGCAAGTTGAATATTTTGTTTGAACATGTTATGTTCATACAAAGAAGTGAAATAGGCAAAATAGCTAATTAAAGAATAAATGGGCGAAACTGAATTCAAACGATTGGATAGTGTTGAATTGAATTGAAAACAGGTGAACATGTGTTAGACAGGTATGGGATGAAGTATATGAAGATTTTAATTCATGTGCCCGACAAAAAGGTACATGTTTAAATTCATATATGAGTTTTTATGCGGTGTATCGGCAAGCCGCTTGGTTTTTTCTTTTTCTTTCAGATTGGTGAGGGCCATGGGAGGCTATTTGAAATATCCCGATGCTCCCGGTACAAGGGAGGTTATGGCGAATTTTTCCGGGAATTTAAGGAGTTAGAATATTTTTAAGATAATTTGATAGTTAGAACTCAATGTATCGATATATATAGAATTTGATAAGGAAACGAAATAAAAAAATAGAATATAGTAAACAAAAAGGGAAAATCTATAAATGAGAAATAGAAAGCGAACCATATACATGTTTTAAAAATGAATAATTGGGTTTTATAGTGTGTTTATTCGAGGTAAGTGATTTTGTCTGTTTTGTAGTTAATGATGTTTCAGTCAAGGTCTAAGTGGTAATTTTACCTCAACTTGATTGATTTCATTTTTAATTGATAAATAGCAAGATCCGGTTTCGAAAAGAAGTGTTGAATAATAGTTGGTTGAACAAAATATTTTAGGTTGTTGTAACGATGTTTTACACAGCATTTGTTTTAACCCAAGTGGTGGAAATTTTGGAAATATAAAAATAAATATTTCCTGAGTATAATTAGAGTAGTCGGGAAAGAGATAAGTGATTGAAATTGTTTTCAATTGCAAATAGAGACATTTTCTAGATATAGAAAATAAAAGAAGTTGATATTTGGAAACGTTTTTCCAAATGGCGTAAGAGGCCAAGATGATTATCGAAATCATTTAGTTAACAAAT
This sequence comes from Allium sativum, assembly GCA_030737875.1. NCBI lineage: Eukaryota > Viridiplantae > Streptophyta > Magnoliopsida > Asparagales > Amaryllidaceae > Allium > Allium sativum. The sequence goes on from CM060910.1 coordinate 732,170,045, forward strand.
ATTGATAGAGAAATAGAGAAGTGAATGATGAAATATTAATTAACAGGCTCAGTGATTGATTGATGTTATGGATGAATGGATGTTTATTTATTTTTCTTCGATGGTTAAAGAACCAACTATCGAAGTGTTTGTCAATATCGTTGTCAATATGGAGAGACCGGTTGGATTATTATCCGAGAACCACTATGTATTCGCGATAGCGTTGCGAATCAGATTATGTGAAGATAATCGGAGACGTAGTAAAGTGCAAGGGCTTTTTCTATTAATAGAAATTGTGCCTTCGGTTTTGTTCAATCCCAGAACGAACGTATATGGACGATTGTCTGACAAAGTATTTCCAATGATCGAATATGTTGATCTGTACAAATATATATGGTGGCAACGGATTTATTCTCTTAGCATAACATCCAGAATATTTGTGCAAATCAATTAGTGATTAATCGATTTTACAATGTGGCATTTAAAGTGATTGTGCTATCAATGAATATAAAGTAATTTTAGCCTCAGGCCTCAACAACCGGGAAATGACAAAAATCGGGAAGGCAGCATGGCTATGTGGGTCGCTACCATTAGGATGTATAATCACCTATCTAGAGATTCGTTTAATTCCTTATTCTATTCGATGTTGTCCCTTTTCGGGAAATGGTTGCTGATCCCAACCGTTGGTGATATACATTCGATACACTCAAGAGAAATGAGTGGTCGGTCATGTGTAGGCCGGGTTGCAAGATGTTCTTGTTGAACCCAGTGTATTCCTCTCTAGAGATACACTATCGGAAGGTGGTTCCATACCTTGTCATGTTGGAAATCCAAATCTCCAATAAGCGCCTTGCGGTTTTTGATTTTATATTATATATGGAGCGTGAGATGCAAGCGTTCCGCTAGGTTCTATTTATTTGATGTAGACATTATTATAATATCACCGGATTTTCGAATCAAAGTGTTTTGGATTATAATAAGGTAAAAACCGTCCATGTTTATGTGTGGCTGGTCTTACTATTATCTTTTCTTTTGAAAGGATTTTTAAGGTTAAACAATTGGTTGGAGTTTACTCACACCAGTCCCATGACTGACCCAGAGTTTATTTTGTTTGTTTTCCCTAAACTCTTGGGTGCCCAAATTTGTACGGGCAGTCAAGTAGTAGGGATTTTACAGATTCATTTGGAAGAGATGGAAGCAGGAGGCTTCACCAGTTAGCTATAGACTTTCATATATTTCGCTGTGTACCATGTCTGTATCTGGAAATAGGTGTTTATAACTGTTCCAGAAATAGCTGTTGTACTCTGATGAGGTTTTGTATATATACAGTTACTGAATTGTATTTCAAAGGTTATGTTATATAATATGTTTTATTCGTTCCGCTGTGAGTTTGTGATCTTTGTTTTCTTCTATTCTAATAATTCTTTCTTTTTATTTCTCATCCTCTAACTTCTTTCTACTAATGATTCGTATTTCTGTTCAATTTGGGTTGGACGTGTGGTGTTATTTGTCAACTCAGATAGTACGGATTTGCGGGCCATTACATCTAAGAAAAAATCAATAGATGACTTGCTTTGTGACTGGTATCCTTCACATGTCCTCTCATTATCATTCAATAATGAAGGCTCCACCTTCAATATAGCCTTTTAATCAAAAATTACATGCCTGCTTATAATAAGTTTCTTGCTAATAGGACACCACAACCTATATCCCTTCAGCCTTCTTCTATAACCTACAAAGATACACTTGCGAGCTCTAGTTCCAGTTTTCCTCGACTCTCATGTACATAAGATGGACAACCAAACACCTTAAGAAATGAATAGCTAACAGGATCTCCTTTAAATACTTCTTCAGGAATCTTCATGTCTATGGCAGTAAAAGCTATGCGGTTGATGGGGAAAGACATCATAGATAAAGCTTCAGCCTAAAATCCCTTCTTCAACTTAGCAGTCAATCTGAGGCATCTACTTCTCTCCAATAATGTCTGGTTCATCTTTCTACAACTCAATTGGACTGGGTGTCGCCCGGTATGGTTTAATGCCTCTTAATGGCTTCAGACTCACAATAATCGATGAATTCCAATTATACGAATTCACCGCCATTATCTGAATGAAGAACTTTCAACTTCTTCCCTGACTGCTTATCCACTATGGATTTCCATTTACGAAATCTAGCAATGGTTTCACTTTTAGACTTTAAAAAGTACACCCAAACTTTACGAGAGAAATCGTCTATAAATGAAACGAAATACCTGGTTCCACCTAAAGATGGGCCAGGGGAAGGTCCCCAAACATTTGTGCAAATATAATCCAAAACAGCTTTTGCCTTATACCCACCAACACCAAAAGAAATCTTCGTCTGCTTACCAAGAACACATTCTTCACAAAAACCAAGCTTTCAATTTTAAACTCCATCAATCAAACCTCGCTTTATTAGCTCATCCACGCTTCATTTGCAAATGTAACCCATCCGCAAGGGCTATAACCTGGAAGAATCTGAATCAACCGAAGTAACTGAAGTCGATTCACTAACTACAATAGTGCTCTTTAGTAGATAGGGATTTCCTTCACTCACTCCTTTCATAATAATCATGGAATCCTTAGATATTTTCATCTTTTCTTCTTCAACTACAATATTTAGTCCAAGTTTGCTCAATGCCCTAATAGAAATCAAGCTCCTCGTGAAATCAGGTACGTGCCTAACATCGGTAATGGTTCGAATTACATCATCAAATATCCTGATCTTAACACTTCCAACACCAACCATAGGGAAAGAAGCATCATTTTCCATCATAATTTCCCCTCCATCAATCTCATGGTAAGTGGAAAAGGAGTTTCTATCAGGTGTCATATAATAGGATGCGCTAGAATCAATCATCCATAGGGTGCTCTTCTCAGAAGAGCCAGAAAGTGTAAACACATCAGTATCACTCTCTGTATCTGATTTCTTCTCCGTAGAGGATGAAGCTTGCTTTAGGTCTTTTCTTCTTCCTTAAAGCTTGGGACATTATGCAATAAAATGCCTAGGCTTCTTACAATAATGGCAGGTCAAATTCTTAGTCCCCCTAGATTGAGACCTCGAATAATTTTGTCCTACAACTTTCTTCGACTTGCTTTGGATTCTACCTCTCTGAACAGATAAGCCTTTGATATCACTATCAATGCTAGTGCTCGCCAATCTTTCTCTTAACACTTCATTATGAAGAGCAACCATTTCATCAGAAAGACTAATTTTACTGCTTCCATAAATCATGGAATTAACAAAAGCAGTAAGCTCCTTGGAAAGAAACACAAGAGGATCACAGCTTGAGCCTCATCAATAATATCAGCATCTGATGCCTTCAAGTTCATATCTAAAGGTGGTCAAAGCATCTACATGCTACATGAGATTGGCTCCAGGATCACCTTAAACGAATAAAGTTGTTGTTGAAGAATACTCCGATTAGTGAGTGACTTGTCTTAATATGCATATGATAATGCATCCCATAGTTCCTTCATCATCTTTTTCAGAGAAAATTCTCTTAGAACTTCATCTGAAAGACCCAACTGAATTGTTGTGAGAGTTTCATCTTCCATCTCTTCCAAATTAGCTACATCCATATCTTTCAATTTCTCAGATGTAGAAACAACTTTATATGTCTTCTCCTTCTTCAATACAGCCTCCATCTTCATCTTCCAAGTACCAAAATCTCCCTTCCCGTAAAAACATCTTACTCCATAATTGGCACCAGATCTACCAATAGACTTACTAAAAGTAGCCATTAATACCCAAATAGGAACAATAACACTAGCTCTGATACAAAACTATAGTGAAATTTTTGTTAATTTGAGCGAAAGCGTATTTGATCAAGATCTAGTATTGTCTATTTAGATACCAATGGAACTCAAAACAAAAGAACAAGAATCAATTATGCAACATCACAGAAACAATAGCAAAAATAAGAGACATAGAGAAATTAATGTGGTTTGGATATGAATATCCTACGTGATCCTTGGGGACCCAACAAATTCTTTAACTCTTTTTCAACTCAAGAGAGAGTACAATAAGAGAAGAATACAAACACTCAAGGTATATTTCTCACCCTATAATTGATACAGAAATGAGGATCTTATCGAGGATATATAGAAGAGAACATTATTGGCCCTGTGATGATAAAGATGAGCAAATGCCTCCCAATTTATAAGAGTAAAGATGAAAATTAGCTTGAATATAAGCACAAAATGTTTTCGGATTTCCTTGATTTGATTTGCATGCAAATCTTGCATATTTGTGATTGTTCCTATATACATATATATGATTGATTTATCAAATCAAATAATCTCTTCTCTCGTCTTTCTAATTTGTTGCCATATATATATATATGATTGATTTATCAAATAAAATAATCTCTTCTCATATCTTTCCAATTCTTTCCTATAATTAATTGATTATCTGAATTAATTAAAATCTTATCCTTAATAAAATTGGCATAACTTTAAATCGTCCAATTTTAACAAAATGCCTCTTAAGGTCGTGTAATGTTGATTGCCTTGTCTATGAAAAATAAATTAGGGCTTATCGATGGTTCAATTCAAAAATCTGTATGGTACAAATCCAGATTTGATCAATCCTTGGATGCATAATAACAATATGGTATCAGAGCATCAAACTCGGTTCTATGTGCATATAAGGTGGAAGCAAAAACAAGACATCTAAACACCCTAAACATAGAACAATTTGTGCTTGTTTTGTAGAGAACTTTATGGGGTGTTTTGTGATGTAAAAGAGAAGAAGGGGTACGATTGATCAAATATGTGGCAATAAGTACATGATCTAACCAAAATTTCTTAGAAAGTTAAGAAACAAACGACTGTTGCACTCATTTGCTAAAGCAAAATATGCTTTAGCTTCTACTACAAGTGAGATTTGTTGGCTTCAACAATTTCTCCGTGATTTCCAAATTCAATTTTCATCTCCAACACTGTTGTTCTGTAAAAATCAAGTTGTGGTTCATATAGCTTCAAAGCCAATTTTCCATGAGAGGACTAAACACACTGTGATCGGCTGTCATTTTATTTGCGACAAAGTTTCATAAGGCATTATCAAATTGATGCCAATTTGATCTCATCAACAGCTTGATTATTTGTTCACTAAGCCTCTGCCATCTTCGTTTTTGTTTCCTATTCTATCCAAGATGTCTGTAAAAGATCTTCACAGTCCATCTTGTGGGGGAGTATCAGGACTTCATATAATAGGATCTGCTAAGTTATAATGTTTCTATTCGTTTATAGCTGGTTATAGCACACACAACCAGCTGTACTGTTGAGGGTGTGAAATATAATTACTTTCCTCTTCTTCGTTTTGTTTTTCATCTCAATATGCACTACTTGATCCAAAGGATGATTTTAATGCTAGAAATATGTGTATTTTAGTGTACAAGTGTAGACAATGCTAGTGCGATTTGCGTTATCTTTATGTGATCAAATGAGAAATGATTTCATGGTCATAAGAGTAGAGTACCGAATAGTAAATTTTATTCTCGTATACGTTTTTTATCAGTTAATCCACCTTATAAAATAGGGTCTTTGAATTTTATTAACATTTAAAATTTAATCAATTTATCCACTTAACAACGTAAATATCTTTCTTCCCTTCTTCTTTTTCATATAGTTCTTCCTTATCTATCTTGTTTTGCATGTCATTATCTTTGCAACCTATTTGATTAAAGAAGAACTATCAATCCATTTATCTAGATTTAATTTCATTTACTTGTCAACGATAACCTACGTTAAAATACATTATGAAAGTCACTCTCGTAACATCTAGTCGAAGATGAGTTTTTCCTTTAACTTTCTTCTTTGATGATTTTGTTACGGAACGCAGAATGGATCATTAAGGAAAAGCAAACATTAAAGGGGGGGTGAATAGTGCTTGTGAGAATTTAAACTAAATCTAAAACTTATGTGAAATACAGGATAAATCAAACACCACAAACACAATCAAAGATTCACAAATAAACATAAATAAAATGCAGAAAAGGAAAGAACACACCGGATTTTATACTAGTTCGGATTTCTCCTACATCCAGTCCCGCACAACGTTGGATTGCGCAGAGTTTTATTACTATTCCAATAGTTAAGTACAACCTCCTTAATTTCATGGCTAGAAGGAATACCACTGATTACTACTTCCTTGATTTCACAACTACAAGGAATACCACTGATTACTACTTCCTTGGTTTCACGTCTACAAAGAAACCAATGATTCCTACTTCCTTGGTTTAACGACTACAAGAACACACCAATTCCTACTTTACTCAACTCAAGAAATTACATAGAGCCCTATAACTTTCAATAGCACTTGATTCAGAGAGAGATGAGAAGAGAGTGTAGAGAGAAGAAGTTTGATCAAAACGAAATTGAATTCGGCAGAGTATAAGTGTAGAAATCATAAAAATGATTAAGAATAATTATATAATGAAAGAGAGTGAAAGTGGAGAAGAGGATATGATTAAAATATCGAATTCAAGCCCTTTTTTTAGTGTGTGAAAGGTTGCTACGTTTCTGAAACATTTCAAATGGTGAAAAGACACTTCCTTTCAAATTTGAATTTCTAACAGTTATATGTCGACATAGTGTGTAACACCCCGCAAACTCTATAACTGTGAAATTAACAAATTAAATTATAATTAATCTGAAATCAAAGAACTAAGGGAAACGGGATACGCCATTGCGTTCGTCTCGGAAAAATACGCGAAATAGAGTCCGAGTTTTCGAAAAACGGAGTCCGTATGAAGAAGATATGGCCTTCGGAAGTTTGAGAATTAAGTTTAAAATTCAAACAGAATAAAATAATTTAAAAATCGGGCCCAATGGGCCAGGGCGGATAAACACCCGCCTAGGCCACCCAGGTCGACTTGGCTGTCGACCTGGGCTACCCATGTCGACAGGGCTGTCGACAGCCCTGTCGACAGGGGTGTCGACCTGGTCGAGCCCAGCCAACCTGGCTGGCCAGGTCTGTGTTTGGCCGATTTTCTGTTGTCTGCTTTGTCATTAGGGCTAGGTGGCAAGTTTTAATTGGTCTCTCTATCGAATGAATGGCTACGATCAATCCAGGCAACATCAATGGTCCTAATCAGTTCCTAACCTCTATATAAACAACCCTAGACTAAACCCTAATCTATTCATTCAAAAATAAGAACATAGCCGCCATGTTGCTGAGGAACGACTAAGAGTAGCCGCCAACTAGAGAGAGGATTAGGAGGAAAATTCTAAAGCTTAAAGAGACCTAAATCAAATCAATTCAACAAAGGAATCATATCTCTTAATTGGAGAATTCGTCACACCATTGTAAGTAGAGTATTACTTTGGTATGAATAAACAATTGTGTTGGTTTGTATGCTTGAATTGTGGCAATAAAGTTATTCATATTTGTGCGTTCTTATCAATTTGAAATATTATATACGTTTGGATATTCTTGAATTATGTTATTCATGTTATAAAGAACTACATGCGGTAGTTCTATGCAAGTATACGTTTGGAATATTTCGCAAATTATGTAATCCATGTTGAAGCTACATTTATGTAGTTGATTTAAATTCATGCAAGTTTGGGGTTTTGCTACTATGCCATCATGATGTATATTTTTGTGCATAAATCATTTTGTAAGTAATTAGAACAAGTTTGGTTATTATAATCCATATGAAATTATGTTGAGAATTTGGCATCATGTATTAAGCCATGCTTTTGTACTAGAAAACCTATTTGCAAACTTATGAATATGGCTAGGCTATGAATGATATTTGGCATAATTGAAATCCATGATTAAGTCTATCTTGTTTACAAGAATTATATGATGACATATGTGGTACATAGTTAGGATTAGATTTAAAAATCTCTTTTTGCAAGTTTACATGACTAAAGTAAGAATCATGATTTCATGTTAGAGATATTGATGCCATGCTTATGTTTGACATTATGCCATGCTTATGTTAGAAATATTTATGTCATGCTTATGTTTGACATTATGCCATGCTTATGTTAGAAAATTTATGCCATGCTTATGTTTGACATTATGCATAAATAAAAGTATAGGTTCATGTTGTAGTTATGACTATGTGTCAATAATGATACCCAATTTAGACTCTTATCTCAACTACAAGTTCACATGCTTTGATTCATGTCACCTATGCTTTATGACCAAAGTATATGTCACTACTATGCAAGTACACCAGTTTCTATTTTGTATTCCCAACGTCATATTGCAAGTTCATACGCTCACCTTCCCCTTTTTGTGTATGTAATCACGCTTCAAGCCTCCCCTTTCGCATGGCTAAATTGGGCTTTAAAAGGCTAAGCCCAATATATATAATAAACGGACGTGTAAAACGGGGGAAATAGCGTTGGGTTAAAATTACTAATGAATGAAAATATAAAATAGAAGGGCCCAAATTCAAGTATGGGTTGGGCCCATGATTGGTGTAACCTTTACACCATTAACTTAATAATGGGCCGCAAATATTTACATATAAGAAATAAAGAAGAATGACAAGATATGTAAATGTAGAACATACAATGTGTTTAACCCGAGGTTGGATTGAGTTGTGATGTAAACCTGCCCGGAACCGCCCGGCTGTCCAGTAGTCACAACAATACCTATCCAATGTGGGAGGTTAAACATGGAGCCCAATAAGGACCCGAGGTTAGACTGAGTTGTGGCGTAAGACTGCCCGGAACCAACCGGCAACAGGCAGCCACAACAATACCTGTCTAATGTGAGAGGTCAGGGCCTTAATAAGACAATTAAGGCTGAGTCAGGATTGTTAGGATTAAGTGAACTAAAGACTTAATCAAAATGGAACATGCTAAACTAAACGGACTGGTGGGGTTAGGTTAGAAAACACTTAACCAACTTAGCATGTTGGCTAGAGATAGAAAACCTAGTAACGGGGGACCCTTTTCAGCAGTAACCCTAGAAGGTGTATCAGGATACCCTGAAACTAGGCAGGGTGGGGCACGGTTACTAGGCTGATTGTAAGAGGTCAAATCGACGGCGGTGGTGTAGCAGTGTAGGTTCTAACGGAGTGCGGGCGTGCACACACTCCGGCGCAGAAAAATAAGGCACTGGACACCAGTAGCATACCTGTGCACTCTAAGGTTGTGTCGGGTTGCCACTATGGGACTTGATACACCCCATGGTGGGACCAGCATAGGTAACTACAACATCGGGGGCCGTAAGACACATGTAACTATGCGAGTAGGAGCCGATCATCATAGGATGGATCACTTCACCCTGATTATGGGGTGCCAATTGGAAACTAGTTCAATGGGTTCAGAGATTAACATGGGGTACGATAGTATATTCGACCCTAGACAACTTAACCAAGTTTATAGTGCTTGCCCACTTCTTGTTTATACTTATCATACCCAGTTCTTTATTCATAGACAAAATAGTACTAGACTTACTCAGGCTTTATGTCTGACTCTGCTTTTCTTTCGTCTTCTTTTCTTCCGTTTCCCCCCCCCCCCCCCAGGTCCGCAGGGAGGGAACACAGCAGCTTGACTAGCCTTACCATCCAGCTTGAAGAAGAGAAATGTATTGCTTGGACTTTCCTGTTTTGAACTATGGCTTTGGACAATCCACTATGGGGACTTTTGCAGTTTATCTATGTTTTATTTATGCTTCTTTAAATAATGTACTCAAGACAGATTATGAAAATGTTATGTTATGTTTTTGGAAAGGATGTAAGACAATCATGGTGATGTTTTGTAACACGTATTTGACTTTATGAAATAAAAGTTTGTTGTTCTTCCGCTATTTACAAATATGTGTTCTTATATCTGTCTTGTATATCTGTGACTTGTACTTATAAACCTCCACCAAAATTAGGGCATTCCCTTTGAGAGTGACCCTAACGGAGGTGGGGTGTTTCATAGTGTTTTATGTATGTCGACATACTCTAGTGTAAATTTGAATTTTAAACATTTTTCAAGTGTTTTAATATAAATATAATTCTGGAAATTCTTGAATAAAAATATAGTGTGGTAAATTAATATTGTAAAGTAGAAAAGCATATGACATTATAAATTTAAACTATATAAACATATTTATAAAATTATAATGTTTTAAACTATATATAAATATAAAGTATAAAATTATAAATATACAAAACTTAAATTTGAAAAACAAAGATAAATAAAAAAGAAAATAGAAAAGATAAAATAAAAATAAAAAATAAAAAAATAAAAAAGAGAGAATTGAGGATATAAAATAGAATTTGAAAATCAGAGTTTGAAAATCAGAATTTGAATATTGAACCTGGAGTGCTATTTAGAGTCTTACAAAATCTAGACTTTATAACTATATTAATCTTGAACTCTTGAACTCTTGAAATCTTGAATATTCGTGAGTCTTGAAATTTATCTTAATTCTAAATCTCTAATATCTTTAAACTGTACAGTCTTCAGTAATATTTCCTATTTATAATTCATATATATGTATGTATGTATTCTATACAAAAAGTGTTAGTATATATTTTATAATCAATGATAATTGAAATAAGATTATTGTCATCAAAACTCCATTCTCCAACATATTTATATAATATAATATTGTTATCACAAATTATCATCTATCCCTGCTCTTAAATATTTATTGTCAAGTGCCATATTATTCCGTTCCTTCCATATAAGATAAATAGTTTCTACAATGCAGATATAAGTTAGGTCTCTCTCTCTCTCTAGACTTATTACAAAATTTTCTTTTGCTCATAAATTCATGGAACATTTTGGTGTGATATCTAGTATTCTTTTAGTGTTCATTAGCAGATAACTTGCGTAATAACAATGAAAAAAAATGGTTTCTTTTCTTTGTTTCTTTTTTAGCAAAGCTAAGATTGTTTTTATAGTGGTCGTAACCACTTAGATAATTAAAAAATAATGAAACAGTACAAAACAGGAGCTAGGAAGTTAGTCTAGCTACTAACAGTAGAAATAAAAAAATCATCCACTAAACAAACATGAGACAACCATCGGGTTATCAAAGTAGTTAATGCTATTTTCAATTCCAAGCCTATAGGCGTGTAAAAGTTCATTCCATATTCCAGCTTCCTGTTTAGATTTTCCATTGAAGATTCTATCATTTCTTTGCTTCCATATCACTGACACAAACTTTTTCAACAAGATTAGCAGTAGAATGACGATGTCATCCTTCCACCTTATAGATTAGTATATGTAAATCCATTCAATTGTACTAATCATAGACACATTCATTCTACCAACCTTTGCCATCAGTTTGCACTAAAGTCTGTGAGTAAGCGAACAGTTGAAGAAGAGATCCAAATTAGACTCTACCCCGTCATGACACAAGACATATTCCGCTTCCTCAGACATGCCAAGATTAAACAACTTCTCCTTAGTGTTCATGGCATTGCTTAAAACTTTCCAGTTCATTAAGTTATCACTTTCTTTATATATTTGTTCCACACCCTCTTATTCCATACAAAAGAGTGATCTGAGATTCCCAGCAAGCATTTATAAATAGCCGAAATAGAATGGATAACAAAAGCATATGACCACCTTAATCTATCAAAGGAAGCTGCAGGGAAATGTTGCGATGTGATTTCAAGCCAAACACATCGAATAGTAGGTTTAGAAGAAAAGGGAAGGGAAACTATGCCATTGCAAAGAAACTGCTTTTCTTTGTTTCTTATTTACACAAAAGCAGGTTGCATCCTTCTACAATGTTTTTTTTTATATGACTACATAAAATTTAGTTGATACATAAAAGAAGTTGCATTCGATGGTGCTTCTTTGTTTCTTTCTATATATGTTATACTTTAAACAATAAAAGATCAACATCAACCAATGCCAACTGCAAACCATAATGTTGCTATAATGATTTATTGGTTGATTGTGGCTGCCTACCATCTAAATCAGCTAGCATGGTGCGTGGTTTCAAGTATAATCCATGTTTAGTGAACCAAATCCACCTTTAAATATCACATTGGTTTTAATCAAAACTTAGGAGTACATGCTTAAGACCAAGTGACCAATGATGGTAGCATTTAAATGAGATTTATCTGTGGCTTTAGAAATAATTAGGTTTTTAAATATCTAAATCAACATTGGATTTTTTATTGGTAAAAGATTAGAGCACTTTTTAGCTATTATGCTAGGGAAACCATACTTTTCCTAGTACTAATCACCCTCAAATATAATAGATTGAGAATGCAGATTTCATGACTTTCCCAATGACTGCTAATCGTTGGAGTATTATGTTGTAAAGATATTAAATCATTAATGCCTTCCCCTAGTTAGAAGTATAAATAAGGTAGTTATGTTTCTAATAACTATTTGCTCTTAGCAAATTGATACCGTAAATAACAATGTTGTTTTATTTACTTTAGTATTTTGCACGCATTGAATAAAACCTAATAGCTGATACAAAGTTCAAGAAATTTGCAGCAGAACATGCTACAGATTATAGAACACAAGGATGCATATGAAAAGGATAGAGTCCCACAAATAATAAATCAATATGACAGAGAAACCAACACTTGTTTTGGTTGTTTTCCAGGCCTTCTTCCATGCTGAACTGCAAGATTATCCACCAGTAGAATATCACCTTTGTGATACCTCACGTCCGTTAGTGTCACTCACTAAGAGAATGCATTAAGTTTCATGAAGCGTTATATGTAAACATAAACAAAAACATTATAAGACAAATATGAAATAGCAGCGAAATTTAAAATTTTATTAAGCAGAAAACATTATAGTTCAAAACATGGTTACATTATATGTCTGAATGCATAAAACCCAGTACATCATTAAAACTTCTGTCTTGTACTTAAAACATCAGAGTACAATAATAAAAGAAGCATAATCCCTGTAACAACCCAGAATTTCAGAACAAATTTAAAATTTTAATTTAAGCTATTTTAAGGAATATGCGAATATAAATCGATTATTTTTGCTAAATAAAATTTGAGAATAAATATAAAATTAGTTTTTATGTTTTATTTGACTTAAAACAAACTCAGTAAAATTATTAAATTGATTTATAAGCTTTGTTTTGAAAACCTTAAAAATTCGATTTTTTTTAAATCATCGCATAGCCCTTAAAAAGTGAAATTTTGCATATGAGTTCATAATTCGACGAGACTAATTTTTTTGGATTCATAATGAAAAATCATTGTTGAGTTCCAAAATGCGCATCGAACGGAGTCAGTATGTGGCCATGAGAGGCAAAACCATTTGTTCAAAAATAGGCAATCAGTTTACAAAGGAACATTGTTGAGACGATCTCAGAATTCAGTTCCGTTTTATTTTATTTGTATCGTCAAATAATGGTTAAATCCAAGAGGGCATAATTTTTTAAGTTGGCGTTTGGGTGTACAAGAAGAAAAGGCACTCTAAAATCGCATTTTTGAAGCTAATTTTAGCAATTTTACAAAGGGGCATTATTGAGACGACCTCGAAATTCGATAAAACTTTTTTTATTGAATCCGTAGCATAGAATAATGGTAAGATTCCAAATTTCATGATTTTTAAAATCAGTATGTGACCGGGAGTGATTTTTAAAGTGAAAAACAAACAATATTTTGACTTTAAAAATTTGTTGTTTGTGCATACGAACTCGGAATTTGATGAAACCAGTTTTGTTAGGTCCGTAATGTCAGAGAGTAGCTGCATGCCAATTTTCATCAAAAGCAGTAGGTGACCATACGGATTTTTAAACTATAAAAATGAGCGATATTTAAGTATAATAAAATATAAAATCATAAAAAAATCCTCTACTATATAATATCCTTTTCACTTTCTTAACCTAGTCCCATTTCTGAAAATCACGCTGCCTCCCCTCTTTTCATTCCAACGTGAGTCTCCCCCTTCCAAAAATCAAAATCGAATGAAATAAAATCCTAAAAATCATGGAATAAATATATGTGAGTTCGTAGCGAGCTCCTTTTCAATCTCATACCAAATTCCAGGTGGTCATATCAATCTTTGTCGCTGTCTATTTTTCTAGTGTGTGCTTTTTTATTTCTATGCGGCCTAGGGTTGATGAATTCGTGAGATAGAAGCAACGATGCAAGATTTTGTTATTGTTTTTGAGTTTGTGGCAAGAAATGAAGATTGTATGCAATGTTTGAATGAATTTGATGACAAAAAGTGTCGAGATGTTTGCATTGGCCGTGACTTTTGCTATAAGAAATTGACCAAAATTTTTGGAGCTTGATTTTGAGATTCATGGTGTTGAAATTGAAGAGGAGAAGAAGAGAAAAAGAATGGTGTTTACGGTTTGTGATTTCGTTGAGAAATGGGTGAGAATGGATGTCATGAAGGTTGCATGAAGAGGGACATGGGAGGGGCTGTGTTATACGTGAGTTTTGGGAAAGGGAGAAGAGATTAGAGATGTAATTAGTAAGGATTAAGGTAATTAATTAATTACTTGTGTTAATTACTTATATGTACATGAAAAATGAAAAAAGCATAACTTTTCATACGAACTCGGAATTTACTTGTGTTAATTACTTATACGTACATGAAAATTGAAAAAAACATAACTTTTTCATACGAACTCGGAATTCAGCGAAACAAGATGGGTTGGAACCGTATCGATGAGAGCTTCGCAATAAAACTGACTTGGAGTGATGTGGATGTCATATGCGGACCATGGAGGCGAAAAGTTCACATTCATTTGCATAAAAAATGACGGAGAGGAAACCCTCCTCACTAAAAATTCTGCACATTTATTTATTTATTTTCATAACTAAAAAATATATAGAATTGTCAGTGTAGATTTTTATCAGTTTAATCATTATAAATTGTACACGGTACATGTTAGATCACCTCCCTCGTCCACAGACCATGGACGATTTAAATTAACTGTATTTTGTGTTGTTTGTGATGTTGAAATGTTTAACAAAAAAAATGTTAACATTAATGTGGTAGTTGAAATTAAATTATAAATATCTATTTATAATTTAAAATAGTGAAAATTGGTTAAGTTTAAAAATAATTCAATCTGAATTAGAATTGGTTAAATTTGTTAACCAATAATTTAATTAAATTCACTGTTGTTGTTTGAAAACCCCACACGGGTATTGGAATGATATTTGACATACACTATCCCCATTATTTAGTTGTATGTCAATCGATGGATTGACAGTCTGTGATGAGCGTCATTTATTTATTTTAGTGCTCACACAGTTGTAAATTTCACTCTGGATGTGATTGGACTGTTTGATGATTATTTATCATTATTGTTGCATACATGCGATGTATGAAACCCATATAACTGAAATTATATGGTAATTGATTGAGTCGCATTCCGATTCAGAAATAAAGAGTCTTTTAAAATAAAGGACATTTTAAAATAAAGAATATTTTTAAAATAAAATGTTTTAACAATAAAAATACATTTTTGTTAGATAAAAAGAAAATGTCATCTTTAACATGTTAATAAAGAATCATGTGTTAAAATACATTTTTGTTAGATAAAAAGAAAATGTCACCTTTAACAAGTTAATAAAGAATCATGTGTTAAAATATATTATTGTTAGATAAAAAGAAAATGTCATCTTTAACATGTTAATTAAGAATAAAAAGAAGTATATGTTAAAATACGTTTTTGTTAGTTAAAAATATTATTTTTAAAATGTATGTGAAGTGAATAAATTTGGTATGTCTTTAAAAATATTTTGTTCACTAAAAATATCACTTTCAACATGTATATGTAAGAACCATTAAAATTTACATGACATGAAATATATGTTTGTTCATTAAAAATATTATTTTTAACATAAGTATGAAGTGTACAAAATTTACATGAAATGAAATAAATGTTTGTTCGTTAAAAATAAAAAATTTAACGTACTTATGGAATGAATAAAATTTACATGCTATGGAGTAGTTATTAGTTAGTGAAGAATAAAATGATGATTTTGATGTCCGATTTTGGATGGGCACAAAAATATAAAAATATGAAGCCGAGTTAAGTACCAAACGCCATTGTTATCTCAAACGGATTTTTATATCAGTTTTATTCATTTTATAATAAATATCGAAAAGAAGTGATTTCAAAATCTAATATTTTGAAAATATTATCATTTTAATATGATAAAGATATAGAATATTCAATTTTTATTTAAAATTAAAAACAGAGTTGGAATCGTTTTAAAACGAATATATAAACGATTTATAAAATACGTTTTATAAGGAAATCGACGAAGTGTATATTATATATATATATATATATATATATATATATATATTTTTAATGGCCTGAATAGAACGCGCCGCGCAGCGACCGTTCGCGAATTTCAACCATTAACTTCAATTTGATGTAACGGGAGATCCGACCGTCGGATTCTAATAAAACCAGAACCGTTGGGTTCGTATCGAAAAGAGATTTCCAATGAATATAAGAGATTTGAAATCTAACAGTTGGATTTGGAAATATGCCCAAATCAATTTTGGAAAAGGTCGTTGTAAATGCAGTTCGGTGACCGCTATTGGAAACCGACTGTAAGGGCCTTAATAAAATTATTAAAAATATGGAAAAAATATGTAAAATCATAGTAAATGATTTGGAAAGATTTTGGATGAAAAATTCCACGTTTGAAAAAATTAAAATATATTTTTATCGAAATGAACTAGTTATTAACAAGAATAATAATCCAATGTCCTAAATTAATAAATAAATTAGATAACCAGAATTTTCCAATGCATGAATTGGAATGGATTTGAATAGAAATAATCTTCGGAATATTTCAATATTGGATTGTGTGATTATACGGATATTGTTGAGGAATTTGGAAGATATATATGTATCATTATTTCCAATACGATATTTGTTGATTTTAGAATTTGATATTGAATATAAGCCAATATATTTGCTATTTAGAGTCTTGTATTTAATACTAAATTGAATTTTGGGTTTGTCGTGAATGGTGTCTTAAATAACACCGTTCTTGAACCCCGTGTGAAATGAATAAATCTTTTAATTAAGATTACTAGAGTTTCCAATTATATTTAGTAATTGGAATAAAATGAAATGTTAATTGGGTTTATTGTGAACTGTGTTTTAAACGACATTTTTTCTTTTACCCAATTAACAGTGAAAAATATAATTTGGAATTTATAAATCTTTTATTAAGATTTAAATGAAAATTTTCCAAAGTAAAGTTTTCCAATTTAATTGAATAAATTGGAATTGAATGGAATTCGATTTGGTGATAATTGAGATGAGCTTCTGTGAATGAAGACCATTACTATATATGAAATTTAAAAGGCTTTGTCGTTATTCCATTTATATTATTAGTCTGATATGGAAATTTATATCGATTATATATTGATCTAATTTCTGTGAAGATTCCATATTTAATGGAAGATGATTTTGGGTTTGTCGTGAACTGTGTTTTAAACGACATAAGTTCTTTAACCCAGTTAAAGACAGGATTTATTTCCTAAAAATTTGGATAATCATTAAGTAATGATTTTTGAGATCAAAACTGAACTAGAGTTTTAATGAATCTTTAATTAGATTGAAATAGGAATGAGATAATTAAATTTATCGAATTCTTGAAATAATCGAGAGTGGAGTACCACCAGCTTTACTCCAAGAGATAGTTAAATCTTTAATTATATTTGAACGTGAAATGGTAATTAAATTTACCGATAACACCGTGAGTGTTAGATATGGAGTGCTACCAGTTTTGCCTCATGGGAAGAATAGGTTGGGATTGGGATTAATAAATAAATGATTACTGCGGTAAGGTTCGATAATCCCGACTAGTTAATAAAATCTTTTGAATTGATATTAAAAAGAAGATTAAAGAATAAATTTAAATGAAATTATCTTTGATAAAATTAATGGGAACCTTTCCCTAATAATGTGAATGTTTTATTAAAAGAATATTCTGAATTAGAATTAGGCGTATGATGTGTTTTATAGCACTTGATTATTGATTATAAAATATGCTAGCTATTCGGAATGACAGGGTTTTAACCCATTCCGAATAATTACTACGAGATTAAAAGTCGACTATGAAGACGATGGTTGAAGACCGGAGTTCTTCATATCGTTTGGATGATTACTGATGTCTTGATTGGGTTGTACACCTAAGACAAGGTAATAAGTGGTGGTCGTTTAGACGTACTTGGAGATCGATGGATATGCGAGGGCCTCTCTCCTGTATTGGACATATGGAACGAGGAATAAGCGCCTCCGGTTTCGTTCAGACCCAGAACGGACTTGTAAATAGATGTGTGTCTGACATTGGAATTTATTCTTGCTGATTGATAAATATATATCTGTTTGGTGGCGGAGAATTTATTCTCTTGCTTAACACCCTTCTCTGAGACGTACGAGCTTAGAGGTTATATATTGATAGACATAAGTCGCATGGTGTGAATTGTTAGTGTGGCATGCCAAGATGCAAATGATCAAGGCTTTTGTTGAAAAGGAGAGTCTTATGGTTGTTGATCAATGCGCAGCTTTATTTAGTACAGCTTTGTATATAGCCATACTTCGCGAGCCTCACACCCCGGTCTGGACCAAAAACGGGAGAGGACTGCAGGGAGCACATACGTTTCTTTCTAGCTAGGAGTGGTGTCATGGTATGGAGCCCAGACATTTTACTTATGTGGATGATGGAATGAGGTACTTCAGATATTGAGTCCCTAGTGGCTCAGATTTTATGCCCCATAGGGCAGGGAAATGTATTGTTCAGGAATTACTAGTCCACTAAAGTATTTGTGGACCAGCCTAGAAGATCCAAGGCTCACTCGAGCTCTGAGCCTGAGACATGGGCTAGATTGTCTCGAATTAGGTAAGGAAGATCCCTTGCCCTGGTTCATAGATGGAAATTCAATTTCCAATACAACATTGTGCGGTTTTGATTATAGAACTAGTATGGTGACATGATATATGGTACCGATGCCGTCTATGATTGATACATCTATATTTGAAGTTGTTTTTGACACTATACACTTATAGTAATATCAAAATAATTTGTTTAAACGTACGAATCATGTTTGGCTATTATAAGGAAAAACTCTATCCTCTGGCTTGCGTTGCATTGTGTGATGGAACCTGAGTCTTATAATAGCATCATTTTTCAAAAAGCATTGCGTTGTTTTATTTTTAAACTAAGATTCATGTGGAGTAAACCCGTTCCGTGTTATACGGCGTGGTCCCATGATTTCCCAACTTTTAAAGTAAAAAGTTTATAACGGTTTTAGTTCTCACAGCAGTCCTATGACTGACCTGGAGTTTATTGTTTTAAACTAAACTCTAGGTGCCCATATTTTCCACACGGGCAACTAGTAGTTTTGGTTTTTGCAGATATTATATTCACAGGATCCTGGTTTACAGCTGGAGCTATATTCGGAATGCTCTGTATCCGCGTATTTCTTTTAGTTGTGTTATATATTATTTTTCCGCTACTATGTATTTAAAATGTAATTTAAATCTCTGAAATTTTTCTGATGTATATTATTTATTCATACTCTGTTATATTCTTGTACCCTGATGTAAATTGTTGTAATAAGCAACGAAATGTTCTTCTGTTTGTGTTCTGATTTGTCGTGTTATCAACTCAATCCGGGCTTTCCTTTACGGGGAAGTTTGGGTTGTTTCAGTTTGGTATCAGAGTTTTGGTTTACAGAGCTCGAGAACAAGACACATTAGAACCAAACGAAAGAATTCATCGGAGATAGGATTAGTAATATCCTATAAGAATGACTCATTAGAGATAGGGTTAGTGATACCCTAGAATGGGTTTGAGGAGTATTATATATAAAAAAACAAATTTAGTTTTGAAAATTATAACTTATTATACTATTTGAATATTTTATTTTATATTAAATTTGGACAATCGAGTATATGAAGATTTTGCATATACGCCTATCTAGTGTATGTATGAATTCTCAAATGTACTGGATAGATATAGAATCACACTGTAGTCGCTCGGAGATGATCCTGATGATCACCATGGCATCATCAACATTTATGTTCGAGTTTCGAAAGTGGGATATATATATATATATATATATATATATATATATATATATATATATATATATATATTCGATTGACTGGTGTGAGAACCAAAACTTGGTTAGAGTTTATTGCTATGATTTGCACTAAAAATATGATTTATGACTATATAAAAGTTATACATATATTTAAAAAGTTAATCAACTAATTGATTGCTGGTTGTGATGTTTGATTATTAGTTTAACAATAAAAATATTGGAATGATAATTAATTTAACCAATTTATGAATGAATGAGAAATTAAGCCAAATCAAATCTATTATTGAACTGAATTGAAAATAGATTGGAATTGCATATATGTACGTGTATGTGTAATGAATAGGTCATAACATGGAAGAAAAGAAGAGGAATAAAATTGTATGCCCGACAAATAGGTACATGTTTATTGTATTTCTTGGGTTTTGATCATTCTATGAGCTGTTTTGGCTTTTTCTTTTTATTTTGGATTGATGAAGGCCCTATGAGGCAAGTTGCGGTTTTAGATATCAACCCGTACAAAGGAGGTTATGGCAAATTTTTTTGAAAACTTAGGGTGTTAGCCAAATTTTTGAGAAATTGAAAATTCTTAGAAACTGAAAAGTTGAAGAATGAAAGCCAAAATCAAAGTTGAGTTGGTTAGTTAAATAACTTTCAGATTTGTTCCTTTTCGAGGACGAAAAGATTTTAAGTGGGGGAGATTGCAACAACCCAGAATTCCAGAACCAATTTAAAATTTTAATTTAAGCTGTTTTAAGGAATATGCGAATATAAATTGATTATTTTTACTATAGAAAATTTGAGAATAAATATAAAATTAGTTTTTATGTTTTATTTGACTTAAAAACAAACTCAGTAAAATTATTAAATTGATTTATAAGCTTTGTTTTAAAAAATTTAAAAATTCGATTTTTTTTAAATCATCACATAGCCCTTAAAAAGTGAAATTTTGCATATGAGCTCAGAATTCGATGAGACCAATCTTGTTGGATTCATAATGACAAATCATTGTTGAATTCCAAAATGCGCGTCGAACGGAGTCAGTATGTGGTCATGAGAGGCAAAACCATTTATTCAAAAATAGGCAATCAGTTTACAAAAGAACATTGTTGAGATGATCTTAGAATTCAGTTCCATTTTTTTTTGGATTCATATCATCAAATAATGGTTAAATCCAAAGGGGCATATTTTTTTAATTTGTCGTTTGGGCGTACAAGAAGAAAAGGTACGCTAAAATCGCATTTTTGAAGCTAATTTTAACAATTTTACAAAGGAACATTATTAAGACGACCTCAGAATTCGACAAAACTTTTTTTATTGAATTTGTAGCATCAAATAATGGTAATATTCCAAATTTCATTATTTTTAAAATCAATATGTGACCGGGGTGATTTTTAAAGTGAAATACAGACAATATTTTAACTTTAAAATTTCGTTGTTTGTGCATACGGACTCGGAATTTGACAAAACCATTTTTCTTAGGTCCGTAATGTCAAAGAATAGCTGCATGTCAATTTTCATCGAAAACGGAATCAGTAGGTGACCACACGGATTTTTAAACTATAAAAATGAGCGATATTTAAGTATAATAAAATATAATCAATAAAAAAATAAATCCTCCACTATATAATATCCTTTTCACTTCCTTAACCTAATCCCTTTTTGAAAATCACGTTGCCTTCCCTCTTCTCATTCCAACGTGAGTCACCCCCTTCCAAAAATCAAAATCGAATGAAATTAAATCCTAAAAATCATGGAATAAATATATGCGAGTTAGTAGCGAGCTCCTCTTCAATTTCATATCAAATTCAGGTGTTCATATCAATCTTTGTCGTTGTCTATTTTTACAACGTGCTTTTTTATTTTTATGCGGCCTAGGGTTGATGAATTTGTGAGATAGAAGCAACGATGCAAGATTTGGTTATTATTTTTGAGTTTTTAGTAAGAAACGAAGGTTGTATGCAAAGTTTGGATGAATTTGGTGACAAAAAGTGTCGGGATGTTTGCATTGGCCATGAGTTTTGCTATAAGAAATTGGCCAAAATTTTTGGAGCTTGATTTTAAGAATCATGGTGTTGAAATTGAAGAGGAGAAGAAGAGAAGGAGAATGGTGTTTACGGCTTGTGATTTCATTGAGAAATGAGTGAGAATGGATGTCATGAAGGTTGCATGAAGAGGGACATGGAAGGGGTTGTTTCATACGTGAGTATTGGGAGAGGGAGCAGATATTAGAGGATGTAAATAGTAAGGATTAAAGTAATTAATTAATTAATTACTTGTGTTAATTACATATATGCACCTGAAAATTGAAAAAATCATAACTTTTTCATACGAACTCAGAATTTTAGCGAAACAAGATGCGTTGGAACCGAATTGACGATTGCTTCGCAATAAAACTGACTTGGAGTGATTTGGATGTTGTATATGGATTGTGGAGCTGAAAACGTGAGACGACCCGATTTCCCGTTCTCACGGAAACAAGGGTTATCTTTGGAATATAACACAGAAACAGATAATAGCAGAACAGAATTAAATAAATACACCAGATATGAACAATAGAATATACTGGATAAAAGTAATCATCATAGTTACACAGTATACAGGATCTTACTTAGTACAAATACAGTTCAGCTATACATAAATGTCTACAGCGGAAATAAACAAAATATGTACAATAGGAGCTGAACAGCATAAAAAGAAATAAATGATAGAATCCATCTTCAGCTCCAGCTATCCAGAAAAAGAACCAGCTAAACCTGAATACAAGGCTGCCCATGTAGAAAAAGGGGCACCCGAGTTTGAAAGTGAAACAAACTACGAGTCAGTCATGGGACTGGTATGAGAAATCCACTCAACACATATATAATTGGCTAATCACAGGACCACGCCACTTTCGTGGAACGGGTTTACTCCATTGGATTGCCAGTGCTTTAAAACAAATCTTTCTTTTAAACATCGCTATGCTTTTTATAAAAATGAAGCCATTATAAGACTCAGTTCCCATCACACAATGCAACGCAAACCGGAGGATAGAGTTTTACCTTATAATGGCCAAAATATGATTGATACGAATAAAACAAAGGCAATTGATATTATTGCTAGTGTCTATATGTTTTGAAAACAATTTCAAATCATAACTATCAATCATAGACGGCATGGGTACCATATATCATGTCGCCATATATTTATACAATCAAAACCGCACGATGTCGTATTTGGAAATTGGATTTCCGTCATGAACCAAGGCAAAAGATAGTCCTTACCGAATTCGAGACTGCCTAGCCCGAGCCTCAGGAACAGCCGCAACTGCCCCTTGGAGCGACAGGGTCGGTCCACCGATGTGGATTATTATACCTAAACAATACGTTTCCCCGCCCTTTGGGGCGTAAACGAGCCAACGAATGACTCCATCGGACCCGGATCGTCCGATCAAACCGAGGCGCCTCGCAACAGCAACAACCACATAGGTGAAAAGTATATAAATGTTAGGGCTGGTAGGTCACTGACACCACCCTAGCTAGGAAGAAACGCATGCCCTCCCTGAGGTCCTTCTCCCGTTTTAGGTTCATACCGGGGTGTGAGGCTCGCGAATTCACGTTATACACAAAGCTACGCCACACAGGCGGTGCTTTGTTCATCACCACAAGACTTTGCTTTTCAACAGAAGCCCTGATCACTGCATCTTAGCATGCCACACAGGTAATTCATGCCATGCGACTGATGTCCATCGATATACAACCTCTGAGCTCGTGCGTCTCAGAGAAGGGCGTTAAGCAAAAGAATAAATTCTCCGCCGCCAAATAGATGTATATTTAACAGAAATCAATCAACACAGAATAAACTCCAATGTCAGACACACAGTCCATTTACAAGTCCGTTCTGGGTCTGAACGAAACCGGAGGCACTAAATACCTCGCAAACCCTTCGATCACCACGTACGTCTGGACGATCACCACTCATTATCCATATTTCGGGATGCCTCCCAATCAGGACCTCGGTTACCATCCAAACGAGGTGAAGATCTCCGGTCTTCGACCATCGTCTTTATCTTCGACTTTCAATCGTCGGTCAATTATTTGAAATGAGAATTAACTCGGCCTTTTCAAATAATTCTCGTATATTTAGAATTTCAAATCAATTTATTTCAATGGTTAAATTATTCGACAACATCAATATTGTTCTTTAATGTAATTTTCACACCAAACACATTCAACCATCAAATTCAACATAAATCGAGCAAATTCAGTTTATTTCCACTCCATATTGTTTATGGTACTTTATAATGATTTATCGCTATTTTTATTTATTTTAAAATAGCTAATATATTCAAAACGACGTTTCGGGCCATAACGTGGCCGTGGCGCTGTTTTTCTTCAGATTTGATTTACACATATCTGAAAATCTAACCGTTGGATCTTCGCAAAATTTACATCATTAGAAAGGTCTTTTCAAAACGAATCCAACGGTTCCAGTTTCGGGAAAATCTGACGGTCGGATCTCCCAGTACAATCGTTTGAAGTTTCGATTTCAAAATATGAACCGCAGCGTCGTTATTCGATTAAATATATAATTATATTTATATATATATAAATATAATCGCTTCTGGCACTGTTTTTCTTCAGATTAGAATTAAACATTCCAGACAATCCAACCGTTGGATTTTTACAAGGTTGGTGCCGTTGGAAAGATATTTCCAAGGCGAACCCGACGGTTGAGGTTTCGGGAAAATCCACTGGTCGGATTTCCCGCACTAGTCGTTTGAAATCACGGTTTCAAAATATGAACTGCACGGCTTCGTTTCGTTTTAATTTTATTTATATTTATATATTTATATAAATATAGTTCATTCAATGATTTCCATATCGTTTAAACTTCAAATATTTTTCTAACACCTTAAAATTTTGGAAAATTTCGCCATAACCTCCCCTGCACCGGGAGCATCGGGAAATCGCAAATAGCTTTCCCGGTCCTTCTAATCTCAAAAAGAAAAAGAAAAAGCCAAGCGGCTAGCCAACAGGCTCATAAAATCATCACCCAAACAAAGCAGTAAATGTGTACCTATTTGTCGGGCACAAAATTTTATTCCTCTTCTCTAGCCCCTTTGCTATAACCTGTTCAATGAATATGTATGTACATATATACACAGTTCTTATCATTTATCATTTTCTATTCGACTTCATATTTGATTTCTATTTGGTTTAAAAACACCATTCATTCTAATGTTACATAAATAGGTGTAAATCATTTCATTAGCTAATTAATGAATATTTCAACTCATATATGTTTATTTTGAACAAGTGGCTATTTTTAACACTTCACATTTCAACGATTTATGCATACAATAAAAATGTGATTTTTATTGTAAAACAATTCATTTCAAAACACTATTTTTCTATATAGTTCATATAGGTGACAAAAATAGGATTTTTATCATAAAACCATTTCTTTTAAAACGAGATTATTTTACACAGTTCATATAGTCGATAAAAGGTGATTTTTATTATCAAACAATTTATTTCAAAATATGAATACCATTCAACACATGAATTTCTAATCAACGAATGAATATCAATTCAACACATGAATGTTTTCTATAGTTTCTATATATAGATAAAAATGTGATTTTTATTATCGAACAATTTATTTCAAAATATGAATACCATTCAACACATGAATTTCTAATCAACGAATGAATATCAATTCAACACATGAATGTTTTCTATAGTTTCTATATATAGATAAAAATGTGATTTTTATTATCAAACAATTTATTTCAAAATATGAATACCATTCAACACATGAATTTCTAATCAACGAATGAATATCAATTCAACACATGAAGGTTTTCTATTCAATGAATAAATATAGTTTAAGCATATGAAAATAATTCAAACACACGAATATTATTCAAAATTTCGGCAGCATAACGGTAGGGTAGTTAAACCGGGACCGTCCCTAGTACGGCTCCTCGCTCTACCTTAAAACCTCGCGGTTTTTGACAATGGGGATCATGCATCTAGTTCGCACGCAAGCCGCATGTATATATTTATTTCATTTCCACAAACTAATCCTATGTGGTTTCAACCAAATATTTCTCAACCACAAATGGGTATTTTTCAACCACAATCAACCAATATCAATCACAAACAATCCCAAACAATCATTCGCTATCAATCAATTTTCACAACAATTTCAACCAATAAATATCGTCCATGGTTTGTGGACGAGAGGCGTATATATATATATATATATATATATATATATATATTTGTATATAGCAATTCACTTTTATTTCAACACATATATATATAGTAAAAGGAATTGAAGAGTGAGAAATTCTCACCAATTAGCTAACCAATACTACGACTCTTCCTTGCATAAAATCTTCGCCAATCTCTCTTTTTGTCGCTTTGTTGCCCGTATTCTCTACATACGTTTTCAATATATGTTCCAATATATAAAAACTGCATTTCAATATATGTCGGGCACAATATATTTTTACTATGTTATTCAATATATAAAAACTGCATTTCAAAAATATATATTCCGCCTTTTCAAAAATAAAGATTATATTTTTAATATTCCTATGATGTAAAAATTATATTTTTATTACTTTAAAAATACAAAAATCATATCTTACTCCTTCTACTTAATAAAAATTCCGTCTTTTCTATTTTAAAGATCAAATCTTTTTCTTTTTAAAGTCAGTTTTAAATCTTTTCCTTTATAAAGTTTAAATCTTTTTCTTTTAAAGTTTAAATCTTTTTCTTTTAAAGTTTAAATCTTTTTAAAATCAGTTTAAAAATCCTTTTGAAATTCTTTTGAAAATCAGTTTTTAAATTCTTTTAAAAAAAATCAGTTTTTCCTTTTTCAAGAAAATCAGTTTTAAATCATTTTAAAAAATCAGTTTTAAATCATTTTTAAGAAAATCAGTTTTAAATCATTTTTAAGAAAATCAGTTTTTTTTTACAGAATAATAAATAAAAATAAAATAAAACAAAAACGACTTACATTGATCGGCGATGGGGGGGGGGGGGGGGTTTGCGTTAGGTGGCGGTGGGTCTCGAACTGGGCGGAGCTGGCTTCGAGGGGGCGGCGCTAGGGTTTCGAACGGGGGAGGCGGCTTCGAGGTCTCGAACGGGGAAGGCGGGTGCGTCGCGAGGGGAAGGAGCGGGATCGGCGCGTGGTGTGGGGGGTTCGGCTGTCGTCAGGGCGGTGGCGTCGCTGCTGCTCCGTCCTTCTTCTTTTCTGTTTTTTTTTTGTTTACTGATTAATGAAATCGGGGGGGGGGCAGAAAGAGAAAAGGAGAGGGAAGGAATATTAAATTTTCTTTTTATTATTATTTAATTATTTTAATTATATAAAGTTGACTTTTTACCCACGACCTCTAAACGAGGCCCACCGCCTGTCGCCCATAGCGTTTTACCCCCATTCCGAACACAATGGGATATGTATCGCAAGCTGATTCGATTATTTCGAATAGTTTCCGTTGAATTTACATTTAAATCCTTATGTTGAATTTTAAACGTACATTTCAAATTACCGGGGTCACATACTAACTCTAAAAATTCCAGAAAAATATTTTCTAGCTTCGTATTGACGATACGGTCCTAACAAAACTAGTTTCGTCGAATTCTGAGACCGTTTGAAAAATGGCCAATTTCCAGTCGATTAAAATCAACTAAAACTGGTCAAACGCGTTTTCCTTTGCCACGCTCACATATTGATTCGAAAAATTATGAAATTTGAAACCTAGCAATAATTTGACATCACGGATCTAACAAAAGTGGTTTCGTCGAAATCCGAGGTCGTTTGCAAAATGTCCATTTTTAAGGGCCTGAATTCCATAGCGACTATTCAGAATTTTCGACTGGACATATCTTTTGATTCCCGTTATCAAATTTCGATTGGTCGGATTCGTTAGAAAGATATTCACTAACAGATTTAAATATTTTTGGTTTCACTAAAATCCGGATTGTTTTGCACCCGGTATATTCAATTGAAGTTTGAAATTGAATTATCGCTACCGCGCTATTTTCAATTCTATATATAATTATAATTAATTATATTCGTTTTCAAATATCGATTCAAACTCAGTTTTCATCGCCATTGTTTAAAATATTTATTTTAAATATTTAAAATCCATTATTTTAGCCAATTTAAAAATTTTAAATTGGTTCAGATTTTCTAGGTCGTTACAAAACGTCACCTTCCTTTGCATAAAAAATGACGGAGTGGAAACCCAAGGTGAGAACTCCTCGGTAAAAATTCTACACAGTTATTTATTTATTTTCATAACTGAAAAATATATAGAATTGCCAATGTAGATTTTTATCAGTTTAATCATTATAACTTGTAAACTGTACTTGTTAGATCACCTCACTTGTCCATAGACCATGGACAATTTAAATTGATTGTATTGTGTGTTGTTTGTGATGTTGAAATGTTTAACCAAAAAAAATGTTAACATTAATGTGGTAGGTGAAATTAAATTATAAATATCTATTTATAATTTAAAACAGTAAAAATTGGTTAAGTTTAAAAATAATTCAATCTGAATTAGAATTGGTTAAATTTGTTAACCAATAATTTATTTAAATCCACTGTTGTTGTTTGAAAACACCACACGGGTATTCGGATGATATTTGACATACACTAGTCCCATTATTTAGTTGTATGTCATTCGATGGATTGACAGTCTGTGATGAGCATTATTTATTTATTTTAATGCTATCACAGTTGTAAATTTCACTCAGGATGTGATTGGACTGTTTGATGATTATTTATCATTATTGTTGCATACATGCGATGTATGAAACCCATATAACTGAAATTATATGGTAATTGATTGAGTCGCATTCCGATTCAGAAATAAAGAATCTTTTAAAATAAAGGAAATTTTAAAATAAAGAATATTTTTAAAATAAAATGTTTTAACAATAAAAATACATTTTCGTTAGATAAAAAGAAAATGTCATCATGTGTTAAAATACATTTTTGTTAGATAAAAAGAAAATGTCATCTTTAACATGTTAATAAAGAATCATGTGTCAAAATACATTTTTGTTAGATAAAAAGAAAATGTCATTTTTAACATGTTAATAAAGAATCATGTGTTAAAATACATTTTTGTTAAATAAAAAGAAAATGTCATCTTTAACATGTTAATTAAGAATAAAAAGAAGTATATGTTAAAATAAATTTTTGCTAGTTAAATATATTAAATGTATGTGAAGTGAATAAAATTTACATATCTTTAAAAACATTTTTGTTCATTAAAAATATCACTTTCAACATGTATATGTAAGAACCATTAAAATATACATGAAATGAAATATATGTTTGTTCATTAAGAATAATATTTTTTACATAAATATGAAGTGTACAAAATTTACATGAAATGAAATAAATGTTTGTTTGTTAAAAATAAAATTTTTAACGTATTAATGGAATGAATAAAATTTACATGCTATGGAGTAGTTATTAGTTAGTGAAGAATAAAATGATGATTTTGATGTCCGATTTTGGATGGGCATAAAAATATAAAAATATGAAGCCGAGTTAAGTAGCCAACGCCATTGTTTACTCGAAAGGATTTTTATAACGGTTTTATTCATTTTATAATAAACATTGAAAAGAAGTGATTTCAAAATTTAATATTTTGAAAATATTATCATTTTAATATGATAAAGATATAGAATATTCAATTTTGATTTAAAATTGAAAATAAAGTTTGAATCGTTTTAAAACGAATATATAAACGATTTATAAAATATGTTTTATAAGGAAATCGACGAAGTGTATATTATATGTATATATAATGGCCTGAATAGAACGCGCCGCGTAGCGACCGTTTGCGAATTTCGACCATTAACTTCAATTTGATGTAACGGGAGATCCGACCGTCGGATTCTAATAAAACCAGAACCGTTGGGTTCGTATCGAAAAGAGATTTCCAATGAATATAAGAGATTTGAAATCTAACAGTTGGATTTGGAAATATGCCCAAATCAATTTTGGAAAAGGTCGTTGTAAATGCAGTTCGGTGACCATTATTGGACATCGACTGTAAGGGCTTAATAAAATTATTAAAAATACGAAAAAATTATGTAAAATCTTAATAAATGATTTGGAAAGATTTTGGATGAAAAATTCCCAGTTTGAAAAGATTAAAATATATTTTTATCGAAATGAACTAGTTATTAACTAGAATAATAATCCAATGTCCTAAACAAATAAATTGGACTAGTAAGCAGTTTTAACATGACCAGAATTTTCCAATGCATGAATTGGAATGGATTTGAATAGAAATAATCTTCTTAATATTTCAATATTGGATTTCGTGATTATACGGATATTGTTGAGGAATTTAGAAGATATGTATATCGTTATTCCTAATACGATATTTGTTGATTTTAGAATTTGATATTGAATATAAGCCGATATAATTGTTATTCGGAGTCATGTAATTAATATTAGATTGAATTTTGAGTTTGTTGTGAATGGTGTCTTAAATAACACTGTTCTTCAACCCCGTGTGAAAAGAATAAATCGTTTAATTAAGATTATTAGAATTTCTAATTATATTTAATAATTGGAATAAAATGAAATGTGAATTGGGTTTATTATGAACTATGTTTTAAATGACATTTTTTTTAAACCCAATTAACAGTGAAAAATATAATTTGGAATTTATAAATCTTTTATTAAGATTTAAATGAAAATTTTCCAAAGTAAAGTTTTACAATTTAATTAAATAAATTGGAATTGAATGGAATTCGATTTGGTAATAATTGAGATGAACTTCTGTGAATGAAGACCGTTACTATATATGGAATTTAAAAGGCTTTGTCGTTATTCCATTTATATTATTATTCTGAAACAGAAATTTATATTGATTATATATTGATCTGATTTCTGTGAAGATTCCATATTTAATGGAAGATGATTTTGGGTTTGTCGTGAATTGTGTTTTAAACGACATAAGTTCTTTAACCCAGTTAAAGATAGGATTTATTTCCTAAAAATCTAGACAATCATTAAGTAATGATTTTTGAGATTAAAACTGAACTAGAGTTTTAATGAATCTTTAATTAGATTGAAATGCAAATGAGATAATTAAATTTATCGAATTCTTGAAATAATCGAGAGTGGAGTACCACCAGTTTTTCTC
The DNA here is from genome assembly GCA_030737875.1 of Allium sativum. NCBI lineage: Eukaryota > Viridiplantae > Streptophyta > Magnoliopsida > Asparagales > Amaryllidaceae > Allium > Allium sativum. The sequence continues at coordinate 732,201,212 of CM060910.1, forward strand.
CAGGCGATAGTTAAATCTTTAATTAGATTTGAACGTGGTAATTAAATTTACCGATAAAACCATGGGTGTTAGATATGGAGTGCTACCAGTTTTTCCCCATGGGAAGAATAGGTTGGGATTGGGATTAATAAGTAAATGATTACCGCGGTAAGGTTCGATAATCCCGACTAGTAAATAAAATCTTTTGAATTGATATTAAAAGGAAGATTAAAGAATAAATCTGAATGAATTTATCTTTTATAAAATTAATGGGAAGCTTTCCCTAATAATATGAATGTTTTATTAAAAGAATATTCTGAATTAGAATGAAGCGTATGATGTGTTTTTATATAACTTGATTATTGATTATAAAATAGGCGAGTTATTTAGAAAGACCGGGTTTAACCCATTTCGAATAATTACTACGACGATTAAAATTCGACTATGAAGATGATGGTTGAAGACCGGAGTTCTTTACATCATTTGGATTATTACTGATGTCTTGATTGGGTTGTACACCTAAGACAAGGTAATAAGTGGTGATCGTTCAGACGTACTTGGAGATCGACGTATATGCGATGCCCTCTCTCCTGTATTGGACATATGGGACGTGGAATAAGGTGCCTCCAGTTTCATTCAGACCCAGAACGGACTTTTAAATGGATGTTTGTCTGATATTGGAATTTATTTTGTGTTGATCGATCTCTATTAAATATATATATATATCTGTTTGGTGGTGGAGAATTTATTCTCTTGCTTAACACCCTTCTCTGAGACGTATGAGCTTAGAAGTTATATATTGATAGACATCATTCGCATGGCATGAATTGTCAGTGTGGCATGCCAAGATGCAAATGATCAAGGCTTTTGTTGAAAAGAAGAGTTTTGTGGTTGATGATCAAAGCACAACTTTAGTTAGCATAACTTTGTGTATAGCGATACTTCGCAAGCCTCATTCCCCGGTATGGACCAGAATCGGGAGAGGACTGCAGAGAGAACATACATTTCTTTCTAGCTAGGAGTGGTGTCATGGTATGGAGCCCAGACATTTTACTTATGTGGATGATGGAATGAGGCGCCTCGGATATTGAGTCCCTAGTGGCTTAGATTTTATGCCCCATAGGGCAGGGAAGCGTATTTTTCAAGAAATACTAATCCACTAAAGTATTTGTGAACCGACCCTGAAGATTCAAGGCTCACTCGAGCTCTGAGCCTAAGACATAGGTTAGATTGTCTCGAATTCGGTAAGGACAATCCCTTGCCTTGGTTCATAGATGGAAATCCAACTTCCAATACGACATCATGCGGTTTTGATTGTAGAACTAGTATGGCGACATGATATATGGTACCCATGTCGTCTATGATTGATACATTTATATTTGAAGTTGTTTTTGACACTATACACTTATAGTAATATCAAAATAATTTGTTTTAAACGTACCAAGCATGTTTGACTACTATAGGGGAAAACTCTATCTTCCGGCTTGCATTATATTGTGTGATGGGACCTGAGTCTTTGTAACGTCCCACATTTTTATCGGTTTATATTTGAATATTTAAATCAGTTTAAATATTGAATTCGTAATATAAGTGGATTTATATATCGATTAAAATGAAGTTGAACGTATAAATATGTATATTAAATATAATCGAGCCCGTAATATCGCGGCAGTTCGTAATTTAACGTTTTGAACTTCAACCGAGTGTACAAGACTCGTTTTAAATCAGATTTCTACGAAATAAGAAATGTTGGAATCTGTTGAACAGTATTTTTCTAATGGAAGTGAAAAACCAAGATTTCGTGTTACAGATTTTGAGTTATGTCCAAATCAAATTTACAAATAGTCGCTGTAAAATCGTTTATCGACCATAACAGTTTATTCGATATAACTAGATATTGGTTACGAATTTGGACAAGGTTCTTTTGAGACGTAGTGATGATTTAATTTATAGAATTTTAATGTAATTTTTAATTAATTAAATACGCAACTTTTTATTTGGAGTATTTTGCACCCTATATCAATATTTTGGGGTTTCACAATATGAGTTAACCTACCGATATTATTATATTTTTGGGATCGTGGCTCATCGTTGGACACGACTGTATTTTTATTTCGGTCGATAGCCGTCCGTGACCGAAATAGAATTCGTATGTCATAGGGTATCCGGTGATAAATTCAATAACAAGTTATCGAACGTTAAAGGGCATTGAAGCATATAAACATTTAACTTGATGCACACAGAGTTGAATCATCCAAAACTTGAAAACAAAAGAAAAATGTTTAGCCTATAATAATATTAAACAACACATAAAGTAAAGGACACTAAAATGACGGTTGAAACCGTGTAAAAAGCATTATTGAAAACATCATCGTACAGGAGCTATACATGCATACACTGTTACCACATCAAGAGTTCATGCCAAAGAAAAACATAATGACCTAAACTAACTCTAATTTGTCACCTACTCTATAGTACTGCCGTCCCATGCTGTTGATGCTTCTTGCCAAAGAAAATGTCAGAGACCTTAATAGTCATCTATCCTAGTTACAACTATCCTAATGAAATGAAAACTCATATAGTCTGAAGCATGCTATTTCACATGCTACAACAGGAAGTTTGTATCCAGGACTCAGCAGGCTGATTGACTAGATCTTATACATTCAGTATATTATTATCAAAACTAAAATCAAATCTATGAATAGTATAACCTATCTCATCAATTTTGTACACTGCGGTGCGTTCAAGAAGAGGAAAATATATGTACAAATTCTATTATACTACCAAACTACCCTATGTGTGTACTTCTACCTTCACTGTGAAGTAACCCAGTGAAAAGAAACGCAAGTTTTAGTCAAAGAAAAATCAGAGTAGCTACACGCTTATAATTATAAGAGGATCCAATAGATGAGACGAGGCCATATCCCTACGCTACCACACTAGTATATTAGAAATAGCCTACTGTTCATTTCTTCATTTCCACAAGCACATCACGTCCTGTCCTGAAAGCTGCCTAAACTTTCCTTTGTTGTTAAGTATTCTAGTATATATGCATTTCTCACCTTCCCTGGTTGCCTGTTTTCTTGTATCTTTACATCACGAACTAGCATCCTATGCTGTCTGCCATGAACCATCACCATCAAGCCTACCCCCTCTATTTCAAGCTCTTGTCCAAGCAAATCAAACAGTACATTCTATGAAGTGAAAAATCATGGTAGCTGCTTTCACCTACTCTATAACCAGAAGGGACTTTCATCTTATCCCATCCTCTTGTCGTATATAAATAAAGTAGGCATCAGGGGAAGCTCGTTCCTTCCCTTCATGAAAACTCCAATGGCGTATAAAAATCGAGATTTAATGTTTTATTCCACCGAAAATCACAAAATTAAATATATTCAAACTCCATACAAAAAGATCTTCAACCGGGTACACTTCTATGGAGTTCAATGTATTTTTCCAGCATGCTCGAAAATGACAGTGTGAGTAGGGTTTGAGACTTCTTGGCATGATGGTGTAATTTGTTCTAAGTGTTAATGGAAGGATCTGGAGTAGGAGTAAGTGGAGAGAAGTCTTGTGGTGTTCACATTTTGTAAAACGTGAAGGAGGAGATTTTCATCAGGAGGAGTTCGAGAAGTTTCATGGCGGACTCCAGTGGAGTGAGAGGAGGCTCGGTGTCCGTAGCAGTTGATGATGAGGTGCGGAACATATGAAGAAAGGAAATGGCAGCGTGCTGAAGGAAGTGTCGTGACCTTTATTCTGGAACGAAGGACTTATGTGGAAACAAAAGTATGGGTTTGTTTTCATGGTTCACGGGTACTGTATGTTGGTAGTTGGGGAGTTTCAGATGTGAGGGTGGGCAATGTGCGTGGAGATGCATGTGTTAGAGAGGATGAAAAGAGTAAAGGAAGTGTGATGTGATTTTACTGGATCGAATCTTGAATGTGAAGAGAAACCTGTAGCATGAATTAGTTTGTAGTTAAAACGTTTAACAGTGGAAGATGGTGTAGTAATGGGTTCGGGTAGATGATGGAAAATACGAAAATGGCGGCGTTCGAATTTACTGGAAGTGGGCAATGGGAATGACGCAGGGTATATAGGTGGAATAGGCGGATGTAAATATAAACGATGAAGAAGAAGATAAAATGCAGAAGGAAGCTATATGTATGTTCTAACAAACGCTGGTTTCATGCGTGGACTGATGTGAATCAACAGACGCAAATCGTTATTTAACGGTTAACGCGCCAAGGTGAGTAAACTCACTAACTCTGTTTTATTTTAAAATATTATAATTATATTTTAATATTGATTGAATATTGTGTGATGGTCGCTTCGGTAGGGTACAATTAAATTGGTTGAATTATATATCGTTATATATATATATACACACACATCATTGGTTGGACTGATTCCATCGATTATAATATTTCCTGGTATGGAATCAGTGTTAATTGTTGACTAACATTGGTGGATGCAGGAAACCGGTTGAAGGAACCCAACCGGATTCCTTAATATTTATATGTACTGTTTGTTTTATATATATGCACTGTTTGAACCCAAATGACTTTTGAAACCTTGTTGATACTAGCGTTGAATGGAAATTCAAATGTTATTTTGATTTAATCAATAGATGATATCGATTAAGAAAGTGGCAACAACCAACCATAAATGTATCATTTGTTTTAACCGCAATTGTTTTACTAAAATCCCACTGTGTTTGAAGCACGTGTTTCACCATACTTACTAAATGATTTGGTGAAGTGTATTCTTATATTAATAAGATTAATAAGTAAGTAGGCAGAGATTAACTGGATGATTAATAACATGAATTTATTGTTTTAAGAATAATTAAATGAGATATTTACAAATAGATATGGTTGATTTCATATTAAGTAAGATTAGTTAGAATCGATTATTGCTTATTTAATAGTAAATGAGGTTACTTAGAAATAAATTATTATTTTTATAGTAATCGATACAAGTGAAATTATTTAGATTAATAAATGTTATTTATTCAAAATGAAAAGATTTGTTAGAATTGATTAGTGGGTTAATCATGGCTAAATATTTACCAAGCAAACTGTTTTGATCAATAATTGGTTATTTAATTAAATTAGATTGGGCTGATTGATCTAATATAATAAATTAACGAATAGTTGATTTAGTAAGATTTTAAAGTATAAAGGATTTGTCTAAAGAAGACAAAGCGAAGAGGAATGTTTAATAAGGGATTTGTCTAAGAAAGACGAAGCGGAGAGAAATGTTTAAAAATGGATTTGTATAAGCTAATGTAAATAACCGATTTTTCAAAATAAGGATATGGCGTCATAAAACCATATTTAAAATATATCAAGAAGCACGATTACGGATTTTAAAGTATAAGGGGTTAGAGTTACGAACTTATATCTATTCTAAGATAAGAATGTTGTTGATCAAGGTCTGAGAGGTAATTAAAATACCCCAACTTGAACGACTTCACTATTATCGAAGGATGGTATTTGTTTGTAATAGAAAGAGATGTCAAGATTTTTGTAACAGAAAGAGATGTCAAGATTTTTGTAACAGAAAGAGATGTTGAGATTAGTTATAAAGTGGAATATAGCAGCGTATTGTAAGTATTTGAACTATAGCGATAAAATAACGCTGTTGACTAGGCTTAAGCGTGACTATTATGTTGAGATTAGTTATAAAGGAGAATGTTACAGCGTATGACAAGTTTTTGAACTATAACAATAAATTAGCACTGTTGACCAAGCTTAAGTGTGATTATTAGATATAGCACTATTCCCTAGAGAGGTTTGAAACTCACTTAGCCAAGTGATAAGGAAATAATTATGTCTTTCCAAAGAAGTGATATAGTTGGATTTGGCTTTGTTGAATTGTATGTATATAATCGACAATGATATTTATTGTTAAAACCAAGTTAGTTTGATTTAATGGGATCAGTTTCTATGAGAGATAACATTCGTGGTTTAAAGTGAGTTATGTTTGATAAGCAGTCATTGTAGAATTAAATGGTTATATTGGGAATTGGAAATATTTCCCAATATAAATAATGCATACATAGAAATTAAGAAGTGTGTAAAAGCCAGAAATGTTTTCGAACGTTAATGACATATGGTTTCAAGAACATGGAAATTTAAGGGTTTATAATATTTGGAAATGTTTTCCAGAGCGTGAAGGGCTTAACGAGCTTTGAGAAAATATCTAGAAAGATATAGGAAACGGGAAAATATTAGAAAGGGTCAGCGATGTGTGATGTTTGAATGGATGTTGTTTTTACTTCGATAGTTAAATAACTGACTATCGAAGTGTTTTGACCATCGTTGTCAATGCAGAGAGACCGGTTGGATATATTATCCGGAAACCACTCCGTATAGGCATAAGCGCTGCGAATTTGATTATGCTGAAGAAAATTGAAGACGGAGTGAAATGCAAGGGTAGTCCTGTTTCAGAATGGTGTTTTCTGTTTGTCCAGTCTCAGGACAACTTGTATGGACGAATGTCTGACAAAGTATTCCTAACGGTCACATAAGACGATCTTTTCAAGGTATTATGTCTGGTGGCGGAGAAATTCGTTTCTCTTAGCTTTTATACCCGTAATATTTTTGGGAAGATTAACTAGTGATTTGACGGGTTTGACGATGTGGCATTCAAAGTGTATGGTGGCCAGATGTTCTAAAGGTTAGACGTAGCCTCAAGCTTCACAACCGGGAAATGACAAAAATCGGGCAGGCAGCATGGCTATGTGGGTCGCTCCCATTAGAGTGTATAATCACCTATCTTGAGAAAATCTTTTTGTTTCTTAATCTATCGATTTTGCCTATTCAGGAACGGTGGTTTGAGCCCAACCGTTGGTGATATACATTCAATACACTCAAGAGAAATGAGTGGTCGGTCATGTGTGGGTCAGCTTGTAAGACGTTCTTGTTGAATCCAGGTGTATTCGCCTCTAGAGATACATCATCGGAAGGTGGTCCCATACCTTGTCATAGTTGGAATCCAATCTCCAATAAGCGCCCTACGGTTTTTGATTTTATACTATGTATGTAGAGCGTGAGATGCAAGCGTTCTACTATTTGGTTATTTATTTGAGTAGACATTATTATAATATCAATGGATTTTGATATCGAAAATGGTTTGGGTTATAGTAAGGTAAAAGCCGTCCATGTTTATGTGTGGGTTGGTCTTACTATTATCCTTTTATTTCAAAAAGATTTTCAAAGTTAAACCGTATGATTGGAATTTACTCACACCAGTCCCATGACTGGCCCAAAGTTTGTTTTGTTTTGTTTTTCCTAAACTCTTGGGTGCCCAAATTTGTACGGGCGGTCAAGTGTTTCAGGCTTTTACAGATACACTTGGAGGAGCTTGAAGCAGGAGGCTTCACCATTAGTTATTTAAAGTTATTTCTGCTGTACCAAATGTTGTATTGTACTCTGATGATGGTATGAATATATGATATAAAATTTTGTATTTCAAAGCTTATGTTATATAATACATTCTATTCGTTCCGCTGTGAGATTCGTGTTTACTCCGATTACGTTCAGTTGTGATCTTCTTCTTCTTCTATTCTATTAGTTCTATCTTATCTTTCTCACCCTCTAACTTCTTTCTATTAATGATCCGGTATTTTCGATGTCTGAACAGTCGACGCTGGGTTTTGTGTCGATTTTCAGAGTCTAAAATCCTCGGGTCGTTACAGTCTTATAATAGCTTCATTTTTCAAAAAGCACTGCGTTGTTTTATTTTTAAACTAAGATTCATGTGGAGTAAACCTGTTCCGTGTTATGCAGCATTGTATCATGATTTCCTAATTTTTAAAGTAAAAATTTAATAACTGTTTTAATTCTCACTCCAGTCCTATGACTGACCTGGAGTTCATTGTTTTAACCTAAACTCTGGGTGCTCATATTTTCCACACAGACAACTAGTAGTTTTGGTTTTTGCAAATATTATATTCACAGGATCCTGGTTTACGGCTGGAGCTATATTCGGAACGCTCTGTCTCCGTGCGTTTCTTTCAGCTGTGTTATATATTATTTTTCCGCTGCTATGTATTAAAAATGTAATTTAAATCTCTGATATTTTTCTGATGTATATTATTTATTCATACTTTGTTATATTCTTGTATTCTGATGTGAATTGTTGTAATAAGCAATGAAATGTTCTTCTGTTTGTGTTCTGATTTGTCGTGTTCTCAACTCAATCCGGGCTTTCCTTTACGGGGAAGTTTGGGTCATTTCAATCCCCAATATAGCCATAGTAGAGAGATATGAAATCAAGTCGTACATCTAAAATAGCTCCAAGCAAGATGAAAGCAGAGTCCCAATCAAGCTTGGGTATTCCCGCCCTGAGAACCTAGGGGGGAAACGCAAGAGAAAGAAGATGAAACAAAATAGGTCAGGCGTAAAGTCTGGCGAGTCCAGTTACTTTTAGCATATAAATAAATAAAAGTGTCATGACAAGCACATAAAGTGGATAAGGGAGATAACATTAAAAAAGGCAGGTATAACAAGGTAAACATGATAGAGTATATTGTGATTCTCTAGTACTTTCCCTTTCTCTCTGCTTCGATACTAGTATTACCAAAATGAGATGATCCCAACAACTATAATATGTCAGAATTAGGACGTACTTTTAGTGAGAGGTTTAACCCCATACAATCAACAGGCAGCCTAACATACCGGAGTTACCCCTAAGGAAAATAACAGGCTCCTAAACATACCAGAGTCTAGTTGTACCCTAATTAGTATCACAATCGATCGGCTCCCTTCTCCATAGATACCCTGTGCTGGCCCCATAGTAGGATGTATCACTTCCTAAAGTAGCAACCCTTCATTTCCAAGATGTGCACGACCATATCTACTAATTCCACAACATCTTATTTTCTCGGGCAGGCGGGCCCATGCATGCACATGAGCCCGATGGAGTGCGCCGTCAGACACCGTCCCCTCTTTGGATCTCTTACAATCATCCTAGTAAGCGTGCCCCGACTTCGACCTAGTTCGGAGTACTTGTTTGATACCTATATACGGGTTACTGACTGAAACGGGTCCCACACACAAGATGATACAAGCTTCCCCCTACACTTGCATCCCCACTAGGTTTTCCACATGTTATGCCATATTGGAGTAAAAGATTGCATAACCCCATAGGTTAAGTTTGTGGGCCTATATATAAATATTACTCACCAACCCAAGATATACTTAACCCTTCCACTGTTTAATACAATTTTACTTAACCCCTATTGAGATTAACATATTCATCCAATCCTTAAGGATTCATCTAGGCTAAATATCCAAGTTTATTACCATATTCATTTATGGTTATAATGTACTAGACCTCCCACATTAAGCCTACAATTTGTGGATGCTAGATATGCCGGTTGGATCCGAGCAAACTTCTTCCACATGTCGTGCTTAACCTTGTGTCTTAGCACGTCTCATGTTTATGCACTTAGACCCCTCACATTAGATTCACTACTTGTGGTCGCTGGATATGCCAGTCGGTTCCAGGCAGACTTCCGCCACAAGTGTAATCTAACCTCGTGTCTAAGTGCGGTTACGGTTTCTAATTTATAACGACCCAAACTTCCCCGTGAAGGAAAGAACGAATTGCTTTGAGAACAACACACATCGGAACACGGACAGAAGAACATTTCATTGTTTATTACAACAATTCCATCAGAATACCAGAATATACAGAGTATGAATAAATATTACACATTTACTAAATATCAGAGATTACAATAAATTACAAAGCAGCGGAAAAACAATACAAAACACAACTGAAGGCGATATACGGATACAGAGCTTTCCGAATATCATTCCAGCTGTAAACCAGGATCATGTGAATATAAATCCGCAAAACCAAAACTACTAGCTGCCCGTGTAGAAAATAGGGGAACCCAGAGTTTAGGTTAAAACAATAAACTCCAGGTCAGTCATGTGATTGGTGCGAGAACTAAAATAGTTATTAATCTTTATTTTAAAGTTAGGTAAATCAAGGGACCATACCATATAACACGGAACGGGTTTCCTCCAAGAATACTAGTGCAAATCACAAACAGCGCAATGCCTTTTGAAAAAATGAAGCTATTATAAGACCCAGGACCCATCACACAATGCAATGCAAGCCAAAGGATAGGGGTTTCCCATATAATAGCCAAATAATGCTTGATACGTTTAAAACAAATCATTTGATACTATTATAAGTGTATTGTGTCAAAACAACTTCAAATATAAATGTATCAATCCTAGACGGCATAGCATCCCATGCTACTATGTCGCCAATACTAGGCTCTACAAATAAAACCGAAATGTCACGTATTGGAAATTGGATTCCATCATGAATCGAGGCAAGGGGCACGCTCCTCTCCGTTCGAGACACTCTAGCAAATGTCTCAGGACCACACACAACAATCCTTGGAATCGATTGGGCCGGTCCTCTCTTACTTTTGAGGATTAGTTATTCCTAAACACACGTTTCCCGGTCCTATTAGACCTATATCCGAGGCGCCTCGCATTCCAACAACCACACAGGAAAAAAGTATATAAATGTCAGAGCTGGTAGGTCACTGACATCACCCATAGCAAGAAAGAAACGTCGGGTTCTCCCAACGGTCACTATCCCTTTTTGACTCATACCAAGGTGTGAGGCTCGCGAATCAACGCTATACACAAAGTTATGCCACACAGGCCGTGCTTTGATCATCAACCACAAGATTTTGCTTTTCGATAGAAGCCTTGATCATAGCCACTTAGGCATGCCACACAGGCAATTCATGCCATGCAATTGATATCCATCAATATATAACCTCTAAGCTCGTACGTCTCAGAGAAGGGCGTTAAGCAAGAGAATAAATTCTCCGCCTCCAAACAGATATAAATTTAATAGAAGTCAATCACACAGAATAAAATCCAATGTCAGACACACGGTCCATTTACAAGTTCGTTCTGGGTCTGAACGAAACCGGAGGAACCTTATTCCTCGCATATCCATCGATCTGCAAATACGTCTGGACGATCACCAACTGATTCCCTCCTCTTGTGTGTATAGCCCAGTCAAGATCATCAATAATCATCCAAACGACGTGAAGACCTCCGGTCTTCAACCACCGTCTTCATCTTCGACTTATCATCGAATCGGTTATTCAGAATGGGTATAAACTCGGCCTTTCCGAATAACCCGCGTATATAATAAACAAGTGTTACACAAACACAACATACGCCTCATTCCAATTCAGAATATTCTTCTATTCAAATATTCACATTCATAGGGAAAGGTTCCCATAAATTTTATCAAAGATAAATTCTTCTAAATTTATTCTTTAATCTTCCTTTGGATATCATTTCAAACCGTGTTAAGGTTTTCCAAACTAGTCGGGATTAGCGAACCACACCGAAGTAATCATCTATTTTATTTCACAATCCCAACCTATTCATCCCATTAGGGCTGCACACAACCCATATCCAACCCGACCCAACCCACCAACCCGACCCAACCCACATAAACCCAACCCAACCCATCCTAGTTCGGGTCGGATATGGGTTACAATTTGTAACCCATACTATATGCGGGTCGGGTTTGACATTTTGTTCAACCCAACCTCATTTTAACCCAACCCAAACCTATTTAAAAAAAACTAATTTAATATCCATCCATTTAAAATTAGAATAGTATAATCCTAGAATAATGTTTATGTATTGTATAATAAATGTAAAAAAAAAATTCATGTCAATCCAAACTAGATAGAATTTGATAAATATATTTTAAAGAGCATTTTAATGTATTTTAAAATGAAACACTTGCTCAACTATGTAGTAAATTAATTTCATATGATGTGTTTTATAATGAAATTTTAATTATATGTCTTGTAATGAATCGGTTATTTTAAATGCATTATGCTAGCTAAAATCTGATATATTATGCTGAATATTTTGATATAATTTTTAGAAAAAATCCCTCATATTCTCATTTTTTATTGTATTCAAGTGACCCAACCCAACCTTACTTAACCCGACCCAACCCATACTTCAACCCAACCCATATCCAACCTCATATAGGGTCGGGTACGGGTTGAGCTACCTTAAACCCATACCTATGCGGGTCGGATAAAGTATTTGGTCTAACCCGACCCAACCCATACTTTGTGCAGCCCTACATCCCATGGAGCAAAACTGGCAATACTCTATATCTAACACCACGGTGTTATCGGTAAATATTAATTACCATTTCGCATTCAAATCTAATTAAAGATTTAACTATTGCTTTGAGCAAAACTGGTGATACTCAATTCTCGATCATTTCAATCTAATTAAAGATTCATTAAAACTCCACTTAGTTTTAATCTTCTCAAAAATAATATCCTGTCTTTAACAGGGTTAAAGAACCAATGCCATCTAAAACACGGTTCACGATAAACCCAAAATCACTTTCCATTGTTAATCGGGTTAAAGAACAGGTGTTATTCAAAACACCGCTCACGATAAACCCCAAAAACCAATTTAAATTCAACTCCAATAAAATACTAATTAACTGTAAAATTTCACTAAATCTTAATTAAAAGATTTATTCTTTTCTAAACTGGTTCAGGGACAGTGTTATTTAAGACACCATTCACGACGAACCCAAAATCCCATTTGATATTAAATACAAGGCTCTGAATAGAAAATATATCGGCTTATATTCAATATTAAATTCTGAAACCAACAAATATCGTATTGGAAATTACAATATAAGTATATCTTTCAAATTTCCACAACCATATCTGTATAATCACGAAATCTAACATCGAAATATTTCAAAGAGAATTTCGATTCAAATCCATTCCAATTCGTATATTGGAAATTCTGATTATTTTAAAACCACTTAAAATCCAATTTATTTATTCAAAAACATTGGATTATAATTCTAGTTCAAAACTAGTTCATTTCGATAAAAATATATTTTTAACCATACAAATGTGGACATTTTTATCCTAGTTCTTTCCAATTCACATATTATGATTTTACACAAATTATTAA